>CM016616.1:64093017-64829439 GCA_005393395.2 Gossypium australe | reverse complement strand
CGGGCTCGTCTTAAGGAAGCGTCAGATAGACAGAAGTCTTATGCTGATCTTAAGCGTAAGGAAATGGAGTATGCGGTAGGGGATAAAGTCTTTCTGAAGGTGTCGCCTTGGAAAAAGGTATTAAGATTTGGGCGAAAAGGGAAGCTAAGCCCAAGGTTCATTGGCCCATATACAGTGTTGAAGAGAGTGGGACCAGTAGCTTATCAGCTCGAGCTGCCGACTGAGTTGAGTCAGATTCATGACGTCTTTCATGTGTCAATGCTTAGACGATATCGGTCAGATCCATCACACGTTGTGCCAGTGACGGAGATTGAAGTAAACTCGGACTTATCTTTCGAGGAGGAACCAGTGCAGATCTTAGATCGAGATGTCAAGGTTCTACGTAGGAAGTCAGTACCTTTGGTGAAAGTGCTATGGCGAAACCATGGTGCAGAGGAAGCTACGTGGGAACCCGAGGATGTGATGCGGCAACAATACCCCCACCTCTTCTAATCAGGTAATTTCGAGGACGAAATTATTTTTAAGGGGGGTAGAACTGTAACATCCTGAATTTGTGAGGGAATGCTTAAAAGAAATTTGTGACGAGTTGTGTCACAAATAACGCATTGGCAAATTGGCTGGGACGCTAGCTGAAGTTCATGGTTCCTGGAGGTCCCTGGTTCGAAGCTCAATGGCAGCATAAGGGGTGTTTTATTTTTATTTTCATTTTGGCAGCAACTTGGAAGGATTATTTTATTTTTTTTTATGGCCGGCGTGTTTTTGGTGGCAGCAAGGGCATGGGTGCATAAAGCAAGTCATAATGGGTTGCTTTCTTTTATTATTTTGCATGGGATAATGGGTTGTTGTTATTTTATTTATTTTTTTATTATTTTGTTTATTATGGGATGATGGATTAGGTGATGGGGGATTTATTAATATGGTTGATTTCCAATGGTGGTGGTAGCAGGAATAAACAATGTGATATTGAATTTGATGATGGGAATTTTCTAATGGATGGGAAATTTGTTTAAAAAAATTGTTATGATTTATGGGTGATGTTTTAATATTAAATTATCACCTTATGGGGTGATGGCCGATTGTGGTGTTTCTAGGGGGGAGGTTTTCACAAGTGGTTTTGAAGCATGCTTATGGGAGATAGATTAAACAATGGTTTATTTCAAGTGGTGATAGGAGCTTTGAATAATAATGTTTTATTATTCTTTTAGTGATGGAAATCATCACATGAGTGTATGGCCGTTTGAAGCATGGGGAGTTGGTCGGCCTTGGTTGTAGAAAGAGCTTGGCCAAATTCATTTTTCCTCCCCTCCATTTTGTGCTTGGCCGAAACTCTTCTTTTGGTTTTCTTTTCTTCCCATTTTGTTTGGCCAAATTCTCTATAGCCACCTTGCTCTAAATTTTCTTGTGATACTCCTTTCTTCATTTAGTTCTACTTAGCCGAATTTCTTGAATGATTGTTTTCTTTTTAAATGAATAGATAGTAGATAGTTGTGGCTTTGGTTTTAATTAATTTTAAATAAGATGATAAGAGATAAAAGAGGAAAAGGTGGGATATGTTAAGTGAGCACATGGTGGCCGGCCAAGGGACTTTGTAGGTGGGTATTTTCGGCTATGTAGTGGGGGAGTAGGTGCTAAAATTATTGGTTCATCTTTTAACCTCTATGTGCCAAAATCCCTTTTCTTTTTATTAAACTCTCCTTAGCCGAATATTGAGGGTAGTATCTCCTTGGATTTTTTTTTTTATCGGTGAAAGAAGGTAAGTGTGCTTGGCCGAATACCTATTCTTTTCCCCTTTTCTTTGTCGATTTGGTTGAATGATAAAGAGCCGAAATGTTGTGGTGGCTAATCAGTGTTGAAACTAATTTTAGAAACTCCGAGATCTCAAAGCAATAAATCTGATCTTCCATTCTTTGACAACCGATCGGGAAGTGAAGCCGATTCACACTTGGAGTGTGTTGGCTAGGGTTCAAAGGCATTTGGGAACAGGAAGTCTAGGGTGGCCGATTGGTTTCTTCGGGATTTAGAACTTTCATTCACAACAGGTGTGTACATACACACTTTATAACCAATTTAATGTGCTAAGTATTTTGTGTATGTGAAATCGGATTTGTGTAGATTCGGATTTAATACCATAAAGGTATAAGCAAGGCTTCAGGTAAGTCCTTGTCAATATGAGGTTACTACTTAATGATTATGGAAGCATGACATGTTTGGTATATGTGGCATGTAATATATGGCTAATGATAAATCTGTTGGATGTTGTTAAATAAACATATTGGCATGATATCTGTTAAATGCATATCATTGATTGATGTGGGATAATACGAGTGGAGGGGGAAACGATAGTCGTGTCGACGGACACCAGTGGTTTGGTACCACATTATGACTTCGGTCACCAGAGGTTTGGCACCTCCAGAGGTTTGGCACCTCATAGCGTCTCATCCCTGTGGGTAACACCACCGTGGGTTGGCCCCACATTTGAGATATGGGATCGACGCCAGTGATTTGGTATCACACGATGGGTTGGCCCCATCATTCGATTTGTGTCTTCGGACACCAGAGGTTTGGCACCTCCAGTGATTTGGTATCACATCTGTGACTTTGAGTCACCAGTGGTTTGGCACCACCAGTGGTTTGGTACCACACGGGGTAGAGAAAGGTGTTTGGATGGCTAGGTTGGGTGCATGATTTTAATGCATGTTAATTTGTTATAATTTGTGTATGTTGTTGCACTAAACCGGGGGAAGGGTTACACATTGAGTCTTGGTGACTCACCTTCTCCTTTAATATTTTTTTTAGGTGACTCGTAGATGGCGGATGAGGAGCCGGATAGACTCGAGGCGGCCATGCAATGAAAATGTGGATTTAAATGAACTTCGAACTATTTTTATTTTATAGTTGGTTTAATTTGTTCAAGTTGTAATAAGGCCTCCTAAGATTTTATTTTGATATTTTACATGTTTTGGATAATTTGTTTAAACTACTTAATGACTTTAAAATGGTTACATATGTTTTTCCTAATTTCAAACGTAAATGATTTTCTTCCGTACCATCGGGTACATTGAAAAACTTTATAACAACCCGACTTAATAAATTTTCAAATAAACCTAAGTATGGTTTTCTTTATACACCTCAACTGTTTTAAACAAGACACTATTTTTTTCAAAAAGTTAAATCGGCTAAAGGGATTTTCAAAATGGTTTTCTCTGTGACATACCAAATTTGGTCGTAGTGTTTGGGCCGGGTTTGGGGTGTTACACCCCGAACGGCGTCGTTTTGGGCTTGAGTCCCATAGCCAAAACGACGTCGTATTTAGCCTATGACCCGCGCGCTGACCCGACCCGATCTGAGGTCCGCGTGTTTTTGAGCGGAAGGGGTAATTACCCTTCTGGTCCCTCCTCCCTTGTTGTAATTTCGCAATCAGGTTTTCCATTTTCTTTAATTTCCCCTCTAATTTCAGTCTGCTTTCATTTTGGTCCCGAATTAAGCGCAGCGTTTTAAGAACACGGGGAAATTTCCTTTTTTGTTCCTTTCAGTTTTCGCGCACGTCGCAAATAAGCCCTTCTTCTTTCATTTTACTTCTAATTAACCCCCAAATCCCATTTTTAAATGCAATTTGATCCCACTTTAGTTATTTTATAATCCTCTCAGTCTTTTATTATATTATTATTATATTTTAATATTTTATTATTGTTATTACTATATATTTTGTACATATCTTGTATTATAATTAGTATTGTTTCTATATTATTATTATTATTATTATTATTATTATTATTATTATTATTATTATCACTATTACTATATTTACATTTATATACCATATGTATTGTGTATTGTTATTACTATCATTATTATTATTATTATTATTATTATTATTATTATTATTATTATTATTAGTATTATTATTAGTAATATTATTAGCTGCATGTATATACTTATTATTATTACTATACTACTATTTTATTATTATACCATTATGCTATTACTCTTCCTATATTACTATTATAGTACTATTGCTTGTATATATATATACTATTATTATTGTATTTATTATCACTATATTATTGTCATTATTATTGATATTATTGTTATTATTATTATTTTTCTTCTCCTTACTTTTATTATATGATATATAAATGTATATATTATTATCTATTTAACTTTCATTCACATATTTATACTTACATCACTTTACATATACTCTTATTCCCATACCATGGTACCTCATGCATTTTGTTACAAATCCGTGCTCCATTCTATTCAATACAAAATTGATTTCTCTCATAAAGGTAACATTTCGTGTTTAGGAATTAGGAAAAATCGTGCCTTAACTTACTAGGTTTCGATTTTTCCTGTTTAACCTAAATAATGAGATGTCTTTTAAAATAAAAAATTTTTTTTGAATAAAAATAAAAACTTATTTTCGAGAATTCGATATGTTGTGTCCTAACTTACGGGATGTGACATTCCGTTATTTTGAGATAAGGTTTACAATTTTTAAAATCTTTTTTTACAATTTTCAACTTCCGGCATAAGGACATTAATCGATCAATTTGGTACCAATGTTGGGCGTGAAGAGGGTGCTAACCCTTCCTCGCACGTAACCGACTCCCGAACCCGTCTTCAAATTTCGTAGACCAAAAACACTGTTTTAGTAAATCAAAATGTTTTATTAAAACAAAGGTGATCCGATCACACCCCAATAAAGATCGGTGGCGACTCCCGTTTTTATTCTCAAAACCCAAGATCGATTCTCGACTTTTCAAAAAAGGATGGTTTCGACAGTTATTTAATTATGCCCGTGTTCCTGTTTTGGTTATTCAACTTTTAAAAATTTTAATTTAGGCATTAACATTTAAATTTGTTCCTGTTGTGGTCACCCGTGATTAAATTGATAGCAAAAAGCCTTTAACACATTTAGTCCTCAATACTTACATATTCTATCAATTTTATCCTAATTTAAAATAATTCAATAAATTTAACCATTCACATTTACAAATTCTATCAATTTGATCTTCAAACTTCCTAACTAAAGCTTTCAACATTAAAAATAGAGGCATTCCATATCTATAAATTTGTAAAACCTCAAAAAGAAAAAAAAATCTCTAATAAAACAAATGGTTAGAATATAAGGCACCTTATATTTTAATTTAATGATAATTAAAATATTTTATAACTAATTAATTTTTTGTTATTTTTATTGAATATTATTGAATATAAAGATTGAAGATAACAAAAATAAATTGAATAATGAATAATTAATAAAGGGTAAAATTTTATGAATAAATATATCTTACGGGCTAATGGAGTTTTCATTAAACCTTAAGAGAGTGATTGGGTATTTTCAAACCATAAGGGGTAATTGGATTTTTTATCAAACGGTTTTAATAATTTTTCCTATATATGTTTATTTACATTCAGTGGTAATATATAATTTTATTTTTATCCATTACTAATTGATCAAATGATACTTCAATCAAAATAAAACTAAGTAATTGTAAATTGATTTATTTTTTAAAATATTAAATGATGTATTATTTTATAATTTATTTATAACACATAAATTATACCATCAATACATCAAACCCCCCATATATTATGCTTATATTTCTTTAAAGATTAAAACCAAAGACAAATATAAGTCCATTAAGCTCAAAACCGAGAAGTTGCTAACCCAAAGCATAAGTGGCATATGTCCAAACAATAATTGGTTCGATGTAAAACAAAAACATATATCATAGGTTTTTCTTTATTGGAGAATTTTTTTTCCTTTTTTGGGCTTTACAAATTTATAGACATGGAATGTCTCTATTTTAAAAGCTAAAAGCTTTGGTTAGGAAGTTTGAGGATCAAATTGATAGAATTTTTAAAGGTGAAGGGTAAAATTTATTGAATTATTTAGAATTAGAATCAAATTGATAGAATGTATAAGTATTGAGGACTAAATGTGTTATTATACTAGTTAGAAAAAGGCTTTCCGTTATCAATTTAGTGGTGGGTGACCAAAACAGGAACGAATTCAAACGTTAATGCCTAAATTGAAAACTTTTAAAATTGGGTGACCAAAACAGAAACACATTCATAGTTTAGGACCATTTTTATAGTTTACCCAATAAAGAAAGAAAGAAAAGATGAAAAGATTTCATATTTTCCTTCTTTATGTCCCTTCCACCAGAGAAAAGAGAAAGATTTCTCTTCTCTTATTTCTAACCTCTCCTCAAATCTCTTTAAAAGTTTCTACTACCCAAGTTGTTTCTTTGTTAAAATTTTGTAGAAATTTTAAGCTTAGTTTCATCTTCTTCTTCTTCATGAAAAGCATGGGTTGTAATGACTTTATTTTCGTTGGTGTCGAAAAAATTAATTTTGGGGCCGAATTTATTTAATTGAGCCATAAAAAATTTTACCAGAGCAGTTATAAAGAGAGTGGGATTAGGAAATAAAAATATTAGTGAATGAATGAGAAATAAAATTATTTAGTAATTAATTATGTTGAATATTAAAATAGTATAATGACTAAATTGCTTAGTGACTAAACTAATAAGAATAGATTAATAATTTAGAAAGGACTTGAATAAATATTATTTGAGGGGCCTAAGAGAAATTTAGCCATAGTTAAAGTTTAATTAGTGGAAAAACTTTATCCTAGCCATCCATCTCCAATTAGTTAATATTAGTTAATCAAAAACCCATCATGGTCATCCATTTATGAATTATTTATATGTTAAATTCATGCATAAATATATGAAAGTGGGAGAGAGAAATCAAAAAGCAATTTTTCATCTTGTTCCTTCGCTAACTTGTAGCTTAGGGGGAAGAATTAGAAATGGAGTTCTTTCCCCTTCATATTTGACCTATATAATGTATTGGCTAGTGATGAGGTCGGATGTCGAGGATCAAAGGTGAAAATAGGTGTCAGATAACAAAATCGGTTTGTGCTAACATAATTTGTCTTCATTACATGAAATAATTAAATATTTAGATAATGATTATATTGACGTTACTTGTTGTTTTGGTTATTATTTATACTTGTTGATTAAACTTTTAAATAGTAATTGATGAATTAAATGATAAATGAATGAGTAATCTTTGTTGATATGAGAAGCTAGACTATGAGTTGTTAATTAAGTATGCATGAGATATATATATATATATATATATATATGTGTGTGCAAATACATGATACCTTAAATATATATTGAATTAAATGAAATAAAGGGATATTAGTGATTACTCTTATAAAATGAAGTTTGAGTTTTATTGATTGTGAAAAAATAAAGTTGTGATGATAGTATAATGAAATGAGCAAATGGAAAAATGTTAAAGTTTTGTTTCATGAGTGATAAGCTGTAATTGAGACTTGATATCTTGTTGAATTCTTGTGTAAATCTATGTTTGTACTTTTATAATTTGCTTTTCTTTTAATGAATTCTATTAAATAACCAAACTTATTGAATTACTAGTGATGTATGAAACTAGAATATGTTCTATTATGTTGTGTTGAATTTTTTTTATAATTGATAAGCTGCCAAGTATGTATATATGAAACTCACTATGGTATTAAGATGCTGATTATTATGGTTATTATGATGAAAAGTATGTGGGATAGAATGTTTTTGTTGATTTTGTATTAAAGAATGATATTTAGGAATTGAATTATGAATGATTTGATATAAGAAAATGAAACTATGGTTATTATGTGTAAAATACTATGAAACTATTAAATTGCCCTATTAAATAATGCTAGACATAGTCAAGGTATAGTTGGCATGCCATAGGATTCGTATATGTTGTTGGTAAGAGTATTCTGGCACTTCGGTGCAGTTCATTCTAGCACTTCGGTGCAATTCATTCTAGCACTTTGATGTGATTCATTTTGTGGAGTGTTAGGGTGATCAATGCATTTATGCCTGATCAGCACTTCGGTGCTTATTGTTGAGTGTTAGGGGATTAATTTCTGTACCCATACTCATGTCTGCATCTAGTAAATAAGGACTACAAGTTAATAATGATGTGTTATTCGGATTTTGAAAATAAAATATCATTCTGATATTGATAATCAAACGTCATTTTGATAATGAAAATGATGTTATTCTGATTCTGTAATCAAATGTCAATCTAAAAATCATATTTGATAATGATAATATTGATAATAACTATGAAGTGATTCTGATAATGAGATTGAAAAAAAAATGACAATGATATCATGTTACGTATAAAGATTTTTTCTATGAATATGAATTTATAAATGAGCGGAAGCTTGATATGTTACAAAGAATGATATGAGAGAAGTTTATATAAAGGAAGATTTATAAATGGTATTGGTTATTTGATCTTGATGGAATAAACTAGTGTATATATATTAATGGTATGTGGAATGAGTTTTAACTTGGTAAAATCATGTTATGAAATGTTAGTTTATTTAGTTATTAGAAGTATGGTATTGATTTCATATATATTAGCACCATTGAGTATGCAATACTCAGCATATGAATTTGTTTGTTTCTGTGTGAAACTTAATTTAGGCACTTGAAGGGATTGTGACTTTGACATCCAAGTCACCAACTCTTAGCTCAACTAATCATTAATGTTAAGTACATATTAGTCAATATTTTGGAGTCTTTATGATGTTTTGAATTATAAATATCATAATGTGACATGTGTTAAATATTTTGGATGATTTTGGTACTACTTATCTTTTGTTGTAAGGATAATTTTGTGTAAGCTATTAGTTGGTTCAATTAAGCTAAGTTATGATGCTTGGGACATATTGATTTAAGATGCTGAATATGTCTTTACATGCCAAATAGATGTGGATTGACTTGTTATAACTTTGGTGTGAATTAGGTAGTGCCAAAACCCTATTTTCGCACTTGGGATAATGCATTTTGGACTAATTGGTGCACTTGTCTCGAGACACTATGAACAAAAATTACCATTTCATACATTTCTAGGTAATAGTCTCGAGACATATATGGTCAGGTCTTGAGACAAATGATCTTTTGTCTCGAGACAAGAAATAATCAAAGCTAAGCTAGATTTGCGTTATTCTAAGTCTCGATACAAGAACCCCTTGCATCGAGAAACTTAAGCATCGAAGCTAGAGAGCTGAGATAAGGGAGTTAAGTCTCGATACGTATAAGGTCAAGTCATACGACATATGTTTGATGTGTAACTGCTCGATTTTCAGTGGTAGTAGAAAATGTGGTTTCAGAACCTCATTTCTGTAGATTGAGTCTGTAAATATAAAATAAGAATATTTATGGAGTTATCGTGAGAATATAATAAAGAATGGTAAAGTAATTTAGCCAATAAGATAGATAATTAAAACTCAATGGCTAAATTGTAAAAGTCATCACTATTCAGTTTTAATTAAGAAAAGGCTTGGGGACCTAGATAGCAATTATCCAAAGGATGAAAATGGAAATTAAACCAATAAATAACATGAGATAGTGGATTTTAATGTTAACATCCACTTACACTTAATTATGTAATTAAACAGACAAATATGCTTTATTAAGTTAACTAAACATGATTTGTTAAGTTAATTAAGCATTAATTAAGCTATAAAAAAATACGCTTGTGGGAAGAAAGAGAAAATTGTCATCTTCTTCTTCATTCTTAGACATACCACCATAGGAAGAAAGGAAGAAAACCATATTTTATGTTTCAAATTTTGGCTATTAAATTGGTAAGGAAATCAAACCTTTTTCCTGTAATGTTTATAGATTTATGATCATGGGAGCTTGATTTAGCAAGCTCAAGTATCAATTTGATCAATTGTTGAATTTTTTATCAACTTTTCATTGTTGATAAATTAATGAATTTCGCTTGGAATTGATAGATATTGAGCTTAGATCATGATAAAGACTAAATTACAAAGTTAATTAAGTTTGTTTGTTAGCTTTGTAACATTAGGGAAAAAATTGAATAAATGTAAAACCTGTCATGGAATTATGCTAGAAATAGAAAGTATAGGGTCCTTAATGAAAGAATGTGAAATCGGATTTTGATTCGAAGTTAGGAACCAAAAGATATGTTTATTCCGAGTTTAGGGACTAAATTGAATAAAATACAAAAGATGTGTATATTCAAAAAGGGGATTAATTAAGATCATGCATCTCATGGCATTGTTGCTGTGAGCCATAGAATGACTATTGTGTGTTAATATATGATACTGATTGGTATATATATTTGTATAGAACCGAAATTGGATAAAAGTGGAGCTTATAAAGAAAAAGTTAAAATTGAGGAATAGGCCCTGAGAAATCTGCTCGTTGTGTTTTAAAATGTAAGTTCTTATGAAACTTACTACCCTTTCCTTGTTTAATATATGCTTGTGTTTTTTTTTTCCATTTTTATCTATGTTTGAACTTAAGTTTAGATTTTCGTAGAAAACGGTATGCTTGGCTAGAAATGTAATTGAATTTAGATGAATTGAGATAAGTGCTTGATGTTATATCTATTGATTGTAACTAGAATAATGTCAAAATATCTTAAATGTATCATTAAATGGATGTGTGATTCATGTATAGATTCAATCAACAGAATTTAGAAATTGATATGCTATAGTCATAGTTTATGTGTATGCAAATATAGATGATTGATGCCCATGTAAACTTAGTAAAATGCTAGGATAAAGTTGGCATGCTGATAAGATTATATGCGCGCTCTTGTATGGGTTAGTTGATGATGTTGAGATTATGAAATATTATTCCGAGATCTAATATTTGTTGTAGATCATCAAGTATCCACTGTCTTTACGGAGACCTTGGTGTGGCGGAAAGATGTATTTGAATATGTATATACATTTGATGCCTACGAGCTTTGCACTTCGGTACTTTTGTGTGGTGTAGTTTATGCTCAGATGAGCTATCTTGGTGTGATGTAGTTCACCCGCGTGTCCAAGTCCATTTTACTAGGGTTCCATTAGGCGAAATGTTAAAATTGAACTTTGAAAACGGAAAAATGGAAATGAACTAGATTTGGTAAGCTATAAAGGTATGTGACCAAAATGGTGTTGGCATGGATTAGTAACTTATTGGAAGTATATGAAATTGTGATGAACTTATGTGAAATGGTACAAATTGGTGATGTTTTAAGTTATGTTTATAATGTTTAATACATATGGATACTTATGTTTCTTATGCTCTCTTTGTTGTGACATTAAGGACCATGTTCTAGCGAAATGTAAGCCCAAACCTTTAGTAGTTAACATGCTCACCTATGAGCAAGGGAAGTTGTAACACCCTACAACTGGTCTGGTCGCCAGACCTGGGCTGTAAGATGTTACAACAGTTAAAAAAACTATCATCTTATGAATTCAACTTTATATTCAATCAAATAGCAAAACATTCAATAATATAAGTATGATATGTTTTACAATCAAAACCGAGTCTCAGTCGAACTTACGAATCTCTTAAACCAACTCTAAACCAATTCAGGTCTAGTTTGAAACTTTTACAAAAAGATGGGTAAAAAGGAAAAAAACAGGGGTCACACGACCGTGTGGCCAGGCCGTGTGACAGGATGATGCCATGTGGAGCTAGATAACGTGGCCATGTACCTAAATCATGCAACAAACTGAAGCTGTGTATACAGGGTCACACAACCATGTCGTTAGGCCATGTAACAGACTAAAGCTGTGTAAGTTGGAGTCACACGGTCATGTGTCCAGATTGTGTAACTTATTAGGGCCGTGTACACCAATCATCACTCAAATCATACATACCACACGACCGTGCCACATGCCCATGTGTGGCACAGGATCATGTGTTAGATCGTGTATGTCAAGATGAATCTTTCAAAGCAATTCATATAGCCCTAAGTTCACTTAAGCCACTAGAAAGCATTATACCACCTCTAAACTTATTCAAAAACATCAAATACAAGCCAAAAACACCATTTATATCATTGATGGGTGTCGAAACCACCAAATATATTTTCCTTTGCTCTAACTTAATTAACTAGTAGTATAGAGTAGTAAAGTTGATCCCACAGAGACTAGGACTCCTAATTTTCCTATTTTCATGACTAGATTTCTGAGTCTAAGCTGTTGTCATGCCCACGACCTATACGTGTAGAGATGTAAAAAAATAAAAAAAGGGGGATTTTAGTTGATAAATGAAAAAAAAACAAATATAAAATAAAATAGAACAAAAACAGAATTATGATTGCAAAATGAATTAAGAAAATTAAATTAAATCGGTGAATCAAATTTATTAATGCTTAGCCTCAGCCTTGATACACTACGAAATTGAATCAATCCTTGAAAATGAATTTCCTTTCTCTTAACGATAAGTTGGTTATAGCAATTGAGGACACCCCAATCACCAACTCTTCCTTGTATAGTTGGTTCTGATATGACCTGCAAACCAACCCTTATCGATTATCTAACCACGTAACACATGTTCGTGATTTAAGATCACAGCAACCTTGTGATCCAGAAAAGTCCAACTCGAATCAACGGCCCCAATCGCGT
Source organism: Gossypium australe (assembly GCA_005393395.2). NCBI lineage: Eukaryota > Viridiplantae > Streptophyta > Magnoliopsida > Malvales > Malvaceae > Gossypium > Gossypium australe. Next base: position 64,816,961 of record CM016616.1, on the reverse strand, counting down.
GGGTTGTTTAAATCCAATCACTATCTCCCTTGACGAAACCCAACTAGCTTTTTCCAATTGGACACGCCAATTTGTTTGCGAAGATTCGAACTCGATAGACGACCGTCTCGTTTTCCCAACTGTACAGTAATCAATTCCAACCCAACGCGCTCTTTTTGAATTGAAATTAAATTAACTTTAAGGGGCGATTGTGACTATCCCCGGAGAGATAGTGAATACAGTGTTGAAAGGTTTTTTAGTGCGGGTTCATATCTCACAATTTTTTTTTGTCAAAATGATAACCGAGCTAAAGCTAAAAGGGAATTAGTTGAGCATGAAATTAATCATGCTTTGCTGATTTATAGGAACGAATTTAATGGTAATGATGAAGGATAGAAAGCAGGAAGGTCTTAGGAAACAATTGAACCAAAAGTGTAAAAAACAAGGAAAAGAAAACGAAATGGTAGAATACTCACAAACTTTTTGCTACAAACGAAGGAAAGAGATGAGAGAAAACAAATTGTTTTTTATTCAATCTCCAACGTATTTTCCAAAGCTACCATACAAGGTATTTAAGGGGCGATTGTGACTATCCCCGGAGAGATAGTGAATACAGTGTTGAAAGGTTTTTTAGTGCGGGTTCATATCTCACAATTTTTTTTTTGTCAAAATGATAACCGGGCTAAAGCTAAAAGGGAATTAGTTGAGCATGAAATTAATCATGCTTTGCTGATTTATAGGAACGAATTTAATGGTAATGATAAAAACAAGGAAAAGAAAACGAAATGGTAGAATACTCACAAACTTTTTGCTACAAACGAAGGAAAGAGATGAGAGAAAACAAATTGTTTTTTATTCAATCTCCAACGTATTTTCCAAAGCTACCATACAAGGTATTTATATGCATGCCATATGCTAATTTTAGCTTGATTCATCTAACAACCAACCATATAAAACATTAGATCTTATATCAGATTTTTTCTAAATCTAGCTTTTACAAAGTCAAATAGAAAATCTGATTAGCCATAAATTTCTCAAAATTTTCAATTCGGGCCCCTATTATTGCTTATGCTCTAATTTAGCCCGATTTGCTTGCTAACTTGAATTTCGATGCTCCAACTGCGTACCTGATAAAATTAACCAAAAATTACAGGCTCAGTAGCAAAAATTACCGAAATTGGGTGCATTAAATATACAAATTAAGCTTGTTATCAATTCTCCCCTACTTAGTTGATGCTTGTCCTCAAGCATGATGTGTATTCCTATACTAGAAAACATTCAATAATTCTTTTCGAAATCAAATCTCCTTCCTCAACCAAGCATAATGCAAACAATTAGTTGAATAAAAATAAGTAATTTCTAGGTTCAACCAATAAGCATTTTATAAAATTTCTAACATTATGCAAAATTCAACTATTTCATTAAATTTAGGCTCTATCAAACTTGTGATACAATTGTACTCAATGATTTTTTTCACAATTTTGAGCGTAGTCAAATCTTTTTATGCGAAATAAGATGACAACCCAAGCACCTTACCCCGGTTACTCAATTTGACTGTCCCCAATCAGTTTATTTCTCCTTTCTCAAGGCAGCCCGGTTAGCGGAGTGTTACAAGTTTCGGTTCGTCACTCAAATATTTTTACGCAAAATGAGATGACAACCCAAGCATCTCATCATGGTTATTCAATTTGGTCACATTTCCAAAATCTTCACTCATAACTAAGCCATTAGAGGATTTGTTCTCTCTTTTTTTTTACTTAAATGAACTGAGTACTTTTATTAGGTAAGTTTAAAGAGCCAACAGTTTTTATGAAATATTGACTTAGTCATAACATTTTCAACTCTACACAACAGTTTATTGATCAAAGTAAGCAATAGTTATTCATGAATCACCTAATTATTTAAATAAACTAAGCATAGGAATTGGAAGTTCATTTTTGAAATGAATTAAGGAATAATCTTAGTATACGAATTAACACATGCACAGAAGAAATAGAATGGCATGTCCCCTTACTTAGCCCATATTGCCCCTAATGTGCAAATTAAAACAATACCAAAAGAAAAGGGTAAAGTACACTCCCCGTGTATATTTAATTCGGTGGAGGGTGTTGGAAATGTTTGCTTTGCAATATGGCAAGAATGTTTGAGATTGGAGCTCTCATTATGTCTAGGCAAGTCTCGATGCGATTTAATCATTCTTCCATAGCAAAAGGGGGTTGCTCCTCTTATTCCTTAGGAGCTGGATTATTTTGTTAACAAAAAACTCCATTGTTACGAGCAGTTCGTGTACTTGGGGAACAAAATGAAATGCAATAGGGGTGCCATCAAGCAAACCCATAGAATCCAAACAATATTCATCTAATGGATCCATAGTAAATGCATATGTAAAAGATGAAAAATCAATACCGGATGGAAAAATGTTTATAGCTAAATGTGTGATATATGAGCCTATTATGAGTGGTCCGTGAGCTCGTATAATAACATGAGAAATTCATGCAAACCAATATCCTAAATTGACACTATAACCTAAGTGCATACACTATGAGAAAAATAATTCTGTCTTACTTAGGACAAATGAAGAATTGTTGTGGCACGAATAATTAAAGGCTAGAAATCTATGAATGTACCTTAGAGCGGGTTCATGCACTAGAAAGGCTTTAGAGGTCTTAGAATTGTAAGTTCAGGATATAGCATTAGTCAAATTCGATCAAGCAACATTAACATCAAAATCGCTAGGCAAGTCAAGTAAAGCACTATGGTATGAATCAGATTGAATATCGTCAGGGTCAATGAAACCCATAGCTACATTGAAATGGTTCATAGTGGTTTCGGGTGGCGGTTCATGGTGGTTTCGGTGCATGGACAGAAAGTTTTTTTGTACTCAAGATTAAAACTATTTCTTGACAAGCTTAAATCGAGATGGGCAGGCCTGTACACTATACATCAGGTGACACCTCATGGGGTAATAGAGTTGATCGGAAAAGGAGGGAAGCTTTTTCTTGTAAATGGCCAAAGAATAAAACATTATTTTGGGGAAATGACAAACACAGTAGTTGATAAACAATTTTTGTAATGTAACACACTATGGGATTTAGGAGGAAACAATGGGATATTGACAAATGAAAAGGGTGATAATGAAGAAAGCGACCAAATTGTTGATTTCACAACGCAATCGGGACATAATGGAATCTGGCCTACACGTCGTGACACCCATACTGAATGTCGCGACAATAGACAACATTCAGAACAGGAAAACTGTTCTCGAAGTTGCGACACCATTAAGGGATGTCGCGATACCCCTACATAACTCTATTTTTTGAACTAACACTAACTGCTGATGTTTCTATAGTTTAATTATACTAGGTTTCTAGTTCTTTCACTTCTTGCTAAGAAGAAATAAGTTATAACTCTTGAACATATTATTCTTTTATTCTAAAGCATAAATAGGTCACATCTATCCTCTTATTTTTACCACTACCAGAAAGAAATATCAATTTGCAAATGTAGAAGATTGTACAAGAGACTTCAGCAAAAATAAATTACAGAATGACCAATTTCAGTGTAAGCACTTCAAGTCCATCTATTGAATTCCAGGAAAGCGACATGGATAAATACTTACAACAACCACAGTTGTATACTTTCATCTAAGAGCAAGGATTTGATCCTTTAATGTAGAATTGTAAAGGCATATGGGAGAATGCAACAGAAAGAGAATGGACCGATTTTTTTCGTCTGAAGAGCATACAACAATTCCTATAGTGCAAGAATTTTATCTAGTATTGAAACAAAGGGAAGCAACCAGACCATTCTATGGGATGCAGTCTTTTGTGAAGGTTGGAGGGATCAATGTCCTGGTAACTAAGATGAGTATTTGTCAATTTTATGATGCACCATATTATTATCGCGACTATTTATATAAAACAAATCTGAAAGAATTCAAAAATGTAGACACGGAGGAAATACTGAGATTCTTGACTAAAGGGAAAGAGATGTGGACATATCGAACAGGAACAACAATACATGAAACATTCAATGAAGAGTTAATGACACCAAAAGCCAATATGTAGATGAAATTTGTTTGTTCAAGAATTTGGCCTACAGCAGATATGTCTGAGATCATTCCAATCCATACTATCATAACATATTAGATACTCCAAAAGAAGCAAATATGTATTGGTGCATGGATATACAAAAATATGGTTGAATGTGCAAGAAATCTGGGAAAAGGAATATTTTCCCCCATTTAATAACAGAATCGTGTAACCTACACATGGTGGGACTTTGAGACCCACGCATAAAACCACGAATGGCAAATTTCGAACCTGGGTACTCAAAACCCAAAACCTCCATATTTGCCAATTGAACCAAAGCTTTGCTGGCAAGTTTTTCTTTAATGAGAGGATATTACCAAATTATAACACCCAATGTGTAACTTATACATTCTTAATTCTAAAAAGTTTTTCTTAAAAAAAAAGGATATTGTCAAATTATACTGCAAATTTGTCTGTCAAAATTTTATTTTAGAAAAAAAATAATTATTTGATATATCTTCATTTGAGGTTTTTAGACTCTACAAGTGAATTGAGAGTGTAGCAAGTGTCATTTTATTTATGTAATTATTTTTTTTATTTTTTACTACACTTTATAATACACTTTTCAAACCATTAACCTGTTTGTAGAAACTAAAAAGCTCCGATATGAAAGCATGATATTACATATATATTATAACAAGGTATGAAAGCATGATTTTACGACAAGTGTTGCACCCTCATTTTTCTATTTAATTTCTATATTTTTATTTTTATTTATTAAAACATTTTAAATAATTTAAACACAACTTCATCTTGTTAAAAATTCAATTTTAAATCAATTATACAAGTCATATATAATGCTCATTATATAGTTTTTAAATAATATTTTAATGTATTAATTTTTATTTACACATTTATTTAAATATCTTACAAACAATAGTGTATACATGCTAAAATTGTGACAAGTGGTGTAATTATATTTTTTTATGTAATTTCTATATATTTTTTCAAAAGATAATTTCTATAGTTTTTTTTCTTATCCATTTATAAATTAAATTTTAGATAAATATTTAATCAAACAAAAAACTAATTAGATAATATATATTACGGGTGAGCAAAACTCGATTTAATTCGAAAAAAGTAAAAACAATTCAAATTTTGAGTTAAACGAATCAAGTTATTTGAGTCAACTCGAATATCTTTTCGAATTTCAAATTTGACTCAAGTTTAAATTTTGAATTCGAATAATTCGAATAAATAGAATATAAAACTATAATATTTATATTTTTACCTTAAACTCTCAAATTTTTTTTATTTTCCTCCAATACTTTTACTCCCTCTTACTTCCCCCCTCCCAAAAAAACCTTTTACGTCCCTCCCATCCCACTCCTCATCTACCCTAAACCCATTTTCACTCCAATTTTTTTGAATATTTTTCCTCATTTACTTTCCCCAAAATTTTACTCCCCCAACCTTCAAAACTTTTTATTTTCCCCTAAACTTTTACTTTTCACCTTTTACGCTCAAATAAAAAATCATCCAAAAAAATCTCTAAACCTAAATAGTTATAATTTTATTTATATCTAGTATTTGTATTATTAAATTAAATTAAATTTCACATTTTGTATTGTTTATATTATTGAATTGTTTAACCATTTTAGATCTTTATAAATTTCTACTAAAATTGAATTATTGATGATGCCATAAAATATTCGTGTTAAAATTTTATATTGGTACTAATTTCACATTTTATCTTTAAGATAACTTTTATTAAAAAAATCATATTTTTATATTTAATATATCTTTTAATTTCAAAATACATAGTGACAAAAACCAGAAGATAATTGAAGTAACTAAGCAAGAAAAAAAGCTAACCCGTATATAAAAGATTAATAAATAAATTATGAGGAGATGAAAGTTAAAAACAAATTTGATTACGGTGGGTGACCGTGGTTACAAGGGCCCAAAGTCATTTTTTAAATTTAACTCGAACAATTATATTCGATTCGGATTCCATTTTACTCGACTCGATTCGAGAAAATTTTAAATCGAGTTAGGATGATAAAATATGATTTGTCAACTCAATTAACTCAAAATTTTTTCATTTGATTCGATCGAAAGCTCACCCTAATATATATAGTTTTTTATTAAGATAATTTCTATAGTTTTTTTAAATTTTAGATTTTACTTAAATAAAAATTAATTAGATAATTTATCCATTTAATTTAATTTATATTATATATTATCTATTTTAAAATTTAATTTTAACATAAAAATTTAAAAATTAATTATCACATTTAAAAATAGATAAGTTGAATAAAATTATTTTACTTGTAAATTATCTCTTTTACATGTTTATGAAATAAAATAATTTTACATTAATTATCTTTTACTTTCAATAATCATAAATATATTAAAATTACAATTTAAAATTTAAGTCATAATTATTTTTAAATTTTAATTATCCACAAATAACTCTGTAAATATTGATGTAATAATTTTTATTTTGAAAGTAGCAATTATTTTTCTGATAACTTTTATTAAGAAGAAAAGAAAAACTTGCATTAAATTCTAAATGTTCAATGAGGTCATAAGATTTAGGAATCAAAATAGAAAGTGGAGGGTAAAGCACAATTGTTGAGTTCGTTGGGCTTTCTTTCGTAAATAAAAAACAAATGATATTCGCTATGTAAACTTTGCCAACACAGCGACACTCTTTGAAACCTTGGTTGGCTGCCAACTTGATTGCAATTCCAAACATTGATGAAACTTTCCCCCAACAATGCGTCAACAACAGTGAAAGAGATGGAAAAGGGGCTATTTTACCCATCTAACCCAAAAATATTAATAAATGACCCTAGTTAAAAAACATTCACTCAAATTATCTAAAATGAACAGTAAATTTAAGTTATGGGAACCCAATGGCCAACACCCCCTTATATTTTGACTCAATGTCTGATGATTGTGTCAGGTTTTAAAAAAATAATTCTTTTAATTTTGGGACATTAATTGCTAACATCAGGGGTATTTTTTTACATTGTATCATACTAGCATACTCAAAGACCAGTATTTGAAAAAAAATTGGATTTTGGCCATCTAATGCTCGGTACCAAGTACAATTTAAAAAAAAATGGTTTTGGCCAATATGTGGTCGGCACCAAAACCAAAATTTATTTTTGTTTTGGGACACTAATGGCCGACACCACCTTTTTCGAGTCCCAAATTTTTTTTTTGGTTTTCGAACACTAATGGCCGGCACCAACTTTATCATATTAATTTTTTTTTTTGTTCTGGGACACTGATGGCCGACACCAATTTTATCAGATTTAATTTTTTATTTTTTTTTTGGTTTTGGGGCACTGATAGCTAGCACCAACTTTATCAGATTTAAAAATATTCTTTTTTTTTTTGTTTTGGGGCACTGATGGCCGACACCAACTTTATCAGATTTTAAAATATATTTTTTTTTTGGTTTTGGGACACTGATGGTCGGTACCAAGTATTAAAAAATTATTTCTCTTAATTTTGGGAATCAAATGGCCGGAACCCCCTTACTCTATATATAGGCACTGGTTTGGGTTCTGATATTGTCATTGGATGATAAAAAAATTGTTGAGAGTGCCATCAAAATGAGAGTGTTTTGTAGTGTATCATCAAATAAGTTTTTTGTAGTGGATTGCAGATGAGAGTGTTTTGTAGTGTACAACCGAATTTTGGGGTTGAATTATATACTGTCATGTGTCAACCATAAATGTTATGCCATTAAGAGTTAGATGACTTTCTGCACCATAGATGGCTAACCGAGATGTCCAACGCAGATAAACATTATCTACGCTACAAAAGCGTTTATTCCACAATTTATAGGTGGGGGTACTGATGTAACGTAGACCTGATTCAAGTAGAAGACGACTAATTGTGGAGAAAGTACTATTCAAAATTTTTGTATTATTTTTGTATCTGTAAATCAAATTTAGTTTGTATTATTTGTTGTCTGAATTTTATATTTTTGTGTATTAATTTTTTAGAATGTTTGTATTTTTTTGTACCTGTAAATTTAATTTAGTTCGTATTATTTGTTGTTCGAATTTTATATTTTTGTGTATTAATATTCTAGAAACTTTGTATTTTCTTGTATCTATAAATTTAATTCTTGTATCTGTAAATTATTTATATTTTTTTTATTAGATATTTTGAAGTAATTTATCCAAAAAAAAATTATTTTAGAAAAATTAAATTTACATTGAAAACCAGAATAATTACAAATTAAAGTAAATATTTACAGATAAAAATCAAAATTGTCGTGATCCTGGCGACATCCCCGACACTGGCATGTAACGGTCTGGCTACCTCCATCGACAATGCTGTGCACCTTGCTGAGGCGTTTCATATTTGTTCGGTCCAGCCTCTGGTGTCCCATCCGATGTACTTAGGAATGTTGTATAATCAGATACACCATAATCGAGAGTTAAGGTGTATTGCGTGACTGGAGGTGCCAATGAAAAAATATCCTCAATAGTAGGTGTACGTGCTTGCCGATCGAGCTTCGGGTGGTATGAGGACGGTTCGGAGTGTGTCAAATGTTGAGGCTCGGGGTCGTCGCCAAATATATCCTCGAACGATAGAGGAAATTGGGGCTTAGGCTCCGTGTGGTATGATGACGAGCCAGATGCTTCATATTGGGGCTTGGGGTCGGGGTTAAAGGCAGAATCGGTATCGGTGTTCCCGAATGGCGGAACTCGGTTACGGTGCGGTCGTACGTTCGTCCATTGCCATCGGGAAGATTTCGGTTGCGCGTCTTCGGGAAGATTTCGTTTGCCATATATCATTCTGCGTACTCGCGCATAGGAGAGAACCCTCCCTCTAAGACATATAAGGTGTAACACCCTTTACCCGTATTCAACGCCGGAATAGGGTACGAGGCATTACCGAACTTAACTTACTTAAACATACAACATCGGGCAAAAAAATTTCATACAACATTGGGCAACAAAATTTCATACAACATCGGGCAACAAAATTTCATTTCAACTTCAACCTTCTCACTCATATTCATAACATCCTTATTATAGGCCTACGAAGCCTAAACATGCTCACGGAGGGTTTCGAAATTAAACCGAAGACTTTTACGCACTTAGAAAATTTTTGCCTAAATAAGGCCACACGCTTGTGTGGAGGAAGGGACATGCCCGTGTGACATATCACACGCCCGTGTTCCTCACCCATGGTCGACACTGACTTGTATCACACGGCCTGTCACACGCTCGTGTGTCTGGCCTGTGGTCGACACTGACTTGCATCACACGGCCAGTCACACGCCTGTGTGTCTGGCCCGTGGTCGACACTGACTTGCATCACACGGCCAGTCACACGCCCGTGTCCTTCGACTGTGTGTCGAATTAAATTCCAAAATTTAGGTGCAGACTTCACACGGCCTGGGCACACGCCCATGTCCGTGGCCGTGCCTCCCACACGGCTGAGACACACGTCTGTGTCTCTGCCCGTGTGTTTACTACTGAGCATACTGACTTGTAAAATTAACATGCAGGGGACACACGGCCTAACCACACACCCATAGGGCTGACCGTGTGTCACACACGGCCTAGACGCATGCTCGTGTGTCTACCCGTGTAGACTAGAACAAGGATATTTGCCAAGCTCTTTTTATTCCCCTAACTCATACAACATAAATCACATTCAACCATTAACCAAGCAACCCAATCATGCATCATACACATTCATGAATAACCTCATCTTTTCATATATTGATAACTATGAGCCATCAACTATGGCTATATACAAAAGGGTTCATCTTTAAAAGAGCCAACACACTTGGCCAAAACAACATGACATTTCACTAAGTCTAGTCCCTATACATGTCATACTCAAAATACTAAGTCTAACTATACCGAGATGTGCTGATAGTGTGGGTGATCTTCCAATTATCTTCATCTCCCGAGATGGCTCTTTGACACTATAAAACAAGGGAAAAGAAAGGGAGTAAGTTTTAAGCTTAGTAAGTCTTTTAAGCTTAGTAAGTCTACATGTAAACAATAAGCATCATACCATATGCTAATCAACCAATAACATTTCACACTATGCAAGAACAATTCACATTATCATAAACATGCTTACTCATCTCAACTCTTACCACATTCCAACCATATAACATATATATTGCTCACATTTACTTGCACATATACCCTGCACTCATCACCACAAAGCCACATGAAATATTCATTTAGACAAGTTTCTCGATGAGCCTTTCAGAATAATATTAGGTACCCGGTGGTTTCACACACAGCCCACCATTAATCAGTAATAAGGTGGTATTGCACATAGCCCACCAATAAGAATAATTACGACGGTTTCGCACATAGCCCACCAAATGATAATATAAACGATGGTATCGCACACAGCCCATCGTGAATAAATAATAAGGTGGTATCGCACATAGCCCACCAACAATAATAATTACGGTGGTATCGCACACAGTCCACTAAATAATAATTACGGGTATTTGTCCGTACTTGCATCTTTATTCCGAGGTTCATACGAGAATTACTCATTATCTAACATTTTCAATCAATCTCACCAATACGTATTTGCATCCAAACAATGCATCAATAGGTAACATCATGAGTATTAAAGATGTATCGCTCACAAGTAAATTTATCTCAGTGCAAAATGTGTTCATTGACGGTTTAGTCCGTAACCTTGCCTTTTCCCCGGTCAAGGTTGTTTCCACAATCTCCTTGATTTATAATAATAAAATTTATTCATTCCATCATTTCATAACTCATAGTACATCAAAATCTCCACTTAGGCAAAAATGAGCATTTTGCCCTTATACTTAGGCAAAATTATGATTTTGCCCCTAGGCTCGGAAATCATTTTTCATCACATTTTCTTATTAAACAAGCCTAGCTGAACATTTATTTCTCTTACAACAATTCACAAAACCAATCATTTCATGCATTTATTACTCAATTACAACCTTTATAAATAAGTCTCTTTCTAGGTGTTTTCATGGCAACACATTTCACAAAAGTTATTCCTTAACCCACCAACATTCATTTTCTTTCATGAAAACTCAGCAAACAGCATAAACACTCTCATGAAAAATTCCTAAACTTTCAACCGTTTTGCAAAATAGTCCCTTCATTAGCTAGCTTAAGCTTTGGGGGTTCCAAAAGTACATAAATTATCAAGAAATACCTCTAAAGTCACTTACTTGTAAGGAAATAGCTTGGCTGAAAGTTTGAGCACCAAAAACCTCTATTTTCTCTTCAATTTTCGGTGGAAGAAGGAAGGTGAATAGTGAAAGATGATATCTCTTTCATTTATCTTATTTTATTAATTTTTTTGGTCACCTAATTTCACCAAATTAAAGTCTTTGTCCCCCTTGGCCGGCCATCACTCTTAGGGTGGTATATTTGCACTTTGAAGACCTCAAATTTAATATTTCATAGCTATTAGACACTTCTAGCTTGAAAAATGGAACTTTCTCACTTTATGCGATTTAGTCCTTTTTTCACAATTAAGCATACAATCGTTAAAATTAAAGCACCAAAATTTCCATGCATCCTTATAATCATGCTATAACACATAAAATAATATCAAAATAATTTTCTTCGACCTCGGATTAGTGGTCCCAGAACCACTGTTCCGACTAGCCCCAAAATCGGGCAGTTACATAAGAAAGGGTGTCTCAAATGTCGATCATTCCACAAAAAGATGTACGGTTCATGTTTTTCTACCCAATTTATTGCATCCCGACTCGAACCCTTTTTGTCCATTTCGTGAACTTCTTTGATGTCGATGGGAGGGTTCGGGACAGGTTGCACGCAACTGAATTGTCTCAATACCTGACCCCCATCGTGCCACTCCACCATATGATAATGAATCAACGGAAAATTTGCCATGAACAGATGTTGCTGTTCGGTAACCCATGATGATATGAGTGTCACAGTCCCTTCCTCGACATATGGAATCCATAGAAACTGCATAATATAGACAACATGTTATTAATTAAAAGGGACCATAGTGGCTGAGCAGGGGTAAAAAGGGGGAAAATTTTCAATTTTGGCCCTAACCCGTCGGCTGGCCATTGTTTGACCGATCTGACACTTGGGCCTTATAAGCCTGTAGCCTGCTGGTGCGGGCCATTGGATGGTCTTTTTTGACAGGCTTGACGCAGGCCTAACACAAGCGCGAGCCTATCATGCAATGTCATGTCAACCTTTTTTTTTTCATTTCAATTTAATTTTTCTCATGTCATTTGAATTTCATTTCAATATTTTCTCATGTGATTTGAATTTCAATTCAATTTTAATTTCATTTCACTTTTTTTTAATCAAAAACTTCATTTGTCATGTCATTTTTTTTTTGTAATTTCAATTTCTTTATAAAATTCATTTGAATTGAATTTCCTTTCTCATGAATTTCATTTCACTTTATTTTATTTTTAATTAAAAACATCATTTGTCATGTCAATTTTTTTCATTTCAATTTCTTTTTAAATTTCATTTTTTTCACGTTATTTGAATTTCATTTCACTTTTTTTCCTTTTTAATTAAAAAATCATTTTGTCATGTCAATTTTTTTTCATTTCAATTTCTTTTTAAATTTCATTTGAATTTCATTTTTTTCTCATTTTATTTGAATTTCATTTCAATTTGAATTTCATTTTACTTTTTTTCTTTTTTTTAATTAAAACTTCATTTGAATTTGAATTTTTTCTTTTTTCATTTCAATTTTAATTAAAACTTCATTAAAAATTCATTTAAGCCAAAACATGCTTTGGTATGCGGGCTGCTGATAGGCTTTGGTAGGCCTTGTCCTTGGTGCCGACCATTCAAAGGCCGGCTGTCAAATCAATATTTTTTATTTTAATTTCATTTTAATTTCATTTCAAGTCCAATTTGAAAGTCAATTCAATAGAACTTTCAAATTTTACTTTATTTGAATTTCATTTGAATTAATATATTTAAAGTGTTTTAAATTAAATATGTATGTATATTGTATTATAATTTGTATATTATTTTTTCTTTTTTAAAAAATATATTAATTAAAATTTACTTATATATCTTTCTTTTTCTTTTTCAAGTATAAATTCATTTCAATTTCAATTTTAATTCCAATTTTAATTTCAAAAATTGAATTTCAATTCAATACAATTTTCAATTTCAATTTTTTATATATTTAAATTGTAATTTAATCAATTGTATAATTTGAATAAAGTATGTCATTTGTATAATCGTTTTTACAAGAACATGCGCTCAATAATAAGTCATTCGTCATCTTTCAATCCGACATTACGAGACGATTGACCGAAAACATAGACATGATGTGGGCAAGTTGATTGGTTGTGGCAGGATGTTCAGCACACCATGCACAGTTTGGGTTCTCCCGTCTTCCTGACGTCCATGTCATTTCGAATTGTCGTTGATTGTGGTTGACCTTTAGGATGTCTATAGAGACTATGGTCAGGCAACATCTCGAAAGTAGGCGGTGGAACTTCCTAGTTCGAGACATCTTTGATTACAGGAAATTTGTTTCCCCAGATATGCAATGTGCGTTGCAACATGTAGATCTTGTCTATGAATTGTTTAACATTTAAGTTTGCTCTCGCACACGCTGCATGAACATGCGCACACGGATATCAGAGAGTGTGAAAGACCCGCACTCGCAACACTTGTTTTGCTAATCAACTGCGTACGACCTAGGCGGAAGACTCGAGCAACGGTCGATGTACTCTTGAACCCAAAAAGTTTCCAAGTCGCGTGAATACAATTCTGCATTAATCATTTGCGCCCTCAACTGTTTACCGCCATGGCCTTTCGGACGGCCTCAATGTACACGTGCTCGGCCTCAATCTGCTTAGCTTGTCTCAACCCTATCCTAGGCATCAATGTGGCCAACCTATAGAATGTTGCCGATAAAATAACAGAGTTAACCACCTCAAGACAGAGTTAACCACCTCTACGAGGTTGGTCGTTATCTAGCCATACTGAAACCTCTCATTGTAACTTTGAGTTCATTGCAAGTTTTCCATGCTACCAACCATGTCCAGAGATCTGTTGATAAAGATAACATCTGAGATTTAAGCCTCGTGAACCTTAGCCTCAATCTTCGCGGTTCTAACTCATGAGCTGCATATGCAATTTGGAATCATTATTTTAAAAAATTACGGTATAACAGCCTAAAAATTTTATTTTTGGCTTTTTTAAATTTGACACAGTTATCTGTCTACTTCAGTGGTTAAGTGTTTTGGGTGTGTGTGAGAGGTCCCAAGTTCAAGCCTTGTCTTTGGCAAATTTTGGAATTTTTTTGATTTAAGCCTTACCCTTGCTTAGTAAGTTTAAGGCTAATTGTTGGTGAAATCATAACAGAATAGGCATGTTGGTCTGGTGGTAAAGGAATCCGTGTGTTGTGTGGAGGTCTTGTGGTCGAATCCCTACGAGAGCATGGGAGTCTATATTTGCTCGTTTGACTGAAAGAGTTTCGGTCAAACAGGAAATCTGAGGAAGTTAGGTGTTAATGGGAGGAAAGTCAAAGATATGCTATCATATCCATTTTATTTCTATTTTTATCCCCTAAAAACCTTTTCTTTAGTTTTCTTTTGACGTTCTTGTCCTTTTTGGAAAAGTTTTGGCTTCTTCATCTTTTATTTTCAATACGTTCGTCACTCTCAGTTTCACGATTACGTCTTTGGTATTCTATGGCTCTTCGCTCGATTTTGGTAAGTGATGTCTAGGTTTTGTTAATTGTTTAAGTTTTCTTTTCAGATGGTGGGGTTCTTGTTAAGGGGGGATTTTGGTAGTATAGTAATTCGTTAGAACGTCTTGCGCAGGAATTGAAGAGGAATATTTCGTTACTACTCTAATGGCTTAGAGTGAAATAATGGTGGTTGTCGTTGGTGGTGAGGGTAATTTTGTGTCTTCTTGTTATCAAATTAGTTAATCAGTTCACTAAATCATTGTGGGGTAATCTGTTTTTAGGTTTCTGGAGGCTCGGGGGTGGTTTCGCATCGAAACGATACTAGGTGTGTACCCGAAAATGTAGAAAACGGGATTCGGTGAAAGTCGAAATTGCAAACTATCGACGCCACACGGCCGTGTGATCGCCCGTGTGGTAGGCCGTGTGCGAATGATACGGTTGTATGGTCGACGAAGGCCAGGCCGTGTGCTAGACACGGTCGTGTGATGGCTAGGTAGGCCGTGTGCAACACACGGGCTTGACCGAATTGGGTCGTGTGGGAAATTGGACTAGGCCGTGTGATCCACACGGGACAAGGCCAACCTGGGCTGTAGGCCCACATGGGCAAACCACATGGACGTGTGAGCTTATTTAGCTAAAATATTTCCTAGGGTTGCACAGGGTCGCCCAAGTCGACTGTGAACCTACTGTTGGGTCGATAAGTGCTACTTAGACCCTAAATCGTGTGACCTGAATATATATATATATATATATATATATATATATATGTATGTATTGAGCATGTTAAATTTATGCATGTTTACTAATCCGTATGTATGACTAATAACTGGATTTTAGCATGCAAGCATGTAATTCTGTATGTCTGCATTAAACATGTTTAGTTGCATCTGCATTGGGGTGGGATGATTGATTATTGGAGGAAGTGTACTAAAAGGCTTTCATGCCTATTATCTTGTAGCTCAGCTGCAATATTACTGATTTGTGCCGTATTTGATACGACTTGGTGTGTAGGGCTGGATGGGTGTTTTAAACCCCATATGGTGTGCAAAGGCTGGTGGGTAGGATACTGACCTCTGTTACTGTATGCATATTGTATCTGAGATAGGCTAAGGCCCTAATTTATATCTGAAATTGTATCTGAATAGGCTAAGGCCTAAATTGTGTCTAAATCTATAATGGGCTTAAGCCTAGACTGCATTTGACTGATAGCTGTTGTTTGACTGTATGTATGTCTTTTGTGGGGATTACACACTGAGTTTACGTAAACTCACCCCTTTTTGTTTTATCTGTACAGGTAATCCCCAGACTTAAATGGATCGGTGCGGCGAAGGACTCAATGGTGACCACATGTCTATTGAACTGCTTTAATTTCATTGTGGTCTTTATTTCCTATTCTTCTTTTGGGGTATTTTTTATGTAATTTGGGACTTTTGGTCTGTTTGCCTTTATTTTGGATTTTAACTATTTTTCATGGATTTCTAAATTGCAAAACTCAACGAAAATTTGGTTTAATTATAAACAACGTTTTTCCTAAACGCGAACAGTATTTTTTAAATATCACAGTTTTAAAAGCTTCTGGTATATAATATATTTTTAAATGAATCAAATTAACGAGAAAATACTTTTGAAATTGACGAGAGATAAATAAAAGCTAGTAAACGGAAACGGTTTAAACTTGATAAACTTGATTTCAAATCCCATTCCATGTGACATCACCAGATTCGGCCATAATGTTTAGGCTGGGTTTGGGGTGTCATGTGACAGACCAATTTTGACCCTAATCGGAACGATGGTTTCGGGACCACGAATCCGAGCCCAATAAATATTTTAACATTATATCTTGTGTCTATTATGGGTGAATTGATGTATGTGAATGTTTAGTAGAAGAATTTAACCATTTGAGTGCCTAATTGGCAAAAAGGATTAAATTGCTAAGGGAACCAAGGTAGTGAACATGAAATAAAAAGGGGCTAAGTGACTTGTTGACTAAACATAGGGATTTGCATGTCAAATTCCCCATTGTTTGAAGGGGTGGACGGTAAGCATGCATTATAACAACTTATGGTCTTAAAATATTATTTTTAAGACATTATTATAATATAAGCATGCTAAGGTATTATGTTTTCCTAAGTATATTATAATTTAAGCATTTCTTTTACTAAAAACATGCTAAAATAAGGTGCTATTACTTTTAAACAAAGTAATAAAAAAAAAGAAATTATTTTCAATTCTCTTTCTTCATCCATCCCCCCCCGAAAACCATCTTCAAGAAGAGAAGAAACTCATCTTCTTCATTCGGCTGCTGCATGTGTCTCTAAGGTGAGGTATCAAGCTCCATTTTTGATGATTTTGCATGGTTGTGTTGGTAGTCTTATATACTATCGAATTCTTGTGCAAAATTTGAGCTTAAAGCTCCCCTTAGATTCAGCCATGATCTAGTTCTATGGCATTTTCATGTTCGATGAAGACATGTTGGTTATGGTTGGCCTATTTGTTTGCTAAATAGAAAAATGGGTGGGTATTTTAGCTTGATTTTAATAAGTCTTTTTATATAGTAATTGTTTGCTTTGGATGCTAATAAAAATCATGTTAAAATTTTGGGTTTAAGCAAGCTAATATTCGGCCTAAGATGAACACTCTTGAGCTGTTTTTTTTTTTTTGTGATTTGATAAATGTTTAGTTTGGATTCAAAAATGACATGAATAGCTTAAGATACTTAGAAGATTTGAGCATAGAGATGCTCTTATTATTCGGCTGGAAATTGGATGAATAAATTGTGGTTATTTAGCTTGTTGCTTGGTCTTATGTTGAAGAAAGTGCATGAGTACACTAAATTAGCAAATTCGGTCATAAGAGAAAATGAAATTGAGCTATTATATTCGGTTATATATATATATATATATATATATAAAGTTGATGTATGGCCATATATAAGAAGGTAAGTTTTAAGTTAAAGTACATTAAAGAGATTATTACCAACGTGTTCAATAATATTATTGAATATACTTGAAAAAGATAGTGGGTGATAGCCGAATATAAATGTTTATGTCTTGGAATTAATATGCTTAAATATTACAAATGACGGGGGGGGGATAATTGGTAAATTATATATTATATGATTTTGCTTTTAAATTGAATGGAAGTGTGGTTTAATTGGTTTAATTGAACCAAATTAGATCCAGATCAAAAGGAGAAGAATTTGGAGCGAGGAAAAGCTAAACTAAACGAATAGTTGGAGATTTCGAATCTATCGACTTCTAAGGTAAGTCCTTAAGCTTTAGTATATTGAAGAATTATTTATGAATCTATTGGACGATGATGTTTGATAAATTTTAGTATATATTCATGCCATAGCCGAATGTATATAAGCCTATTAGAATGGTTTTGATTGTTGATGTAAATAAGCCAAAGTAAATTCAATATGTAATATAGTTATGAAAAGTGTTAGCGATGATCGATTGTATTAATGTGTTTCGGGCTTTAAGCCTAGCAGGCCTAGTGCCGGTGATTTAATTCAGGCTTTACGCCTAGCAGGCCTTGTGCCGGTGTTACTTATCGGGCTTTTATGCCTAGCAGGCCTTGTGCCGGTGTTACGTATCGGGCTTTTATGCCTAGCAGGCTTGATGCCGGTGATGTATTTTACAAACTAGAAACCAAAATTGTGTTCAAGGTGAATTAAAGCAAATTTATCGAGTTAATGGCTCAGGTACGCATGTAAAGTAGGAGTGTACTTCTTACCTATTTAAGACAAGGTAAACAAATGATTCAGTGATTTATTACAAACGGTATGTGTTACGAGTGAAGTGTATACATATATATACATATACATATATATATATATATATATATATATATATGTGTGTTATCGGTTTTATTAATGAATGATATGGATATTGTGACCTTGATTTCTTAATATGTGGATGCCATGTTATAATAATTGAAATGTAAGTATATGAATGTTTGTACTTATAATTACAAGATGACATTTTGGGTTTGAAAGATTGGATTATGAATAAGTATTTGATCATAAATATGTGGGTAAAGAGAAATTTTCCTACGAATTCATACTTATTTACATGAGTATGAAATTTAAAGCTTGATAATAAATATGAGTACAAACGTACAAGTTGAATTATAGTAATTTTAAATATTGATAATTGAATGTTTTTTTTTTATCATGAAATTAGGACTTACTAAGCTAGTAAGCTTATTGTGTGAAATGGTTCCTCTGTTTATAGATTAGGTTCAAGCTACAAGCTCGTCGGGATTGTTCGGAAAGTCGCCCACACTATCATCCTACATTTTGGTACTCTTTCATCTTGGGTTTTTAAAACGAAGTCATGTATAGGAAAGACTTTGTTTTTGTTTGGATGAAGACTTAAGGTTCATGAATATAATAGCCATGCGAATATGGCTAAATTTTTAGTTAAGTATACTTTTTGTGTTTTTGATACGAATGTCAGTTTATGTTGG
Organism: Gossypium australe; assembly: GCA_005393395.2. Taxonomy (NCBI): domain Eukaryota; kingdom Viridiplantae; phylum Streptophyta; class Magnoliopsida; order Malvales; family Malvaceae; genus Gossypium; species Gossypium australe. The sequence continues at coordinate 64,797,759 of CM016616.1, read as the reverse complement.
CAATGTTTATGCATTCTTAATTGAAGTTTAATCATTTTTGATAAGGAAATGTATTTATACGAAATGAGTTCTTGAATTAGGGATGTGGGTATGTTCGGTTAGAAGCTAGTTTTTCCATAAATTGCAACGAAATAACATGTAGTAGCAGCAGTGATGTGATTTTGAAAAATCACCAAAAATAGGGTATATTGAATTAGAAAGTGAATTAGATATGAAATTAAACCTTATTGTGTCCATTTTTACATGGAAGAAACAGAGTAGGAAAGGATTTATATATTATGAGATATTTAAGTTTTAGCGAAACCTGCTCAGAATGAATTCGTGAGTCTCTGTTCTGTTTTAGAAAAATTGTTAAAAATTGTACAAAAATAATTATGGAGCATGGTTTATATGTTTAGAATCCTTAATGAGTCTATTTTTTATTAAAATAAACAAGAACATTATTGAAAAATTGTACAATGAGATAAATGTACTTTTGTAAAGATAGGTCAGAATTGTCGAGCAGTAAAATAGGGGTAACTTTGATGAATAAACTGTACCAATTGGCCACATGAAAATTTCTGGAAAAATTATGGTAAAGAGTTATATGAGTCTAGTTTCAAGGAAAATTTACGGATTGAAATTTCGAGTTTTGTAACTCGAGTTATGGTCAATTTAGTCAGCGTGACGCAGTTGGATAGCTTTAAAACTTTATGCCTCGAATAAATTGTCAAGTCTAGTAATGCCACATACTCGACTCCGGCAAAGGTTTCGGGTAAGGGGTGTTACATTTGATTGGTATCAGAGCTTACGGTTTAGTCGATTCTAGGACTACCGTAGCGCATGTGAGTCTAGCTATACATGCCTTTATTATATATTGATAGTGTGGTGACTTCTGACAGCCTGAACTTCGTTTTATATAGTAAATGGACACTGATCCTGAAAGAGCCGTAGCTGATGATGTAGAGAGCGTAGCGCCTGACCGTGCACACGGATCAGCGCCGGTAGACTCTCGACCTGTTTCAGGTAGCCACGAAGGAGAGACTAAACAAGCCTTTTATCAGATGATGAATGAGTGGTTTGCCCAATTTATTCAAAATAACCCGGCTGTACACCAACCTCCACCCCCGAATAATCCAACTCCGGTTCCTTCAGCACCCCCGATGATAGATCCGATGAGATCTAGTAGGCCCCCAGTTGATAAAATTCGAAAATTTGGGGCCGAAGAATTTAAAGCCAATGATGATGATGACGCAGAGAGAGCCGAAATGTGGCTTGATAACACTATTCGGGTACTTGATGAGCTATCTTGTACTCCGGATGAATGCCTGAAGTGTGCTATATCCTTACTGCGGGACACTGCATATCACTGGTGGAATACACTAGTATCAGTGGTTCCGAAAGAAAAAGTGACATGGGATTTCTTTCAAAATGAATTTCGCAAGAAATATATTAGCCAAAGATTCATTGATCAAAAACGAAAGGAGTTCCTTGAGCTGAAACAGGGGCGAATGACCGTAACGGAATATGAAAGAAAATTTGTCAGGCTCAGCAGATATGCTAGAGAGTATGTTTCTACTGAAGCTATTATGTGTAAAAGATTTGAAGATGGCCTAAATGAAGATATAAAGATGTTTGCTGGCATTCTTGAAATTCAAGAGTTTGTGACTCTAGTTGAGAGAGCTTGCAAAGCTGAAGAGCTCGGGAAAGAGAAAAGAAAGGCTGAGACAGAAGTTAGAAACATCCGTAAGAGATCTTCGAGTAAGGTCTTTCATTCCACAACCAAGAAGTCCAGAGATGACTACAGCCGACATAAAGCTACTACAGATCCACCTAGACGGGATCGACCTCCTATGAGCTCTCGAGCTACCTCGATAGCCAGTGTTGGTAACGTTCCACAGAATAGAGTTGAATGCAAGCACTGTGGGAAATGGCACTCAGGGAGTTGTAGATTTCATGATCGGTCTTGCTATAAATGTGGATCGTCAGATCATTTTATTAGAGAATGTCCGAGGTTAGCTGAGCAGAATACAGTTCAGAACACCAAGCCGAGCAACATGTCAATGCGAGATAGACCACCCAGACATTCAGGCAATGTAGGTGGTAGTCATAAAGGAACGAAGAACACTACAGTTCGATCTGAGGCTAGAGCTTCGGCTAGAGCTTATGCTGCACGAGCCAGAGAGGATGCTTCCTCCCCCGATGTCATTACCGGTATTTTCACTCTTTATGATACTACTGTAATTGCACTAATCGGTCCTGGTTCGACTCATTCCTATGTGTGTGAAACCTTAGAAGTTGGCAAGACTCTGCTAGTTGAGTCTACCGAGTTTGTGATTCGTGTGTCCAACCCTTTGGGTAGATGTGTGCTTGTTAATAAAGTGTGTAGAAGTTGCCCGTTGATGATTCGGGATTATTGCTTCCCAGCTGATTTAATGTTACTGCCCTTTGACGAATTTGATATAATCTTGGGTATGGACTGATTAACTTCACATGAGGCAGTAGTGGATTGTAAAAGAAAGCTTATCGATTTGAAATGTCGAAACGGTGAGACCATCAGAATTAAATCCTGTGACGTAAATGGGTTGCCAACAGTAATATCTTCAATGTTAGCCCGAAAGTATGTGAGAAAAGGGTGTGAAGCTTATTTGGCTTATGTACTGGATAATAAAATGTCCGAGAAACAAATTGAATTCGTATCAGTTGTATGTGAATACCCCGATGTGTTTCCTGAAGAACTACCGGGTTTACCCCTAGTACGAGAGATTGAGTTCAGCATTGAGTTATTGCCGGGTGCGGTTCCGATTTCGATAGCTCCGTACCGAATGGCACCTACTGAATTAAAAGAGTTGAAAGCGCAGTTGCAAGAGTTGACAGATAAGGGCTTCGCGTGACCGAGTTTCTCTCCGTGGGGTGCACCGGTTTTATTTGTGAAAAAGAAAGATGGGACTATGCGAATGTGTATCGACTACCGGCAACTAAATAAGGTAACTATAAAGAATAAGTACCCGTTACCTCGGATTGATGATTTATTTGATCAGTTGAAGGGGGCTTCAGTGTTTTCGAAGATAGATTTGAGATTGGGCTATTATTAGTTGCGAGTCAGAGATTCAGATGTGCCAAAAACTGCATTCCGGACGAGGTACGGACATTATGAGTTTTTGGTTATGCCTTTTGGACTCACTAATGCACCTGCTGTTTTTATGGACCTAATGAACCGAGTCTTCCGACAGTTCTTGGATCGGTTTGTAATAGTGTTTATTGATGATATACTGATCTACTCCAAAAATGAAACAGAACATGCTGAGCATTTGAGATTAGTACTACAAACTTTGAGAGATCAACGATTGTATGCAAAGTTCAGTAAGTGTGAGTTCTGGATGAATGAAGTCAACTTCTTGGGTCATGTTGTTTCGGTGTCAGGTATTCGGGTGGATCCAAACAAAATAGCAGCCATACTCGATTGGAAACCACCAAAGAATGTTTCCGAGATCCGAAGTTTCCTAGGCCTTGCGGGATATTACAGACGATTTGTAAAAGGTTTTTCTGTTATAGCTACACCTTTGACGAGACTACTACAGAAAGATGTCAAATTTGAGTGGTCAGAAAGGTGTCAGAAAAGTTTCGAGCAGTTGAAAGCCCTTTTGACCGAAGCTCCAGTGCTAACTCAGCCTGAATCGGGTAAAGAATTTATTATTTTTAGCGATGCTTCCTTGAATGGGTTGGGTTGCGTTTTAATGCAAGAAGGCAAGGTGATAGCCTACGCTTTGAGGCAATTGAAGTCGCATGAGAAAAATTATCCAACTCACGATCTGGAGTTAGCAACCATTGTGTTCGCATTGAAAATCTGGCGTCACTATTTATTCGGCGAAAAATGTCACATTTATTCAGATCACAAAAGTTTAAAATATTTGATGACTCAGAAAGATCTAAACTTGAGACAACGCAGATGGTTAGAATTGCTGAAAGACTATGAATTAGTGATTGACTACCATCCGAGGAAAGCCAATGTTGTTGCGGATGCGTTAAGTCGAAAATCATTATTTGCTCTTCGTGCATTGAACGCACAGATGGTTATGTCTGATGATGGTTCGATCATAGCCGAGTTACAAGCAAGACCGATGTTTCTTCAGCAGATTTGTGATGCACAAAAAGTTGACAAAAAGTTGATTGCTATTCAGAGTCAGTGTGGAAGTGGTACAGAATCAGATTTTCAGATTGATGCAAATAATTGTTTGAATTATAAAAGTCGATTGTGTGTTTCAAAGAACTCAGATTTGATACAGATGATCCTGAGTGAGGCCCATAGTGGTCGACTATCGATACACCCGGGTAGCACTAAAATGTATAACGATTTGAAACAATTCTATTGGTGGCCTGGCATGAAACGGGATATATCCGAGTTTGTTTCCAAGTGCTTAATCTATCAACAAGTAAAAGCTGAGCATCAGGTACCGTCCGGATTACTTCAACCAATCATGATACCCGAATGGAAATGGGATAGAATTACAATGGATTTTGTATCCGGTCTTCCTTTGACACCGAGTAAGAAAGATGCAGTATGAGATATCGTTGATAGACTGACTAAATCAGCTCATTTTGTACCGGTACGTACCGACTATTCACTTGATAAGCTTGCCGAACTGTATGTGTCACAAATTGTAAGGTTGCACGGTGTACCGAGTTCCATTATTTCAGATAGAGACCCGAGATTCACATTGCGGTTTTGGAAGAGATTGCAAGATGCTCTAGGTACTAAACTTCATTTTAGTACAGCCTTCCATCCGCAAACAGACGGTCAGTCTGAGCGAACTATTTTGATACTTGAGGACATGTTGAGGTGTTGCGTTCTCGAGTTTGAAGGTACGTGGGAACGATACCTACCTTTGGTTGAATTTGCTTATAATAATAGCTTCCAATCTAGTATAAAAATGGCGCCTTATGAAGCCTTATACGGGCGAAAATGACGCACACCGTTGTACTGGATTGAGCTCAGTGAAAATAAGATACACGGGGTTAATTGGATTAAAGAAACAGAACAGAAGGTGGTTCTTATCAGGAATAATTTGAAAGCTACTTCGGATCGTCAAAAGTCTTACGCCGATTTGAAACGTAAGGACATTGAATTTCAGGTCGGAGATCGGGTGTTCTTAAAAGTCTCTCCGTGGAAGAAGATACTCCGATTTGGTCAGAAAGGCAAGTTGAGTCTGAGATTTATCGGACCGTAAGAAATCATCGAGCGTATAGGGCCTGTTGCTTATAGATTGAAATTGCCCCTTGACTTAGAAAAGATACACAATGTATTTCACGTTTCGATGCTTCGCAAATACAGATCGGACCCGTCCCATGTGATCACACTGTCAGAGATTGAAATTCGATCCGATTTGACATATGATGAGAAACCAATTCGTATCTTGGCTCGGGAAATGAAGGAGTTGAGAAATAAGAGGATTCCATTAGTGAAAGTATTATGGAATAAACACGGAGTTGAAGAGGCCACGTGGGAACCTGAAGATTCAATGAGGCAACAATATCCGATTTTATTTAACGGTAAGATTTTCGAGGACGAAAATTCTTAAGGGGGGAGTTGTGACAGACCGATTTTGACCCTAATCGGAACGATGGTTTCGGGACCACGAATCCGAGCCCAATAAATATTTTAACATTATATCTTGTGTCTATTATGGGTGAATTGATGTATGTGAATGTTTAGTAGAAGAATTTAACCATTTGAGTGCCTAATTGGCAAAAAGGATTAAATTGCTAAGGGAACCAAGGTAGTGAACATGAAATAAAAAGGGGCTAAGTGACTTGTTGACTAAACATAGGGATTTGCATGTCAAATTCCCCATTGTTTGAAGGGGTGGACGGTAAGCATGCATTATAACAACTTATGGTCTTAAAATATTATTTTTAAGACATTATTATAATATAAGCATGCTAAGGTATTATGTTTTCCTAAGTATATTATAATTTAAGCATTTCTTTTACTAAAAACATGCTAAAATAAGGTGCTATTACTTTTAAACAAAGTAATAAAAAAAAGAAATTATTTTCAATTCTCTTTCTTCATCCATCCCCCACCCGAAAACCATCTTCAAGAAGAGAAGAAACTCATCTTCTTCATTCAGCTGTTGCATGTGTCTCTAAGGTGAGGTATCAAGCTCCATTTTTGATGATTTTGCATGGTTGTATTGGTAGTCTTATATACTATCGAATTCTTGTGCAAAATTTGAGCTTAAAGCTCCCCTTAGATTCGGCCATGATCTAGTTCTATGGCTTTTTCATGTTCGATGAAGACATGTTGGTTATGGTTGGCCTATTTGTTTGCTAAATAGAAAAATGGGTGGGTATTTTAGCTTGATTTTAATAAGTCTTTTTATATAGTAATTGTTTGCTTTGGATGCTAATAAAAATCATGTTAAAATTTTGGGTTTAAGCAAGCTAATATTCGGCCTAAGATGAACACTCTTGAGCTGTTTTTTTTTTGTGATTTGATAAATGTTTAGTTTGGATTCAAAAATGACATGAATAGCTTAAGAGACTTAGAAGATTTGAGCATAGAGATGCTCTTATTATTCGGCTGGAAATTGGATGAATAAATTGTGGTTATTTAGCTTGTTGCTTGGTCTTATGTTGAAGAAAGTGCATGAGTACACTAAATTAGCAAATTCGGTCATAAGAGAAAATGAAATTGAGCTATTATATTCGGTTATATATATATATATATATATATATATAAAGTTGATGTATGGCCATATATAAGAAGGTAAGTTTTAAGTTAAAGTACATTAAAGAGATTATTACCAACGTGTTCAATAATATTATTGAATATACTTGAAAAAGATAGTGGGTGATAGCCGAATATAAATGTTTATGTCTTGGAATTAATATGCTTAAATATTACAAATGTCGGGGGGGGATAATTGGTAAATTATATATTATATGATTTTGCTTTTAAATTGAATGGAAGTGTGGTTTAATTGGTTTAATTGAACCAAATTAGATCCAGATCAAAAGGAGAAGAATTTGGAGCGAGGAAAAGCTAAACTAAACGAATAGTTGGAGATTTCGAATCTATCGACTTCTAAGGTAAGTCCTTAAGCTTTAGTATATTGAAGAATTATTTATGAATCTATTGGACGATGATGTTTGATAAATTTTAGTATATATTCATGCCATAGCCGAATGTATATAAGCCTATTAGAATGGTTTTGATTGTTGATGTAAATAAGCCAAAGTAAATTCAATATGTAATATAGTTATGAAAAGTGTTAGCGATGATCGATTGTATTAATGTGTTTCGGGCTTTAAGCCTAGCAGGCCTAGTGCCGGTGATTTAATTCAGGCTTTTACGCCTAGCAGGCCTTGTGCCGGTGTTACTTATCGGGCTTTTATGCCTAGCAGGCCTTGTGCCGGTGTTACGTATCGGGCTTTTATGCCTAGCAGGCTTGATGCCGGTGATGTATTTTACAAACTAGAAACCAAAATTGTGTTCAAGGTGAATTAAAGCAAATTTATCGAGTTAATGGCTCAGGTACGCATGTAAAGTAGGAGTGTACTTCTTACCTATTTAAGACAAGGTAAACAAATGATTCAGTGATTTATTACAAACGGTATGTGTTACGAGTGAAGTGTATACATATATATATACATGTCACTGCAATCCTCAATGGTCTGCCTTTAGACTATGAGTCTGTTATTACGATAATCTCGGCTAGTCAAACACCCTACACAGTCCAAGGCGTCACTACCATGCTTTTAAATGCTGAGACACGGCAATTTTCTTTGGCTCCTTAGGTTCCTGCTTCTGCTAATGTGGTCTCGCATCAGCCAACAAGGCAGATTGATAGCAGTGACCCTACACCTACTTATCGTCCTTCTACTAGCACTCGAGGGCGAGGCCGTGGTCAAACGACTGGCTCAAGGTTTCAATGTCAACTATGTGGAAAACAAGGCCACTTTGTTGATCGCTGCTACTATAGATTTGATGCCTCGTACAAAAGTACAGGGTATAGACCATCTTAATCTTCACAAGCCAATGTTTGTATGTTTGGTACTGGCTCTCCCATGATGCCTTGGATGCCATCTACTGTTCCCAATGCTCAACCAAATTGGTTTCTTCCATCCACGATGCCACATTCTCCCTGGTCCAATCCGTTTGTCAACAATGGTTTTCCACCAGTCAGTACTTCTTCTCCACCAAGCCCACAGCCTCAAACATATCTTGCCACACCTGAGACTGTTGGCGATAATGCGTGGTATCCTGATTCTGGTGCAACACATCATCTCACACACTCACCTACTGCCCTAGCAGAAAGCACACCATATAAGGGTCCAGGTAAGGTGTATGTTGGAAATGGCAGTGCTCTCCCTGTATTGTATTTTGGTCAGTCTTCTTTGCTTACTCGTTTACGACCCTTATACATGCGATCTTTATTGTGTGTGCCTGGGATAACCAAGAATCTCTTGTCTATCTCAAATTTTACTAAAGATAACAGGGTGATTTTTGAGTTTATGCCTTTACAGTGTCGGGTTCATGACATGCACACAGGGGAGATGCTTCTTAAAGGGTCTGTTCAACATGGATTGTACAAACTTCATATTCCTGGTTCGATCAAGACAAGTTCGACTACATCAGCTCAATGTTTTACTGCCAGCTCATCTGTTCCTTTCGATGTGTGGCATTATAGACTAGGCCACCCTTGTAAAGCTGTACTTACAAAGGCATTACTCAAGTGTAATATACCTCTTAGAGTGAATAAAGATTCTTTCTCATGTATTGCCTGTCATTTGGGCAAAGAACATAAGCAGCCATTTCAGAAATCAACGAGTGAATATACTGCACCCCTTCAATTAGTAGTTTCTGATGTTTGGGGACCAGCTCTAGTTTCTTCTAATACTTTTCGATACTATGTTGCTTTTACAGATGCCTGTACAAGATACACTTGGGTTTACTTTCTAAAAAAGAAGTCTGAGGTTCTAGCTGTGTTCCCTCATTTTCACAGATAAGCTTAAAGAGTCACTGGTTGCAAGCTTAAAATTCTTCAAACAGATAGGGGAAGAGAATTCCAAGCCTTGAAAATGTATCTTTCTTAGAAAAGGATTGTGCATCACCTTACATGTCCTTATGCCTTAGCTCAAAATGGCCTGGTTGAGCAAAAACATGATAGATAGTCGAAACAGGTCTATTTATGCTTGCACATGCTTTTATGCCCTTGACTTACTAGAATGATGCCTTTGCTAGTGCAGTTTACTTGCTCAATAGATTGCCCTCCCAACCTCTCAACAACGTTTCACTTTATGAAAAATTGTTCAATGTTCAACCCAGCTATACATTTCTACGTGTCTTTAGTTGCCTTTGCTTTCTCAACCTGCGACCCTACAACACTCACAAGTTACAATTTCGTTCAACACCCTGCACTTTTTTAGGTTACTCAGCATTTCATAAAGCCTACCGATGTCTAGACTCCTTTGGTAGAGTGTATATCACACGCAATGCCATCTTTCATGAAATAGTATTTCTATTTAAAGCCATCACCTCAAAACCTACTTTTTCTTCATCTCCACCAGTGTTCAACTCAAAACTGCTTATCTTTTCATCAACTTGTCCTCAAACCCATCCCTCCAATCAATCAACTCGACAATTACCTTCTGTACCCGTTACTACTCTTAGCACTAACCCAACACATCAATCTTCCAACCCAACCCACTCTATCTTTAACCGGCCTCTGTCTCTTACATCTAACTCCATCTCGTCTCAATTGCCTTCTGTGCATGTCCCATACAACACACATGCAATGGTCACTCGCAGCAAAGCAGGTGTCTTTAAGCCAAAGGTATTCATGAGCATTGCATCCCCTCCCTCTGACAATCTTCCCAAAGACATACATGCTGCAATGAGTAATAACTCCTAGAAGGCTGTTGTTCATAGTGAGCTTTAGGCTCTTGTTCGAAATAACACATGGTCATTGTTCCCTTTACCTGACAACAGACGAGCTGTTGGTTGCAAGTGGTTATTTAAAGTGAAAACAAAAGCTGATGGCACTGTTGAGAGATACAAAGCACGTCTCGTGGCCAAGGGATTTTCTCAGCATTCAGGACTGGATTATCGAGATACTTTCAGTCCCGTGGTTCGAGCTACTACCATTCGCACCGTTCTCGCTATCTCAGTCATGAAAGGCTGGTCGATAAGGCAAGTTGATGTCAACAATGCCTTCCTCAATGGGGAATTGACTGAGGAGATTTACATGGAGCAGTGCCCTGGGTTTGAAGAATATGGTCCTAATGGGTAGAAACTTGTCTGTCGACTAAACAAAGCCCTATACGGGCTGCAACAAGCCCCTCATGCATGGTTTCAAACGCTCAGACAGTACCTACTTTGTTAGCTTGGTTTTCATGCCTCCAAAGCTGACCTTTCGTTGTTCATTCAAGCTACATCTGGAAACTTTCTACTACTTATGGCCTACGTTGATTATATAGTCCTCACCAGCAGTTCTGGTCAAGAGATTAATAATGTGGTGCAAATAAGGTTTGCTCTTAAAGACATGGGGCCACTCAGTTTTTTCTTAGGTGTTGCAGTTCATCATACTCCTCAAGGACTGTTCCTTAGTCAGCAAAAGTATATAGGTGGGATACTGACCAAAACAGGTATGGCTACAGCAGCACCCACGCTAACACCCATGGTGAGATTTCCAAAGTTGGTTACAGCTGATGAAAGTTCAACACTGGTTGATATTCATTTATATCGGAGTACAATTGGCATGCTTCAATATGTGTGTATCACCCGCCCTAACTTGTCCCACTGTGTCAACAAGCTCAGCCAATATATGAATGCTCTAAATGAGACTCATTAGAAGGTAGTCAAATGTGTACTACGATACATCTGTGGCACGATAGCTCATGGGCTACATTACTCCAAAGGCCAGTTCCAGCTCACCTGCTATACAGATGCTGACTGGGCTTCCTCTGTTGAAGACAGACGCTCCACTACAGGTTATGTAGTTTATCTTGGACCAAATCCAGTTGCATGGTGCTAAAAAAAAAACAAGCTGTTGTGTCTAGGTCTTCTTCTGAAGCAGAATATCGTAGCCTTGCCAACTGCGTGTCTAAACTACTGTGGGTCAAACAGCTGTTATCCAAGGTTGGTATGGATTTCAATCAGTCTCTTGTGATTTGGTGTCAATGGCTGCCAACCCAACTCATCATGCTAAGATAAAACACGTCGAGATCAATCATCATTTTATTCAGGAGAGAGTTTTTGATGGCACACTGCAAGTCAACTTTGTTCCTTCTGACAAATAGGTTGCTGATGTCCTCACAAAACCCATCACCCTTAAACGGTTTAGTTTCTTTCAGCAGGCTCTTCCGTCTTACCTAGAGATGCTATTTCTTTTGAAAAGAAAGAAAACCAAGAGAATGTTAGAGTAACTGATAAAGATGGTTAGCAGTTAGTTGGTTAGCAAAGAAGCAGTTTAGGTTACGTTGCTATATATAGCCTACATGCATGTATATTCAAGTAAGTCAGTTTTCTTATTTGTTTGTAATCTTCTTGTTGATCAATACAGTAGCTTTCATTGTTCATGCTATTGTTTAACATTTAGGCACGTTGAAGAAATTTTGGACAGACATCTCGAATTGGGACATGTCTGATCTCCCTTTGCATCCAAGTTCAGTTGATTTGTTTCCTTTACTATCATGTTCGATTTCTTGGTCATGAAACAAGATTCTTGGTTCAAACGTGTCTATTACATAAGATTGATGTGAGAAAACAATTATGCAATTCTAATCTTGATTCCCTCAATACCATTGCTAATATCAAACCCTGCTTCTTACTATCCTATTAATTATAAATTATTTTCAAATTATAATATTTAAAATTTAAGATTTTGGAATAATTTAATTTTATTATCTGGATAATTCAAGTTTAGATTTGGATTTCGAATTCGTTCTAAACCTTAATTTTTTTAAATTTAATTATTTTAGAGGATTTTGAACATAGTTGTTTAAATTGAACTGGACCGGCTAGTTGGACAAGGAACTGATAGGGGTACCGATATGTAGAAAGACGTTAGACCGGTTGAATTAGGAAAAAAAATTGATCAGACAATTAAATCGATTGAATCATAATTTTTTTTAATATTTTTTATTTTTAATGATTTATTTAATAGAATTGATTGTGAATGAAAAAAAATGCTTTTTACACTTTATTATGAACAATTTTGGATAAAACTAATTGCTTTTGCTTTTTCTTTCAAAGGATTTTTTTTTTTTGTTTTTGAATTATGCCTTCACCAACAAAATGTATCTTTCAATTTTTATATTTTTATAAATTTTTTAGGTTAAAATATATAAAAAACCCTCAACTTTATTATATTATTTATACAAGTATACTTTGTTTACACTTGAATAAAAATATATAAGTTTGATTTGTACTTAAATAAGTGAACTTACTTTGGTATAAATTAATAGTTAGAAGTTTATAAATTAAAATTGTGGAAATTATGGTATAAATGAAAATTTGAATATTTACACTATTAAATTAAATGCATAAAATTTCGTCATTATTTTTAGAATCAAACCAGATTTGTTGGTCAAACTAATTAGATGGGAATCAATTGAGATACCAGTCCAAAATAAGGGGTCAAATTGGTTGTACTTATCAAAACGGTGATCGACTCCGTTGAATTGATTTTTATTATTTATAATTTATTCAATCGAATTGGTTGAACCGAGAATCGGTAGCTTGATTGGCTCACCCATTGGTTCAATTCTGAAAACCTTGAGTCTCGTTGATGATATGTTATAAGTAAAATTATTTATTTATTGTTTGAGTTTTGAAGACAGTGTGAAAAAGAGAGAAAAAAAATTCTCATGTTATTTTAATCAATCTTGGATTTTAAAAATTCCAAATTTTAAAATAGATTTTAAAATTTAAAATTTCAATTTGAGAAAATAGTTTTCATTTCCTATATTTCAAAAATTTAAAAAGCCAAATGAAAATAAATCCAAATTTTTTGAAAAATAAAAATAATTAAAAAAATATTTTTCAATTTTAACCAATTTTTAGGTTCTTCATTTTTTTTTTCGTTTTTATGGTTAAAAATAGTTTGGACTTACTTCTGATTATATGACACTAACGACCTTTGATTTCCAATATATTCACTTAATTCTATTGACTAATTCGATCTGATTTTGACAACTTTGATTACTAATAAAATTTTTCTGTAGGAATAAGTATAAATGATTAAGTCTTAATTTAATGGTGTAATTATTGTTACAACAAGAAGAACCTAGATTCAAGCTCTTGAACACATATTATTCTTTTATATAAACATTATTATTAATAAAACATGTATTTAAATATATTTAAACACGTATTATCTTATCTTCCGATATATTACTTTAGTTAATTTATCCACGATAGCGAAGGGAAATATTGTACAAATTAGCATGCCGCCATTCATGGTCTATGACACTTATGGTGGTAACCAAAAAAATTAGCTTTAAAAGATGCAATATATTAGTCATCGATATTTCCTAGTTATTAGCAATGGATATTTGATTTTATAACCTCTAAAAGGAACTCAATTTTATAAGAACAAAATAATAATTATTTTTTTTCTAAGTGACTGTGTATAGACATATAGTTTTATACATCAAACTATATCCACAAGAAAATCTCTTAGATAAAGCTGCCATGTGTTTGATGACTCCAATTAAGATTGAGAGTATCCCATTGGATACTGGCAATAAGATTTATGGCCAATACAAAGGCATTGCATGCCAGCAGTATAGACTCTGGGACAATTGGGGATCAAAATTCCTTCCACTGTCTTGCATAAAATAAAAGACACAATATTTTGGTTTTTGTGGGGTCTTGCATTGGGCCTTTGTTCCCTCAACAAGGACCTTGGATGGGCTGTAAAGGTAACATAAAATCGGCTCAAACAGTGTTGGATTAAAGTCCTCGCAATATCTAGCCAAAAGGGCTACCTATTCATTAGCTTTACAACTTCATTATTAACTTGGGAAAAAAAATCCCTTCGTTCAGTCTACACTATACAACAAAAGAACTTTAAAAATGGGGGAAAATAAAAGGCATTAAGGGTAAGATGAGATGGGACTCACTAAACAACCATGACCAGGCAAGATAACTTTAGGAATGCATGGTGCATAACTAAAGAAAGCTACCCGACATCAAACATGAGTCCATACCAGATATCATATGAAACTTCGGCCTGAGGGGATGAAAACACTACCCAACCCTTCGCTTATCATAATGGGAGATTTAGAATGTGTTTATATTCAAGCTAATGATCATGATTCGATCTTTAACCAAAAACAATTCAATGAATCATACGAATACATGTACAAATCACCATTTATATATTTAAATTCACGTCTAAATTATTAATCATTCATTTAATTTATATAGAAAATTATGTAAATGCACTAAACCATGTATTTTACTCACAAAAATTAGGTGTCTAAAGTTATCAGAAGGTAAGCCCTACAAGATCGTGCATGGATTTGCTCAAGACAAAGACAGTGAAGAGTCTCCTCTAACTCACAGCCCCAAAGGTTGAGGTTGATTTTGCTGCATTCGTGTTAGAAGAAGGAATTGGAAGGACCACTGCATGTTGATTTTTTTTTCCAACATCATTAAAATGCATAGCCATAAATTGACTAGAGAGAGAGAGAAAGACCCTAGTGATCTAGATGCAACTGTCATGATCATCAAACTCAAAATCTTGGCCTATGGTGGATCTTATAAGTAGATCCACCAAAAGCTGAAAATGTAATATCATGAAAAGCAACGTGCTGCCTTCCGATTCGCCATTTATATCACACGTGAGTCTTGGCTTTATATATACAACCCACACATGCACATGCTGGATGCCCCCAACAGGATGAAATGAGGATTTTGTTTTAATATACAGGCCAAATTATATATACACTATGATGAATATTCACTGACCCAAGATTTCTATTGGAGTTCACTCCCAATCATAGATAGTAAACTAGTAAATTTTGTTGCTAGCTCGAGCAGCTCGAAGAGCTGCCCCAAAGAGGGGGCAGCCAGATTTTTCTGGGCCATTGTTCAGCCGAAGGTGACTTAGCAAGCCCCTAATAATGAAAGAACTCAGCAGTTTGAAATCGGATTTAACTGAGTTGATATCCAATCTCTTCAAGTGGACTTCTGTAGGAGAAAAGTTGGGATCTGCCAAATTCTATAACCCTGTTAAAGTTGTAATGGTATACAGATAGGGTTAACAAGTTTACAGTTTTCCCCAAGTAGGCGACATGGAACCATGGCCAACAACCACTCAAAAAAGCCAGTTCCCACTAAAATAGAGTACAGTCCCTAGAATCCAAGGAAACACCAATTCTTTGCCCCCCACTATCCAGAACACTAGCTCTGGTTTTCACAGTATGAGAAGGACCAAAAGAAAAAAAGCTTGTTTCCCTTCTACCCCACTTCACTTGTATTAAAACTAATGAACATCAAATGTGGGGTCTCCTTCAAAAACCTCCAAATTCACTCTTCATCATATTATATTATTAGACAGTCCAATTCATTGTTATTACCAACATATTTTAAAGCTATCCCTTCCCACTACTCTCAATTCTTAATCATTTCAAACCCTTTGCCTCTCTATACAATCTCACCACTTCCATCATCCATCTCTCCATTGAAGAAGCTTACCATGTCTGTTACAGGAGTTTCAGACCCTGACAGAATGTTGAAGAAGTCATTCCATCGAAGGAATGACTCCGGTGAGCTCGATGTATTCGAAGCTGCACGGTATTTCTCGGGGTACAATGAAGCATCTAGCTATAACTGTGCGACATTCACTCAGAAAATCATGCGGGAAGAGAGGCAGCCATGGAGGGGAGGCAGGGCCAGCTTGGATGTACCCATGAGGAACCCTCTTCCCCAGCAAGTTCATGTGGTGGACAAGCAAATTAAGGATAAGAAATACAAGCAGCCAAGCTCTCCTGGTGGAAGACTTGCTAGCTTTTTGAACTCTCTTTTCAATCAAACAGGTTCCAAGAAGAAGAAATCAAAATCAACCACACAATCCATGAAAGGTGAAGAAGAGAGTCCTAGTGGGAGAAGGAAAAGGAGGAGCAGTATTAGCCATTTTCGTAGCTCTAGTACAGCTGAAACGAAGTCGCTTTATTCTGCCTCAAGCTCTGGTTTCAGGACGCCGCCTCCTTATGCACATACTCCTACGAAAAGCTACAGCGAGTTTAGCAGCTATTCGGATCATAGAGAGGTTTTATCTCTGTCCAAGAACAACATTGGACAGACAAAACCAACAGCTTTAGAAAATGCTGCCACTGATGACAAAAGGAATATAACAGAGAAACTGAAGTTCAATAATGGCCACTCAGAGAAACACAAGAACCTCGATGTTTGTCATCAGAAGGGTAGGAATTGGGGTGATCGGTATCCATCAGAGGAGAAAGAAATCAGGACGTCCAATGAGACTGATGATGGTGCAGATAGTGATTCAAGCTCTGATCTGTTCGAGCTGCAAAACTACGATTTAGGCATTTACTCTAGTGGTAGTTTGCCTGTGTATGAAACTACACATATGGACACCATCAAGAGGGGTACACCAATTTCCAATGGTGCCCTTTCAACTTGTTGATGGCTTCATTTGTTTTCATTGCCATTGGAGGCTTTGACAGAAAAGAAAAAAGAAAAAAGAAATTTGATGTCCTATATTTTGCTTTCTTTGTCCTCATTGAATGCTTTTCCCCCTTTTCTCTGTATGTACAGTTTGAAATGTTTGTTTGTCACTCTTTCATTCTCAATGGAGTAATGCAAAAACGCTAAAAGTTTGCCATTGTAATGTAATTGTTTGCTTAGATTGTGCCATGATTAGTGATTTTCCACTAAATTAATGGAGAAACATCAGAAAAAGTCTCTTTTGACTTTAGGACAAAGAAACAATAAATAGTTTAACAAAATTAATTAGTATTTCCTACTTGCACGTGTGATTCATGTAAGCTTTACCTTTCATGAAAAATAAATATTTATATAGCAGAAGTTGATTAAGTGTTTGCATGCTTGATGATTAAGCCACCTCATACAAAACTAAGGGACAAAGTTAGGGCCCTGCTCCCTGCCTATATGTGATCCATGTAGAACATTGTTGAGCAAATTCAATGAACTTAATTGTAGGGCTTCCTAGAATTCATCATTCTTGGATGTAGAGCAAGTGTTAGATTGAGGCAATGATGCAAGAACAGTGGGTTAAGCAGGTGGGAAAAATTTTCAGCATAGGAGGTAAAAATCGTACGAACGTCTTATCATCCAAATACCCAGTTTCGAACTAAACCCCAAATTATTAAGAGCTTGATTAACATAAGGTTCCGTCTAATCAGACAATCAATAAAAGGCAAGTAATGCTTATACACTAGTATATATTTTCCAGGGAGAACCGGTGAAGAAAAGCTTAAAACTACGCATTGTCCTATAAGAATTGATTGGAGCTGATTAAGAGATGATAGCTAAAGTTTGTACCAAAATACTTTTGGTCATGTCCAAAAGGGTATCATTTGCAGTACTCAGTTTTTGAATATATCTGTACATGTTTTAAATATATTAAATACATAGAAAAAGTTAAGAGAGTACTAGTGTCAAATACTTATACTTAAATTCGAGTTACATAATAAGATTAATTCTAATTTAAGTTTAGAGATAAATCATTTTTTATGTTCTACCTTCAGACAATCTTGTATAATCACAGTGTGACATGTCCGTTGTGACATAATAATAATAGTGATATATAATTTTATTAAAAACAACTAATTTCAGAAACCAACATCATTAACAAAGAACAATCTCTTCTAAACGGTCTAGTTAAGCAATTAAAATTAACAAGGTATTTTGTATTTTGCTTTTAACATCAACGGGTGAACTAACCTTATAACAGAATCAAATGATGGGTGGCCAAATTTAAAGTTTGCAGCTCTCATCCTCTCTGTGTGAGTACATGCGTGTAAAGTTCAAAAAAAAAAGAAAAAAAAGAAAAGGAGTAGGTTTTATATTCGCCTTCCCTCTTAGTGTCTTTTGGATTTAATAATAAAACAAGCATAAAGCAAAATGGATCATGAAACCTATTGATGGACTTCAGAACAAATGATGCATGTATAGCACACCATCATCAATGATGCATGGGGCACCAAAAGGGTCCAGCAGAGCATGTAGCATCGGCATGGATGGACGATGGAGCCTAGATGGGCCAAAACCTGTGAGTTTTCAAACTACATTTGAGTTCCAAGTTTGATAGAATTTGGAAGAGAACAAATAATGATAGTCGGTGAAATTCGAAAAGTGAAACTAAAAAAAAAAAAAACCTGTTATGGGGCCGAATATGTTACTTGTATTTGTTAGACTTACCATCATCTAAACATTTATCGATCTAATCTATGTATGACGTGAAGTAGGGGAAATGGGAGTTGCCCAAATGTGATGTTAAAAACATCAACAAGACAGAATCAGACCATATGTCCTGGACACGAAAGGGACTTGCGTAAAATGGCCATAATTTATTTATGACTATAAGCTCCATTTAGTTAACAGGTGAGAACAATATCCCAAGTCACTGCTCTATTTCATGTTTATCCTCGAGGTGCCTGTCTGAAGAAATTAATAAAGAGTTTCTTAGCCTAAAGTAAGCATGAAATAAATGGTTCATACTTTTTCAATTCACATAACAAAGAGTCAAATGTAACTGCCAAAAATTAAATCGAGTGGGTGATTCAAATGCATTATTAGTGAAAGCAACAAATCAGACTAAGCTTGTGATGACTATGACATCACCAGTTTAACATTACCAGCCTACCATAAATTTACAATTGCCTAAATTCTCAAACTGAATTTCAAGGTCAGCAATATTGAAAAGAAGAAAAGCACATGTTTATTTTAGAAATATTGATTTGTATGATGCAGTAATTAAAGTTCTTATCAAATACGATTTTATCCCTAATATTTTATAAAAAGTTTTAGACGGTAAAAGATTAATGTACTATTTAGAACCTAAATTTGACAATTATTCTCATATTGAGGCTTAATTTTTTTATCAAATTAATCCCTGAATTTAGGAATTGTTCTCTCATTGAGGCAAATACCAGATAATTATTCATACACTGAGGCTTGAATTTTTTTTTATTCAAGTTAGTCCCTAAACTCGGTAATTTGTTTTCATATTGAATCTTGAATTTTTTTTAAGTAACTACTAAAGACTAATTTGGATTAAAAGAAACTTTAAACACTAATGTGAGAAAATTTTTTAAATTCAAAGGCTAATATAGAAATAAATTTCAAAACCCAAGGTTAGAACCAAGTGCAAATCCAAATAATGCATTAACCAAAAAAATCACTCAATTTATTTTTTTAAAAAATAAAATATAAATGAGTGAAGTGAGAACTGTAAATTGATTGCTTTGTACTACTCCGATTCTCAAATCCATTGCTTATTGATATAACAAGGGGCCAAACAATTCTAAAATCCTACACTGAAAAGTTGGGGCTTACTGCATGAGCCTGGCTCTAGTTGGGACAATGGGTATCTAAGCGATTAAGCCCAATTTCTTATAAGACTTCCTCTTCGTATTGCCCACTTCTCTCATACTATGTAACACCCCTAACCCGTATCCGTTGCCGGAACAGGGTTACAAAGTATTACCGGAGTTTTCGGAACCATCACAGATAAATCAAGTAAAGATACTATTCATATCCAAAAACAATCATATCGTCCTTTAAATAGACCCTCGAGACCCATTATAAGCATTAGAAACGAATCGGGACTAGATCGGGATCTCATAAAATATTTCTCAAAATTTCAATTTTTTTTCTTATAAACAGTGCCTACACGCCCGTGTGGTCTAGGGACACACCTGTGTCCCTAACCAGTGTAACTCTCTGACTTGTAAAGCATGAAGTAATTAAAGTCACACGGCCAAGTCACACGCTCGTGTGCTAGGCCGTGTGGCGAATTTTTATTTTCGAAATTTAGGTGTAGTTTTCACACGGCCGTGTAACACGCCCGTGTTCAAGGCCGTGTCATCCACACGGCTGAGACACACGCCCATGTCTCTGCCCGTGTGCCCAATTCTGAGCATTTTGTTTCTCATTTTTTAGATGCAGAGGACACACAGTCGGACCATGTGGCCATGGGACAAGCCGTGTGTCACGTGTCTACCCGTGTGGACAAAATAAAGCCATTTCCTAGCCCCATTTGTCACCCAAAACTTACCCCTTTCCTGCACCAAAACTGTAACATCCCGAATTAGGGGTTGTTTGCGATTTATTTATTTTCATGTGTTTTCCTGAAGAAATGCATATGTTGGTTGTTTGATATATTTTAGGGTCTATTCATAACCCCGGGTTAGGTTTGACTTAGGGCTGAAAACTTCTTTTTAGCACTTAAGAGGAAAAAGCTAAGTGAAGAAGTTTTAAATAGTATTTGGGGCTAAGCATGACACAAAGAAGCGCCTGGTAAAGTGGTTGGGACGCTACCTGGGGAGCTTGAATGGTGCGGCGAGCAGGGGTTCGAGCTGCAGGAATCGCGTTGGGGAGTTTTTATTTTTGGCGTTAAAGGAGCTAGGTGAATGAGGCTTTAAAAATATTTGTGGCGAGCTTAAACCAAAGAAATCGCCTTGGCCGAGTGGCTAGGGGCGCTACATGGGACTGTGGCAGTAAGGTCCCATGTTCGAGTAACATGGGCAGCTTATGGGAGTGTTTTATTTTTGCGTCAGGAAGGGAATTGGGCCAGGGAGGTCTTAAGAGAGGTTATAGGCGCTTTTGGACACAAAGATGGCCTTGGTAAAGTGGCTTTCATGCGCCTCTTAATGGCCTGGAATGACGCTTGGCGCGGGTCTTGAGTTCGAGGAGTGGGAGCAGCAGTTGGGCGTTTTATTTTGGCTTTTGGCGTTAAGAGGAAAGGGAGCTAACGGGGGAGAGCTTAAAAGAGATTTGTGACGAGTTATGTCACACAAAGACGCCATAGCAGAGTGGCTGGAGGCGTGGGGAGTCTCCAGCAGGTCTTGGGTTCAAAACCCATGAGCAGCAGCATGGATAGCCTTATTTTTTTTATTTGCCGGTGTGAGATAGTGGCCTGCATGGGCTCTCAAATACATGAAGACATGCTGCTTTGTTTTAATTTTCTGCTGGAAAGTATGGGGGATCTTTATTTTATTTATTGAAGGAAGGAAATTAAGTGATGGGAACTTTGTTAAACAATGTTTTATTTTTTAAATGGTGATGGAAACTATCACCAAAAAAAAGGGGGGGGGAGTATGGCCGAATGAAGGGTTCTCTAGGGACTATCATGGTCGGCCTTGTGTATAGCAAGGGAAGCATGGCCGAAATTCATTAAGCTGATTTTATTTTCTTCCCAATTTGTGCATGGCCGAAAGAGGGACTTTGGGGGTTTGAGTTTCAGTTTTTGAAGGAGTTTTAGGGAGTGTTTCGGCTAGCTCATGTTACTTTCATTTTCTTTCATTGTTGTTCAAACCGAAACTCTCTTCTTCCCTTTTTGCTACTTTTTGATTTTTCCTTGGAAACATACCATACATCTTGTGCCGAAAATCCTTCATCCATCCTTGCTAAGCCTTTCCTTTCATCTCCTTTCTTTCTCTCAAGCCCGACTCCATACTCCTTACCTTGGGACCGAATATTCCTTGCCATTTAAAGCATAGGCCGAACCCCCCTAAGGAGGGTGCTATCGATTTTGAAGGGTGGTAAGTGTCTCATTTTAGCATTCGGTTTCTTTTCTCTCTTTTGGTATGCAGAAAGCAATGGTAAGCTTTAATATTTTGGGTTGGCCGAACCTTATTAGGATCCTTGGTTTCATGTCTTGAATTGTAGTCAAGGGAGGATAGCGTTAAAGGAGTAAGGAGATCCTTCGGGTTTCGTTTCTTCAAGGTAAGGTGACATGTAGTTTCGGCCAAGGGCCATTTGTTATGAATTTATGCCTAAAATCGAAACTAATATGTGCCATATAGGGATCTCAACGCTTTCAGGAATAAGAGCAGTTTCGGGATTTGGTAGGAGACCAAATCGGCAACCAAGGTGAGGGTTATTTCGAGTACGACATATCCTTCGGGATTTTGTGGTAGCCGAATGAGACTTTTTAATACTAACCTATAGTGGCCGAATGTAGGAGCAATACGGGCACACGTTTCGGGACTTTTGTGATATTGCATAGATTCGGGATTTCTCTTTAGATCTTTGATTAAACAGGTGTGTAAAACCTTACACACTTTATTAGTATAGACTGTTCATTATGTTACTGTATAACCTCTCGTGTAGTAAATTTTGCCTTGTGGGCATAAGCTTGGATTTTGAGTAAGTCCCCTGTTACGTGATCTACGATGTATGTTCGTGTATGCCATCACATGTTGTTAAATGCTATGTTATATATAAATGCACGATATATGGGATCATGATACTTGTTATGTGAGCATGATGATGGTGGGATTGATGAGAGGAGGGAGATGATCTCTATGGACTGTCACCAGTGGTTTTGACCACACGATGGGTTGGCCCCATCACTTGATATATTTGTGACTTCGGTCACCAGTGGTTTTGACCACCAGTGGTTTTGACCACATCGATGATATAATTTGTGACTAAGTCCCAGTGGTTTGGTACCACCAGTGGTTTTGACCACATGTTGATATTTGTGACCTATGGTCATCAGTGGTTTTGACCACACGATGGGTTGGCCCCATCACTTGATATATTTGTGACTTCGGTCACCAGTGGTTTTGACCACCAGTGGTTTTGACCACACGGGGTAGAAAAAGGAGTATGGATGGCTAGCTTGGGTTGCATGTTTGCATGTCTTACTAATATCTTGTGTATGAGTTGCATTTTCGGGTTGGGGATTTATACACTGAGTCTTGGTGACTCACCCCTTCCTATATCATTTTGCAGGTGAGTAGATCGTGGAGATGGAGCCGGAGAGGACTCGAGGCGGCCATGCTTGTTCCTTGGACTCGAAATTTTATTTCGCACCGTTAAAGTTTATTATTTACTAAATTTTGGTTTGGTTTGTAATATGGCCGCTAGTTATTATTTGGATGTTTAAGTAGTTGCTTTTACTTTACTTCTATTATATTACTAATGAACTTATAAACTGTTGAATGAATCGGTTAAAAGTAACGTTTTCAAAATAGGTAACCTTTACGAGTTTTCAAAGATGTTACCATCGGGTAGCAAAACTTACCAAGTTAACGATAACTCCGATGTTTCTAAAAATTTAAATGATCAAATGTTTTCAAAGGTTTCAAACTCAATCGTGTTTATCAAATCAATCCCACCTGAGTTTTAATAGACACCGTTTTATAATCTCAGCAAAATTTTCAGATTTTTACTAGTTAATCAAAATCTTTCAAAACGTTTTTACTCTGTGACATACCAGATCCGGTCAAGGCTCATGGACCGGGTATGGGGTGTTACAAATTTGGTATCAGAGCCCGATTCAAAACTCGGCTGTGGGGGCCCAAGGCCCAAAAATGTTTACTTGATAGGCCTCTGTAAAATATTATGGAAATGGTTTTGTGTTGAACAACATGGCATCGAGTCTCCGGCACCAATCCGCTCGGGTAAGTATTTCTAACCTCTGTGTGAATTATTATCTGTAAAGGGGTAGAAATAGAACGTAGATAGTATGAAAGGTATGTAAACCCTAGGACTAATTTACCCCAACAATCGCATAAAATCTTTAATTGCCTAATTAAACAAACCTATGACTAAGTCACCGAGTTAGGGTGTGGCAACCATGGTGCGCATGTCTAGGAGTGGATCCGGAAGAGCCTGGTACTTAAGCAGTCCTAGCGACTCACCTCCTCTTCACGGGAATCCTACCTGGTGCGTAGCTTCGGTTCACCCTAACCGTGAGGACTTGTTCATAGGCTAAACCCAATAGCTAAAACCCGAAAGGGAACTAGCCGTATTTTTATAAAAACTCTAGTTTTAAAACTTTTCAAAATTACCCTTTAACTTGTGAGAACTCTTTTACAAAAATTAGTCGGAAAAATTTTGATTTATGGAAATTACAAAAATACCCTTAGTGGTAAAATTACAAAAATGCCCCTAGTTTCTAAAATTACTAAGCTACCCCCAAATTCAACAAATTTTTCTTATTTTACAAGCATACCCAAAACCCTTAATTTACAAATATCAAAAATGCCATGATTTTGGAAATTTACAAAATTGCCCCTAACTTACAAAATTACCAAAATGACCCTGATTTTCAAAATCTTTGCAACACTACCAATTTGGAAAACAAATTCTAAAAAAAAAGAACCCTCAAAGTTTTGAAACTTTTGAAATACCTCAGAATTATTGAACCCTTACAAATTTACCCCGATTTATTACCAAAATACCCCTGTAGGGCAAATGACGAAAATACCCTCGGGATAGGAATAGGACAAAAAGGTGATGGAATAGGTGAATGTATATCTTTGAATTAGAATAGAAGACTTGAAACTTGATTGATCGAAAGAACAACTTCTAAACTTCGTTCATAAAATTTCTTCGCTAATAATCAGTGAAACAATGACTAACTCATAAAACTTTTTAGACAGATCGCGCGATAAGAGATGAGTGCTAGAGGATGTGGCTGTCGTGGACTCGGTAGAGGCAGGATGGCTGTGTCAGAACCCGTTAGGTCGGGCCAGGGGTTTGATAATGAGATACCACCGCCACCACCACCCCCAATTTTTGGTGTTGGACAACAGGATCAGACGGGGGGCGAGACAGTATCGCAGGCTATGCTGCGAGTTCTAGAGATGATGGCTGGGGCAGGTGGAGGTATAGGAGCTCAGAAATCGGTACCTGAGCGACTCCGAGCGAATGGGGCAGAGGTATTCCGGGGTGTATCAGGTGTGGCGCCCAGTACGGCGGAGTATTGGTTGGAATCAACTGAGAGGATCATGGATGACCTGGATTTTTCGACTGAGGAGAAGCTGAAGGGTATAATCTCTCTACTTCGGGATGAGTCATACTAGTGGTGGCTCACCGTAAGGGATGGAGCGATAGCGGAGGATCTCAAATGGGAATTCTTTAGGGCAGCCTACCAAAGGAAATATATAGGAGCTAGCTACGTGGATGCGCAACGAAAGGCTTTCTTGAACCTGGTTCAGAGTAATAAGACGGTGGTAGAGTATGAGGCTGAATTTCTCCGATTGAGTAGGTATGCTCGTGGTATTGTGGGTACTGAGTATGAACGCTGTGTCAGATTCGAGGATGGGCTGCGGGATGAGCTGAGGATGATGATAGCTCCGCAACAGGAACGGGAGTTCGCTGTTCTAGTAGAGAAGGCTAAAGTTGCTGAAGGGGTAAGACAGTCTTTTAGATGGAATCAGGATAGGAGCTGGAACAAGAGGAGCTTTGGATCTTCTAGGTTTTCTGGGAATCAGCAGAAGAGGACAAGGTATAGTGGGTCAGATCAAGCTGCTAGGCCTGCTGCTGCTAATACTCAATGGCCGCCACGGTGTGCTCGGTGTGGAAAGTCTCATACGGGAGAGTGTTGGAATGGTAATCGGGATATCTAAATTTGATATTTTTAGATACTTTTTCAGACCTATTGCCGATACTAAGTAGCAGTCAAAAATTTGTATCCATTTTTCATGATATTATGCATGGATCAGATATATCATGGCGAATTCTTCAGAGATTTTGAGAAGAGTTGCTCTTTGGAGAGCACAGTACGATGAAAGTTGTAAGCTGTGTTCGGGGGGGAGTTATTGTCTATCGTTGGCCTCTATGGTAGAATCAGTCGGGGGCCTGAGAGGCGGTGGTTTACCCTGTGGCAGATGTCA
This sequence comes from Gossypium australe, assembly GCA_005393395.2. Lineage (NCBI taxonomy): Eukaryota > Viridiplantae > Streptophyta > Magnoliopsida > Malvales > Malvaceae > Gossypium > Gossypium australe. The sequence continues at coordinate 64,771,929 of CM016616.1, read as the reverse complement.
GCGGTTCGAGTCCGCTTATCTCCAACTCGTGAACTTAGCCGAAACAAAGCTATATGATAGTACCCAATTTTTCCGATTCGGCAGTTAGTTCACCTACCCCCCAGCCTAGAGTAGCTAGGTGGGGAAGTAAAATTAATCCTTGTTCGTACATGGGTTTTTCTGGGACAAAATGAGCCACTTCAATGCTTCGAATGTGGATCCGTGACACATCGAGTTAGGGACTGTCCGAAAAAGGCAGCTAGGCTGAGGTTTGAGGGTTAGGAACGTTCACTGAATAGGAGGGATAACCAACAGCCGCCGAGAGGTCGTGGTGCAGGAAGAGGAGGTAATGGTACTGGCAGAGGTCGTGGGGCATCGAGTGGAGGTACTGGTGGTACTGAGGCTAGGCAACCTGGTTTGGTCTATGCCGCAAGGCGTCAAGAGGAGGGCGACGCACCGGACGTCATAACCGGTATGTTTTTGATCTTTGGAGTACCCTATAGCACCTTGATTGATGTTGGCTCAACTCACTCATACATTACTAGTAGCGTAGTGGAAACTCTGAACTTAGACTTTGAGCTTACTTCTAAGAAGATGACTGTGTTAAGCCCTCTGGGTCACTCTGTAGAAGTAAATAAACTCTATAGGGATGTACCCCTAGAACTCCAAGGGGTCGTGTTCTTGGCTGACTTGATGGAACTACCGTTTAGGGAGTTCGATCTGATTCTCGGGATGGATTGGCTAGTAAAGTATCAGGCTAGCCTGGATTGCGCAGCTAAGCGCATGGTGTTAAAGACCGTGAAAGGAGATGAGGTAGTGATGATAGGTAAGAGGAGAAATTACCTATCTAATTTGGTTTCTGCATTGAAGGCGGAAAAGATGGTTAGGAAAGGTTGTGAGGCATATGTAGTGCATGTTTGTGCTTTGGAAGCTAAGGATACAGCGGTGAGGGATGTGCGGACTGTAAGGGAGTATATTGATGTGTTTCCAGAAGAACTCCCGCGTCTACCTCTTGATCGTGAGGTTGAGTTTGGTATAGATTTGTTTCCCGGAACCGCGCCAGTATCTATAGCTCCGTACCGGATGGCACCGAAAGAATTAGTAGAGTTGAAGGCTCAGATCCAGGAATTGTTGGATAGAGGGTTCATCCGACCGAGTGTATCGCCATGGGGAGCTCCAGTGCTTTTTGTCAAGAAGAAGGATAGAACAATGAGGATGTGCATAGACTATCGACAGCTGAACAAGCTGACAATAAAGAACAGGTATCCTTTGCCCAGGATTGGTGACTTGTTTGATCAACTCAAGGGTGCGTCGGTTTTCTCTAAGATCGACCTTAGATCGGGATATCACCAGCTTAAGGTGAAGGAAGCTGATATCCATAAGACGGCATTCCGTACTCGGTATGGGCACTACGAGTTTCTGGTAATGCCTTTTGGTTTGACAAATGCACCAGTCGCGTTTATGGACTTGATGAACCGGGTTTTCCAACCCTATCTGGATCGGTTCGTCGTAGTGTTTATAGACGACATTTTGGTGTACTCGAAGTCTGAAGAGGAGCATGACGCACACCTTCATATGGTTCTGCAAGTGCTAAGGGAGAAACAGTTGTACGCTAAATTCAGTAAGTGTGAGTTCTGTCTTAAGGAGGTAACTTTCTTAGGGCATGTTGTTTCAGCTGAGGGAATCAGGGTGGATCCTAGTAAGATTGAGGCAGTATTGGAGTGGAAACCACCAAAGTCGATTACGGAAATCCGGAGTTTTCTGGGGTTGGCAGGATATTACAGAAGATTCGTGGAAAATTTCTCCTTAATCGCAGCACCGTTGACCAAGTTACTGAGAAAAGGAATTTTGTTTGTATGGTCTGAGAAGCAGCAAGAGAGTTTCGACAAACTAAAGAAGTTTTTGACAGAAGCACCGGTCTTGATTCAGCCTGAGTCAGGAAAGGAATTCACTGTGTATTGTGATGCATCGCATACTGGTTTAGGATGTGTGTTGATGCAAGAAGGGAAGGTGGTCGCTTATGCGTCACGGCAGTTGAGGCCTCACGAAGGTAACTATCCGACACATGATTTGGAATTAGCTGCTGTGGTTTTTGCCTTGAAAATTTGGAGGCACATCTGTATGGGGAGAAGTCGGTGGTGTACTCGGATCACAAGAGCCTGAAGTACCTCTTGACCCAAAAAGATTTAAATCTGAGGCAGCGGAGGTGGATTGAGTTGCTGAAGGACTACGACTGCTTTATCGAATACCATCCGGGTAAGGCTAATGTAGTCGCTGATGCTTTGAGTCGTAAAGTGGTGGCAGAATTGCGAGCAATGTTTGCTCACCTAAGTCTCTATGAGGATGGTAGTCTTCTGGCGGAATTGCGGGTAAAACTGTCTTGGATCGATGAGGTTAAAGAGAGGCAGTTGACCGACGAAGTTTTGAGTACTCGGAGGTTGCAAGTACAGAGTGGTGAGGCCGAAGGGTTCAGCTTGGGTAGTGATGGAGTGTTGTATTTTCAGGGGAGAGTATGTATGCCTAAGGATGATGATTTGAGGCAGTGGATCCTTAAAGAAGCTCATAGCAGCCCGTACGCTATGTATCCTGGAGGCGGCAAGATGTATCGGGATTTAAGGGAGCAGTTTTGGTGGCCGGGTCTTAAGCGGGAAGTAACCGAGTTAGTGGGCAAGTGTCTGGCATGCCAGCTAGTAAAGGCTGAGCATCAGTTGCCATCAGGGCTGTTACAGCCGGTAAAGATCCCACAATGGAAGTGGGAGGGGATTACGATGGATTTTGTAAGTGGGCTTCCCCTTACGCCTAGTAAGAAAGACTCAATATGGGTGATAGTGGACCGGGTAACCAAGTCAGCCCATTTCATACCGGTAAGGGTTGACTACTCGCTTTTAAGGTTAGCCAAGCTGTATATAGCTGAGATAGTGCGGTTGCATGGAGTACCTGTGTCCATTATCTCAGATAGAGATCCCCGGTTCACGTCGAGATTTTGGAAGGCCTTACATCAGGCGTTGGGTACGAAGTTAAATTTTAGCACGGCCTTTCATCCGCAGTCTGATGGACAATCTGAGAGAGTAATCCAGGTTTTGGAAGATATGTTAAGGGGCTGTGTATTGGACTTCCGTGGTAGTTGGGAGGAGTACCTACCCTTGGCAGAATTCACTTATAACAACAGTTATCAAGCGAGTATTCAGATGGCACCGTATGAGGCGCTGTATGGTCGGAAATGCCGTACTCCTACCTGTTGGACAGAACTGGGTGAGCGTCAGATTTTGGGGCCAGAGTTGGTGGCAAAGACGGAAGATAAGGTTAGGGTAATTCGGGCTCGTCTGAAGGAGGCGTCAGACAGGCAGAAGTCATACGCTGATCTTAAGCGCCGGGGTGTGGAGTATGCAGTGGGTGATAAGGTCTTCTTGAAGGTATCACCTTGGAAGAAGGTGCTGAGGTTTGGCCGGAAGGGCAAGCTAAGCCCTAGGTTCATCGGGCCGTACACAGTGCTGAAATGTGTGGGACCAGTAGCTTACCAGCTCGAATTGCCGGCAGAATTAAGTCAGATTCATGACGTCTTCCATGTGTCAATGCTTAGGCACTATCGATCAAATCCATCACACATCATACCGATCGCAGATATTGAGGTGAACGCGGACTTGTCTTTTGAGGAGGAGCCGGTAAAGATTTTGGATCGAGATGTCAAAGTTCTGAGGAGGAAGTCGGTACCGTTGGTAAAGGTGTTATGGCGGAACTATGGTACGGAAGAGGCCACATGGGAACCCGAGGATGTGATGCGGCAGCAATACCCCCAACTCTTCTGATCCAGGTAATTTCGAGGACGAAATTATTTTTAAGGGGGGTAGAACTGTAACATCCCGAATTAGGGGTTGTTTGCGATTTATTTATTTTCATGTCTTTGCCTGAAGAAATGCATATGTTGGTTGTTTGATATATTTTACGGTCTAGTCATAACCCCGGGTTAGGTCTGACTTAGGGCTGAAAACTTCTTTTTAGCACTTAAGAGGAAAAAGCTAAGTGAGGAAGTTTTAAATAGTATTTGGGGCTAAGCATGACACAAGGAAGCGCCTGGTAAAGTGGTTGGGACGCTACCTGGGGAGCTTGAATGGTGCGGCGAAGCAGGGGTTCGAGCTGCAGGAATCGCGTTGGGGAGTTTTTATTTTTGGCGTTAAAGGAGCTAGGTGAAGGAGGCTTTAAAAATATTTGTGGCGAGCTTAGACCAAAGAAACCGCCTTGGCCGAGTGGCTAGGGGCACTACATGGGACTGTGGCAGTAAGGTCCCATGTTCGAGTAACATGGGCAGCTTATGGGAGTGTTTTATTTTTGCGTCAGGAAGGGAATTGGGCCAGGGAGGTCTTAAGAGAGGTTATAGGTGCTTTTGGACACAAAGATGGCCTTGGTAAAGTGGCTTTCATGCGCCTCTTAATGGCCTGGAATGACGCCTGGCGCGGGTCTTGAGTTCGAGGAGTGGGAGCAGCAGTTGGGCGTTTTATTTTGGCTTTTGGCGTTAAGAGGAAAGGGAGCTAACGGGGGAGAGCTTAAAAGAAATTTGTGACGAGTTGTCACACAAAGACGCCATAGCAGAGTGGCTGGAGGCGTGGGGAGTCTCCTGCAGGTCTTGGGTTCGAAACCCACGAGCAGCAGCATGGATAGCCTTATTTTTTTTATTTGCCGGCGTGAGATAGTGGCCTGCATGGGCTCTCAAATACATGAAGACATGCTGCTTTGTTTTAATTTTCTGCTGGAAAGTATGGGGGACCTTTATTTTATTTATTGAAGGAAGGAAATTAAGTGATGGGAACTTTGTTAAACAATGTTTTATTTTTTAAATGGTGATGGAAACTATCACCAAAAAAAGGGGGGGAGTATGGCCGAATGAAGGGTTCTCTAGGGACTATCATGGTCGGCCTTGTGTATAGCAAGGGCAGCATGGCCGAAATTCATTAAGCTGATTTTCTTTTCTTCCCAATTTGTGCATGGCCGAATGAGGGACTTTGGGGGTTTGAGTTTCGGTTTTTGAAGGAGTTTTAGGGAGTGTTTCGGCTAGCTCATGTTACTTTCATTTCTTTCATTGTTGTTCAAACCGAAACTCCCTTCTTCCCTTTTTGCTACTTTTTGATTTTTCCTTGGAAACATACCATACATCTTGTGCAGAAAATCCTTCATCCATCCTTGCCAAGCCTTTCCTTTCATCTCCTTTCTTTCTCTCAAGCTCGACTCCATACTCCTTACCTTGGGACCGAATATTCCTTGCCATTTAGAGCATAGGCCTAACCCCCCCTAAGGAGGGTGCTATCGATTTTGAAGGGTGGTAAGTGTCTCATTTTAGCATTCGGTTTCTTTTCTCTCTTTTGGTATGCAGAAAGCAATGGTAAGCTTTAATATTTTGGGTTGGCCGAACCTTATTAGGATCCTTGGTTTCATGTCTTGTTTTGTAGTCAAGGGAGGATAGCGTTAAAGGAGTAAGGAGATCCTTCGGGTTTCGTTTCTTCAAGGTAAGGTGACATGTAGTTTCGGCCAAGGGCCATTTGTTATGAATTTATGCCTAAAACCGAAACTAATATGTGCCATATAGGGATCTCAACGCTTTCAGGAATAAGAGCAGTTTCGGGATTTGGTAGGAGACCAAATCGGCAACCAAGGTGAGGGTTATTTCGAGTACGACATATCCTTCGGGATTTTGTGGTAGCCGAATGAGACTTTTTAATACTAACCTATAGTGGCCGAATGTAGGACCAATACGGACACACGTTTCGGGACTTTTGTGATATTGCATAGATTCGGGATTTCTCTTTAGATATTTGATTAAACAGGTGTGTAAAACCTTACACACTTTATTAGTATAGACTGTTCATTATGTTACTGTATAACCTCTCGTGTAGTAAATTTTTCCTTGTGGGCATAAGCTTGGATTTCGGGTAAGTCCCCTGTTACGTGATCTACGATGTATGTTCGTGTATGCCATCACATGATGTTAAATGCTATGTTATATATAAATGCACGATATATGGGATCATGATACTTGTTATGTGAGCATGATGATGGTGGGATTGATGAGAGGAGGGAGATGATCTCTATGGACTGTCACCAGTGGTTTTGACCACACGATGGGTTGGCCCCATCACTTGATATATTTGTGACTTCGGTCACCAGTGGTTTTGACCACCAGTGGTTTTGACCACACCGATGATATAATTTGTGACTAAGTCCCAGTGGTTTGGTACCACCAGTGGTTTTGACCACATGTTGATATTTGTGACCTATGGTCATCAGTGGTTTTGACCACACGATGGGTTGGCCCCATCACTTGATATATTTGTGACTTTGGTCACCAGTGGTTTTGACCACCAGTGGTTTTGACCACACGGGGTAGAAAAAGGAATATGGATGGCTAGCTTGGGTTGCATGTTTGCATGTCTTACTAATATCTTGTGTATGAGTTGCATTTTCGGGTTGGGGATTTATACACTGAGTCTTGGTGACTCACCCCTTCCCATATCATTTTGCAGGTGAGTAGATCGCGGAGATGGAGCCGGAGAGGACTCGAGGCGGCCATGCTTGTTCCTTGGACTCGAAATTTTATTTCGCACCGTTAAAGTTTATTATTTACTAAATTTTGGTTTGGTTTGTAATATGGCCGCTAGTTATTATTTGGATGTTTAAGTAGTTGCTTTTACTTTACTTCTATTATATTACTAATGAACTTATAAACTGTTGAATGAATCGGTTAAAAGTAACGTTTTCAAAATAGGTAACCTTTACGAGTTTTCAAAGATGTTACCATCGGGTAGCAAAACTTACCAAGTTAACGATAACTCCGATGTTTCTAAAAATTTAAATGATCAAATGTTTTCAAAGGTTTCAAACTCAATCGTCTTTATCAAATCAATCCCACCTGAGTTTTAATAGACACCGTTTTATAATCTCAGCAAATTTTTCAGATTTTTACTAGTTAATCAAAATCTTTCAAAACGTTTTTACTCTGTGACATACCAGATCCGGTCAAGGCTCATGGACCGGGTATGGGGTGTTACAAAAACTTACTAACATATATCCACCAATCCAAACATTAAAACCAAGCCAATTCTAGTACCTAGCATGGTATATTATCACATTTAATTCATGTTTATAATTTTATTTTTAGTGAACATACACCTTAAGCATAATCCAATCAACCAACTTAGCACATAGGAATTTAATCATAGGATAACTTTATAAACATGCTAAGTAAAACATCACTAGTCATTCCAATGGCTAGATTACAAAACATTACTTACAAGCCATTATTTGGCCAAATGAGCCTATACATGCCATTATACCAAAATGAGATTTCTATTTACGAGCACTATAAAACAAAGAAAATTAAATGGGGTAAGTATTTTCATGCTTAGTAAGTTCGTATAACGAGAATTAAACTTACCTGTTATATTTATTCATACAAGCATACATAACCATACCATCCAAAATTTTTGGGTAAATTTACCTAAACATATACATTTAATCAAACAAATTAGTCACATAACATCATATGAATATCAAGTAAACATAGATATCATCGCATTAAAACCTTCTGTTTAGTTTCACCTTTTCGTATTTCAAGAATCTTTCCCGTTGAACTATTGAAATTTTGATGGACATTCGGGTAGTATACACAAAGTATACATATAAACTTTTCGTCAATTCATGTTCAAAAGTATCCATTTGGCACATGATCATAAGCACACTCTCAAGCCACATATTTTATAACAGGATTACCAGTCCAGGCTAAATCCTTTTTGTAGCATATGCTCTAAAAAGCTTGATTTGGATTACCCGTCCGGGCTAAATCCAATCTATAAGATATGTCTGAGAGGGCTTATTTCCGGATTACTCGTCCGGGCTAAATCCTATCTGCAACATATGCAGTATGATACTCTTTTCAAGAAACCACCTTATTCCATCGAATTTCAACATTCAACCGAGACATAACATTTTATCATCATTTTCCAATTTGTGTTCATTTCATAATGTATATCCTCACATACATATCATCACAAACATACAATTCAATTCAAGCAACTTAACATACATATTTAGGTTACACGAACTTACCTTGACAATTGTTTGTATTTGAATTTCAACTAATCCGAAACCTTTTGTTTCCCTCGATCTAGTTTGGTAGTTGATCTTTCCGGGTCTATATAAACAAAATTAACAATCAATTTTTCCTTTTTCTTATACATTTGCATTCAATTACATCCTAAGCAAAATTACCATTTTACCCCTATACTTTTCATAAATTCCAATTTCATCCATAGGCTCGGAATATGAAATTCATGGAATTTAACCCTCTTTTCAAGCCTAGCCGAAATTTGTGTACAACTTTTATAGCACCCACATTTCTCAAATTTCAGCATTTTCCATGGGTTTTACCCATTTTTTAATTTAGCCTCTAAACTGGGTTTTCATCAAAAATTGCTTTGTAAAAGTTGTTTATCTCCCAACAACCTTTCATTTTTTACAATAAATTTCTAATTTTCAGCATATTCATCCATGACCCAAATTTCATACCTTGATAACTTTTCAAATAAATCCCCTAAATAGAAAGATTAGACTATCCCGATTTCAAAAATATAAAATTACTAAAAACGAGACTTGATTTCATACCTTTTTAAGCTTGAAAAGTTGTCTTCCTCTTTCCTAGGGTTTCCATAGAAATTTTGGAGAAGAAGATGAATAAAAAGATGACAATTTCCTTTTTAATTATTTGTCATATTTTAATTTTAGTGATTTCCAATTTAGTCCTTGCCCATTTCTAATTTTTCCATGGATGAGTCACTAAATTACTACTAACTTTTCTTCAATGGTCTAATTACCATATAAGGACCTCAAGTTTTGAATTCTATAGCTATTTGATACTTATAACTACTAGAAGACAACTTTTACATTTTATGCAATTTAGTCATTTCCCTAATTAAACATGCAATCGGTAAAATTTTCATATCAAAATTTTCATATGACCTTCCTATAATAATGCAAATCATAAAATAATATTAAAATAAATTTTGTTTTTGGCTCAGATTTGTGGTCCCGAAACCACTGTTCCGATCTCACCGAAATTGGGCTGTTACAACTCTCTCCCCCTTAAAAATTTTCGTCCTCGAAAATTCTTACCAGAAAAGAGGTTAGGATATTGCTTCCTCATAGTATCCTCCAGCTCCCAGGTAGCTTCCTCTAATCCGGCCATTGCGAGAGAACTTTTACTAATGCCACCTTTTTATTTCTTAGTTCTTTCGTCTCATATGCCAGTATTTTATTCGGTTCTTCATTGTAGGTCATATCAGGCTGAATCTCCATTTCTGTTGGAGTAATAACGTGTGAAGGGTCTGATCTGTAGCGTCGCAACATGGATACATGAAACACGTTATGAATTTTATCGAGTTCTGGTGGTAACCGATATGCAATAGGCCCAATTCTTTCAGTGATCTTATATGGCCTGATGAACCGTTGACTCAATTTTCCTTTACGGTCGAATCGGAGAACTTTCTTCCAAGGTGACACTTTTAAGAACACTTTATCACCAACCTAAAATTCTATCTCTTTTCGCTTTAAATTAGCATAAGACTTTTGACGGTCTGAGGCTGCTTTCAAACTATCTCGAATCATCTTTACTTTGTCTTCAGTTTCCCGGATCAAGTCAACTCCGTGTATCTTTTTCTCACTTAGCTCTGTCAAATACAATGTGTAACACCCCAAAATAGGGCCTAGTCGAAATAGTGGTTTTGAGACCACAAACCCAAAGTAAAAAAAAAATAATTTATGATTGTTTTAGAGTCTATGATATGTTTGGGTGATGGTGTGCAAATTTTGTTAAGTAATTTTTATCGATAAAGTGCCCAATTTTATTATTGGGATTAAATTGCATTAATTGAAAAATATGAGTTCTAGAACATAAGTACTTAATTTAAATGAGGGTTTAAACTAGAGGTCTTTAAATGGTAAATAGACCATCATATTTTGTTATGGACAAAACTAGTCATGGAAGGGTAAAAAAATTGAAGGTTTAGTAAAAAGGGCATTTTTGTCATTTGGGTGTTTTAAGGCATAAAAGACAAAATTGAAACCCAAAAATCTGCTTATTCTCTTCTCCATGCTGCCGAAATTTTCAAGAAGCCATGACTAGGGTTTCAAGCTTTTTCAAAGCTCAATTGTAAGTGCCTTTGAGCCCCGTTTTTAATGTTCTTCGTATTTTTGAGATTCTAGAAGCTTAACCTTTCTATTTTTACCATTTATTTGCATGAAAAATGAAGTTTAAAAATTGACCCATGCTAGATATTTGTGCATTTTGATGTTTAATGGTAGAATAAGGGTGCACTAGGTTAGGAGAACGATTTTTGCTAAGTGATTTTCGTTGAAAATGGTTAAAACGGGTTAATTAGTAAAAGTTGTAAATGCTCCTAAAAGTGTGAAATAATAAGAATTTGAGGTTGCTTTGGAAGAGAAAAAAAGGTTCGCCTGACCTTAAATTTTATAGAAATTGAATAAAAATCATATTACGAGCCTAGGGGCAAAATCATAATTATGAGAAAGTTTAGGGGCAAAATTGTAAATTTTCCGTAGTATGATTTTTGTATTAAAATGAGTAATATGAGTGATAATTAAGTGAAATGTGACATTTTAGATCAAAGAAATTGAGATTTGGACCAAGTACAGGAAATGTCAATCAAAATGACCTATTCACGTCGAGGTAAGTTCATATGGTTAGTCTATAGTGAACGATTATTAAATTTGAATTGAGATGGTGTATTATTTTATATATGTTTGTTACCTAATTATGACTTTATGCATGTACGAGATTGGATTAAAGGATCAATCGTGAGAAATGCAGGGTCAAGTACATTCATACTACAACTCGTGATGAATTGACGGAAAAGACCATGGTTGGACCATGGCAGTGGGTGTGCCAGTGTAAGACCATGTCTGGGACATGGCATTGGCCTCAAGTTGTGTTAGTGTAAGACCATGTCAGGGACATGGCATCGGCACGGACAGAGGAGAGTCAGTGTAAGACCATGTCTGGGACATGGCATCGGCTCGAGATGAGTGCCAGTGTAAGACCATGTTTGGGACATGGCATCGGCACCGATATGTGATCCCATGTAAGACCATATCTGGGATATGACATTGGCATCCTACCAGGTGTACAAGATATCCCGAACATCCCTAATATTACAGGTAGTTCAATGGGAAATTCCAGGAGTATGCTCAAGATAAGTAAGAGTAGGATATGTGAGTATTATGACTAAGCACAGGTATGTATACGAGACTCATAAATAATGTGCTCAGATTATGATGCATTATTGATAAGGATGCAAATGAGTAAGATGTGTCTATGATCACTTGGTTGTTATGTGCCAAGTTATAATATGCTTTGGTGTAAGTGTGTATAAATGAAAGTGAACACAAAGAATTAATGAATGAGTGAAATTGACATTAAAACAGTTGTGGGCAGCAGCATTAGTATAACTTTGAAAAATCACCAAAAATGGTGGAAATTAAATTAAAGGCTGGGTCAGATATTTTTATAAAAGAAACAGAGTAAGCAAAAGAAATGTGAATTATGATATATTTGAATTTTGGTGAGACAGGGTCAGAATGAGTTTTGGAATCCCCTGTTCGAACTTTGGAAAATTAGTAAAAATTGTACAAAAATGATTATGAAGTATAATTCATATGCATAAAATCCTTAATAAGTCTATTTTCAAGTGAAATAGACAAAAACATCATATGAATTTTATACAAGGAGAAAATTGATTCGTAGTGAAGAAGTGTTAGAACTATTGGACAGTGAAACAGGGGTAAACTTAATGAATAAAATGTACTAATTGGCTAGACCAAAAATAATGAAATTTCCATGGTAAGAATTTATGTGAGTCTAGTTTCAGGGAAAATTAACGGTTCTTCATTCGGAGCTCTGTAGCTCCAGAAATAAATAATTTAGTGACAGTGACTCAAGTAGACAGATTAATGTGAACATGAGTAATAAGGTGTAAGCATGTGATATAATGATTATATCATCTTAAGAAATTATTGTGAGGATTTATCCACACAAGTTTATTAATTTCTTATTATTTGCATATAAACTTACTAAGCATTTATGCTTACTTCCCCTCTCTTTTCCCTTGCCTTGTAGTATCGCCAAGTTAGCTCGGGGATCGATGGACGTCAGAGATTCGCTCACACTACCAATTGGAACACTTGGTATATCTAGATACAATAATTTTTGGGTTATGGCATGTATAGTAGGCTTGGTCGTTTTGTCATATATGTCATATTTCTTATGGCCTAACATGTTGGCCCTTATTTAATAAATGTTCATTTTGATTAAGGCTATTTGGAGATGGCCAGTATTGATGGTTGTTATACGCCTATGATGTGGTTATTCATGTAGGTGATAATTGCATAATTGAGATGTTGCGGATGTGGTTTACAAATGATTTCATGAATGACTATGTGTATAGGAATGTGTATGCAAAAATTGGATATTCGGATGTCCAATTATAGCATGATACATGTTAATGAAATGGATACAAGAGAGTTTGTGTTTTATCTGGGGAGCTGGCTTGGAAAATAGCCAACTTCCAGGCCACACGGGCAGAGACACGACCATGTGTCTCAGACATGTGACAGACACGGTCTAAGGGCATGGGCGTGTGCCAAGGCTGTGTGACCCTATTTTGATGATGACGTCATAAACAGAGAGTTACACGGGTTAGGAACATGAGCGTGTCCCAGACCACACGGGCGTGTGTCCCGTGTTTTGACAAAATCTTCTAAATTTTTCCAAAAGTTTCTAAAGTTCTCGGTTTAGTCCCAAACAATCCTAAAGGATGTTTTGAGCTTTATAAGCCCATATAAGGAACAAAATGCATGTGTTAGAAAAATTTTAAATTTGACAAAATTTTATGACCCGGTTTTACATGTTCAAGAAATTTTAGTCCGGTAAAGCCTCGTACCCTGTTCCGGCATTGGATACGAGTAAGGGATGTTACACAATGGAGTTCTACATTTGCGACCATATAGAGCCTCATACAACGCCATTTTAATATTGAACTGATAACTGTTATTGTAAGCAAATTCAATCAAAGGCAAGTATTTTTCCCAGTTACCTCCAAATAACACCGAAGCATATCCTCTAAAATCTGTATAACATGTTTGGATTGTCCATCTGTTTGAGGATGGAATGCACTACTGAAACGTAACTGAGTGCCCAGAGCTTCTTGCAATTTACTCCAAAATCGGGACGTAAACCGTGGATCTCTATCTTAAATAATGGAGATTGGCAGTCCATGTAGACTTACAATATCAGAGACATATAATTCAGCCAATCTATCCAATTAAAAATCCATACGTACTGGGATAAAGTGTGACGACTTCGTTAGGCGGTCAACAATTACCCAAACAACATCTTTCTTTTTCGATGACAAGGGTAATCTCGATACAAAATCCATGGTAATTCTTTCCCATTTCCATTCTGGTATGGTAATTGGCTGCAATAATCCTGAAGGTACTTGATGTTCAGCCTTTACTTGCTGATAGATCAAACATCTAGATACAAATTCAGAAATATCTCTTTTCATTCCCGGCCACCAATACATTTTCTTCAAGTCATTGTACATTTTGTTACTACCGGGATGTACAGACATTATACCATTGTGTGCTTTATGTAGCATCTTCTGTACCAATTTTGAATTCTTTGGTACACATATTCTATCTTTGAATAACAAACAACCGTCCCAATCAATCTGAAACTCTGAGTCAGGATCTGACTCACTTTGTACTCATTTGGCCTGTAACTTATCATCATCCTTCTGAGCTTCACAGATTTGTTCCCGAAATGTTGGTCTAGCTTTTAACTCAGCTATGGTTGAATCATCATCAGACAATGATAACCGGGTGTTCAATGCCCTTAAGGCAAATAAAAATTTTCGGCTCAAGGTACCTGCCACTACATTAGCTTTCTCGGATTGTAATTAATAACGTGATCATAATCTTTCAACAAATCCAACCACCTACATTGTCTCAAATTCAGTTCTTTTTGTGTCATTAAATACTTTAGACTTTTGTGATCCGTAAAAACGTGACATTTTTCACCATAAAGATAATGTCGCTATATTTTTAGTGCAAATACAATGACTATTAATTCGAGATCATGTACTGGGTAATTTCTTTCATGAGGTTTTAGTTGCCTAGATGCATAAGCCACTATCTTATCATCTTGCATCAATACACATCCGAAACCATGCAATGAGACATCGCTATAGACTATAAATTCCTTACCCAATTCAGGTTGGACTAATACGCACGCTTCTGCCAATAAAGCTTTCAATCTATCAAAACTCTGTTGACATTTGTCAGTCCACTCGAATTTCACATATTTTTGCAGCAATCGGGTCATCGGAGAAGCTATCATTGAAAACCCTTTAAAAAATCTCCGATAATATCTAGCTAGTCCTAGAAAACTTCTTACTTCTGAAACATTCCTTGGTGGCTTCCAACTTACAATAGCTGAAATTTTATTCGGTTTTACCCGAATACCTTCTGTAGATGCAACATGTCCAAGGAAGCTAACTTCCTTTAACCAGAATTCACATTTACTGAACTTGGCATACAATTGCTTCTCACGCAGAGCTTGTAGTACAGTTTTCAAATGCTCAACATGCTCATTTTGTAACAGACCAATTTTGACCTTAACCGGAACGGTGGTTTCGGGACCACGAATCCGAGCCTGTGGGATATTATAATATTATGTTTGTGTTTATTATGTGTGTTTTTAGTGAGTGTAAAAAAATTTCGTAGAAAATTTTGGCTATCTAAGTGCTTAATTTGCTAAGAAGGCTTAAATTGCAAGAAGGATTAATGTAGTGGGCATTAATAAAAAGGGAGCTAAGTGAATTGTCCATAAAACATAAGGATTTGCATGTCAATTTTCCCCCTTTAAACAAGGTGGACGGCAAGCATGCATATATGCTCTCTTTTTTATATTTTTGTATGACATTTAGGCAATTTTATATTAAGCATGCTAGGATTATATACTTTTTAATTATACATTTTGATTTTTAGTAAAAATTAAAAGAAAAGCATGCTATAATTTATGGAAAAAGAGAAAAACAAAAACAAAAAAAATTCTCTCATCCTTCCTCCCTTCTAGCCGAATTCTACTTTGAAGAGAAGAGAAGAACTTTCATCTTCTTCAATCGGCCCTTGCATGTGTTAGTATAGGTAAGAGTTTGAACTTCACCTTAATAATTTATCTTGACATGGCTTGGATTCTTGATTATTTCTCTTTGGAAAACAAGCAAAACTTGTTAAGTTAGTAGGATGAGATTCGGCCATGCATGTGGGAATCAAGATAAGAGTTGAATCTTAGCTTGATAGCCAACCCTTAGATTTTGTTGATTTCTTTAAGCATTAGGGAAAAACAAGTAAAGCTTTGTGATGCCATGCATGAGGAAGTTCGGCCATGGGGGGGGGGGAAGGGTTATAATTTGAGCTAAAAATAAGCTTAGATAGTATAAGAAGAAATAGCTTGAACTCGTAAGAAAGCTTTGTCGATTTTTGGCTTGAAGATACCTTCATATTTGGCCGAATGGGGTTGAACATTCATGAAAATAATTCCTTCTTGTGTTTGGATGTTCGGCCATCCACATATAATGAAGTTAACCTTAGATTAATTGTTATATGTGATGTGTTAATTGTTGGGTGAACTAAGTATAAGACTTGAGTATTTGAAATAAAATAGTGTAAGGAGTAAAATAGATGGAAAGAAGAGCTAAAAAGAGAATTCTAAGAACCTAAGGGCCATTCGGCCATGTAGAAGAAATCCACATAGGTTGAATTGGAGTAGTCAAATGCATGAAATTAGAATGGTTATTTAGCTTGTTGCTAGGTTGCATGTTGAAGAAAATGCATGGGGGTTATTGACATATTCGGCCATATGAGAGAATGAATTTGAGCTATGGTATTTAGTGATATATGTATAATTACATAAAAATTTATGTATGGCAATAAATATGAAAGTAGGTTGTAAGTTAAAACGTATCAAGGAAAGCACTACCAAGGTGTTCCTTAATAATTTTGAATGTATTTGAACAAATAGAGGATAAATGTCGAATGTCAATGTTTATGTCTTGGGATTATTATTTTTATGATTTTGCTTTCGAATTAAATGGAAGTGTGGGTTAATTGGTTTAAATTGAACCAAATTAGATCAAGATCAACAGGAGAAAAAGTTGGAGCGAGGAAAAGCTAAGCTAAACGAATAGTTGAAGATTTTGAATCTATCTACTCCTAAGGTAAGTCCCTTAGTTAAATCATGTCAAAGAGTTAAGTATGGTTATCTTGACTATTAAAAATTTATGAATGCTAATGTCTAATTATATCATGGCCGAATGTATATGGACATATTGGTTGATGATTTAAGTTGAGAATGTGATGGAAATTATCTTGGCGAATGCAAGGTGAATAAGTAAGTTTTTGAGCTACCTTATATCTAAAGACTCTTTACATATCTAGTGAATGATATAAATTGTATAAGCTTGGTATAAATCCATGAGTTGGTCGATTGAAATAGTGATGGATTTGATCGATTTCAAATTTATTAAATGCAATGGTAATAAAGGTGTATGATTCGATATGTATAGTGAAAATGTGAAAAGCATGTAAAGATATTTTGACATTCGGGCTTTTATGCCTAGCAGGCCTCGTGCCGGTGTTATCTATCGGGCTTTTACGCCTAGCAGGCCTCGTGCCGGTGTTATCTATCGGGCTTTTACGCCTAGCAGGCCTCGTGCCGGTGTTACCTATCGGGCTTTACGCCTAGCAGGCCTTGCGCCGGTGTTACTTTTCAGGCTGTTACGCCTAGCAGGCTTGATGCCGGTGATGAAATTTACCTAAGAGGAGTTTAATCCTTGTCAAGACAATTTAGAATTGAATTGTCAAGAATATGGCTCGGGTAAGTAGGTAAGGTATGTTGTGTTAAGTATTACTTGTGCCAAATTGTCATTGGTGAATGTAATTTGACGGAAGTCGAGCTTAGAACATGCTATTATGGGACAATTGATTTGCATGTATGACTGCTATGAAAGTAGGTTTCGAATTATTAATATTTGACCTTGTGTAAACTAGTTGCTTAGTTGTTTATGTAGAATGCCACATATGTATTGTTTTATTTTCGTAAATAATTAAATGTTTTAATTTCTATGAGTTGGGACTTACTAAGCTAGTAAGCTTAATCGTGTGAGATGTTCCTTTGTTTTATAGATTAGGAGCAAGCCACAAGCTCACCGGGATCGTTGGAAAGTCGCTCACACTATCAACCTACATTTTGGGTACTCCTTCATTTTGGGTTGGTCTTTAAAAGAAGGCATGTATAGGATAGACTTGGTTTGTTTTGAGGAAATTTTACGGTTCACTTGTAAACACTAAAAGAATAGCCATGCGAAAATGGCTAAATTTTTGTTAAGTACGTTGGGTGTTTTGATGTAAGTTGGTTCATGATGGCAATGTCCATGCATTCCTAAACAAGTTAATCGTTTTACTAAGGAAATGTTTGAATATAAATTTAATCCTTGAAATTTAGAAGTAAGGAGATTCGGGTAGGAGCTAGTTTATTTTTGAAATAAAACAGCATGTAGCAGCAGCAGTGACGCGAGTTAGAAAAATCACCAAAAATAGGGTATATTGAAGTAAAAGGTGAATGAGACCTGGAATTAAACCTTATCGTGTCTATTTTTACATGAAAGAAACAGAGTAGGCAAAAGACTCATACATTATGAGATAATTTAGTTTTAGTGAGACCTGCTCTGAATGAATTCGTGAGTCACTGTTCTGTTTTAGAAAAATTGTCATAAATCGTAAAAAAATAATTAGGAAGCATGGTTTATATGTGTAGAATCCTAAATGAGTCTACTTTTCATTGGTATAAATAAGAACACCATTGGAAAATTGTGCAATCAGATAACTGCAGTTTTATAAGGACAGGTCAGAACTGTCCAGCTGTGTAATAAGGGTAACTTTGAAGAATAAACTGTACTAATTGGCCACATGAAAAATTCTAGAAAAATTATGGTGAATAGATATATGAGTCTACTTTCAAGGAAAATTTACGGATCTGAATTTCGAATTTTGTAACTCGAGTTATAGCTGAATTAGTCGACACAACGCAGTTTGACAGCTTTAAGATTTACATGTACTGAACTAGAAGTCAAGTCTAGTAATGCCTTTTGCTCAACTCCGGCGACGGTACCGTGTACGGGGTGTTACACATTTTCATCCCGGAAATAAACCAAAATATTATCAATAAAAACAACCACGAACCTGTCCAGGTATGGTCTGAAAATTCAGTTCATTAAATCCATAAATACTGTCGGGGCATTAGTTAATCCGAATGGAATCACCAAAAACTCATAATGCCCATATCTGGTTCTGAAAGTTGTCTTCGGCACATTCGAATCTTTTATCCGTAGTTGATAGTAACCAGATCGTAGGTTAATTTTCGAAAATATAGTGGCACCTTTTAGTTGATCAAACAAGTCATTTATATGAGGCAACGGGTACTTATTCTTTACTGTGACTTTATTAAGTTGTCTGTAATCGATGCATAATCTTAATGATCCATCTTTCTTCTTTACAAACAATACTAGTGAGCTTTATGGTGAAAAGCTGGGTCGGGCAAATCCTCTATAAATCAACTCTTGCAACTGTACCTTCAATTCTTTCAATTCAGTAAGAGTCATGCTATATGGTGCTATAGATATCAGCGTCGTTCTTGGTAAAAGCTCTATGGAAAATTCCACCTTTCTGGCTGGAGGTAAACCAGGTAGTTCTTCTAGAAATACCTCAGGAAACTCACAAACGACTGGCACTGCCTGGATTTTCAACTTTGATACTTTGGTATCCAGTACAATAGCAAGATAAGCCTCATACCCCTTTTTAATATATCTCTGGGTTGATATTGTTGAAATCACATTAGACAACCCATCCAGTTTCTCAGATTCAACTCGAAGCACCTCACCATTCTAACACTTCAATACAATGTATTTATGCTTACAATTTACCATTGCATCATGTTGGGTTAACCAATCCATTCCCAATATTACATCAAATTCATCAAATGGTAACAACATCAAATTAGCCGGAAAACAATGACCCTCTATTATCAATAGACAAATCTTACAAATTTTATCCACCATAACATGCTGACCCAAGGAGTTTGAAACTTTAACCACCAATTCGGTGAATTCAACAACCATATTTTTATCAGACACAAATTTTGTGCATATATACGAATGCGTGGAACTAGGATCAATCAAAGCAGTAATATTAGTATCAACTAGAGAGAATGTACCAGTGATAACATCTAGTGCCGAGGTATCTTTTCTGGCACGTATGGCAGATGTTCTTACCGGAATCTGAGCCTTGGGTTTAGCTGTTGAATCTTTTGCAGTACTACGACTACCACCGACATTTCCAGAATACCGTGGTGGTCTACCCCTCGAGATAGGATTACTCGGTTTCGGGGTCTGTTCAATGTCTTTCTCAACCCTTTCCGGGCAATCTTTAAGAAAATGGTCGAGAGAACCACACTTAAAGCAAGCCCCACTTCTCATCTGGCACCCTCCAAAATGTAATTTATTACAGATATTGCATTGTGGTTTGGGGTTTCCAATGCTCCCAATACTGGTTGTTAAGGGAGATGAAGACTTGGGGTTGGTGCGTTTAGAACTTCGTTCCTTTCCCGAATACTCCATTGATGTAGCAAAATGTTCATGATAATTCTTTGATTTCTTCGAAGTAGATGATTGTTTCTTACTAAAAAATCTTTTACTCGAAACTCGAGCTTCCCTTTCAGCTTGCTTCTTTTCCTTGCTTAATTCTTCAGCCTTGTGTGCCCGTTCAGCCAACACCGCGAATTCTCTTAATTCCATAATTCCAATCAACAGCTTGACATTTTCATTAAGCCCTTCTTCAAATCGTTTGCACATTTCCGCTTCAGTCTGAACCCATTCACTAGCATACTTGCTTAATCTAACATTCTCATTCATACTCGAACACTGTCATATTTCCTTGTTTGAGCTCTAAAACTTCCTTCTTTTTTTGGTCTAGAAATCTCTGACTAATATATTTCTTTTTGAACTTTGTTTGGAAAAATTCAGATGTAACATTTTCCCTTGGTACCACAAAATATATGGTTTTCCACCAATGGTAGGTTGTGTCTTTCAACAAAGATACCGCACATTTTAGACATTCGGTTGGTGTGCAAGATAGCTCATCTAGAACCCGAATAGTATTTCCTAGCCAAAACTCAAAACTTAGCCCTCTTTGGATCGTCATCGGCTATAGCCCTAAATTCTTCATCCCCATATTTTCTAATTTTATCTACTAGAGCCTTATCAATTTTAACAAGTTTAGTACCCTGTGGCGTTTCATCATGTTTTGAAGTAGGTGGGGGAAGTCGTTGAACAACAGGATTTGTTCTCATATATTCGCTAAACCACTCATCCATCATTTTGAAGAAGGCTACTTTTGCCTCTTCTTTTACCTCTTCAGGGCCCTCAGATATGGGCTTCCTACTACTATTGGTTGCGGCTCGTTGCACAGAAGCTTGAGCTGTGCTCTTAGCTTCCTCAGACTCATCTCTCGCTTGGGTGGAAGACATTACTATATGAAAATACATTTAAGAGTAGTCAGGAGATATCACACTATCATGATTTATACAATGGCATGTATAGCTAGACTCCTACTTGCTACGTTAGTCCGAGAATTGGCTAAACTGTAGCTCTGATAGCAATGAATGTAACACCCCTAACCCTGTATCTGTTGCCAAAACAGGGTTACGGAGTATTACCAGAGTTTACAGAACCATCACAGATAAATCAAGTAATGATACTATTCATATCTGAAAACAATCATATCGTCCCTTAAATGGACCCTCGAGACCCATTATAAGCATTAGAAACGAATCGGGACTAGATTGGGATCTTATAAAATTTTTCTGAAAATTTCAAATTTTTTTTCTTATAAACAGTGCCCACACGCCCGTGTGGTCACACACGCCCGTGTCCCTAACCCGTGTAACTCTCTGACTTGTAAAGCATGAAGTAATTAAAGTCACACGGCCAAGTCACACGCCTGTGTGCTAGGCCGTGTGGCGAATTTTTATTTTCGAAATTTAGGTGCAGTTTTCACACAGCCATGTAACACGCCTGTGTTCAAGGCCGTGTTATCTACACGATTGAGACACACACTCGTGTCTCTGCCCGTGTGCCCAATTCTGAACATTCTGTTTCTCATTTTTTAGATGCAAGGGATACACGGCCGGACCACGTGCCCATGGGACAAGCCGTGTGGAAAAAATAAAGCCATTTTCTAGCCCCATTTGTCACCCAAAACTTACCCCTTTCCTGCACCAAAACTCACTAACATATATCCACCAATCCAAGCATTAAAACCAAGCCAATTCTAGTACCTAGCATGGTATATTATCGTATACAATTCATTTTTATAATTTTATTTTTAGTGAACATACACCTTAAGCATAATCCAATCAACCAACTTAGCACATAAGAATTTAATCATAGGATAAATTTATAAACATGCTAAGTAAAACATCACTAGTCATTCCAATGGCTAGATTACAAAACATCACTTACAAGCCATTATTTGGCCAAATGAGCCTATACATGCCATTATACCAAATTTGAGTAAAATTTAAATATTAATTAAATAGGATTTAATTGTAAAATCAAGGGAAAATTTAGAGTATTTATATGGCAAATAAACCTTAAAATTCAAAATTTTGGAGGAAAGGATTAAATGGTATAGTAAGGGAAATGTAGGAGTGGCCATTAGGCAAATTTCCCAAATTTGAAATTTTTGGTGGATGGTTTCAGTTTTAAAACTAATGTATCTAGCCCACTTTTCACACATTTTACATTAGATTAGAGAGCTTTAAAATTCATTTACTTTGCATGATTTTAAAGATCTATCATCAGAGAATAGATCCAACCAATTTTCTTCTCAAAATACTCTCTCAATTCACCCAAAATTATTCTCAAAAGTAGCATAATTTTTTTTGAAATTTCTCAAGTTTCTTGAATCAAGATTTTCAATCAACGAATTTAAAGTGAATCAAAGGTAATCTTCAATCCTAAACTTGTTTTTATGATGATTAGAAACATTTTTACATGATTTGAGAGTCAAATAAAGGATTTTTATCAATGTCATCTTCTTCCAAGAACACATGGTTCTTTAATGGTGGATCATGAATTTTGAGAGGAAATCCACAAATCAATGGATGTTACAACTAAAAATGGATATATTAAAAAGGTTTTTGATCTTATTTATCAAGATTAAACATGATTTGTGAGGTAATTTAAAGAAATCCGAATTTCATCATCTTCATGAACCGATTTTCTGGAATTTTGTGAAATTGATTTAAAGATGAAATTGATGCTTAGTATAAGTATATTTGGTCTAGTATTGATGATTGAAAGTGTTTAGGAGGGCTGGAGAGATTGATTTTGTGAGAAATCGAGTTTTCGACTTGATGTTACAAATTCAGTTAGGTATCTTTATGAGAGGATTTCGATTAGTATAGTTTATTAAAATTCGTGTTTATTATAGCATTAGAAATGTGATAATGTCTAATTTATCTTTGTTGAAGCTCCAAATCTTGAAGAGGATCGAACTAACCAGAATTGAAGCTTGGATTTGCTTGGTTGATCACTTGTTTGTGGTAAAATAAATTGTGTGGTGAGTTTTTCTAAGGGCGATTTGGTAAATTGACCCTTATTTATGTTTAGTTAGTAACTTAATTGATAATTTCAATTGATTAATTATGGTTGAATGATTGATTTTTTTCAAGAGTGATATTATATGTACAAGAGTTGATTTTTTATTGAATAATGGTAAGTAAGCATTTAGGTGGTTTTGTGCAATTTAATTAGGCTAATTATATTGATGATTAAAGCATGTTTACAGGAGTTTTTGATCATGATATATTGGTGTTACGATTGATAATTGCACATTGGAAAATGGAAAATGAAATGCTTGATTTAATTTGATGTTAAATGGCTATGTTACATGTTACACATAAGCATTTTGTCACATTAAATTGAGCACAATAATGACTAAATATATTGGCAACATGCATGGTGGATCTATTGGATATAGTTGGCATGCCATAGGATTTGTGAGTACTCACCTTTATTTGTGACATTGTGAGCACATGGCTCTAGGTGGACTGGTTTGTTTGGAGTAGATAAGGGAGTGTTGAGCATGAGTCTCCACTCATTGGGTTATTTGAGGCGCTATAAGGGGGCGTGTGCTTCGGCCCGCTCAACTCGATGGACTATATTTGATATTTGTAAGAGTTCGGAGATCAACTTATCCGATGTATGATCACTCGATTAAGCCATGAGAAGTGCATGCCAATAGATTTATGTGTGATTATTGTTATATCATTTGATGTTTGTAAGCCATGAATAATTGATTTTTGATATTGATAAGGCATATGGAAATTAAATTGACATGTTTCATTATTATGGCTGATAATTGTGATTGATTGGATGTGATTTAAGCATGATTTGGATGTTGATTTACTAGTCGTTTTTATTAACATTCATTGAGCTTTCTAAAGCTCACATCATCACAATTCGTGCAGATAATCGTCGGGCTTGAGGAGCTGAGGAGCAGAGAAAGAGAGTTCCAAGAGATTTAGGCTTGGTAGAGACTTTATTACACGATTTAGAGACTGTAATCAGACATTGTGGAACTCTAGGGAATTAGTTTAATTTTTGTTGTAATTGGACTTTGGACATTGGACATTTTATTTTGGATAGTTTTTTTAATAATTTCGAGGCATGTTTGAGTTTAATTATTGAATGATTTAAGGTGTATTGTTGCTTGATAACACGATGATTGATAACACGGTGTGTGAGGCATAAAATTTATACTAACGATTGTATAAATGAAGCTTCCATTGAGTGGTTTATTAGAGACTAAGGTACGCCACATGATTGATTTATTCAATGTTTGTTATGCATGAAATTGATTGCCTAATTCTATATAATTGAGGCTTAATTGATGTTAATAAATTCAATTGAAGGTGTATGTATATGTATGTTAATTAATCGTAGTTAAATCGAGTTTAATTGGCCATTAAAATATGCAAAATCAGGTTTTAAAACGAGTTTTTCGCATAAATAGGTGCAGTGGTTTTCACACGGGTGTGTGAGGGGTTGCACTCGGGAGTGTGGGTAAGTGACACGGTGTGTGGAGACTGGAGCTATCACACACGGGCGTGTGCGATCGGCCTAAAATTTTTTCATGACGCGAACACGGCCATTTAATGAAACACGATTTGGGGGACACAGTCGTGTGGGTTTTGGGGGGTTTGAATTTTTATCTTTTTAAATTGGTATTCTAATTTGTTTAAGTTACAATTTAGTCCTGAAATTTGATTAGCCTTATTAGAGTCGTAGATGTTAAGAAAACTTGGTAAAATTTTAGGATTAGTCTTGTAATGGGTAAAATTCGATAGAAACACACTTAATTTATAATTCAGAATAGGTCCTGATAGTTTGTATTTGTTACAATTTAATTCCTAATCATAAAACTTGAATTAAACGTAGTAAACGAACTCAAATTAAGCTGAAATTTTTAGGCTTGCATAATTTGACTAAAGAAGGTCAGCAAACACTTAGATCTAAAATCGGGTTAGTTTTAGCATAGATGGTAAAATGATGAAAATGCCCTTAGGTTGAATTACCTAAGAAAAGTTTAAAATTGACTCATAGTTTGCTTTTGCATTAAAAAATAAATAATAAATAGATAAGATTGAGGTGTTATGAGGTCGGGGTGTGTCTTGGATGGTCGTTAGCTGGAGAGTCACTTAGGTGGCTAATGTAATGCTTCAAATTCGGGCCGGTCCATCTTGGTTATGGTTTGGGGTGTCACATAGATTATCAAAATTGACTAAGTTAGGATTTATCTTATCGGAGTTTTCAGCATTCGGCTTTTGTGCAATGGGAGTTCAACTTTCGGTTGAACTTCTTCTTTGTCAACAGACCCATCTTTGATCTCAGCCACCTTAGGTTATAAGGTCTTCCGACTTCGTAACGTGACTACCTTACAGTGTTCTTTGTCCGAAACTCTTCGATTTTCAGTATCACTAGACAAAGCTCCTTGTGGTCTATTTTGAAGTACAATGGCTAGTTTACCCACTTGACTCTCCAAATTTCTCAAAGTAGCGTCATTCTTCGCTATATACGCCATCAACAAGTTCTCCAACCTATTGAAAGGTTCGACTTGAGGTGGTTTTTGAACTTGCTGAGGGAATCTTAATGGTTGGTTTGATCTAGGTTGCAAGTAGGTATTACTAGGTCTAGCTCATTCATTAGTCTAAGAGAAATTTGGATGGTACCACTATGAAGGGTTATAAAAGATGGATTGTGGTCATTGCCCATTTTTATGCTGATTTTGATTTTTTACGTAATAAATGGACTTTGGGTTTTATAGGCAATTCTCAAAAAAGTGTCCATCCCCACAGTATACACCAGAAATGGTTTCAAATTGACTTGGTGGCTAGGCTGCGGCATTATTAAGACCCTTAGCAGTAAAATTCTTAAGCATTGAGCTGCAAGTGAGGTGAGAGCATCCACTTCATGTACTCCTGCTACTCATATTCTAGAAGTTGCTCGGTTGGTTGGCCACTGGTAGTTGTTACTGGCAATTCTTTCCATGATTTTGTAAGCCTCTTTATATGACTTAGAAAGGAGAGCACCATTTGCTGAAGCGTCTACCACCATCCTCATGTATGCGTTGAGACCATTATAGAATGACTCTAACTGGATGTAATAAGGAATCCCTTGGTGAGGGCATTTTCCTAATAACTCTTTAAATCTTTTCCACGCCTTATACATAGATTCATCTTCCATCTGCTAAAAAGCAGCGATCTTGTTTTGTAACTTAGCATTCATGCTAGGTGGGAAATATTTCATTTGGAGGTATTCTGTTAGATCTTGCCATGTAGAAACCGATTCGAGTGACAATGAATTTAACCATGCTCTAGCTATGTCCCTTAGTGAGTATGGGAACAATTTTAGTCTTAGCACATCCTCAGTTACTTCGGCTAGCTTAAAGGAATCGCTTACCTTTATGAACAATCTAAGGTGAAGGTGTAGATCTTTCATGGGCATCTCACTAAACTGGCCTACTATTTGAAGCATCAAGAACATTACAAGTTTTAACTCGAATTATGGTGCCTCGATCTTGGGTCTAACAATGCCTGGATTAAGCTCATTGACAAGAGGCACAACATACTACCTTATGGCTCAGTCCCTATCATCAGCTACAAGGACTGGATTTCAAGCATAAGCGGCTAATTTCATTGATCTTGATTTTGATCAAGATTCTATTTGCAGCTTGTCTTTCGGCTTGTCTTTCTCATCTTCTTTGTCTGAATGTCCGCTCGATTTCAGGGTCTACTAGGAGTAAGTTGATAATTCGATCAATGCTTATAAACCCCTAAAAAGAAAATCAAAAAAATTACTTAAGTTAAAAAAACCCAAAATGAAAAAAATAATTTCACAAATAATGATTAAAATAACAGTCCCTGGCAACGACGCAAAAAACTTGTCTCGAGATAATTCAATTGATGTGCAAGTATACACAATTGTTGACAAGTAAAAAAGTAGTGAGTAAGAGTTATTGTCTTCACATGCATTGTTTATGCGAATCAAGTATTGCAAAATTAATTGCTAATCTACCCTAATTACATAATATTAATGCTCATTTGGTTACTAGTGTAATAATACGAGCAAAAAAAATTATTTATTACATATAAATTACAATAGTTAGACATAAAATAAAAAATAATAGTAAAAATTTAAACTTGAAATTAGAAAGATAGGTACAAATTTAAATTCGAAATTAGAAATATGAGTAATAACTCTTGTAAAAAACAAAAAAGACCTCTTTAAAATAAGCGAAGATTTTTCTTTCTCTTTGCTAAAAATAAGTCTGCTAGTGGCTAAAGATTACTGACTAAATTAATTTGTTGCTAACCCATATACTAAAACATGTGTAAAAAATAATACTCATTACCAAACATGTGTAAAAAATAATACTCATTACCAATCGTAGCATTAGGGTTTAAACTTACATATAAGTAATATAAAAATGTGCATTATAATAACCAAGTTGTATATAGCTTTAATAATCATTAATAATCTACCTTAATTATATAATGCTAATTGTATATATTGTAATCTACTATAAATTAGGTAGACATTTAAGGTTTGCGTTGCATAACTTTAATATAAGAATACCCATTATAATACTATAATTGTGTAATAATTATTATACACTCACAATTTACTTATATATAACAATTAGGGGTGAGCGTTCGATCGAGTCAAGTGAAAAAGATTCGAGTTAATTGAGTTTACGAGTCATATTTTATCATCTTAACTTGATTTGAAATTTTTTCGAATCGAATCGATTAAAATAAAATTTGAATCGAGTAAAATGAGTTGTGTAAACATCAGATTCTTGTTCCCTAGGTTATATGTGACCTTAAAGCCTACAAAATTCTTGGACAAAGTTTTGAACACCATCTCTATTTGCGTGTTGTGGTCCAAATTAACCTCATTATCTGCAGCCTCGGTAAAGTATCCCATAAGAGTAATTATATGGTCTTTGACTAGAGTGTCGAGCTTTTGTTGGACATTCATTAAACTAGTTATAGTTGAATGTCAAGCGAAGGCAACTTGGCCTCTAAACATGTCCCAACTCACTGCTCTATTTCATGTTTCTCCTTGAGGTGCTTGTCTGAAGGAATTAATAAAGAGTTTCTTAGACTATGTAAGCATGAAATAAATGGCTTATACTTTTTCAGTTCACATAACAAAGGGTCAAATGTAACTGCCAAAAAAAATCAAGTGGGTGATTCAAATGCATTATTAGTGAAAGCAACAAATCAGACTAAGCTTGTGATGACTATGACATCACCAAATTAACATTAGCAGCCTACCATAAATTTATAATTGCCTAAATTCTCAAACTGAATTTCAAGGTCAGCAATATTGAAAAGAAGAAAAAAGAACATGTTTATTTTAGAAATATTGATTTGTATGATGCAGTAGTTAAAGTTCTTATCGAATACGAGTTTATCCCTAATATTTTATAAAAGGTTTTAGAAAATAAAAGGTTAATGTACTATTTAGAACCTGAATTTGACAATTGTTCCCATATTGAGGCTTAATTTTTTTATCAAATTAATCCCTGAATTTAGGAATTGTTCCCTTATTGTGGCAAATACTAGATAATTATTCCTACACTGAGGCTTGAATTTTTTTTATTC
The DNA here is from genome assembly GCA_005393395.2 of Gossypium australe. Taxonomy (NCBI): domain Eukaryota; kingdom Viridiplantae; phylum Streptophyta; class Magnoliopsida; order Malvales; family Malvaceae; genus Gossypium; species Gossypium australe. Next base: position 64,743,542 of record CM016616.1, on the reverse strand, counting down.
AAGTTAGCCTCTAAACTTGATAATTATTTTCATATTGAACCTTGAATTTTTTTTTAAGTAAATACTAAAGACTAATTTAGATTAAAAGAAAGTTTAAACACTAATGTGAGAGAATTTATTAAATTCAATGGCTAACATAGAAAATTTCAAAACCCATTGTTAGAACCAAGTGCAAATCCAAATAATGCATTAACTAAAAAAATTACTCAATTTATTTTTTCCAAAAAAATAATAGTAAATTGTTTGCTTTGTACTGCTCCGATTCTCAAATCCACTGTTTATTCATATAGCAAAGGGCCAAACAATTCTAAAATCCTATATTGAAAAGTTGGGCTTACTGCATGAGCCTGGCTATGGTTGGGACAATGGGTAGCTAAGCGATTAAGCCCAATTTCTTATAAGACTTTCTCTTCATATCGCCCAATTCTGTCATACTTGGCTTTTATTCTCCCTTTGTTTTCATTGGTGTTGTGGGCGTACCTTTATACAATTGAATTCAGGGTTTGATATTGGAAGATAGAAATTATATGAATACAAGCAAATCCGAACTGTAATATTGATTATCAATATCTTCAAAACGAAAACATTGTTTATCAATAAAGTTTCATAAGATATGAAGTTTGATCGTTCATTGCTTCATATATATATATATATATAGTATTCTTGTTCGTTATATTGTCCAAGTCATTTTTTATTTATGTTGAGGTGATATTCAAGTAAAACTTTTGATGATTTATTTTTAATATTTACAATTTTTTTCGTATAAAAAAAATACAAACCAGTCATAGCAGACCTTAAGAAATGATTTGTGGGCAGAAGAGTAAGGGAATTGTTACTCCAAGTTTTAAGCAGCTTTATTTGTAATAACCTTTATTTGTCGTTGCTTTTCTTTGTTGTTTAAAACTGTTAATCCTGTGCAAGGGAAAAAGAAAAACACCATACTTTCTGGCTATAGAATAAAGGCTATGGCTATATGCCAAAAAGCCTAAAACTTGCCAAAATTGTCAAGACAAGGACAAATATAGAATCTTATTCTGAAACTGGGGGGAAAGAAAATGCAAACAAACAACCAAATCTGATTTTCTATAGTCTCAAATGAAATTGGATAACAAACGGGAGTGCATTATTGCAGTCTTGGTAGGGGTTATTAAAAAACCTTTTTTTTTCACAACACCATGGCAACTTTACATTGAATGGCATCGTCGGGAGCTATCCCATTTCCCAACTATTGTTTTCCCCTTATACGTTCGTAATTGAATGAAATAAAAAAGCACCAAGACTCGTCACTTTCAATTTTACATTAACTTACAAATTCACAATTTTTAAACAAATGATACTCAATTTTATCATTTTTTTTTGGGATAAAACTAGCCAATAGACCACTAATTCAATTAACACTTAATGAAATTCAAGATGAATACTAAAAACGTTAAAAGGGAAAATAAACAAAACAACAAGAGATTTCTTTAAAATGATTTGTGTATTGATCTAACCTAATTACACACCGAGTTTTAACCTTTCTAACAATTTTTGAAAATAAATTCGCTTGCCTTTGCTATAATACTAATGTTGTGTTCGTTGTTATAATAAGAAATAAAACAAGACAATATTGCAAGGTAAGTAAGGAAAGAAGAAAGATCAAGATACCAAATTTGTTAACACAGTTTGAATCTAACAATTCTACCCAGCAGAGTCCAACTCAAAGAAACAATGCAATTCATTGCAACTCTTAATTTAAGTCCAACTTATCCTTCACACCAATGTATAATTAAAATATCAAAATTGTCCCCAATTGTTAAATTTATTCTCTCAAAATCCTCACTTTACAATTGTAACACCCCAAACACAGCCTAAACGTTATGGCCGAATCTGGAGTGATTACGTAAAATGGTTTGGAAATCTAGCTTTCCTGAACGTTGAAAACAACTCAATTTCTATTACTAAAGAAATCTCCGATTTAGAAGAAATTATTCTTAATTAGAATTTTAGTTAAAACCATGTTTTATTATGTTTTCTAAAATTCGATTACTTTGCAGCGGAAAGCCTTAGAAAGGTGTATTTTTGAAATCATAGTTTGTTGATTTGAAACCCATTGTTTTGTAGAAAAATAAACATTTTCAATAAAACGTTTAAGCGGTATTATGCGAAAACGAAATAAAAGTCCAAAACCGAAAACAACCAAAAAGGTTCAGACAGTCCAAAATTTACAGAACTCTCAAACCCAAATTTAAATAAATTAAATTGTCGAAAATATGGCTATAATCGAGCTCACGTCTCACCGACCCGCCTAAGTTTGAGGGTTTCTTGAAAGTGATAGACAAACAGGAAATGAGTTTTCATAACTCAGTTTGTAACTTTAAAGAAAACAAAATTACGGACTTAATTTCAGATTTATTACGTAGCAGAGTAGATACAGACGTATATCTTATACAGAATCATAATCATATGCAAATTTACAATCCTACCCCCATCCGCTACACACCATCTCTGACCATCACTACACACCATATAGGGTATTAAATACCCATCCAGCCTACACACCACTTAGTGTCAGTATGACACTTTTCAGAATATTTGTAGTTGTGCTGTCAGTATAATGGGCGAGATATCGCCTCTCACAGAAACACTTCGTCCACATAATATATCCCACCCTAGAATCAGATACAATCAGAGCAGAAATCATGCATAACATTTCAGATACAAATCATATACGTATATAACATTGCTCTCCGTTTAAATTATCATATGACAACTCAAATACACTTACAGATATCAAAATTATACTAACAGATGACCAAATTTCATGTTTTATAGAATATTTAATCACACACCAACCCTACGGAAGGCCCACGGTCAAATCGGGATGACCTGTGCAACCTTAGGGAAAATTTTGAATTTCAGGTCCACACGGCCCTGAATATATCAGACCGTGTGTCACACGCGGTCTATCACATGGCCATGTGTTGCACACGGTTTACCACACGACCGTGTGGCATCGACAGTACTATTTTTCGACTTTTGCCGTTTGTTTGATTTTTGGTTTTCTTGTTACACACCTGGGTATTTTCTGACGCGGTTCAAAACATGAGTAACCCAAGACCTAACACATCAATTAAAACATCGATTAATAATACCTCGCACTCGAACACGAATTGAAATTAACAACAACCATGCTTTAATGAAGAAATTCAATCCACGCCTTCAATTAAAATCTTACCTTCAAGAGAACCGCAACCCTCGTGAATTAACTCGCAAGTGATTCGTTGAACGATCCATGCTCCTCTCCTAACAGAACAAAATACAATAGAATCACCATCCTACGTATTATGAAACACTTCCAACAAAAATCGAATATTAAGAACTAATGCTCTTACCACAGAAAATAACAAAGCTAGCATAAAAAAAAAATACTTACGCTAAAACTAGAGACCCCGCACAGTGCTCAACGATTAATGGACATCAAAGAAACCCGAAGAAAAAATGAAAAAAAAAGAACAAGAACCAAGAAAGGTGGGAGATGACGTAATAGTGGAAAAAGAAAGAACCAACGTGAAAAAGGGCAAGTATTTGGGAAAAAGAAAATAAATTGAATAAGATGTTAATCTATTTACTATTATTAAGCCACCATTAACCCAAAACAAAACTAACTCCTAACAACCCACTTTCATCTACTTACCACTTTTTCTAGAGTTTTAAAGCCAATCCAACACCACCCACTAAACAACCCACTAAGAAGTAACCACAAAGCAAAAATTAAATTCAACTGTTCACTCTAAGATTCGAACATCCAACCTCAACCACACACTCAAGCTCTCAACCACTAGAACAAACACTTAATTATGTCATAAGTCAACAAATCAAGAATTCATATTTTGGGGCGTTACAACTCTCCCCCCTAAAAAAAAAATTTCGGCATCAAAATTTACCTGATTCAAATAGATGCGGATATTGTTGGCGAATCGAGTCCTCAAGTTCCCACGTGGCTTCCTCAATGCCATGATTCCACCACAAAACCTTAACTAACAGAATAGATTTTCTCCTCAAAATCTTATTGTCTCGATCCAGAATCTGAATTGGCTCCTACTCGAACGTCAAAACCGGTTGAACCTCAATCTCCTCAACAGAAACACTACGAGATGGGTCCGACTGATACCACCGCAATATAGAGACGTGAAGCACATCATGAATACGGTCTAACTCTGGAGGTAGCTCTAATTGATAAGCGACCGGTCCCATGCGTTTCAGAATCCGATACGGCCCAATGAACATAAGGCTCAACTTGCCCTCACGTCCAAACCGTAGAACTTTCTTCCATGGAGATACCTTAAGAAACACATAATCACCCACAGAATACTCGATATCCCTCTTCTTCAGATCTGCATAAGACTTCTGTCTATCAGAAGCCGCCTTAAGATGATTCTGAATTAGTTTAACTTTATCCTCAGTCTTAAAAACCAACTCAGGACCCAAAACCCGTCGCTTACCCAACTCAGTCCAACACAACGGAGTATGACACTTAGGACCATACAGAGCCTCGTAAGGTGCCATTTGAATGCTGGATTAGTGATGTGTTTAAAACTAACTATGATCACAATAAAGGCAAGCGCACCTATCGTTCAATAGTATAGTTATGGTAAGACCGGTAATATCGTATCCACAAGGACCAAGAGTACTAGTAATTACTATCTTTCTATTATCTAGCCTAAGAATTATAGTGATTTCTTTTAAACTAAAATAATTAAAAGCACGACAGAGAAAGAAGTGGAAAATACTTTTAGACAACTTATATGATAAAGGCAATACCTAAGGAAGAATCCACCTAGACTTCACTTATTACTTTTGATTCATACGATTTATTCACTTGACTTAATCAGTAGAAATCCCTGATTTATGTTAATATCTCTTTCAAGACTAAAAACAACTGACTCTAGGTTCATTAATTGAAATTTATTTCTAATTAAAACCCCTATTGTTGCATTAACTCGATCTATGGATTCCCTTATTAGATTTGACTCTAATTCGACAGATTTTCGTCGCCCTATTTCTAGGGTTGCAATCAACTCCACTTAATTGCGTTGATCTACTCTTAAACAGGGACTTTTGCTCCACTGAATAAGCACATTCGACTTGAATCAATAACCTGAATTATCAAAACAAGAATAAGAACTCATAATTAAGAATAAGAACAAGTATTTATCTTATAAATCAAATAATAATAAGATCTATCTTAGGTTTCATCCCCTTAGGTATTTAAGGGATTTAGTTCATAATAATAAAGGAAAACATCTTAAAATAAGGAAAACAACAAAACATAAGAAAACCCAAAAACTTCTAAAGAATTTGATGGGGGATCTTCAGTTTTAATGAAGATCCTTCTTTCAAGCTGCTCCCGACGGCTGTTTTCGAGTATTTTCTGCCTTCTACTCGGTGTCCCCTTTTAGATTGCCCCCAGGGTGTTTATGTAGGCTTTGGAACGCCTTTCTTGGCCCACAAGTAGCCTTTTCTGAATAGGATTAAACATGGTTTCGGCAGGGACACGCCCATGCGTGATGGCTTGGGCCGTGCTCAATTCTGATCGTCACACACGGCCGTGTGGTCTGCCCGTGTGAGGAAGTCCAAGCAGTGTTGTTTTCCAAGGTAGGCCCATTTTTTCCTTTTTTGGCCCGTTTCTCGTTCTTTTCAGCTCCTTAAGCTCTCCTGAGTGTAAAACATGAACTTAAAGGATTAAGAGCATCGAATTCATCAAATCTGATGAAATTTTATCCAAAAATAAGCCAAGCATGAGGTTAAAATATGTATAATTTATGGTTTATCAAATATCCCTACACTTAAGCCTTTGCTTGTCCTTAAGCAAAATCCTCAAGTCACAATTAAAATTAACTCCCTGAATTCATAATTCTTATCAATGATGTCTCATCATAACTCATAGATAATTCATACATTGATAATTTAACTTTAAAAAGTCCTAAAGATTCAAAAAATGTAAGTCATCAATTTTTATAGCACGAAAACATAGGTGTTTTAAGGTTCACCAAAACCGACAAGAATTGACATCCTCACTAAAGATACACCAAATCACTCAAAGTGTTTTAAGGTTCAAATTAAGCACTCATAAGTCAAACATGAAAAGTTAAACCCACAGGCTTGCATGAAAATCAAATCTCTACCTCTATAAAAATGAGATGATACACAAATCAAAAGGTCATAAAAGGGTTGTAATGGGGCTTAGGTATAAAGGTGTGGATAAAGGCTGAATTAGAGGGTTAGAATCGAGATTGAATTTATCATTTACCTAACTAGACAAATAATTAATACTGAATAAGTACGTTGATTGAAAACTAATAATACAAGCTTCTTCTAAAGATGTGAAATTAACCGTTTAAGCTCATAACACTAATAATGAATAAATTTCCAACTCTTTTTTATATATATATATATATATATATAACATACAATAATAAGAAAGAATTTAACAACTGAAATAAAGAAAATAGTTAGGCAGCTGATCAAATCAAATCTCGACATAAGAGGAGTCAAAGTAGGAGAAGTAAAATTTGGTTTTGGGTTAATATTAATGGGTGAGTCAAGAAACGGTTTATTAAGCTAAAAATGGTTCACTAGGGGTTAATTATGAGGGTAGGCTATTTATGGAGTAAATGGGTTAAATCCTAGGTGCCTTTATCATCTCAGTATATCAAATCAAAAGTGTGGTCTCGACATGTATAATCGAAGCAAGTTCTAGAATAACAAATCAATGTTGACACACTCATAATCAATAAAGTGAGCAAGAAAAAAATATATGCTCTAAAAGGCTCAAAGACTCACAAAATTTTATGGTTTTTGATGTCAACCTTGCAAATTTCAAACTTCAAAGTAATATTTAAATTTAGGGAAACAACCTAATAACTTTTAATTCTGAAAATAGATTTATCATCTTGATTCTCTAATGTCTTAAAGTTTAAACAATTAATGTACAATTATCGATGACTTAATCCAAAACATATCAATAAAAATCATAAATCAATAGAAGTTTCATTCTAATAGTAATATGAGAAAGTTACTTAAGAACAAGACATAATTCAGGGATTTTCAAATAATACTATGGTTAACCTTCCCACACATAAGATGTACATTGTCCTCAATGTACAAAGATAGAGAATAATAAAATCATAAGATAGGGAGAAAAGTGAAACTTCTTGAATTTTGGATGGAGTCAAGGAAAAGAAACGGGAAAGTTGGGTAGAGGTGGAAGTGGGGGTGGATACTCCGGTGGTGGTGTGGTCGTTCCTTAATAGCCCTTTGAACCTAATTTAAAGAAATCAAAATATAATAATATAAATTAAAGACAAGAAAGATAAAGGAAAAGAATTTAAAAATGAAAATAAAAGAACAAAAATAAATGGACTCAAAGGTCCTTATTTTTTCGAGTCAATGAAGCGGCCGGTATGAACTTATGTAGAGTGGTTCCGCACGGGGAGACTGAACCAAGGTCCTTTCACTTTTTCGACACGGGATGGTGGCTTTGGTCTTGCCTCTAGTATTAGTCATTGTGTATGGTGTCAAGGATGGTGAATGGTGTGGTGGCAGTGTAAAGAAGGAACAAAGAAAAGGGGAAAGAGATAGAGAAAGAAAAAGGAGGAACGGGGTGGTGGCTGGTGGTGGGAAGATAGAAAAGTTGTGGTGGCTAGGGTTAGGGATAAACGGATTTGGGGAAGAGAGTGAATAGAAAAAGAGGTTTAAATAGAGATAGGGACACATAGTTGTGACTCATGCCTGTGTGCCATAGGCGTGTTAGGTCACACGGTTGTATCGCACGGCCGTGTGATGCCTCATTCGTTTCTCCCACGGGAAGTTTCTACGCCCATGTTGTTTGATCAGTGTCGACCACGGCTTACAGACACGGGCGTGTCACACGCCCGTATAGATTTCCCAGTTTCGACCACGGCTTAGAGGCATGGGCGTGTCGCACGCTGGTGTTACTTTCTCAGTGTCGACCACGACCGTATCGCACGGTCGTGGTATTTAGTTGGAGCTCGTGTTTTGGGGAAAACTTTCGTCCTATTTCTGCACAATCTCTGCCATGCCCATGTACCTACTCGTGGTGGCCACACGGCTACGACCACGCTCGTGTACAAGGCCGTATGGGTAGGAAAACCCGCGCCTATTAATTTGGTTAATTTTTAGTTAGATGCTAAAAATTGAAAATAATGACATTAGTGGAGTTAGTGATCGGGTTGCCTCCCGAGAAGTGCTCGTTTAAAGTCTTAAGCTAGAATTACCTCTCATTCGCATACTTTATGGTGATTCAAGGAGTTGATACTCCTCTCTCCTACTATCGGTTCTATTATCAATACACAGTTTGAGTCGAGTAGTGTTTACCTTGAAAGTGCCGAACTTCGGATTAGTTACCTTGACTGTTCCGTATGGGAAGAAATTTAGTACTGTGAAAGGGATCTCTTCATTTGTATTAACGTCCGAAGTGGCGATTCGAGGGTCTGTCTTATCCAACAATACTTGATCCCCGATATTAAACTAGTTTGTCCCATCCCTAAGCTTGTCATGGAGTCGTTTTGGTTCATCCTGTTTTCTTGGTTTCTCATTGACATGTGTCCTCCACTCATCTAGTTCATCGATCTGAAGCCTTCGCTCCTCATGAGTTATTTCATTGGTGGCATGTGATCTAGGATGTGCCTCAGTTGTATATTTTCGTGGTGCTTCCTGAAAAGAGGGTTGAACCAAATGGTTATTAATAGAATTTATGTTATCACCTTTATTACTCGATGTCCTAGCCGAGTCACGAGCCTGAAGAGTGATCGTTTTGTCACCTACACGAAGTGTGAGTTCACCTGTACCAACATCAATTCTAGTTTTAGCAGTTGCTAAAAAGGGTCTCCCTAAAATTAAAGGAACGTTACTATCCTCATCCATGTCTATAACAACAAAGTCTATTGGGAATATGAATTTGTCAATTTTCACTAGTACATCCTCAATTATACCCCTAGGAACTCTAATGGTTTTATCAGCTAATTGAATGCTCATCCTAGTTTGTTTGGGTTTCCAAAGACCTAGCTGTTTAAACATTTTATAAGGCATAACATTAATACTTGCCCCTAAATCAGCTAAATCATTATTAATAGATAAACCACCAATTAAGCAAGGAATTGTAAAACTCCCTGGATCTTTTAACTTTTGAGGTAATTTATTTTGTAAAATTGCTGAGCACACTGCATTTAGCTCCACATGTGATGCTTCGTCTAGCTTCCGTTTGTTTGTCAAAAGCTCTTTTAAAATTTTTTTGAATTGGGCATCTGCGAAAGAGCTTCAATAAATGGTAAGTTCATATGTAATTTTTTTAAAAGTTTAAAAAATTTACCGAATTGTTCATCTGTGCGGTCTTTCTTCGTCGCATTGTGATATGGCACACGAGGTTGGTATTCTGTACTTACCTTACCTTTATCTGCCACGTTCTCTTGCCTTGGTTTTGGTGCGTCTAACCCTTCACTTTCGTGAGTAGTTATGGCATGAAGTTGCTGCTTTGGGTTAGTTTTAGTGTTGCTTGGCAAGCTTCCTTGTGGCCATTCAGATATGAGCTTAGCAAGCTGTCCTAATTGGTTCTCGAGGCCTTGAATCGATGCTTGCTGATTTTTGAGTGCTGTTTCGGTGTTTTGGAAGCAGGTTAAGATGCACTTACTAGCAAGCTTCAAAAATTTGAAGAATCCTAGCTATGGAGTCCATCCAATTTTCGGCACAAGGAAGAAGATGAATAAGAATTTTTATCATCTTTTTTCCCTTTTTAATCATTTAATTGATAAATGACCAAAATGACCTTCTCTTTAAAATTTCCCATGTTGTTTGATCAGTGTCGACCACGGCTTACAGACACGGGCGTGTCACACGCCCGTATAGATTTCCCAGTTTCGACCACGGCTTAGAGGCATGGGCGTGTCGCACGCTGGTGTTACTTTCTCAGTGTCGACCACGACCGTATCGCACGATCGTGGTATTTAGTTGGAGCTCGTGTTTTGGGGAAAACTTTCGTCCTATTTCTGCACAATCTCTGCCATGCCCATGTACCTACTCGTGGTGGCCACACGGCTACGACCACGCTCGTGTACAAGGCCGTATGGGTAGGAAAACCCACGCCTATTAATTTGGTTAATTTTTAGTTAGATGCTAAAAATTGAAAATAATGACATTAGTGGAGTTAGTGATCGGGTTGCCTCCCGAGAAGTGCTCGTTTAAAGTCTTAAGCTAGAATTACCTCTCATTCGCATACTTTATGGTGATTCGAGGAGTTGATACTCCTCTCTCCTACTATCGGTTCTATTATCAATATACAGTTTGAGTCGAGTAGTGTTTACCTTGAAAGTGCCGAACTTCGGATTAGTTACCTTGACTGTTCCATATGGGAAGAAATTTAGTACTGTGAAAGGGATCTCTTCATTTGTATTAAGGTCCGAAGTGGCGATTCGAGGGTCTGTCTTATCCAACAATACTTGATCCCCGATATTAAACTAGTTTGTCCCATCCCTAAGCTTGTCATGGAGTCGTTTTGGTTCATCCTGTTTTCTTGGTTTCTCATTGACATGTGTCCTCCACTCATCTAGTTCATCGATCTAAAGCCTTCGCTCCTCATGAGTTATTTCATTGGTGGCATGTAATCTAGGATGTGCCTCAGTTGTATTTTCGTGGTGCTTCCTGAAAAGAGGGTTGAACCAAATGGTTATTAATAGAATTTATGTTATCACCTTTATTACTCGATGTCCTAGTCGAGTCACGAGCCTGAAGAGTGATCGTTTCGTCACCTACACGAAGAGTGAGTTCACCTGTACCAACATCAATTCTAGTTTTAGCAGTTGCTAAAAAGGGTCTCCCTAAAATTAAAGGAACGTTACTATCCTCATCCATGTCTATAACAACAAAGTCTATTGGGAATATGAATTTGTCAATTTTCACTAGTACATCCTCAATTATACCCCTAGGAACTCTAATGGTTTTATCAGCTAATTGAATGCTCATCCTAGTTTGTTTGGGTTTCCAAAGACCTAGCTGTTTAAACATTTTATAAGGCATAACATTAATACTTGCCCCTAAATCAGCTATATCATTATTAATAGATAAACCACCAATTAAGCAAGGAATTGTAAAACTCCCTGGATCTTTTAACTTTTGAGGTAATTTATTTTGTAAAATTGCTGAGCACACTGCATTTAGCTCCACATGTGATGCTTCGTCTAGCTTCCGTTTGTTTGTCAAAAGCTCTTTTAAAATTTTTTTGAATTGGGCATCTGCGAAAGAGCTTCAATAAATGGTAAGTTCATATGTAATTTTTTTAAAAGTTTAAAAAATTTACCGAATTGTTCATCTGTGCGGTCTTTCTTCGTCGCATTGTGATATGGCACACGAGGTTGGTATTCTGTACTTACCTTACCTTTATCTGCCACGTTCTCTTGCCTTGGTTTTGGTGCGTCTAACCCTTCACTTTCGTGAGCAGTTATGGCATGAAGTTGCTCCTTTGGGTTAGTTTCAGTGTTGCTTGGCAAGCTTCCTTGTGGCCGTTCAGATATGAGCTTAGCAAGCTGTCCTAATTGGTTCTCGAGGCCTTGAATCGATGCTTGCTGATTTTTGAGTGCTGTTTCGGTGTTTTGGAAGCAGGTTAAGATGCACTTACTAGCAAGCTTCAAAAATTTGAAGAATCCTAGCTATGGAGTCCATCCAATTTTCGGCACAAGGAAGAAGATGAATAAGAATTTTTATCATCTTTTTTCCCTTTTTAATCATTTAATTGATAAATGACCAAAATGACCTTCTCTTTAAAATTTCACCATTTACTAACTCATGTACATTTTTGTCTAAAAATTATAATTTGGGTAAATTGCTATTTAAGGACTTCTAATTAATATTCTAAAGTTATTTCATACAAAAAGCTTTTAGAAACTCATATTTTGCAACTTTTGCAATGTAGTCCTAATGGACCCTTTAATGGAAATTTCCATAAAATTTCTATATGAAACTATCATAATATCATGCAAACATCTCAATACCTTAAAAACTCATATTACTATTTTGGATTTGTGGTCTCGCACCACTGTTCCGACTAGTCCCTAAACAGAGCTGTTACAATTCTCCCCTTAGGGATTTTCGTCCTCGAAAATCTTACCAGCAAAAAGATTTAGGTACTGGTTTCTCATGCTCTCTTCTGGTTCCCATGTAGCTTCTTCTATCCCATGCCTTTGCCACAATACTTTCACTAGGGCAATACTTTTATTTCTTAGCTGCTTGACTTCCCGAGCTAAAATCTTAACTGGTTCTTCACCATAAGTCATGTCGGGATGAATCTCTATTTCTGACGGGGTAATTACATGTGAAGGATCTGATCGGTAGCGTCGTAACGTAGACATGTGAAACACATCATGTATCTTTTCTAACTCAGATGGCAAAGCCAATCGGTAAGCCACCGACCCAACTCTCTCAGTAATCTCATAGGGTCCAATGAAACGTGGACTTAACTTTCCTTTCCGGCCAAATCCGGGAACTTTTCTCTATGGTGACACTTTCAAGAAAACTTTATCTCCAACTTGATACTCTATTTCTTTTCTTCTTAAATCTGAATAGGATTTTTGTCTGTCTGCTGCAGCTTTTAAACACTCTCGTATCAGTTTCACTTTCTCTTTAGTTTCTCTAACCAAATCAACCCCGTGAATTCAGTTTTCTTTGAGTTCAGTCCAATATAAAGGCGTTCTGCACTTACGTCCATATAGAGCCTCATAAGGTGCCATCTTTAAACTCGACTGAAAACTATTGTTGTAGGCAAATTCTACCAATGGGAGAAACTTTTCCCAACTGCCTCGGAATTCGAGAACACAACACCGGAGCATATCCTCGAGTACTTGAATTAATCTCTCCGACTGACCATCAGTTTGGGATGAAAAGCTGTACTAAAGCTCAACTTTGTACCCAAGGCCTCTTGTAACTTCTTCCAAAATCTGGTGGTGAATCTTGGATCTCTATCCGATATGATCGATAAGGGAACTTCGTGAAGTCTCATTATTTCTGAAACATACAAGTCTGCCAACTTGTCTAGGGAGTAATCCATTCGTACAAGTATAAAATGGGCTGACTTCATGAGTCTATCAACCACAACTCATACATCATCTTTCTTACTCGGAGACAACGGTAAACCTGTTACAAAATCCATAGTAATACGGTCCCATTTCCACTCGGGTACCATAATGGATTGAAGCAAACCTGAAGGTACTTGGTGTTCAACCTTTACTTGCTGATAAATCATGCATTTGGAAACAAACTCTGAAATATCTTTCTTCATTCTCGGCCACCAATACTGTTGCTTCAAGTCATTATACATTTTGGTACTGCCCGGATGTACAGATAAACATCCGTTATGTGCCTCATGCAAAATTCTCTGAATAAGCTCTTCCTTTCTTGGCACACAAACTCTATATTTGTATATCGGATTTCCATTTGAAGCATTCTGAAAATCAGACTCAACATCTGACTCGCACTGAGCTCTCTTGGCTTGCAATTCATTATCTTCTTTCTGAGCTTCAACGATCTCTCAGAGGAACCTTGGTCTAGCTCTTAACTCACCTAGAATAGAACCATCATCGGATAAAGTTATCCGCGAATTCATTGCCCTTAATGTAAATAGGGACTTCCTGCTCAAAGCATCAGTGACCACATTCGCCTTTCCTGGATGGTAGTCAATGACCAACTCATAATCTTTTATCAACTCTAACCATCTCCGCTGTCTTAGGTTTAATTCTTTCTGCGTCATTAAGTACTTCAAACTTTTATGATCGGTGAAAATTCGACATCTTTCACCATATAGATGGTGTCTCCATATCTTTAATGCGAAGACTATGGCAGCCAACTCTAGATCGTGTGTTGGATAATTCTTCTCGTTAGGCTTCAACTGTCTTGAGGCATAAGCAATCACCTTGCCCTCTTGCATAAGCACACAACCTAACCCATTTATGGATGCATCATTGTAAATTACGAATTCTTTCCCCGTCTCGAGTTGCACTAAAATTGGAGCTTCTGTCAACAATGCTTTCAGTTTCTCAAAACTGTGTTGGCATCTTTCTGTCCACTCAAACTTCACATTTTTTTGTAACAACTTAGTCATCGGGGTTGCAATCACAGAAAACCTCTTGAAAAATCTTTTGTAATAGCTAGCTAGGCTTAGGAAACTTCTAATCTCAGAAATATTCTTCGGTGGCTTCCAGTCCATTATAGCCAAAATCTTACTTGGGTCTACTCGAACTCCTTCTCCCGAGACAATATGTCATAGAAATCCTACTTCCTTAAGCCAAAATTCACTTTTACTGAATTTGACATACAATTGTTTTTCTCGTAGAGTCTGTAAAACTGTCTGTAGGTGCTCAGCATGCTCAATCTCATCTTGAGAATAAACCAATACGTCGTCAATAAAAACAACTACAAACTTGTCGAGGTATGGTCTAAAAATGCAGTTCATTAAGTCCATGAATATCGCAGGAGCATTGGTCAATCCAAAGGGCATGACTAAAAATTCATAATGCCCATACCTTGTTCGAAAAGCGGTTGTAGATACATCTGAATCCTTTACTCCCAACTGGTAGTACCCTGATCTCAAGTCTATTTTGGAGAACACAATGGCTCCTTTCAATTGATCGAACAAATCATCAATTCTAGGCAATGGGTACTTGTTCTTCACTGTCACCTTATTAAGCTGAAGGTAATCTATGCACAATCTCATGGTGCCATCTTTCTTTTTCAGAAATAAAACTGGAGCACCCTAGGGAGAACAACTTGATCTTGCAAAACCTTTATTCGTCAACTCTTGCAACTGTATCTTCAACTCTCTCAACTCCGTTGGAGCCATTCTATAAGGGGTAATAGATATTAGTACAGTACCGGGAGCTAGCTCAATATTGAACTCAACCTCTCTAACTGGAGGTAATCCTGGTAATTCCTTAGGAAAAACATCCAAGTACTCACATACTATCGGTACCGGCTCAATCTTTAACTCTGTTTCTTTAGCATTCATCACAAAGGCCAGATATGCTTCATACCCCTTTCTTATGTATCTCTGTGCCGTCATATGAGAAATCAATACCACTGATCTACCTTGTTCGTCTGATTCTACATGGAGAATGTCCTCATTCTCACATTTCATCTCAATGTACTTTTTCCCACAATTTACTATTACATCATGGGCAGTCAACCAGTCCATACCAAGAATGAGGTCAAACTCATCAAATGGTAACAACATAATGTGTGCTTTAAAATAATGACCTCTAATCATCAATGGACAGTCTTTACATACTTTATTAACTAAAACACTCTTACCTAAAGGATTAGACACCTTAATCATAAATTCTGTAGAATCTATAGGCATACTCATATCGGATACTAGTTTCATACAAATGTAAGAGTGTGTGGATTCGGGATCTATTAAAGCAATAACTTTAATATCATGAAGAGAAAAGGTACCCGTAATAACATCAGAGGAAGATGCCTTTTCGTGAGCACGAATGCCATAAGTTCTCGTAGGTGCCCTACCCTTAGGTCTCGCAGCCTGTTCTCTGGGGTTACCTCTCCCACTTGCCCCACTTCCTGGGTTCCTCTACGGTCTTCCTCTGACCATAATTTCAGATCTCAGGTTTTGAGCTCTCTCTTCTTTCATTGTCTCTGGACAATCTTTTATGTAGTGGTCCTGGGAACCACATCTGAAACATGCATTTTCATGCACTCGACATTCTCCAAGATGACGTCTGCCACACTGTGGGCATTCGAGTCTATTCGATCAGATGTTCCCCACACTAGCAACTGAAGTCGTCTGTGCTTTATTTTTTGAATACTACTTACTCTTGTCCTTCCTTAAAAACCCAGTGGAAGTAGCCGATCGGGTGGAGAAATCTCTTGACTTCTTGGATGAGGATTGGAATAACTTATTCCACTGTCTCTTTTTAGAGTCACGAGACTCCATTTCAGATTTTCTCTTCTCTTTTACTAGCTCTTCGGCTTTACAAGCCCTCTCTACTAGCACAACGAATTCCTTTAGTTCTAAGACAGCAACAAACAATTTGATGTCATCATTTAGTCCGTCTTCGAATCTCTTGCTCATAATGGCCCTGCTGGATACACACTCTCGATCGTATTTACTGAGTCGCACAAACTCGCGCTCATGATCAGTCACTGACATCTTGCCTTGCTTCAGTTCTAGGAATTCCTTCCTTTTCTGGTCCACAAACCTTTGACTGATATACTTTTTCTTAAACTCTTCTTGGAAGAATTCCCAAGTGATCTTCTCTCTTGGTGCTACCGATACCAAGGTGTTCCACCATTGACAGGCAGAATCTCTTAAAAGAGAAACTACATACTGCATGCATTCCTTAAATGTGCATGACAACTCCTTAAATACCCTGATGGCATTTTCTAACCAGAACTCAGCCTTTTCCGGATCATCATCTCTTTTAGCCCGGAATTCTTCTGCCCTATGTTTCCTAATCCTATCATCTGGAGACTTAACTCCTCTTGCCACCTCTACTATTTGAGGGGCTACTTGTAACAGTCCGAATTTGACCCTAATCAGAACGGTGGTTTTGGGACCATGAATCCGAGTCCGAAAAACTTTTAAAAATTATTTTCGGTGTTTATTATATGTGAATTATTATGTGTGAAAGTTTCGTATGAAAATTTGATTGTTTGTGTGTTTAATTTAACAAAAAGGACTTAATCGCGTAAAGTGCAAAAGTTACAAACTATAGTGAAAGGTGCTAATGTGATAGTGGCTTTTTAATATGAAGTATTAAAAGGGCAATTAGCCCATTTTTCAAGCTAGTGTACGACTTAAGACTGAAATGCCTTTATTATATATGTTAGTTTTATTTTAATTGAAAGGTTATATTAGTAATTAATAAATAACATATTATATGTTAAAATAAAACAAAAGAAATGGCCATTATCATCTTTTATTCTCTTGGCCGAATATTGGAGAAAGAAGAAGAGCTTTGTTTCTTTTTATTTTCAGCACATATAAGCTTAAATTCAAGGTTAGTTTGATTTCAGTTCTTGATAATTTTTACGTTTTTGAGATCGTTGCTTAGAAATCTTCAAGACCCATGCTTTAATTTTTGAATTGATGAATATTTTGAGTTGAGCTATTGTTGATAATTAGTTGTTTATGTTATTTAAGGATGAATTATGAAATATATGTGTTAGATTAACATGTTTTGTCTTTGGATTTTTGATGAATTTGAGTATTTTGGGCTAGATTGCAAAAATAAATCTTTGAGGGATTAAAATGCAAAATAAATGAAATGTAGGGACTTATATAGTCATGAGTAAGATTCGGCCCTAAAGGATTGAATTCAAATTATGTGTATTTTGTGTTTTGTGCAATAGGGACTAAATTGTAAAAGTTGTAAATGTCAGGGGTAAAATGGTAATTTGCCTATTTATGTGTTTTGGGACCAAATTGAGATGAAATGTGTTTGAATGAGCTTATTTTAAATATGTTTAGATCAAGAATAAAGAAAATCGGATTTGGATCGGGGAAAAACGAAAGTTCACGAATAGCCGATCTTCGTCGTCTGTCGATAGTCGAGGTAAGTCTTTAAGCAAGTTAATACTGTAAATATTGTTCGTAACCTAGTTATATGCTGAAATTTTGAATTATTGGATTGAAATGAAGACATAGCCGAATGTGACATATTAAATTTAACAATGAAAGGTAGTTAAATTAAATTGAATTCATGAGATGAAAGTGATATGAATTATGTGTTATATATGTGATTTTGGTAAAATGTAATGTGTACGAGATGGTTGAATAATATCAATTCGGGCTTATTGCCTAGCAGGCCTTGTGCCGGTGAATTATATCGGGCTTATGGCCTAGCAGGCCTTGTGCTAGTGAATTATATCGGGCTTAATGCCTAGCAGGTTGAATGCCGGTGTTTAAATTTCAGACCTCGGGTCTAGCAGGCCTAGTGCCGGTGTGTGATTCAGGCTGACGCCTAGCAGGTTCTAAACCAGTGATGAAATTTCTAATTGCAAGACATAAACTTTTCTAGTTAAGTAATCATCGAGGAAGTAAGTCGATATTACAAGTTATGTATGTACGTTCAGCCATACAGGTAAGTGCCTACAAGTTATTAAATTGATCTTCTATATTAGATCAATAAGGTAAATATTCATGTGTTAAATTGTCGAACGAGAATGATACTAATTGAGCTTGTATATTCGGCTTTATACTTATGTTTATGTGATCATGTTGGGATTACTTTGATGCCATGTATTCGAATGAATGAAATGTCAAATGACTTTATAGATATGTGATTATGTTCTCTTGTATATGAAATTACTAAGTGTAAGTATATACTTACTTGTGTACATGTGATCCTATTGAATTAAATGTATTGAAAGTATTAGTAGTTGGAGAAGTGCTATTAATTTATATTTGAATTACATGATGAGTAAATAAATTGAAGATTAAAGATAAAATAATTTTAATGATTGAGCTAAATGAGGTATTTGTATTCGGCATTAGTGAACCAATAAGTGTTAAACTTTAAATTTTATGGTATGATGTATGTTATTGAAAATGATTGAATGGACATTTGATTTAATACATTTGCTTAAGACTTACTAAGCTAGTAAGCTTACTGTGTGTGTGTTCATCATTCTGTATTATAGATTTTGATCAAGCTACGGGCTCAGAGGATCGTCGACGAAGTCATCCTCACTATCAACCTATTTCGGTACTTTTGAGTTTGGACTTTTGAACTAAAGGCATGTATAGGCTAGACTATATTTTGAGCTATGAATTTGTTCTTGTATATATATATATATATATATATATATATAGCCATGCAAAAATGGCTTGAATATGATGCTAGTTTGATATATATATATATATATATATATATATATCGGTCATATTATAAGTTCATTTGGTAACTATGTTATATGGCATGTGTGTATAATACTTTAAATTTTATGGCTTGATTGGGAAATGAGGTGAATGGCTTATAATTAGCTCGTTTTTGATAATCTTGATGCTTGGTCTGACTTGGCTTTGAGTATGGCTATAAACTCACTTAGTAATAGGACATATGATATGTATATATATATATAATTGATTTGTGTTGGTCGTTTTGATTCAATTGAACTAAAGGCAATGTATGCACATGTATATGCTTGAATGATTTGCAAATTAGGTACAGTTGGTGCATGCAAAAGTAATGAATGAGTTGTATAAATATTTGTGGCTTAGTTATGCGCATGCCAACAAATTAAAGTGTGCATTGGTTCGACTGAGTGTTGGATCTATTTGAATTTGGTATGAGCAATGTACATGTGATCTCATATATGTTTATTTAAATGCCATGATTATTGCATAGTTAAGAACTAATTATGTGCATATGTATATTCGGTTAAGGTGACTCAATTTATTAAATGAATAGAACCAAATTGTAAATCGATGCAAAGACCCATTTGGAGTATACATATGTGAACAATCTTACAATAATTAGTCAATTGAATGAAGTATGTTTTAAATCATCTTATATATATGCTGTGTGGTATGCATAAATGTTCATAGTATGTTCGGCTTGTGTTCTTTAATTATTATGCTGTATATGACTTAGGTCTAGCATGGTAAGTATGTTTTAAGAAATTAAATGTAATACATATTTACATGCATATGAGATCGTTTCAATTTATTTGTATTATTATATAAGATTGTTTGTTTATGACTTAAGTGATTGATTAAAAGTTGTGACATAACTAGTAATGCCCCGTAACCCTAATCCGGCGACAGATACGGGTTAGGGGTGTTACACTACTGGGATAGGTTGAGGAATAGGCTGCGGTGGAGGGGGTTGTGCATTCGGGTTCGTACGAACGAACTCCGTGTACCAAGTATTCATCATATGGAGGAAGGCTTCTCTAGCCTCTTCTCCTCCTCCCTGACTCACCGTAGTGGGTCTATTCTCATTCTCGTTCGACAGCGTCCCTTCAGCGGGAGCCGGTGCGTTACTTTCTACGTCATCCGCCACAGCTCTTTTGGGATCCATTTACTATACGTATAAACATAATTTAAGTCGCCAGGAGCCGTCACACTATCATTATAAAAACATTCTTACGTATGGCATGTATAGCTAGACTCGTGCTCATGCTACGTTAGTCCTAGAACCGACTAAACTGTAGCTCCAATACCACTAAATGTAACACATCATACCCGAGTCCAAGGCTAAGACTGGATACGAGACATTACTATGCTTGAACTTTCTTAAACATGCACTTACGGACTATAAAATTTTGTTCCGAATTAAAAACTTCTCTTTCTTAGTCTAATCATACATTTCATGGGCCTACGAGGCCTTAAACACATATCTGGAAACTTTCAGAACTTAATCGAAAACTTTTCCTTAAAACAGGGGTCACACGCCCATATGGCTTGGGACACGCCCGTGTACCCCTAAGACACGCCCATGTCTTCCAACCGTGGTCGACACTGATTAATTTCACACGGCCTTGACACGCCCGTGGATTAGACCGTGTGCTATACCTTGATATACTGACTTATTCACACGGCCTGGGGCACACGCCCATGTTCTAACCGTGTGTCGCACACGGCCTAAACAAATGGCCGTGGGATTAGCCCGTAGTCTATTCTGACTTAAGGTACTAAGGTGCAGGGGACGCACGGCCTAGACGCACGCCCGTGTGTCTATCCGTGTGGGCACCTGAAGGCTATTTACCAAGCCAATTGCCACCCTGAAATCAAGATCAATCTCATACTCAATTCAACAAGTCAAGTTAATACATCCTTCATGAACAATACTACATGCTTCATTGATATCAATAAACATACATACTTAGTCAATCTTGGCCAATCACTTAGCCATATACAAAAGAATAATAAACTTGATAGCCCATACTTTTGCCCCTTTTTAAGACATATTCTCAAAATGAAATGTTTCCTATACATGACATACTTGATATAAACAACTTGGTTATACCAAAATAGCGATTGATAGTGTGCTTCGAGCTCCGATGAAAATGATCCACGAGATTAGCTTGGCGGGACTACATGGAAAGAAAGAATAAAAGACGTAAGCATTTAGCTTAGTAAGTTTGCATATAATGCACATAGCAACATACTTGTTTAATATAAACCTTTTGGCATAAACAATGGCATCTTAAATTTCAGCTATTTAAGCTTACTTACACTTACTGATTCTTACATATATCATGATACTTACTAGTCTCATGCTCGTGAGGTAAACAAGGTACCTGTATCACTTGATCACATAGATCAGCATACTTTACTATAACAATCATAATCTCTAATTCATCATTCATAACATGAACAATACTCATTTCTAACTTAATAATAGCTTTGCTTACTTAACTTTCTTGCTATCTCATTTAAGCTCTACTCATTTGCCCGATGAATTTCTATGAATAACCGAGGATACTGAATCTCATCCCACATATAACTCGATGCCAAAGCCATATCCTAGATATGGTCTTATATGGGATCTCTCATCTTGGTATCGATGCCATGTCTTGACATGGACTTACACAAAGTCTTCCTTGTGTGTTCCCTTGGGAACTTACCATTGCCATGTCTTGACATGGTCTTATTTGGTATCTTTACTCATGAACTGGTAAATGTCGAGCCTTGGCTTGGACTTACATGAAATCTTCCTTGTTACTCACCAATGCCATGCCTTGGCTTGGACTTACATGGGATCTCTATCTCATGATAACTTTTCAATGCCAAGACTTGTCTTGGACTTACATGACATCTTTACTTGGAGACTAACCAATGCCCTACATTGGCTTGGGCTTATATGGGTCTTCATCTCATAATAACTCTTCAATGCCAAGACTTGTCTTGGTCTTACATGATAACTTGCTTGATTGCCGATGCCATGCCTTGGCTTGGTCTTATACGGACTTTCTCATTTCGTGTGATAGATTGAGTATCCTAAGTAATTCAACTTCAATCGGCACTTTCTCATGCTTAATCTCATTGATTTCTTTATTTAACATAGCATTAAGCATTTCCATGGTAATAATGTACATTATACTAAGCAATTCAATGATAATAATCATAAAGCTTAGAAATCATACAAACTTACCTCGATATACAAAATGTATGTAGATATGCAATTTAGTCCTCGACTTTGTTCTTGTCTCAGTTTCGATCCGGGTTTCATTTTTCTTGATCTATAATAATAGGTTAGATCATTTAATACTCACATTGACTAAATTGACTCTTAACACATACTTTGGCAAAATTATAATTTTGTCCCTAAACTTTCTCATAATTACACTTTTGCCGCAAGGCTCGTAAAGTGATTTTTATTCAACTTTTATGAACTTCATGCTTAGCTGATTCATTGTCTCAACTATAGCAATAACAATTTCTCACTATTTCTACCATGTATGACAAATTTCATAATAATTACAAACTAGTCCTTACTAGCATTTCTCATGAAATTCACTTAGAAAAAAAATGTTTATCTAACATCAAACTCTCATAGTCTTCCATAAAATATCATTTAACATGCATGTTATTCATGGGTAGATTTTTAAACATGAATTCTAGCTCAACTTATAGCTATAATTAGCTAATTCATAATACGATGACTCCGAAAATATGAAGAATATTAAAAACGGGCTAAGATGCACTTACTAGCAAGCTTCAAAAATTTGAAGAACCCTAGCTATGGATTCTCTCCAATTTTCGGCACAAGGAAGAAGATGAATAAGACTTTTTATCATCTTTTTTCCCTTTTTAATCATTTAAGTGATTCAATGACCAAAATGCCATTCTCTTTAAAATTTCACCATTTACTAACTCATGTCCATTTTTGTCCAAAAATTACAATTTGGGCAAATTGCTATTTAAGGACTTCTAATTAATATTCTAAAGCTATTTCATACAAAAAGCTTCTAGAAACTCATATTTTGTAACTTTTGCAATTTAGTCCTAATGAACCATTTAATGGAAATTTCCATAAAATTTCTACATGAAACTATCATAATATCATGCAAACATCTTAATACCTTAAAAACTCATATTACTACTTCAGATTTGTGGTCTTGCACCACTGTTCCGACTAGGCCCTAAATCGGGCTGTTACAATTTTTGTCGCTCTATTTCTAGGGTTGCAATCAGCTCCGCTTAATTGTGTTGATCTACTCTTAAACAGGGACTTTTGCTCCCCTAAGTAAGCACATTCGACTTGAATCAATAACCTGAATTATCAAAACAAGAATAAGAACTTACAATTAAGAATAAGAACAAGTATTTATCTTATAAATCAAATAATAATAAGGTTTGTCTTATGTTTCATCCCCTTAGGTATTTAAGGGATTTAGTTCATAATGATAAAGGAAAACATCTTAAAATAAGGAAAACAACAAAACATAAGAAAACCCAAAAAATTCTAAAGAATTTGATGGGAGATCTTCTGTCTTGATGAAGATCCTTCTTTCAAGCTGCTCCCGACGGCTGTCTTCGAGTATTTTCTGCCTTCTACTCAGCGTCCCCTTTTAGGTTGCCCCCTAGGGTGTTTATATAGGCTTTAAAATGCCTTTCTTGGCCCACAAGTAGCCTTTTCCGAATAGGATTAAACCTGGTTTCGGTAGGGACACGCCCGTGTGACACGCCCGTGCGTGATGGCTTGGGCCGTGCTCAATTCTGCTCGTCACACATGACCGTGTAGTCTGCCCGTGTGAGGAAGTTCAGGTCGTGTTGTTTTTCGAGGTAGGTTCATTTTGTCCCTTTTTGGCTCGTTTCTTGTTCTTTTCGGCTCCTTAAGCTCTCTTGAGTGTAAAACATGAAATTAAAGGATCAGGAGCATCAAATTCATCAAATCTAATAAAACTTTAGCCAAAAATAAGCCAAGCATGGGTTTAAAATATGTATAATTTATGGTTTATCAATTGGAAACTGTTATTGTAGGTGAACTCAGCTAATGGTAGAAAATCCTCCTAACTACCTTGAAAATCAATCGTAAAACTTGAAGCATATCCTCTATTATCTGAACCACCCTCTCAGATTGACTATTTGTCTGAGGATGGAATGGAGTACTGAAGTCTAACCTCGAACCCAAAACCTCATGAAGTTTCCTTCATAACCAAGAAGTGAAGCAAGGTTCTTTATTAGAAATAATCGAGACCAGAACACCATGAAGTCTCACAATCTCAGAAACATATAACTTGGCCAACTTCTGAAGGGAGTAATCTGTCCTAACAGGAATGAAGTGAGTAAACTTGGTCAACCAATCCATGATGACCCACACAGAATCCTTCTTAATGTGTGTTAAGGGTAACCCACTAACGAAGTCCATTGTCACACGTTCCTATTTCCATAAGGGAATCTTAACGGGTTAATGTAAACCTGAAGGTAACTGGTGCTCAGCCTTAACTTGTTGGCATGTCAAACATCGAGAAACAAAATCTGTCACCTCTTATTTCAAACTAGGCCACCAATATAATTCACGAAAATCCTAATAAATCTTATTTCCATCGGGATACATAGCATAAGGGCTACTATGCGCTTCCCTCAGAATGGACAGGCTTAAATCAGAATCATTAGGTACACAACGTCATCCTCAGAAACACAGAACCCCATCACTGTTTAGCCCAAAATCAGACGTAATACCATTCTTTACTTGAAGAAAATGTTGAACCAAAGAATTATCCCCCAACTATTTATCCTGGATCTGATCAATCCAAGTCGGCTTAACTTGCAACTCGGCTAACAAACTCCCATCATCAAACAGACTTAGGCGAGAAAAATCACCCTCAAATCAGTCATTGCTCTATGATTAAGAGCATCGACCACCACATTGGTCTTACCGGGGTGATACTCAATATTATAGTTGTAATCTTTAAGCAACTCAATCCATCTACATTGCCTAAGGTTCAACTCCTTTTGGGTAAGGAGATACTTGAGGCTTTAGTGATTGGTGTAAATGATACATCTCTCACCATACAGATAGTGCCTCCAAATCTTTAAGGTGAAGACAATTGCAGCTAACTTAAGATTGTGTGTAGGATAGTTGCCCTCGTATGACTTAAGCTTTCGAGACACATAAGCCATTACCTTACCGTTTTGCATCAGAACACAACCTAAATCGACATGAGATGCATCACTGTGAACCACGAATTTCTTACCGGATTCAACCTGTATCAAAACAGGGGCTTGAGTCAAGACATATTTGAGCTTCTCAAAGCTCGATTGTTGCTTATTAGTCCAGACAAATGGGGCGTTCTTACGCAATAGCTTAGTTAGAGGAGCTGGAATTAATAAGAACCCCTCGACAAGTATCTAATATTAACTCGCAAGTCTAAGAAAATTGCGGACCCCAGAAATATTCTTAGGCTATTTCCACTCAAGCACAGTCTCAATTTTCCTAGGATAAACTCGGATCCCTTCCGCAGAAACTACATGCCCTAAAAAAGTTACCTCCTTCAACTAGGATTCACATTTGCTCAACTTAACATAGAGTTGTTTCTCTCGGAGTATCTGAAGAACTATTCTAAGATGCTTATCATGATCAACTTCAGTCTTAGAGTATACTAGAATCTCATCTGTGAAGACCACGATGAACTGATCCAAGTATGGCTGAAAAACCCGGTTCATAAGATCCATAAATGCAGCTGGGGTATTTGTCAAACCAAAGGGCATGACTAGAAACTCATAGTGCCCACAACGAGTCCTAAAAGAAGTCTTATGAATGTCAACCTTCTTAAGTTTAAGGTGATGGTACCTAGAATGGAGATGTATCTTAGAAAACACAGAAGCCCCACGAAACTGATAAAAAAATTGTCGATCCTCAGAAGTGGGTACTTATTTTTCATCGTTAACTTATTCAACTGACGGTAGTCGATACACATCCTTATAGTACCATCCTTCTTCTTTACAAATAAAACTGGTGCCCCTAAGGAGACACACTAGGACAAATGAACCCTCGATCAATGAGTTCCTGAAGCTGAGCATTTAACTCTATAAGCTCTTTCGGTGCCATATGGTAAAGAGTAATAGACATTGGAGTTGTACCCAATGAAGCTTAATATCAAACTCGACCTCCCGATCCGGAGGCAAACCAGGTAACTCCTCAAGAAAAACATTTGAAAAATCCTTAATCATTCGAATGTCCCCAACAGACGAACCCACAGAAGCTGAGTCACTCACAAAAGCTAGATACACTTCACACCCTTTACGAACCAGCTTTTCGGCCACAAGAGTGGAGATCACATTGAATAAGTAATCCCGACACTCGCCAATCATAACCACCTCCACATCATTCTCAGATCTTAGAACTAACCTCTTAGTAGCACATCCAAACTGACCAGATGCTTGACGAGCCAGTCCATTCCCATGATCAGATCGAGTTCTCCAAATGGTAGCTCCATCAGGTTAGCCAAAAACACAACCCCTTGAATCTCCAATGGTACGTTCCTATATTAACACAAACTGATTGACCCAATGGACTAAGTATAGTAATCTCTCCAGAAGTACTCTTCACAAAAATCCCCAAGCTTACAGAAACAAACGTAGTCACATAAGAATGTGTTGACCCTATATCTATCAATGCAAAATAAGGGGTAGTATGAATAAAGAACATACTGGTAATAACATCAGCGACATCTCTATCCTCATGAAGCCTAGCAACATAAACCAACGCAGGATGCCTCGCTTCAATTTGATTAGCACCTTTGCTCGATGCTCTCTGACCTCTGTCCATACCATTACCACCCTTGGCTGTACCATGGCCCCTATGCGGCTGCTGAAATGCCCGCTGAGGCTGTACAAATCTCGGATTTGGAGCTTGCATCTGATCAGAATGCTATGGGCAATCTTTGATACAGTGCTACATCGACCCACATTGCAGACATGCTCCTAACCTCCTCCAACATTCGCCCGGATAACATCTACCACAGTCCCTATATGGCTGAGCCACGCTAGGTGCAACTGGAACCTTAACTCTCGAAGGCCCATCAAACCTGGCACATTTCTTAGGCCTCTGAACAAAATTAGAGGGCTCTGAATCCCTCTTATTCTTACCCCTCTTACGCTCCCTATTTTTGCGATTAATACGTTTAACCTCCTCTTCGATCTTCGCATTGTCCACCAAGGCGGTAAATTCTCGCTCCCTTTGTGGAGCTATCAGAACCCTTAGATTATCCCTTCATCCTTTCTCAAAGCGAATACACTTCTCATACTTAGTTGACACCAACACACGATCATAATGACTCAGTCTTAGAAATTCGACCTCATATTCAACCACAGCTCTTTCCCCCTAGGTAAGGTTCATAAACTCGCGTCTACGAGCATCCACATAACTTGCCCCACATATTTACTTTGGAAGGCTCTCTTAAACTATCCCAAGTAATCTAATCTAACTGAGTACCCTCCTCAATCGTTAACCACCACTAATACGGCTCATCGCGAAGTAGAGATACTGCACCCTTTAATTTTTGCTCAGGGGAGCAGTCGATGTCATTCATAATTCTCTCTATGACCTCCAACTGGGGTGGCTCCAGTGACGCCCCAAAACAACTCAGGGCCATTGAATTGGAGTTGTTTAGTTACCGACCCACGGCTCCTAGAACTAGAATGAGGCCTAGTGATCCTCTCTAAAACTCTACGCATGGCCTGGGACAATGTGTCATCCCCAGCCAAGCGACTTTGAGATTCGATCTCAGCAGTAGGTGTAGCTGGTGACTCACTCGTATCGAGATTGGGTATCTTACCCATTAAGGATGACTCAGCTCAAGTCCTTCTATCGCCCCACAGCGCCCACAGGTACTAGTCCGCGTGATCCATGAGTGCTCATCGTATTTATAGATTATCTACATTATGAAGTTTCATGTATCAGTTTTAGTATTGATTAGCAGATATTTTATGCTTCAAATAATTATTAGAAGAATTTTCAGAAATCTCAGAAATGTTTCAGTCTCTAAATATCTTAATATGGTAACTTATTTAGGGGTAACTTATTCTATAAGAATGCATTGCACTCCTTCGTTAATGTAATAGTCTCAAATTCTCCAAAGACTCTTCTTCTTGGATAGAATGTCCTTCATGAACTTGACATAGTTTTGCATTTGTTCTGAGGCTTCTACCAATGGGATATTGATATGGAGCTTCTTGAGAACATCTAGGAACTTCTTGAACTATACCTCCTGTCGTAACCATTTTTTTTGGAAATGAAAATCGACTTCGGTTTTAGAAACGAAGATAAAAAAATGGGAGTCGCCACCGATCTTTATTAGGTGTGATTGGATCACCTTTGTTTTAATAAACATTTATTATTTACTAAAACAATATTTTATTGGTCTACGAAATTTGAGAAAACAGGCTCGGGAGTCGGTTACGTGTGAGGAAGGGTTAGCGCCCTCGTCACGCCTAAAATTGGCACCAAACTGATTAATTAATGTCTTAATGTCGAAAGTTGAAAATGTTAAAAAAAAAATAAAAATACGGTCTCTTTTAAAAATATTTGAATTTACTCGAATTGGATATTAGGATTCTCTTGCTCTGAAGAAATAAAATATCACATCCAGCACGTTAGGACACGATAATTTAAATCCTCGAATCCAAGATCATCTCATGATTCCCGAGACTCATGCATTGAAAATGTCAAAGGATAATCGATGATTTAGCCAAATGAAAAAATGAAACCCAGCACATTAGGGCACGATTTCTTGGATTTCCAATCATAGAATATTGCCTTACTTTAAAAGCTTTTCGTTTTTTAATACTAGCGAGTGCAGCAATTAAAGGCATACATTCATTTTGTTTGGAGTAAAATACGATGATCTAAGTTGGATAAATGTGGATTCAATGCACAATATAATGGCAGAATATGAAAATAATAGTGATTATGGAATAATAATAAAATATTACATAAACGAATGACAATAATATGAATACGAATAAGTAAATAAATAAAACAAACAATATGGGAATAAATAGATAAAAAAATTGAAGAGTAATAAATAGCTAAACAAATAAAATATGAAAATAAAATAAAAGGATTTGAATGATGTCGAAGGAAAGTTAAGACATATGTTACTAATAAAAATTAAAATAAATAACACATAAAATAGTTTAATACACATAAAAGTTAAAATGGATAACATATATATAAATTTAAGAAATAAATAATACATAAATTTAAAAAACAGATAATGAATAAAAAAGGTTTAAAATAGATAATATAAAAGTTTTGAAACGAATAAATGGGAAATTTGTGAAAATAAATTGAAATTAAACAAATTTAGAACCAAATCAGAAAGTAAATAAAGTTGAAGGTAAAAATTATAACAAAATAAATAAGTGAGGGCTATACTGAAACCAGAATAAAAACATGGATTAAAATTGCAATAAGTTAAAAGAAAGAGCAAACTGAGGATTAAAATGTAACGCGCGGGAAACAAAGAGGACCAAACGGGAAAATATTCTCGGCCTCTATTCGCTGCGTTTTGCGCAGGGCTAAACTGAAATGGCGCACAAATCCTGAGGGCAAATTGAAAGATATACGAAAAATAAAAATAGGGCTCAATCGAATGTAGGCGCGAAATAAAGGGACCAAGCGCGCAAATTTCCCCTTTAGGGCTTAAACACGTGGATCCTGGTGCATGGGTCGGGTTGACCCGCGGGTCACTTCTTCTCCAAACGACGCCGTTTCATGGGGTATTTAAACCCAGATTTTCTGAAAAAATATCCTTGTAACACCCTAAACCTGTCCCATGCGTTACGAGCGGATTTGGTATGTCACATGAAAAAAGTGTAAAACATCATATGATTCTTACTAAAATAGGCGTTACTTGGTTGTGTTTAAATAAACAAGTTTTGCTTGTAAATATTTGATAAAATACAGCTATTCTTGAATGGTTGATTGATGAGTCGAAAATCGGGGTAGTGAACTTTAAAACCATGACTTTTGAAAATGACGTTGAAAAATCCAAAGAGAACCCGAGTCTTTTGAAAATTTCGTTGATAATTCAAAAGAGAATTTCCATGTTAATTTATTTGTAAAAGTTTGTTTTGAAATCCATTTGTTAATCTATTTTGGAAAATCATTGGTTACGCTTTTAGAAAATCCCCATTTAAAAATATTTCAAGCAAAATCATAAATACGTCCAAACATAAAGCAAATTAAAGTTTATCCCAGAGGCCTTATTACAACTTTAAAACCCGAAATATTAAAGGTAACAAAATAATACGGAAAAGTAGTTTACTAATGTTTGCAAACATCATTTATGAAGTATGGCCTCCACCGAGTCATCCATGGCCCCAAGCCCTCGTCACTGAGCGTTACTTACAGGGATTAAGAAAAGAAAGGGGGTGAGTTATAAGAACTTAGTGTATAACCCCCTTACCGTCATCCACTGGGTCTGAACCCATTTAGCAAAAACTTGGGCCTGAGCCCATAAAGCATAATCTTGGGCCGAAGCCCATTTACATAACAGAATATACATATATGCAATGTATGCAACCCAACCCATCCTAGTAATCCATCCGCTACACACCACCCGTACCATCCCATCACACCTGTGGGGATCAAGTCAACCCACCCCGCCAAACACACTAAAACGCAGGCTAAATGCCATTTAATATAATAATTCGCAGGCCAGTGGCCATTTATAATTGCAGGTAAGATGCCATTTATAATATTTGTGGCTGAGCCACCAGAGTCAGAATTATGCATGGCATAGCCACTATACAGATTGTGGCAGAGCTACCAAATATCATTTACGGTAATATAATCAGCACACAGCCTTGGGTAAATATGATTGACACAGAGTCGTTAGTTCATATGCTAGGCACATAGCCGTTATCAGAATTTGTGGCAGAGCCACCAGAATCAGAATGTGGCAGAGCCACCAAACTACACTTCTCTTCTTTAACATTTTTCCCATCCCATGCAAAATATGCAAATGCAACATAAATAATAAAACATAATATTCACATATATAAATGACAATTATCAATCCAATAATTTATTACGGGGAATCAGCCCATTATAGCACTTTGCAAATTGGCCCATTAGGGTAATCTATCAAATCGGCCCATTAGGGGCATTTTCGTAATTTGGAAAATTTACCCACTAAGGGTAATTCGATAATCTCGCAACCCAGGGGTATTTCGATAATTTACCCTCCAAGGGTATTTTGGTAATTTCGCAACCTAGACTTAACTACTAATGTGGGGCATAAAAATTGAAACTGTCCATCTGCGTCATATTGACTAAACTGACTATAATTCGAGTTAGGAAACTCGAAATTTCGATCCGTAAATTTTCCTTGAAACTAGACTCATATATCTTCTTACTACAATTTGTCCAGAATTTTTGCATAGCCATTTAGTACAGTTAATTCCTTAAATTTTCCCTTGTTTCATCGACTAATGATTCTGACCTCTCTTAACTTAAATTCAAATATCCCACTATACAGTTTTCATATGTTGCTCCCACTAGTTTCTATTGAAAATAGGCTCACTAAGGAATCTATACATATAAATTATAACCCATAATTCGCTTTGTACAATTTTAAACGATTTTTCCAAGACAGAACAGGGAACCACGAAGTCAATCAGAACCAGTCTCACTAAAATTAACATATCACATAATATAAAATTCCTTTTCCTTCTCCATTTCTTTCATATAAAAATAGACACAATAAGCTTTCATTCTATATCTTATTCACTTTCTAATTCCCTTTCTCCTATATTTCGTGATTTTTCAAAATCACATCACTGCTGTTAACCAAAAACTGTTTTATTGCAAACTATGGTTACTACTATGAACATACGCACGCCCGAGTGGTCACTAATGTCGGTTTCCGATTTTCTTCGGTATTTCGACTGAATCACAGAATATTTCATACAAACATTTAGAGAGATGTGAGATTACACACCATTTCAAACATGTATTTAGGAGGGTATGGGATTACACACCTTATTCGGAATCCGTAACACGATACTCTCCGTGGCACCTAAAGGTACAATCAGTCAACAATTAGTCTAAAGCCCGGTTAACAACTTCAACCAAGTATTGCAATTGATTAACAATCTATATCACTTACCAACAATCCGAGTCTCTTTTTACGAGGGATAGGTGTTCGATTGGCCCTCCGATAAAGTACTTCGAGACTCTACTTATCAACCCTCTTCCGAAAGCCAAAGGCTAGAAAGATGACAAGAGTGTAAGCTAACACTCTACCGATTCGGCCCACACCAAAAGAACCAAGAAAATGGAAGTAGCAAGGAATAGATTCAGCCTTGGTCAAAAGAACAGGGTGAATAATCAGTTTTAGAAGAGGGAGTAAAAGAGAAACAAGAAGAAAAATAAAAGAAGAGGAAGAACACTACCTTACAACCACCGAAAACTCGAGAAGGCAAAGAAGCTTCGGCAACCACAAGAACCAAGTTTTGGCTATAAGATGAAGTTGATGTTTCGGCTATGGTGTAGAGAAGAGAAAGTGGGAGGGTATGGAATTTGGTAACCAAGAAAAACAATGAAAGAAAAGAAAAAATGAAGAAGAGGAAGAAAGAACCACCAAGAAAATTCAGCAACACAAGTTGAGAGAAAAAAAAAAGAAATAACCCAAAAATGCTTGAAGTAAAAGTATTCAAAAGCACCACAATTGCCAACAACTTTCGGCACCTAAAACCCCCTCGCAAACCATGTATCATCTTTTCCAAAAGATGAGTATTGACCCCAAAATATTCTTTCCAAAACATCCTCCACATAATATGCCAACATGTTCCCCTCTCTTACCATTTTCCTCCATTTCTTTCCCTCTTTTTCCCTAGTCTTTCTCCTTACCATAATCCTTAGCCATCTTTCCAAATATTAAAAAGTCTTCCTTACCTTATTTGATGCCATGGCCGACACTTGGAAAGAAAGCACAAAAATTAGTCCAAAAGTTTGCAATAGATGGGATTCGAACCTCAGACCATTAGTACACTTCACATACCACTTTCCACCTTTAGCAATAGACTCCTTGTGCTAGCAAAATGCACATTTATTTCCTTAAGTCTTGATGCCATTTAACTTTTCCCCTTGAAGTGCTTAAACACGAAAATTTTGCTAAGGCCCAACTTCAACCCGGAACTTCCTAGAACCCCGTAACTTTCTAAAATCACCTTCCTAATAAGTCAAACTTGAAATAATGCTGTTCTCTTGTTCTTAAAAATTTTAAACACTCCTACGCCCAAGGCCCAATGGGCCCAATCCTACTAGGCCCAATTTCGGGTCGTTACAATCCTAACCCTAAAATTCTTTTAAAGTAAACAACAGCCCTTAGCCCCATTTTTCTCTCATTTTCGCGACGATCGGGCTTCCTCCAGCGTGCTTGTCTGCCACTCGTCGCACCACCATCGTATACGGTGGCCGATGGTGCGTAAAAAGAGGCGTTCAGCCTTCGATTCAAGGAGCCCTTAAAGTATAGCCCTTGAACCCCATTTTTGAACCCGATTGTGACGACGGAATGAACTCTCCGGTGACGCGTCCGTGGGTTCGGGTAAGATTCCTTTGTTGTTTTTTATTTATAATAGTTTTGTTTACAAAAATTAAAAGAAAAATAAGTAAAAAGAAACAGAATTAAATAATGAAAAAGGAAGGATCAAAAATCAACCTTCTATTCTGTTTTTTTCTTTTGATTTCTAAGATTAATATTTCTACTTTTGTTTTCGATTCCAATCTGTCTGTCCGAAATTACAAAGAGTTTTGGTTGCCTTTTATAGCCATTTGCAAATGTTTGTTTATTTTTACTGTCTTTTCTCCTCTTTTCTTGCAGGTCAACTCGCGGAGTGGCGATGGCAGAGGGCAGGTGGAGCAGGTGGCTGCTGGCAAGGTCGGAAGGCCCTAGGTGCGGCGCACCTAGGGTTTGAAATTTTTGATTTTTGCTTTAGGGTTAGATTGGTTTGGGCTTTGGGTCTTAGTGGGTTGTTGGGTAGGGTTAGATTTGGGTTGTATTATTGAGCTTGGGGTTTGTTTGGGTTGTAACTGGTTGTAATGAGGTTTTAGTGGGCCGGGCAAATTGTGGGTCTTACACCTACTTCTGTTGCTTAAGCATTTGCGGATGTGGAGGTGATGGAACTTTAGCCTGAACTGGACACTCTTCCGAGGAATTGTTTCTGCATCTGACACATGTGTTAGATTATCAAAATTGACTAAGTTAAGATTTACCTTATCGGAGTTTTTAGCATTCAACTTTTGTGTAGTGGGAGTTTAACTTGCAGTTGAACTTCTTCTTTGTCAACAAACCCATCTTCGATCTCAACCACCTTAGGTTTCAAGGTCTTCCCACTTCGTAATGTGACTGCCTTACAGTGTTCTTTGCTCGAAACTCTTCGATTTTGGGTATCACTAGGCAAAGCTCCTTATGCTCTATTTTGAAGTACAGTGGCTAGTTGGCCCACTTGATTCTCTAAATTTCTCAAAGTAACGTCATTCCTCACCAAATACTCCATCAAAAAGTTCTCCAACCTATTGGAAGGTTCGACTTGAGGTGGTTTTTGAACTTGCTGCGAAAATCCTGATGGTTGGTTTGGTCTAGGTTGCAAGTAGGTATTACTAGGTCCAACTCCTTAATTACTCCAAGAAATATTTGGATGGTTCTGCCATGAAGGGTTATAAAAGTTGGATTGTGGCCCTTGCCTATTTTTTGTTGATTTTGATTTTCTACGTAATAAATGGACTTTGGGTTTGATGGGAAATTCTCAAACAAGTGTCTATCCTCAAAGTATACACAAGAAATGGTTTCAAATTGACTTGGTGGCTGGGCTGCAACATTAGTAAGATCGTTAGCAGTAAAATTCTTAAGCATTGAGCTGCAAATGAGGTGAGAGCATCCAGTTCATGTACTCTTGCTACTCATATTCCGAAATTTGCTCGGTTGGTTGGCCATTGGTAGTTGTTACTAGTGATTCTCTCTATGATTTCGCAAGCCTCGTTATATGACTTAGAAAGGAGAGCACCATTTGCTGAAGTGTCTATCACCATCATCGTGTGTGCGTTGAGACCATTATTGGATGACTCCAACTGGATGTAATAAGGAATCCCTTGGTGAGGGCATTATCTTAATAACTCTTTAAATCTTTTCCACGCCTCATACAGAAATTCATCATCCTTCTGCTAAAAAGTAGTAGTCTCATTCTGCAACTTAGCATTCTTGCTAGGTGGGAAATATTTCATTTGGAGGTGTTCTGCTAGCTCTTGCCATGTAGAAACTGAACTGGGTGACAATGAATTTAACCATGCTGTAACTCTATCCTTTAGTGAGTATGGGAACAATTTCAGCCTTAGCGCATCCTCAATTACTTCGGCCAGCTTGAAGGAATCACTCACCTCCATGAACAATCTAAGGTGAAGCATCTCAAACATTACGAGTTTTAACTTGAACTATGGTGCCTCGATCTCGAGTTTAACAATGCCTAGATTAAGCTCATTGAAAATAGGAACAACATACTGTCTTATGGCTTAGTCCCTATCATTAGTAACAAGGACTGGATTTCGAGCATAAACGGCTCCATTTCCTTGATCTTGATTTTGATCAGGATTCTGTTTGTAGCTTGTCTCTGGGCTTGTCTTTCTCATCTTCTTTTTCTGAATGTCCACTCGATTTCAGGGTTTACTGGGAGTAAGTTGATTATTCGATCAATTCTCATAAACACCTGAAAAGAAAATCACAAAAATTACTTAAGTTAAAAATAATAAAAAATAAAACCAAATTGCAAAAATAATTTCACAAATAATGATTAAAATAACACTCCCCAACAACGATGTCAAAAACTTGTCTCAAGATAATTCAACTGATGTGCAAATATACACAATCGTTGACAAGTAATAAATTAGTGAGTAAGAGTTATTGTCTTCACAGGAACTGTTTATGCAAATCAAGTATTGCAAAATTAATTACTAAGCAAATTTGTTGGTGATGAAAATAAATTAAAGTGATGTATTTTAATTAAATTAAACTAACCTAAGTATCCTTAAAATTAAATTAAATAAAGAACGAAATAATTATGCAAGTCTTTAAGAGAAATCACAATAACATGCATGTTTTAAAATAATTCTCCTTCCTAACTTAGAAATGTTTAAATACTGCTAATGATGTTACAGAAAATCCATGGCAACTCAGTTATTTATTAATCCTATTTTAATTATGAGTACTTTGACTTCTCTCGAAGTCCGAAGTTTAACCTCTGATTTGCGTATGTCTATGTCTATTATGACTTCAAGGTTACCTTTTCAGGCATCATCTAAAAATTCAACTTATCAAATTATTAAGTATAGCATATGTCTATGTCAATAACATTGTATTTTAAAGTAGCAAAATAAATTATGTGACGTAACAGTAATATTTCTATTCTGAAACAATTTAATCACATAAATTCTAGGATTATGCAAAGTAATAAAGTTCTCTTGAAATATTACAAACTTTAACCTAATTTTATTAAATATAAATTAAACATGCACCATTCAGACATTGTGTCAATCAAATATAGTCCGGTTAGGATTTAGTAATTAACTCAATTGCATCCCTACATTTATAATGCATGAATAATATAATGTGATTAAACTCACGAGAAGTTGTATTATAATGTCATTTTGACATGCCTCAAAGTCAATTAATACACTACAAACATCATGTAAATCATATGACCATTAAATGGAAGTTATCATTGCTACAACAAAATCATACACATCTAGTAAGCCAATCAATATGGTGGAAATGTCCACAGTTTCAAAGATAAGGTGACCACAACTGCCCAACCTGGTAACATGCAATGTAAGTGCATGATTCATGTTGTAGAAGAGTTGGAGTACCTATGTTGCAACTTAATTACATATTTAATATGTAGAATGACACTTAACTTATGCAGGTAATATTCTAGGGACAATTTATTTCAACTTTCATCAGTTAAGAATTCAGGAATATTCAAGGATCCATTTATATGCTTATACAATGAATGACTTATGATTGTAAAGAATACATGCTTAATCTAATCGAAGAGTGATTGTCGTATTGGAAAAGGGCTTGGACACTTGAACAATCGACAATATTTGAATTAAATCTTGGCAATAGAAGTAGTTGTTTTCATATTAAGAATAATAAATATTCTTAGATGAACAAAGACCAACACGATAGAGATCAACAAATTAATTCGAACAAAGATGAAAAAGCAAGAACAATGAGCAAGATTCTAATTCTATTTGTAAATTTGAGGTAACCTACGAATTTTATGTGTTAAATGAATCAAATAAGCATGGATCGAAACCAATGTCATAAGACAACAAGCTTTGTAACCAAGAAAAAGTTCAAGATAAATAGTAGAACCTTGATAGAAAAGTAAACAGAACATAAAAGCAAATTCTTTAAAATCTATATATTGATTCTTACTTGATTCAAGAATTGTTTAATGGTCAAATCTTATAGATGGAGGTTGAGCTTTTTCAACTTCTTTGACCAAATATGTAAACTAATACTAGCTAACTTAACAAACTAACTTCCAAACCATTATAAACAGACTTAAGTGAACCAACTTCAACACCTTTAACAAATTGTTTACTAGCATTTAGCCATATACTTTAATAACATTAATAATGTTGTAGACTTCTGAAGGTTATGAGTTTAAGAGGATTCAAGCGTGTCATGGCCTCTTTAAATTAATATAAGAAAAAATCGATAAGCTAAAAATATAAGAACCTAATGGTATGATGCAACAAATGATTCCAGAATACAATGAACCTAATTTTTAATTTTTTATTAATAATTTTTTTAAAAAAAAGCATTAACTTGTAGAGGTTTTATCATGAATCTAGATGATACAAAATTCAAATTTTATTACTTTCTTTCATCAACCCAATATTATATATATATAATAATAATTTGAAGAGTGAGATATCTATCTATTGGTAAAATCATAAAGCATTTATCATGAAAGATCTTCATTTCCAACAAGACAATTCAACCCCAAAACTGCTGCCCCATTTTTTAAAGAAATCTTCTATGTATCATATTTATGATGATTTGTATGTTTATGCTCAATCTCATGTACAAATACACATATGCAAAACTCTAGCCAAGTGGCATTTGATAATAGTGGATTTTTCTCCCAATAAAGTAATAATGCAACATCTTTTTGCTCACATAAATTGTAAGGAGATTAAATTGTCCAAGGGTACATATGGACCTTACATGGTGCGAGTACTTTAGTAGGAGTCTAGTAGGTTTTCTTTAGTAGTGACCCTTGATTATTTTTTATTCTCGCCATCACTTTTAATATCTAAATTTCATGATCAAATTGATTTTAAGATTATAAGCTTATCTCATACCTTATTTGGTTGGAATAACTTAGTTTTTAAAAATATATTTATAAAAAAAGATTAAATATAAAAGTAGTACTTAAATTTGTCCACTTCTCTCAGATTAGTACTTATGATTTTTTTTGTCCCAAATTGGTATGCGAACTTTTTTTTTCCATCAACTAAATCGGTATCTGAGTCTAACGTCGTTAAGTTTAGGACACTTGATAAAATAATATTGTGACATGTGGCATATGAAGACGACGACTCATCGGGCTCCAACTCCGACCATTCCCCTCCGCAGTCTCTTCCCGCCAATTCCAAACCCTGAATGGAGGAGACATTGTCATCCCCTCTCCCTCCACCTCCTGTTTCTCTCCTCCACCCTCTCAATTCCGTTGGTAATTCAAACTACAACAAATTTCCCATAATTTTCTTTTGCTAAAGTATTTTACTCTTTTTGCTCATCAACCATTTCTTTTTCTTATAATGAAAAAAGGATCTTTGGATTACTTACAAACGGATTGGCCCAGTAGAGTGAGAAGCTTCCTTCACATCGAAGGTATCTATGCTTTGCA
The DNA here is from genome assembly GCA_005393395.2 of Gossypium australe. Lineage (NCBI taxonomy): Eukaryota > Viridiplantae > Streptophyta > Magnoliopsida > Malvales > Malvaceae > Gossypium > Gossypium australe. The sequence goes on along the minus strand of CM016616.1, from coordinate 64,704,607 downwards.
CATTTACATTCCATGTACTTTTTTTGAATAACCACATTTCTTTACCAATAATATTGAATTGAATGAATGCCTTTTTTTTATTTACTATGTAATTATTTTAATTTTTATACCATCTATGTCAAAGAAAGACATGAGTTAATTTTTGAAGAGAGTTTCATCATTGGTTACCAATCTCTATGTTGTGAATATTGATGTTCCATTGAATACATTGTGTAAAGAAGAACATAAACTTGAACAAGTGGCATTGGAAAGGGAATTCCATATAAATTTAGGAAGGACAATTCCTATTAGAGTTCACGATTGACTCTATTGTAATAATGCTTCGCCAAAAACTTCAATTTCAAAAGTGGTTTGAATTCTTTACTATTATTATGCTTAGTTCCATTGTTAAAAAAAAAAAAGAATCTTTTGGGTTTTCTTACTTATGATTCAAGGATATGGTTTTGACCTTTGTTCTTATAACACAATAACTCCATTAATATACCTCTAAGAACTACAAAATCTAAACACTTTGAGATACCGAAAAGAAAAAAATTCCAACCACACAATAATTTGCACACTGTTCTGATTTTTTTAAAAAAAAAATTGAAACTCTATCTATCCACTAGACAAATATTAAAATCAAGATAAAAGTGTAATAACTAAAATTTAAATTTATGAAAAATACAGATATCTTCTATTTAAACAAGAGTTAGTGTTGAGTCAAGTACAATTAGGTTAGGTTTTTTTTTTCTGAATTGTTTGTTATCATTTATTTTTTTTATCTTTACATTTAACTTTAGGTTTAAAAATTTTTAAACTATAATTTAATGAAATGATTTATTTGGTAAAATTTCAAAATCCATTTTTATAAATACTTTTTAAAAATTTAACTTTTCCAAGTAAATAAAAATAATATTTTTAATTATTTTACTACTTTAAATATAATATATTCTAAAAACTAAAATCAATTTAAATTTAATAAAAATAAAATTAATTTTCTAAATCAAAACCATCCACAACATCTCGGACTTAACTTCTGGATTCTTTTCCATTTGATTTTGTAAATAATTTAATCCCAGATCAAAATTTTAGGGAATAGAAAGGCAAGTTTCAAGGTGTTGTGATCTTATCCATGGATATTGTCTGTCTGGGGGGCGCAGTGCATTGTTACAACACAATGGACAACTTTGTTGCAGAGTTAGATGTCAGCACTGCCACAATATGCCCACTTTTTCTTTTCATCTTTTCTCCCGGTTGGACACGTTTAAGCTCATACAAGTGCCAAAGCAGGGGTCTTGTCTTGTCTTTTCCAATTAATTCAAGAGACATGTTCCAGATTATTAAAATTATTAGTTATAAGCATAGTCATAACGGTTTTTTTACATTATTAATAGGAACGGGCTGGAAAGTAAATTATTTGGAATGGTTCACGCGATATTATTATAAAAACAATAATATTTTTTTATAAAAATAAATAAAAAATATTTTAATTTTCAAAAGGGGTGTCGTCATATAAGGGAGTCGCATCCCATTTTCACATGCCATTTTACTTCTTTATTTTTTTTTTTAAGTTTTAAGTTTATATTTTTTTGTTTTTATGATTTTATTTTATTTAATGAAAAAAGTTAAATTGTTTTAATTCTTAAATTTATAATTTTTAAAATATTTTATAATTATAAAGTTTTGAATATTTAAAATAATTAACAAGCTGATAAGTTTTTTGCTAAAATTAATTAAAAACATTAGGATAAATTACCAAATAGTCACTCAAATTTTTTAACAAGTTTCTGTTTTGGTTATCGAATTTTTTAATATTTATAAAAAATGATTGAGTTGTTTTATTTTTTTAATTTATATTCTTAATTTCTAAATATTTAGAGTAATGTACGAGTTGATAATGTGTAAACGTTGAGAGTGAAATGTATTGACTTTTTTTTATAATAGAATATATAAAATACTAAGGGCTAAATTTGTTATTATACTAATCAAAAGAAAGTTACATCGGTTTTTTGTTTTTTGACCAAATACATTTTAACATTAGAGTAACTAGATTTGAAAATTTACCTAATAGGAGTAGCGAAATTAACAAAAAAAAAAAAAATTCGGTGACCAAAATAAGAACTCACTAAAAAAATTGAGTGACTATTTAGGTACTTTACCTTAATGTTTTTATTTAAATTTTACTAAAAATTTATAGGTTTGGTCATTATTTTAAAATTTCAAAATTTATAATTATAAATACTAAAAAATGTATAAAATTAAGAAATTTAAGAAATTTATCCTTTTTGAATTAAATAAAATAGAATTATAAAATACAAACATAAAAATAAAAATATGAATATAAAATATAAAAAGTAAAATGACGTGAAAAAGGAGTGTTGTTCCCTTGTTTGGCGACACCTCTTTTGAAAATTAAAATTTTATGTATTTGTATTTTGCTTTATACATTGATAACATTGTATTTTATTGTTCAAAATGATCTATTCTCACAAATAATTCGCTTTTCACTTTATTTCTGTAATTATTATTATTATCATATTATTAATTAAAAAACCCATAGACATTTGCTTAAATTAATTCACAATTTTTTTAGAAACCATTCAAGTATTATTATTTAAATTTGAATTAAATATTATTATTAGTAGAATATCAAATTTGTAAAAAAACTCAAATTTAACATTTTCCAATCACATCTTGGAAATCCAAATCTAAATAGTAAAATTAAAATTTTAAAAATAATATATAATAAAAAAATTTAATTTTAAGTAAAATTTATTGGTAACAATAAATAAATACAAAATAAATTACAATTAATTAAATAACAATTCAAACAAATTAAACACAACAATTTCACAACAATTTAAATTTACCTAACAACTTACAAAATAAGAATTCTAAACCAATTGTAATTGTATATATTACAATTTATCATAAAGTTAGTTCCGTGTTTAGGGTTTTAGTTTACATATTATTGTATAAAAATGTACATTATAATATCATAATTATATAAAGTTACATTTCATTAATAATCTACCCTAATTACATAATATTAATTCCTCGTTTGGTTACTAGTGTAATAATACGAGGAAAGAAAACTTATATATTACATATATATTACAATAGTTAGACATAAAATAAAGAAGAATTAGTAAAAATTTAAACTTGAAATTAGAAATACGAGTAATGCTCTTGTAAAAAATAACATATTCAACATAAGCGAAGATTTTTCCTTCTCTTTGCTAAAAATAAGTCTGGGAGTGGCTAAGCATTACCGACTAAATTAATTTATTGCTAACTCATATAGTAAAACATGCGTAAAAAATAATACTCATTACCAATTGTAGCATTAGGGTTTAAACTTACATATAAGTAATATAAAAATATGCATTATAACAACCAAGTTGTATATAGTTTTAATAAACATTAATAATCTAACTTAATTATATAATGCTAATTGTATATATTGTAATCTACTATAAAATTAGCTAGACATTTAATGTTTAGGTTGCATATCATTAATATAAGAATACCCATTATAATATCATAATTGTATAATAATTATTATATATTCACAATTTACTTATATATAACAATTAGGGGTGAGCGTTCAATTGAATCAAGTGAAAAAAATTTGAGTTAATCGAATTGACGAGTCCTATTTTATCATCTTAACTCAATTTGAAATTTTTTCGAACCAAGTCGATTAAAATGAAATTCGAATCTAGTAAAATGAGTTGTGTAAGCATCAGATTCTTGTTCACTAAGTTATATGGGACCTTAAAGTCTACAAAATCCTTAGACAAGCTTTTAAACACCATCTCTATTTGGGTGTAGTGGTTCAAATTGACCCATTATCTGCAGCATTGACAAAGTATCCCATAAGAGTAATCATATGGTCTTTGACTGGGGTGGCGGGCTTTTGTTGGACATTCATCAAACTAGTTATAGTTGAATGTCAAGACAAGGCAACTTGGCCTCTAAACATGTCCTTTAGTTTATCTAGAGTCGCTTTGGTAGTTTTACATCTCTCTAGTTGCTTATAAAGGGTGTTGGTCACACTTGCCAGCATATAGCAACGAGCTATCTCATCAAACTCCTCCTAGCTATTTCTAGCCTTAGCTTGAGTGGGTGAAGGGCGTTTATTATCAAGGTCTATTTTAAGTTTTGCCGAAACCATTTTTTTTGTATTGAAAACGGGATCGACTTTAAAAACGAAAATGGAGTCGCCACCAATCTTTTTTGAGGTGTGATCGGGTCACCTTGAGATGGATCGTTAAAACATTTTGATTTATTAAAACGATGATTTAGGCCTACAAAATTTGAGAAAATGGGTTCGGGAGTCGGCTACGCACGAGGAAGGATTAGCACCCTCGTAATGCCCAAAATTGGTACCGAATTGATTGATTAACCTCTTAATGTCAAAAATTTGAAAAGATTTTAAAATATGATCCTCTTCGTTTTAAAAAAACTTGAATGAATTAAATTAAATGCCGAGACCCGCTTATTTCGAAGGAATAAAATATCATACCCAGTGAGTTAGGATATGACATTTCGAATCCTCGAAACTAAGCTTGTCTTTTGCCATTTAAAACTCGTACATTTAAATTTAAGAAGGATATTCGATAATTTGGGTCAAATGAAAAATCGAAACCCAGTAAGTTAGGGCACGATTTCTCAAAATTCCAAATACCGAATATTGTCTTTGCTTTTAGAAATCCCTATCTCTAGATAACAAAATATCATATTCAGTGAGTTAGAACACAACATTTTGAATTCCTGAGAATAAGCTTTTATTTAATCTAAATGTTTTGGTTTAAAAACAATTGGTTCTTTAGACTCGATGAGGAAAATCGAAACCCAGTAAGTTAGGGTACGATTTCTTTCGAATCTTAGAACGCGGAGTATTAACTGATTTCAAAATTTTAATGAAGTGAATAAAATATAATATGATTGTAATAAAATGGAAAATGAATTACAATGTTGATATGTACAATAGAATAAGAATGAGGGCATAATAAAAATAATAGTAATAACATAAGATAAAACAAAAGCTAGAACGAACAATCTATGTAAAATAATAGGTAAAAAGTTTTTTAAGAAATAATAATAAATAAATAAATAATAAATAAAATAAGAGAAAATAAAAATAAAATAATAGTAAAAGCTAATAATAAATCAATAAAGGAGAAAAAAATAAATACTATGTACAATAGTTTAAAGATAATAAAATAATAATAAAAAAACAATGATAACAATAAAGAATTGTAATGAAAATATGTTAATAAACAAATAATGATAGTAAAAATAAATAATAAGAGTAATAATAATAATAATCATAATCATAATAATAGTAGTGAAAATAATAATAATAATAATAATAATAATAATAATAATAATAATAATAATAATAATAATAATATATTGTTAGTATTAATAAAAATAATAGTAATAGTAATAATAGCAATAATAATAATAATAATAATAATAATAATAATAATAATAATAATAATAATAAAATACAATTATAGTAATAATATTAAAAATAATAACAGTAATAAAGAATAATAATAATACTGATAAATATATACTAATAATAATAGTAATAATAATTAATTCTAATAGCAAAACTAATGAAAGGAAATAAAAAAAACTAAATTGAATTTAAAACAAAATTAAGTGGCCGGATTTAAAAAGAAAACGAAAGAATCGGGGCAGATTAGCAATAAAAAAAAGGGAACTAAATTGAAACACACGCCATGGACGAGGGACTCACTGGGCAATTTCGCCCTTTTCCCAAAACGACGCCGTTCAAATGGGGACCCAATTGAAAACAAAACAAAATATCGGGTCAAAATTAAAAAAATAAAAATAACTTAATTGCAAAGTAATAAAAAGCGGAAGGACCAGGCTGGTAATTATACCCGTTTCAAAAAATGCGCGGATCCTCCCCGAGTCGGGTCAACGCGCGGATCCTGGCCCTGAAACAACGCCGTTTTAGGTCTTAATGACTCACCCTAAACGACGTCGTATGAATTAGCTTTATAAATCAAAAAAATAGAACCGAAATCATTTTTTAAACCATTTCAAAAAAAAAAAAAATCAAACAAAAACTCTCTGAGGGCTCTCAGAGTTCTGGCCTGTAGTCGGTCTGACTCTGTCATTGCCACCGTGCTCCGCCACCGTCCGCCGTCGTGCGCGGTGGTCGGAGACCCCAAAAGACGGCCATTTCAAACCCCTAAGGCACCTTAAGCGCAAATCTAGACTCTGAATACTCAACCCCTTCCCTAAAATCTAAAGCAAAGATAGATGGCCTTTCGGATTCAGTCTCCGATCGCAACAAAAAAGGTAAAAATTGCTTTTCAATAGTGTTTTGATAATCTATCATACTTAATACTAGAATCAAATAGGTGAGAGTTCTAATGAATACCTTAAAAACTTTGTATTTTCGATTTCTTTCCTTTGTATTCGTGAAAATCTGAAGAAGAAACTTACAATTGTTTGCTTCGGTTTTTATAACTGAATTCGAAAATAAAAGATAAAATCAAAAATCAAAATACAATGGCTTTTTCTTTTTTTCTTGTTGCGCTGTGTCTTTTGTCGTTTTCGCAGGTACAGAGGCGTGCGTGGTGCTGTACGGAGGTGGGCCAACGTGGAGGAGCGAGCGCATGGTGTGCGTGTGGGGGAGGCTGCTGCGGCGCTGGAAAATTCCAGAAACATTTAGGGTTTCTAGAAACGTTAAGGTGTTTGGGCCATTTGGGCCTCGGAATTTTGGGTCTAAATTTGGGCTATTATGTTGGGTTAATTTATTGGGTTTAGTTAATTGCGTTTGTATCTGGGTATGGGTCTGTTATTATTGTTGGGTTTGTAATAAAAAGGACTGGACTGTTATTATTTTTGGTTTTTTTAATTTTGGTTAATGGGCCCGGACATAAATTGGATCCTACAAGTTTCTTATAGCTTAGGACAAAAATCAAGTTCCTTTTCCATTCCTTATAGTTATTTCCATTCAGTTTGTTCTCAGTGAGTATATTTAATAAGGGAGTAGGTATCATTTTGGAACTGGAAATAAAATGTTCATTCATTAATATCTTTGTATTAAGAAAAATATTTTGAAAATATTTTTCAACTTACGATATGCATTAAGTTATGCATGTGTCTTACATTAAACCTTGAAAACATTTGTAAGCCATTGCAATGATAGTTCCTACTCCTATTGAATTAAATAACCGTGGGGTAATCTTAATCAACTAGTAAGAACATGGATTTCCATCCAATTAGTACATAAACCTAATTCTTTAGACATTCGTAGTAATCATTTAACATTTGGCCATCATTCTAACTTAAATTGAGCTTCGTGGGAAGTTACTTAACTAGAAGATCTTGAGTGTATAACCATCAACTCAACACCTATCTCATCATGTACCACAAATGAGTTATCGTGGGACAATCTTATTGAGTGACATGCTGTGACTAGTTGTCTTATTTGAAGAAAACTTATTGTTATATCGCATTATAATACCTATAACGTGTTTAGCCAACTATCATACAATTACAAGATAATTCTTCTTACTTTTAAGAAATTTCCTCAGTGAGATCCGCATGGCAATCTTACCGTGGGGTAATTAAATTGCTATGTCATCACAAAAGACCATTGGTGGAGGTCGTATGTCTTGTTTGGGATCATCTCCCACTCAATCTTTTAAAAATATGCAAGGTTTTTAATATTCAATTTCAATCATGAATGATTAATAAATGCATGACAAGTACATACGGCATTCTTTCCCTAAACTATATGGCATGCTTATCATACATATGTTTGAAAATACATTAACAGTCAAATAAATATCATTAGGCTATCATAAATAAAAACATAAAATTTAAATGACACTGATCAGTCAATGTTTCCATGATTCCATCTTAGAAAAACAATAAGAATTACAAAAGTCATCCCAAAACATACTTTGGGTCTTCTATTTTGCCACCACAGACTTTCACTGTGTATCGATTCATGTCGCTATCATCGTCGTTTTGTCACCGCTATCATCTTCCACTGCCGGCCCCTATTGTCGATCACCACTAGTAGCCTCCGTTGCCTGACCATTTTTGGTCTTTTGTCAATTTTGTTAGGTCGGGTTTGCGTCGTCTCGAAGAGCTTAGATATGTCTCAGTTCTTCGGGTTCCATTGGAAATACTGGTTACATAATTCTTATGTCCTCTTTCGGCTCATATAAATTATTCTAAAATAATAAAATAAATAAATCTTGCGTAGAGATGATAGTCCACAGTCTAATTACATACCTGGAAATTAATAGTAATTACAGTTTGGCAAAATTACTTTATCATATAAATAATAAAATAATAACATTCATTCATTCACATATATATCCCTAAACATGTTAAAAATTAAAAGAATGTGACATCTTATAAAAAATCAATCACACATGAAGAAAAGAGAAAAAAAAATTTAATATCAGTTTATAATATACACATAGCGTAATCTAACTCTAATACCAATTGTTGGAAAAAATCTGATTCGAAAACAATTTTCTTACACAGTGAAAAAAATTAAAAATTTAAAAACCAAGTCGGTATGTGATATTTATAGTAATAAAATTTTCCCAAAATCGTACTTGTGTTTTGGGTTAGACGGATCATTTTCGTTCCCGGCTTTCAACCAAACGACCTTATCAATTATTCTCGTACCGTGAACTACTTTGAATGTGAACTCAAACAAATTTGAATCAAACACAAAACTAGAAATTATTTACTTTACTTTCAATAGGAAAGTAAAACTCTCTCTCTAATAGAAACTGATAGAAGTGTTATTCCCGGAAAATAGAATTTATACTTAGAAATAAATTCTCACTATTTTCGGGTAGAATAACAATATCTCAAAGTTGTGTGTAACTTATTGTGTTTTTAGCCATACCGTTGCCATCTATTTATAAGGAGAGGAATTGAAGCCGTAGTTGAATTAGTAGAATCCATTTAATGTCTATTTAATAGAAAAATAGTCCCCTAGATGAACTAGAAGAGAGAGAGGCTAATAGGGTGTGCTTCCCCTCATATGTATTATGATGGGGATTCGAGTCTCTCTTGTATTGGGTCCAATTATATGTGCTTCCTAAACTTTTAACCCAACACTTTATAATTTAATCCAACCAAATACGTGTTTAAATTAAATTAAATTAATTAATTTCTCAATTAAATAATTTTCTCAACCTGACTATTATTCTGTTAAAATCATGACAACTTTACCATAAAAAAATCTATGAGAAAATATGTTTAATTTTCTACATTGAAACAGATTCACAATAACTAATTAATTTAATTTCATTTTCGAACTTCAATTATTTAATTAAATAATGATTCGAAAAACTTAAATTAATTCTCATTCATTTCCATACTAAGTGAGAAACCACATTCATTTCCGGATGTAACCCATTTCTCTAGCTTTATCATTTCTATTCATTTTTGTTTATTTGATTCATCATGCAATACATTTCTAGGTTCAACGAGCTAGCGAATGGATCGATTGGACATATTTAATTAGGACTCAAATGATCTAAAATTAAGTTATAACTTTTTTCCTATTAACTATAAACTCATTTAGTCACGAAGTCATACCACTATAGTATCTTGATTGAGCTCTCTCCAATGACATACTGTAACAACCCGTTTTTTTAGTGGTGTCAGAAATAGTGGTTTCAGGACCACAAGTCCGATGAGTAAGTTTGTATAATTAGTATTTAAATTATAAGAGTCAATAATAATTTTTATAATGAATTTTGATTTGAGGATTTTAACTAATTGAATTAAAAGTTAGTATAAGTGATTTGGTTCAAAAGGCAAGTGGTTATTGAAAACAAGGTATTAGGACCTCATTTCTATAATTTAAAGCCATAAGTATTTTTTATTAAATATTTACAGAGTCGTATTATATGTGAATTGAAGTTTGGTTCGGTAAATTTGATGATTTATTGCTTAATTACTGTAAAATGATTAATTTGTAAAAGAGGTAAAAGCGGTGACTTTTTGAGCTATTTGCTCTTTTTGTCCTAATTGGTTTAGGGCTAAATTGAAATTAAGTTTATTTAGTTGGAATTAAAAAAGAATTGAAGGACCTACTGTGCAATTAAACCTTACTTAGATTGTAATTATACCATATTTATATATTATGGACATTTATGGATATGATTTAGTAATTTTATAAGTTTTATCAAAAGGTTAAATTTGTAAAAAATTAAAAAGTAAGTTAAAAAATTAAAGAAATAAATAATAATATCATGAATTTCCTTTCTTCTTCTTGGTGGAGAACTGAATACACCAAGAACAAGCTTCGGCCAAGCTAGGTTTCTTTAATTTGGTGAGTAAATCTCGCCCGTTTTTAGTAATTTTTATGTTTTTGAGCTCGTATCAGCTTAATCTAGCTAACTCGAGGGCTAATCTGTAATACTATTAAACATTGTGGATTATGCCATTGACGAATTTAAGTTGTTGTTGAAGTTTTATGGTAAATTATTAAGTTTGGTTATTAGATAGGACTATTTTGTAAAGTATTTTTTTAGTAATTTTAATGTTTAAGGACTAAATTGTTAAAATGAACTTACAAGGACTTGATGTGAAATAACAACAAGTATGAACTATACTGGAGTGTTACATATTCAACTGAAACAAAATTTAGTTAAAATTGGTTAAATTACAAGTTTGAGCTGAAGGACTAAATTGCATAAAAGTGAAATATTGGGGGCAATTTTGTAAAAATGCCTAAAAGGACTTAACTGCATAAAATGAGTTAATTTTACTGTTGGAATTAGTTAATTGAATGAAAATATTATTTTATATCAAGAACGAGTGGAAAATCAAGGAAAAGAGAAAATTACCGAATAGTCCATGTACCTTTGTCATTGCTACAATTTATTTAGGTAAGTTCGTTCAGTTTAACTTTAGTACATCTATAAATGTATTATATAAACCTAATTGCATAATGTTGAATTATATTGATATGTGTAATTGAAATGGAAATAACGAATTGAAATAACGTCAATCATTGATTGAGATACTCTGAGCCGTTATTGCAAATCAATCCTGTAAGTTCGTACGTTTATTTATACTTCTAATGATTTTTATATTCTTTGTTAATATAGTTTTCTTAAATTTTATATTGTATAATGGTATGATATTTTAAAAGAAAAAAACAGAATACTGATTCTACTGAAAGTGCTTAAATTAACAATATCTACTGATTCTCCTGAAAGTGCTCAACGAGCAATGTCTACTGATTCTACTGAAAGTGCTCAATGAGCAATATCTACTGATCCTACTGAATGTGCTCAAACGAGCAATGTCTATTGATTCTATTGAAGTGCTTAAACGAGCAATATCTATTGATTCTACTGAAAGTGCTCGACGAGAAATATCTATTGATCCTACTAAATGTGCTCAAACGAGCAATGTCTATTGATTCTATTGAAGTGCTCAAACGAGAAATATCTACTAATTCTATCGAATAGTTGCTCAAACGAGAAATATCCACTGATTATACTGAATGCTTGCTCAAACATGCATTATTCACTGATTATACTAAATAAGATTTTCTGTACCGATGTTTGGACACGAACACTGAAATAATGCTCCAAATATTATTCATTTGATGGAAGTTGTGATTAACAGGAACTCTGTTCATTAATATTTATTTGAATTATTATTTATGTTTAATTTGATAAGTGTTACCGTTCAATCGACGAACTTACTAAACTTTACGTAAGCTTACTTGTATTTGATTTATTTTTGTAGATTACATTTTTTTGTAGACTCAGAAGATTGGATCAACACGAGAAATCACACTATCCAGGAATCTTTGGTTGATTTTAATTTTGTATGGCTTATGTGGGATGTAATAGGACCTTTTTTTGAGATGTGGTATTAGTTCTTGATTTTTTGCAAGTTTACACTTGAGCTTGTGATGTTGTATTTGAATAACTACGAAAATATGCATAAGTTGAGTTGTTGGTCAAGCATGAAATACAATGATATTATGTTGAGTTATGGTATGAAATGAAATGAAATGGAGGTAAGATTTTGATGTGTAAGTTGTGACTTGTATATACAACTGTGGAAGTGAATTGCTGTGAAATATTGTGGTGTCAATGATGGCACATTGGTTAGACACTTAGATTGATTGTGTTTATAGGAGTTGAATATATTTGAAGGTTTGAAGGTGTTTAATGACCTATGGGATTGTATGTTTGAATATGTTTAAGTACTTAGGCATATGGGTGATGAAAGGAACATGATTTAGGTAAATTTTGGGTACACACAGTTTGGGACAAGGTCTGTCACACAGCCATGTATCTCACACGGGCTACCCACACAGGCATACGCCCTGAGCGTGCTTAGGTGTAGTTTTCACACGGGCTGACAGATGGCCTGCGACACAGTTATGTGACCCAACATCGAATGTTACATGTGCTAGCACACGGCCAGCGACACGACCTTGTGGCGTCATTTCGAAAGGTACACGATCTGGCACATGGGTAGTGACATGGTCGTGCTCGGCACCACATGGTTTGGATCATGTCACACGGCTTGGCCACACGGTCGTGTGACCCTGTTTGAAAATTTACAAATTTTCCCTGAATATTCTGATTTGTTTCAAATTGATCCCTGATTGTTCCCAAATTAATTTTAAGGCCTCGTAAGCCTGATTTAGGGTCCATAAGTGTATGTTTACTTCGATCTGAATTATTTAAAAAAATATTGTTAATTATCTAGTGAACTGGATGCTATTATTACTGAATGTTCTAAAATGTACAGCAATATTCCGTAGCCCTAATCCGGCAATGGAAGCGATTATAGGTGTTACACATACCATTACAAAAGCAGCTCAATTAGCACTCATTTAATAGCATTGTCATAAGTGTATTACCCTCATAGGGTATCCTTAATCTCTTTAGGATAAATCTGTTCTCCCAGTGTGATCCTATTTTATCTCATGGTAACTATTACATCTTTCTTAATGAAAATTTGTAACACCCAAAACCCGGCCCAAACGCCACGACCGGATCTGGTATGTCACTAAGAAAATTTTGGAAAACATGTCGTATTTTCAGAAAATATTTTTCTAAAGTTTATCCTTTTATTCGAAAAAATAAATAGTTGATAGTTTAAATAAAATATGCCTTTATGAATTAAAAACCCAAATTTAAATACATGCATTAGTTCAATAAGAATTTAAATAACTAAAAGTAATTAAAGCCCAAAATAAAACAAAATATAAACTAGTGGCCCATGGCCTTATACAACGAGATTTAAAATCCATTAATTAAAAATATAAAATAATAACTTGAGTCTTTTTGCTGGATCCAGATGTTCTTTTGCATGGCCACCTTACGCTCCTCTCCAGCCCGGTCCAATGCACTAAGTGCTACCTGAAATATTAATTAATTGGTTGAGTCGCGAGACTCAGTGTGCAACCCTCATGCACCATTAGATGTGGGCCTTAGCCCCATAAAACAAAATAAACAGTTTAATATACATAATAAAAATTAATATGCAAGCCCAACCCAAATCCTAGGTTTCCATCTGCTACACGCCCCCGTACCAGCCATTCACACCATTGGGGATTTCTACAATCAACCCACACCGCTACACGCCCTGATGGCAGTCTTGCTGCTCATCATCAGATCATGGCTGTAGCCACTACAACAGATCACGGCAAAAGCCGCTACAACAGATCACGATAAAAACCGCTACAACAGATCACAGTAAAAACCACTACAACAGATCACGGTAAAAACCGCTACAACGTATAACTTCATCCTTTCATCAACCCAACCCATGCAATTACAAAAAATCAATATACGTATATCATTTAATCAGAACATTCACTAACCTGGTGATTTGCTTTTACCCTCTTTGGGTTTCCATCATTAAGCCGGAATTTCGGCATTTATCAAGACATATAAAACTTATAATCATATATTTATCAAACAGATCTAGATGGTGTGGAGAATTACACATCTGATTAATGTAGATACCCTTGCTAAACCGATCTACGCTTTGCTTCAAAAAGCCGGAAAGATGTGAAAATAGGCCTCTCCTATATTCGGCCATAGTTAGTATTCTACCCGATTTTATATATATATGAATAAACAAATCCTCTTACCTTGAAATCCCAAATGTAACACGATTCTATAACTTAGAGATATATGAGTTTCGGCTTCTAGGAAAAATCCCAGAAAGATGATTTATCGCGCTTTCGGCTTTTGAAAGAACTAAAAATTGAAAAGATGGCTAAGGGAGATTCGGCCAATGAATATTAAGGAGAAGAATAGGTGTAGTTTCGGCTTTTGAATCAAAGTGAAGATGAGGGAATAGGCTTAGAGATTTTGGCTTTTGCAGAGAATGAAGAAGAAGATGGAACTTTAGGAGTTTTCGGCTTTTACTCAGAGAAGAAGAGAAAAAATGAGAGAAAAACCCCAAATGCCGAAATTGAAGAGATATTCCCCCTATTTATAGAAATTTCAGCACTTACCTAACCTTGCAGATAAATCCTATCTTTTCTCCTTTATCTTAATCTACTGGCTCATCTAAAAGAGACTTAATTATCTCTAACTCCTCCATCCTTTATCAGCATATTATCCACATATTTTAAACATTAAAATCCCTAAATTTTAGCCTTTATCTGCTTATTATCCTCATAAAATAAATTCCTAAATAATAGCATTTATCTGCTTATTATCCACATATTTTAAACATTAAAACCCCTAAATTTTAGCCTTGTTGCCATCCACTCCACCTAATCCTAATTCCTAAAATTTAGCTAACTTAAATTAAAAGAATTGGGCTCCATGAAACTTAAATTTGGGCCCCTTACTCCCTTGTGTGGCGTCACCTCCTAAGATTGGGCCACAAGCCCACTTTGGTATTTTAAACGTAGATACTACCTTTTAAACCCCTATAATGCCCAAACAGAAAATTTTAGTCAAGGCCTCTGCCTAAGCCTGAGCCCAATTTGGACCCCAAACACTTAAATTAACACATTAAACATATCCACCCATTAAACGTATATGCCCAAAAATTCAGGATTTTACAGTTCTACCCCCTTAAAGAAATTTCGTCCTCGAAATTTCCAACTAACTATTAATCGTACTACCCAAGTCTCACCACTATGCTTTCGTTGCGCACTCTAATTTAATAATATATAAACATTGCACGCATACAGTTTCTATACCCAAAAATATAGCATCCACACAAAACATACCTGACTTAATAGTGATTGAACAATCCCGAGCCTTATGCTCCTCAGACCCGCATCTTAAACACGTTCTTGACTTCCTCCAACATTCACCCAGATGACACCTTCTGCAATATTCGCAAACCCGGAAGTTTGGACGTCCCTTAACATGCTTCATAGAACGAGACTGCAACCCTAGAAAACTATGATCTCTTTTTTTCTTACAGTCCACGCACCCAACCAGAAGTGTTTCACCGATTTCTTTAACCTCCTTCAGTACCTCCCTAACTAGCTGAGTCAGCACATCAGTCCTAACACTTCCACGGCCTCGGTCGCGACCTCTTCTTCCTCTTCTAGCGCTCATCGTTGATTCTCGTATTATCTGAATTAGAAATTTTATGAATTATTAATTTCTTTCACTGATTAACCACGAACAGTCTTATGAATAGTAATTTTAGAGGTAGTTTTTTTCGAATTCGATCCTATCTACAGTTTCAGTCTCAAGTTTACCTTCTAATTTTAGGAAGCACACACATTCAGTCATCAGACATTATCATACAAGTACATCCACAAACCTACATTCATCATGGAGGGGTATTTTCGTCATTTCACTACCCAGGGGTATTTCTGTAATTTATCCTACAGGGGTATTTTCGTAAATTTCAAAATAGAGTTCCTTGTTGATTTCATGAAATAAGGGTATTTTGGTAATTTTTGCAATCCAGGGGTATTTCGGTAATTCTGTAATCTGGGGGTATTTCGGTAATTATGTAATCTGGGGGTATTTCGATAATTTTACAAATCAAGGGTATTTTGGTCATTTCACAAATCAGGGGTAATTTGGTAATTTTACAAATCAGAGATAATTTGGTCATTTTGCAAATTAATGGTAATTTGGTAATTTTACAAATCAAGGGTATTTTGGCAATTTTGTAAAAATAATGTGGCTGGTCCCTTTCGGGTTTTAATTATAGATTTTGGCCCGTCAATAAATCCTCGTGGCTAGGGTGAACAGTCACTACGCACCAGGTAGGATTCCAGCGAAGAGGAGGTGAGTCACTAGGACTGCTTAAGTACCAGGCTCTTCCGGATCCAATCCTAGACATGCGCATGCCTGTTGCCACACCCTAGTCTTGCGACTCGTTTATGGGTTTGTTTAGTGAAATTAAGTCTTATGAGATTTAAGGAGTTGTTTCAGCTAAGCCTAGAGTCCATCAAGTTCTAATCTAACTAATCTACGTCCCATAAAGCCCATCAAGCCCACATATTTATATCACACAATGGTTCAGAATACTTACCTAGCGGACTTGGGCCGGAGACGCAGGTGCCATGCCGAGAAAACCATCCTGTATCACTTATAAATATACATGTTTCAAAAACCCATTTTTAGAAAACGTTTTGAGCCCAATAACCCCAAAGCCGAGTTTTGAACTGGGCTCTGATACCAATTTGTAACACCCCAAACCCGGCCCAAACGCCACGACCGGATCTGGTATGTCACTAAGAAAATTTTGGAAAACATGTCGTATTTTCAGAAAATATTTTTCTAAAGTTTATCCTTTTATTCGAAAAAATAAATAGTTGATAGTTTAAATAAAATATGCCTTTATGAATTAAAAACCCAAATTTAAATACATGCATTAGTTCAATAAGAATTTAAATAACTAAAAGTAATTAAAGCTCAAAATAAAACAAAATATAAACTAGTGGCCCATGGCCTTATTACAACGAGATTTAAAATCCATTAATTAAAAATATAAAATAATAACCTGAGTCTTTTTGCTGGATCCAGATGTTCTTTTGCATGGCCACCTTGCGCTCCTCTCCAGCCCGGTCCAATGCACTAAGTGCTACCTGAAATATTAATTAATTGGTTGAGTTGCGAGACTCAGTGTGCAACCCTCATGCACCATTAGATGTGGGCCTTAGCCCCATAAAACAAAATAAATAGTTTAATATACATAATAAAAATTAATATGCAAGCCCAACCCAAATCCTAGGTTTCCATCCGCTACACGCCCCCGTACCAGCCATTCACACCATTGGGGATTTCTACAATCAACCCACACCGCTACACGCCCTGATGGCAATCTTGCTGCTCATCATCAGATCATGGCCGTAGCCACTACAACAGATCACGGCAAAAGCCGCTACAACAGATCACGATAAAAACCACTACAACAGATCACGGTAAAAACCGCTATAACAGATCACGGTAAAAACCGCTACAACGTATAACTTCCTCCTTTCATCAACCCAACCCATGCAATCACAAAAAATCAATATACTTATATCATTTAATCAGAACATTCACTAACCTGGTGATTTGCTTTTACCCTCTTTGGGTTTCCATCATTAAGCCGGAATTTTGGCATTTATCAAGACATATAAAACTTATAATCATATATTTATCAAACAGATCTAGATGGTGTGGAGAATTACACACCTGATTAATGTAGATACCCTTGCTAAACGGATCTACGCTTTGCTTCAAAAAGCCGGAAAGATGTGAAAATAGGCCTCTCCTATATTCGACCATAGTTAATATTCTACACGATTTTATATATATGAATAAACAAATCCTCTTACCTTGAAATCCCGAATGTAACACGATTCTATAACTTAGAGATCTATGAGTTTCGGCTTCTAGGAAAAATCCCGGAAAGATGATCTATCGCGCTTTCAGCTTTTGAAAGAACTAAAAATTGAAAAGATGGCTAAGGGAGATTCGGCCAATGAATATTAAGGAGAAGAATAGGTGTAGTTTCGGCTTTTGAGTCAAAGTGAAGATGAGGGAATAGGCTTAGAGATTTCGGCTTTTGCAGAAAATGAAGAAGAAGATGGAACTTTAAGAGTTTTTGGCTTTTACTCAGAGAAGAAGAGAAAAGAATGAGAGAAAAACCCCAAATGCCGAAATTGAAGAGATATTCCCCCTATTTATAGAAATTTCGGCACTTACCTAACCTTGCAGATAAATCCTATCTTTTCTCCTTTATCTTAATCTACTGGCTCATCTAAAAGAGACTTAATTATCTCTAACTCCTCCCTCCTTTATCAGCATATTATCCACATATTTTAAACATTAAAATCCCTAAATTTTAGCCTTTATCTGCTTATTATCCTCATAAAATAAATTCCTAAATAATAGCCTTTATCTGCTTATTATCCACATATTTTAAACATTAAAACCCCTAAATTTTAGCCTTGTTGCCATCCACTCCACCTAATCCTAATGCCCAAAATTTAGCTAACTTAAATTAAAAGAATTGGGCTCCATGAAACTTAAATTTGGGCCCCTTACTCCCTTGTGTGGCGTCACCTCCTAAGATTGGGCCACAAGCCCACTTTGGTATTTTAAACGTAGATACTACCTTTTAAACCCCTATAATGCCCAAATAGAAAATTTTAATCAAGGCCTCTGCCTAAGCCTGAGTCCAATTTGGACCCCTAACACTTAAATTAACACATTAAACATATCCACCCATTAAACGCATATGCCCAAAAATTCAGGATGTTACAAAATTCAATTACTATCATATAGTAATTAAGTTATTTATCTTAAAGAGAAATGACTCGTGACCACGTTTACTTTTCATCTATAATGTAATGCAAATGAGAAGATATCATTTACTCATGTCTTGGGCTATGAATTCCACTATTGTGAATGATGCTACATACTACAGAAGTCGTATACTGATGTGATCCGAGTCACGTCATGTGATTTGGTTAAAAAGACTTGAGATTCGGCCAAGCTAGTCTAACGATAAGTGAGAAAAGGATAATGTTAAAGCTAGTCTAACGATAGGAACCATCTAGGTGCGCTCGTGACGCCTATAGATTTGGCGAACATCGGGTTAGAATGTAATGATCAAATAAGTAAACCCGGCAAAGGAAGATTCGCCCTAAAGCCCTTGATTGGTGTGAATGGAATGGGCAGAGTCTATTATAGGTAATGAAGAAATAAATCTTGTGTTGAGAAGTTTATGTCAACAATGATGGTAATTAGTAACGATGGCTTTGAGTCGGTCAAGATATAAGGAAAAAGATAGTTAGGAAGTAACCAAATGAGAACTAAGATAGTTAAGAACCAAAATAAAGTACTTGATTAGTTCTTAGAATTCGTAAGATTTGGATAAGACCACCAAATGGCTGATGTGATAGTTGTTGAGTCCCATTAAAGTCAGAGGAGAAGTCAAAACATTTAAGACAAGAAAGATATCTCTTTCATTGGGAGAGCAGAACCAAAGAAAGATAGGAAAGCTCTTCTAGGTTAAGTATAAGGCCTAACGAATCGTGAGCTATGAAGTTTATGAGTAAATAAAATGTTATTTTCCCTACTAAGACTTTTGATGTATATGTAGGCGCGTAGTTTGCAACGAAATATGATGCAAGACATCATTAGAAAAGGACGCCTAGAAAAGTATTAAGTGGACTCATGTAATAGAGTCGCTACCAAGACGATGAGATGCGCCAAAGTGTAATCTGTTAAGTGATAAATGCTAAAAGTAATATGTTTTAACCTTATTCTTAATGCGTTTTTGGATGATTATTCGATTAAAAATGGTGAATTTTAGGCTCCTAATCCTTTAAATTCATGTTTCTATACTTAGGAGAGCATTTGGGAGTAAAAGGAGCGAAAATCGAAAAATCAAAGTAAGTTTCATGAGCCACACGGGCTGGACACACGACCGTGTGAGCCACGCGACCATGTAAGCTACACGGCCATGTGCCAAACCGTGTGGATTTTACAAATTGCACTTCAAAAACGCAGAGGAACGCAATTTTTAGGTTTTTCAAGCATTCTAAGACCTATATATACCAAATATAAGAAGAGGGGAAAAAGTTGTTAGAGAATACTCAAGAAGATAACTTGGAAAAACACCATTGAAGCCGACTCTAAAGTAGGTTTCCTTCAAGATTGAAGATCTCCTTTTGATTCTTGAAGTTTATTTTGGGTTTTCTTGTTTCTTGTGGTTATACTGTCTTTGAGATGTTTTTATTTGCGATTATGAACTAATATTCTAAATACCTAGGGGAGATGAACCATATGATGAATTTTGTCTTTTGATTTCTGTTTTATGTAATAAATATTTGGATCTTGTTTTCAATTTTGTGTGCTTAATTCTTGGTTTAATATTTTCAGACTATTAATCCATGTTTTATGTGCTTGAATAGAGGAGGAAAAGTCCCTGTTTAAGAGTAGATCTAGCATAATTGAGTGGAGTTGCACGCAATCCTAGAAATAGGACGACATAAATCTACCAGATTAGAGTCAAATCTAATAAGGGGATCCATAGATCGAGTTAATGTGATAATAGGGGTTTTAATTAGAAAGAAACTTCAATTAATCAACCTAGGGTCAATTGCTCTTACTCTCGAAAGAGATATTAGCATAATTTAGGGATTTCTATGGATCAAGATACTAAGTGAAGAAATTGTTTAATTCAGATTGATAATTACAGATGTAAGTCTAGGTTAATTCTCTCTTGGGTATTGTTTCGTTTCTTGATTATTTTCCTGATTTGTTCTTTGTTGTGTTCTTTAGTTAATTTAATTAGTTAATTTTAGTTTTTAATCAATCACTTCAATTTGTCGGTTAAATAATAGAAAGATGGTAATTACTAGTACTTTTAGTGAGAACAATATCTGTGCTCACCGTAGCAATACTATTAATTTATAGGTGCACTTGCCTTTGTCGAATTTTTAGTTAGTTTCAAGGACATCAAGTTTTTAACACCGTTGCTGGGGATTGAAATATAAGGTAAAACTTTATTTCTATTAATTTAGCCATTTTTATTTTAATATTTATTTAATTTTTACATTCTAATTTTTGCTTCTGGCAAGTTCTTTTGGTTTATGACTAGAGGAAACCAGCGGATCCATTACTTTTTGATAGTGAGATTGAAAAGACTACTTGTAGAAATCGTAGAGAGGTTAGAGAAGCAAGGCAAATTCAATAGAATATAATAGACAATCAAGAGGAAATGAATATTACTGTGGAGATGGGTGATAATTAAAATAATCAGGCACCTCCTGTACATCCTGCCCTTCGGACTATGTATGATTATGCTAAGCCACTCTAATTGGGGCTGAATTGAGTATTGTTAGACCGAATATTAATGCAAACAATTTTGAGATCAAGCCTAATACAATTCAGGTGATGCAACAATATGTTTAGTTTGATTGTTTGCAAGATGAAGATTCGAATGCTCATTTGGCCAACTTTTTAGAGATTTGTGACACGTTCAAGATCAATGGCGTTACTGATGATGCCATACACTTACGGTTGTTCCCATTCTCATTGAGGAGCAATGCAAAATAGTGGTTAAATTCATTGCCACAAGGTTCTATCACTACTTGGGCGCAAATGACTGAAAAGTTTTGTTAAAATATTTTCCTCCGAAAAAAAATAGCTAAGTTGAGGAACACCATCTCTTCTTTTGTTCAGTTTGATATTGAAACTCTTTATGATAAATGAGAGAGATTGAAGGATTTATTAAGAAGGTGTCCTCACCATGGACTATTTTTGTGGCTTCAAGTTCAAACTTTTTACAATGGTTTGAACCCTTCAACTAGTTAGATGATTGATGTAGCAGTAAAACCTATTAAGGCAGCCAGAGTTTTTGATATTTATGCAGTTTCTATGTTGGCAAGAAAATTGATGGTTTAAAATTTTCTAAGTAGGTGAATCTAGTGATGCAATGCGATGTGAATGAAGTGGGGATGATTAATTCAAAATATTTACCATGCAAGTCTAACATGGAGCACGAGCAATTCGACTTTATGGGTAATAATTTTAGACCTCAAAATAATACTTATAACAATACTTATAATGCAGGATGGAAGAATCATCCAAATTTTTCTTGAGGGGTGGTCAAAGAAATCGATGGTCACAATCCCCTCCGAGTTTTCAACAATCTTATCAGCAAGAAAAGAAATTGAACCTTGAAGAGAAGCTTGCTAAATTTATTTCAAATTCTGACAGCCTTGAAAAATCAGCAAGCATCAATTCATGGACTTGAAAATCAAATTGGACAGCTTTCTAATGTGGTTTTGGAAAGACAACAAGGTAGTTTACCTAGCAACACTGAACCAAACCCAAAGGAGCATGTGAAGGCAGTTACATTGAACAATGAGAAAGTGTTGTCTGAGCCCGAGAAGAAGTTGAAATAAGAAACTGATGAGAAAGATGATAGGGTGACAAAAACTGAAAAAATTCAAATACTGGTGCTTAAGCATACGAACCATCGATCCCATATCCAACAAAGATAAAGAAAGACCGCATGGATGAACAATTTGGTAAATTTCTTGAAATTTTTAAGCAATTACATATTAACTTACCTTTTGTTGAAGCTCTTTCGCTGATGCCCACATATGCAAAATTTTTAAAGAAGCTATTGAAAAATAAAAGGAAGTTAGAAGAGTTATCCACTGTAGAACTGAATGATGAGTGCTCAACCATTCTCCAAAATAAACATCCATTAAGCTAAACGATCCAGGAAGTTTTACTATTCCTTACTTTATTGGTAGTTTAAACATTGAAAAAGCATTGGCTGATTTGGGTGCTAGTATTAATTTGATGCCTTATAAAATGTTCAAGCAACTTCGTCTTGGGAACCCAAACCCACTAGGATGAGTATTTAATTAGCTGACAAATATGTTAAATATCCTAGGGGCATTATTGAGGATGTACTTGTGAAAATAGATAAATTCATATTCCCTATTGATTTTATTATACTTGACATGGATAATGTGTAACATCCGGGATTTAGGGGCTTTGCATTTATTTTGTATCTGTGTGTTTGGTATGCTTTGTATGTTGTTTGAGTGTGTTTGGGGTCCCCGGGAAGGCCCGGGGTTAAGTCGGAACCTTGACCAAAATTTCAATTTTGGGCACTTTAGGAGGGAAGCTGACTGAGGCAGGACTTAAGGGTTATTGCTTGTGGTTGTTGACACAAGAATTTAAATGGTAAAGTGGCAAGGAGGCGCCACTTAAGGTGCAGGTAAGTGACACCTCAGGGGGAGCAGTGAGGGAATAGGTTCGATTCGCGTCGTCAGTAATGTGGAATTTTACTTTTGCTCATGCGCCTAAGGAGCTTGGATGATGGATTCAGTTAGGAGCCTTGAAAGGTGGGGGTGGACTTAGTCAAATATTTCAAAAGGATGGACAAGAGTAAAAAGGGGATTTTTACTAATTCAAATTGATTCAAATATGTGATCAAGAGTGAAGTTAGGAGAAATTTAGGGGATTTGCTGTTGGTGAGGTTGGTGGCCAAATTTTTGGGTGCTTGATGTAGGGGGAAGAAGTCGATTTTGGGTTGTTGATGGGTGTGCCAAAAGTTGGTAGGGGTTCTAAGTTTTTCTTTGTTCTTTTGTAGTGTATTCGGTCACTAGGGAAGTAGATGGTGCCGACTTTGGTAGGTTCTCTTGAAGCTCCTTCGTTCTTTTTGGGTTCTTAGTTCCTATATGCCGAAAGTGCCTTGCCAATTTCCATTACTCATTTCCTATGACCAATAGCCGAAAGTGAGGAGACCATTAGTGCATCTTTTCTTTTTCTCCCTACTCATCCTCTTAAACTCCACAACCGAAAGCACCACATCATTCCCTTGCAATCGTTTGTTCTCTTCTTCTCTTTTATTCTTCTTTGGTTCATATTCTTTGCTCGTCTCTTGATCACCTTGAACCGAAACCATCTTATAGGTCCCTATCTTGGCATTCATCTTCTTGAAACCAAAAGCCGAAATCCACTCTCTCTTCTTTCTCTTTGTGTTGATTCTCATTTTCTTTTTCTTTTGGCCGAATCTCCTTGTGTGTGCATCTTATTAATTCGTTGTTATCTCAGAAGATTGTCGTCACTTCTCCTCTCAATCTTCTCAATCGGATTCTTCTTAAGTTGTGGTAAGTGTTCTCTTTTCCTTTCAATTCTCTCTTCTCTCTTTTGGTTGTCGAATCAAAGGCATTAATCCTGTTCCATGGGTATGTTGGCCGAATATAGGAAGGGCTTGGTTTTCGTTTTTCTTCTGCATTTGGCCAGCGTTTGAAGGTTCTTTGGGGACAGTCAGATTCGATTAATTAGGGTAAGAGGTTTTATACCATTCGTTTGGCCGAAGGCCACTTCTTCTAACCCATATCTTGGAGGGCCGATTCTAATGTGGAGTTTGTGTAGGGACTTCAGTGATCTATTAATTCAAGTGTAGTAACCTCCAGGTTCTGTCGATTTTGGTAAGGACGTCTTCGTCTAGAGCATTTATTTTCGCTTTTATCTTATTCAATGGCTTAACTCGGTCTTCTGACCAAGATATCTTTTATGGAATCAAATACCAGTCAAGCAAAGGAGGGGGTTGGACCCGTAATCCCAGCCCCTAAGTTCAAAAAGCGTGTGGTGTCTGCCGTTCATGACTTTCCACCGGGCTGTGGGCTGGCTTCAAAAAAGGATAAGCAGATCGCTGTGATCCCTACGAGTGAGGACGTTAGTGAGATCAATAGTTTAGTTCTTCGGGTTTACAGGTGTGTAATTACCACACTACTCCTTTTTGTATAAATCGTGTAGGTGTTATGTTTGAAAGCCAAAAATCTCAGCAATGGTGATTGAGTTACCCATGTTGGGTAAAACCGAACCCTCAAGTCAGTGTATTTTGATTAAGCCTTATAATTAATGTTGATAGCAGGATTGTGTGTATACTCTAAATATTGCATGTATGACACCATATGACCTGTTTATTATACTATGTTGCATGTGCATGGGATTTGGGATATTAATGTTATGAAGGGGAAGTGTATATCGGTGACACTGTCACACTAAATGATGGCTCGGTGCCTCATTATCGTATCGGTGACTTGGTCACATAGTTATCGGTGGCTAGACCATGTTATATTGACTTTGAGCAGTGTGACTGTCAACATGACTGCCATAGAGGAGTGTAGAGGATGGATGGTTGATAGTAAAAATCCCCACAGGTGTGTTGAGGATGGACATATGGAGCGGAGTGTAGAGGATGGAAAATTAGGCTAGGTTGGGTTATCATGTTGATGATTTGGTTATGCTGTAATGATTGGGCTTCGGCCGATGGTGTTTTGAGGCTCAGGCCCACTTGTGGATTATGTGGACTAATTGCACACTGAGTCTTGTGACTCACTCTTTTTGCCTAAACAACTTGCAGGTAACTCTTAGTTCTTTGGATTGGGCTGGAATGGACTCGAGG
The DNA here is from genome assembly GCA_005393395.2 of Gossypium australe. Classification (NCBI taxonomy): domain Eukaryota; kingdom Viridiplantae; phylum Streptophyta; class Magnoliopsida; order Malvales; family Malvaceae; genus Gossypium; species Gossypium australe. The sequence continues at coordinate 64,679,185 of CM016616.1, read as the reverse complement.
TGGCCATGCATGGGTTATTCTATTAAACTTTATTTATTTATCGTTTGCTACTTTTGGGGATTTTTGATTTGTAATAAGGCTACTTCAAATTTGGTAATTTTCTTTTGGATTTTAATTTTTGGACACATTGATTATAAACTACCCGATGGGACGTTTTTATAAAATACAAATTGAAGTTTTCTTTACAACCTGTCAAACAACATTTCTTATAAAAAGGGATTTTGTTAATAATCTAAAAATCGAATAATCGATAAGTGTTTTCAAATGTCACCTAATTGCAAGGCTTGGCTAATTAAATTTATAACTTAAATGAAGAACGGGTTCTCAACTGAGCCACGAAACTTGAGATTTTAAAAATGACTTAGAATTCTTCTAAAGCTCGTGAAACTTTCTAAATTCTTTCCTAGTGACATGCCAGATCCGGTCGTGGTGTTTGGGCCGGGTTTGGGGTGTTACATAATGGTATTGAGGTGCCTTTAATTTTAGGTCGACCCTTTTTAGCCACTGCTAGAGCTATTATTGATGTGGGTAATGGTAAACTTGTGCTTAGGGTAGGTGATGATGAGATCAATTTTCAAATTTATGATGCCATGTGATTTTCTAGAGAACAAGATGGTTCATGTTATTTTATCAATTCTATTGATCATGCTATTAAAGATTCATTACAAGAAATTATTCATAAGGACACATTGGAATTGTGTCTTATTCAATGAGAGGAGGTCGATGAAGATAATTTTGTGATAAGTGAGATGAAAACTTATTTGGATGACAATGCATTCCCACTTAGACAAAAAGATTTTGAGGCCATTAAGGTAAGTACAGATTTGAAGTTGAAACCCTCTATTGAAGAACCTCCCAAATTAGAGTTGAAGTAATTGTCGAATCATTTGGAGTATGCATTCCATGGAAATAATTCTTCACTGCCAGTGATTATTGATTTAGATTTAAAGGCAAATGAGAAAGATGAATTATTACAAGTGTTGAAGGAACACAAAAGAGCTATAGCCTAAAAAAAATTCTGATATTAGATGAATTAGCCCTTTTTGCACCCACAATATTTTAATGGAAGATGAGTATAATCCATGTGTGCAAGCTCAAAGGAGGTTAAATCCCAACATGAAGGAAGTTGTCAAGGTCGAGGTAATTAAACTTTTAGATGCTGGAGCTATTTATCCTATTTCTGATAGTACTTGGGTGAGTCCTGTGCAGGTTGTTTCTAAGAAAGGAGGCCGTGCGCATACTGGAGCTAATTTTTCCAATTTTCTTTCGATACAGCTGATAATAGAGAGTTACACGATTTAGGGACACGATCGTGTGAACCACACATCCTGTAACACGGGCATGTGTGAGACCGTGTGCCACACATGGCCTAGCACATGGGCGTGGAGAAGCGAAGGGTGATAGCACACGACCGGACACACGGTCGTGTAGATACTGGGCGTATTTTTTATTTTTTCGAAGAATCACACGGGCTAAAATGACCCACACAACCTGGCGACATGGCCGTGTGAGTACCGGAACTTAGTTTCTTTCGATTTCAAAATAGCACATGGCCTAGAAAGGTACAAACGGGTGTGCAATAGGGTCGTGTGGTCCAATACGGGCTAATACACGTCCATATCCCCCTCTTAATAAGGAAAACCCTAATTTTTTCCCTTGTCCTTTTTTTCCCTCTCCACGCTGCTGCCCCCACCCATTCCTTTCCACCAGTCACCTTTCTCACCCACCCTGTCGCCATTCCCCCATCTTTTTGCACAACTACCATCGCACCAACCACTTTCTTCAAACCCCACATAACCATCATGCGACCCCTCCCCCTTTCCCCTTTTTCCCTTCATCCTCACCAGCTCCCCTTCGGATTTCCACCATGAAGATCCCTTCTGTTCGCTGACCTTAATACCTCTTCCCCTTTCATCACCCATTCATACTCCGCCTTGAGTCCACCGCGCACAACCACCCATTTCCCCTTTTCGTTCTTACTGCCGCCGCCATATTCCCCTTCACTGTCCCTTCGCCCCATTTCTCACTGACCGTTTTTGTAAGCCACACCTCTGCGCGAACCACCCCCGTTCTAACCGCTGCCATCGTCAGCTCCACCAACTATTGTTTGCTCCATTTCTTATATTTATTGTTTATCATTTTTTATTTTTTATTTTCCTTTTATTTATTTATATTGTTCTTGTTGCTCTTTTTATTTTATTTAATTCTATATTTATTTTTTATTAATGTTTTTTTTAGTTTTAGATTTAAATCTCTTATTATTATTAGTTATATGTCTCTTATGCTTATCATCATTGTTACTATTTGGTATTTTCGTTGTTCACTTAGTTTAGTTAAATTTTAATGAATACTTACTGTTAGCTTTAGTTGATATTAGGAGTAGACTTCGGTATACTAGTTACGTGATTCGGTGTTGTCTTGAGCTATATTGTGTACTGATTTCTCTTTTGTTGCATGTCGATTGGTTTATTTGCTCTATTAGTTATGTTGATTTCTTTTTTATTATCTAATATTGGATCTTGATCTTTTTTTGTAGGTATATCATGACGAACACGAAAGGCAAATTTAAGGTTCTTGTTCCCGCTTCGAAAAAGCGAAATATTTTGAGTGCGACCTCATTTTCGGGCCCTACATCAATTGCAAGACACCCATGTCTCCAGTTCTTTTCAAGTCCTCAAGAGGACCTATATCAGCACTTACGACAGAGACCCTTGGGATTAGGTCATTGTATCGATTGGGAGGCTCTATAGGAGATACACTTGGTCGATAGAGTATGCGCACTGACGAGGCAGCTCCTTGGGATCGATTTTTCTCTATCATCGAGCCCACCTACTTGGAGCTTACATTAGAGTTTTGTTCGACATTTTTTCTGTAGCATGTGATGTCGAGACATGATGAGCCGTGCACTATTTATTTCTGACTTGGTGGAATGATGCATTATCTGAGCGTCCTGGGCTTCGAAGCCGCCCTTGGACTCTATTTTGAGGAGTTCATGAGTTTCGAGGGGTTCCTTACATTATATCGGCACATCCTTTAATCCCCTTCTCGTTGTTAGACTGACATTGCTACGACTGCGACATCATATAACCCAAGTTAGTCAAAGGCAACTTTTCTACCCCCGACATTGCGCTATATCCATGCCATTTGGGCACACAGTTTGACCGGTTGGAGGGAGAGTACCGGTGTTATGGGTACATATGATGCTTACTTTCTTTAGAGCATAGTGATGCGATGACCCTTCGATCTTGAATACTTCATCGCCTTATCTTTTCGCCACCAGTCTGAACGTAGTAGGAGGGGTCCTATCTATTTGGGCCCCTACGTGACTCGCTTAGCGAGGTATTTTGGCCTCGCTGCTACTCTGGAATAGACATCCTCCTTTACACTAGTTGGACATATGACCCCGCAGGGATTTTTGATTATGAGTCACATGTGGATGATCGAGTGATAGCGTGGAGTGGGTCCACGTCGATACATATTATCACATTCCGACCCTCATGATGAGCATGAGGAGTTTCCCAATGATAATCCTCCTAACCATGCAGACCCACCTCATTTTCTACTATTGAGTCCCCTTATCGCTACTCCTGCTATTACACTCAAGAACCTTATTGTGCAGTTTGACTGTTTTGAGCAGCGCTGCTTTGATCAGTTCGATAGTATTACCGCAACTTTGCATCAGATTGATCGGCATCTCCATATCTCTCCACCTGATTATGAGCCGAGAATGAGAGGTTCAACTCTGAAATACCCTTGGAAATGTAAGATTTGTAGCCTTGCATGAGATGCTGCCTAAGAGCAGTTACGTTGAGCTTATTAAAGCAATTATGACAAGGTTCTGCTATGTGATTATGATGTTCAAAGTTAAAAAGAAATAAGTTAAGTGGATAGATCTTGAATTTTTTTGGTTTAACATTTAGGGGCTACTGATCTGATCGATGGAAGCCCAGATTTCAAGTTTAAGTTGCTCTTGAGGCTAATAGGAGACTTTACTTGCTTGTATGTTTGCATTATAATCTTGTCTATTTTGAAAGGCTAATTTGTGAATTGAAAACGTAAGATATACAAGTGTGATGCTTAAAGATGATGTGCTTCTATTATGAAGAAATAATGAGCTTGATGATACATTTCTATTGTGAAGAAAGTATGTTCATGCATAAACACATCTGAAAGCATAAGGAGTTTTTGCATGTCTGAAAGAGTGAGTCTACTAAGCATAAGTATACATATCGAGTCTGCTTGCGTTTGAGTTCGTTGGGGCAATAAACATGAATTCTGGCCATGAAAAGTGAAGACCATATTGTGTAAGGCCTAACCGTTTGTTATGGCATCATATGGCAAGTGAATACCACATAGTGTAAGACCTAGTCTGGGACTATAGTGTCATGTGGGGAAAAAGATAAATGCCGGTTGGGCGAGTACCAGGCGATGAAGGGCAAACCTCAAGGCATTGAGTTTAGGCAAGTCCTATCATCGAAAACCCCATTTACCAAAATGTGGAAGCCTTTTTGGTTGTTCTCTGATAAGTGGAAGCCTCTATGGCTATTCTATGTTATATGTGAGCCCTTATGGGGGAATCTATTAAATGTGGAAGCCTTCATGGTTGTATTTGTTAAATGCTCCCTTGTGGCAAAGTCTGTTATATGTGGACACCTTTATGGATATCTAATGTTGTGTGAGAGCCTTGTGGCTATCTGATATTATGTGGACGTATTTGTGGCTGTTTATTTGTATGGATGCCTCTATGGCTATCTTATGTATGTATCTGGACGCACTTGTGGCTATTCAAGTGGACGCCTTCATGGCTATCTATTGATTAAATGAGTTTCTGAAGCTCCTAGAGACAAGATAAGACAATGGAAGTTAGGAATACACCTTAATGGCATAGTTTGTGAAGTGACCTCGGATCAAAGATTCAATAGCAACACTAAAGTGGTGAACTCTATTAATGAAACACCAATAAAACAAAGTCTGGGCAAACAAATCTCTAAAGGAAAAAGTAAAGGTATGAAATCTAATGAACAATGTCAGAAAGATGCCAAATGTTAAGGACAAGACGGGCTCTATATAAACAAAAAGGGAAAATTATTTGTAAGGTGAAAGGGGCCAGAATGCAATATGTGGCAGATACGAGAAGAGTAAGGACCCGATATGGATAAGAGGATAAAGAAGTAATGAATGATGTATGTAGTATGTTCTTAAGGAAGTCTTAGTCGATTACGTATGAACTATACTATAAGGAACGTTAGAGCATTGTTCTCGCCAAGGAAGGAAATAGGCCAAAGAATATGCAAAGTGTTTAGTATGCTACGATGGTATGACCATGGGTAAGACAAGCGAATTCTGATTAAGGTATAGTTTCTAAGCGGAAAACGATAAAGAAGAATACGGTAAGCGCTACCTAGAAATGTAGGGAATAAATCTAATAAGTATCTACTAAGAAGAAAAAAGAAGTGTCAAGCATTAGACTTATTACAATGAAATAGATTAGGTAATTATAGTTTTTCTTACTAAGTTCTTGTGAACTTATTGTGGTTGCTTCTAAATACAGGAGTTGGTAGTAATGAGTGCGCTGAGAGACGATGCCAAGGCTACGCTAAAAAGCGGTGGTCCGTGCTGATATGCATTTAAGGAAGAGAAAGATCATGGAGAAGATTATATGAACAAGTCACGAAGATATGATAACATTTACATTCATATGAAGGGTTACTTGGCGTAGTTAATGTCTACACATAAGTTATAGAAATTTGTATATGTACGTAGTAAATTGAAACAATATCGATGGTGTTCATAGTTTATTTCAAAATGTAACGGAAAACATGCACTGTACAAAGAGTTAATCATGATAATGTACACAAGGTAATTCAGTAAACAAATGTAGAAACTTTTATTAAGTCATTGCTCGTCTAGTACATAAGTGAATAGAAGAGTCTAAGTATGTCTGTCCTTAGGTGTAACACCCAATACTTGGATCCGGTCAATCGGGTCGGGTGGAGGGTGTTACAAGTTTCAATTAAAGCGTCATTAGTATGTCTAATTTTACTACATGTTTATTGTGTCCTAATTGTGTGTTTAATTTTTCCTAGGGACGTCTAATGGTTGACCACCTTTCTAGAAGAAGTTAAAGGACTTTTGATGTTGCAAAAAGAATCAAATGTGTTCACACACAAAGTGGCTGCTCATTTCAACATGAAAACGACCATTCAGCCAACCATTGCTTCATTATTGTCAACGTCCATAAAAGAGTTGAATGAGACCCTTGAGAAGCATTCTAGAAGCTGACTTTTGAACCTTTCCATACACCATAAAGGCCACCATCCTCCAAAGGAGGAAGTATGAGACCGTTACAGAATGCTTAGCCATTAAGCATGCATGAATTCTTCCCCAACGTAATTAATGCCAGCCACCATATTCAATGCTAAGATGTATGGACGACTAATGTAACATCCTGAAATTGGGTCTAGTAGGATTGAGCCCAATGGGCCTTAGTCGTAGTAGCGTTTAAAATTTTAGAGAACGGTATTAATGCAAGTTAGACTTATTAGGTAAGTGATTTTGGAAGGTTAGAGGGCTTCTAGGAAGTCCCGGAATCAAATTTAGGCTTCAGGGAAATTTTGGTTTTAGGCAGAAAAAACCCTGGAAGTTGGCAGGTAGGTCTTAAGAATAAAAAGTGGAGGAAAATGACACAAGTGGAGTGTTTGGTGTAGTGGCAAAGTGACGCCACATAAGAGACAAGGGGGTGACGCCACAGGGAAGGAAGGAGGTCCAAGGTTCAAGTCTTGGCTTTTGCATTTTGGTTTCTTTTTACTTGGATCTTAGAATTTGGGCCATAGTTTATATTTAGTTGTGCATGGTTTAAGACACAAGAGGAGCTTGTGGCCAAGTGGTTAGCGGCGTGGATTATGTTGCAAGGGAGCCTGGGTTCGAATCTCATGAGAAGCAAGGGAGTATTTATTTTGCAGATTGGACGGCAAGAGTTTCAGTTGAATTTAAACTCTACTGGCGAAGGGATCCCACATCGGAAAGACATAAAGAATGAAGGTGAAGAGCTAGCTATATAAAGAGCATTCTAGGAGGAGAGTGAACACACCTTGGAGGGCGTTTGGGCACAGGAGTGGTCGGAGCGCGGATTAACACCAGAGTCCTATCAGGTGTGTAACTCTTTCTACTCTAGTTGTAGAGCGGCAAATGCCGAAGTGCCGGTCACGGTAATAGTAGCCACACGAGCGTGCGAGCGCACGTGTGGGGCTTTGACGCGATAGTTGAGGCCATCAGTAGTATTCTTGTGGGTTGGGCTGCTTGGGCCACGATGGGCCGAAGTGGGCCCAATGGGCCCGTGGCCCCAAATGAGTAAACTGTATGATTGTTTAGTATATGTTGAACTAGACTAGGTGGAACTTATATACGTGGCTAGATTTGTGCTAGGTGGGCCACACGAGGGTGTGGGCCCGGATGGGCTGAAATCGGGTTTTAGGCCCAATAGTTTGGTAAGGACCGGAAATGGTAGCTGAGTCGCTCGGGGCGACATTAGGCCTTCAGAAAGGCCATTGCAAGTGCGAATTTACGAAAATACCCTTGGTGGGTAAATTACGAAAATACCCTTGGTAGGTAAAATTACTGTTATACCCTTAGAGGTTGGTTAGCTTGATTATGTTGTATATTATTATTCTGATTATGATGGTAATTCGTTTCATACGTTATCTGATATATGATCTGCATACATGTCATATTGTATACACGACTCATTATATTATGCTGCATGTGCATGGGGTCGGGATGTATATTGATTGAAGGACAGGGTGTACATACTTATGCACGTGGACTGATGTTAGCCTTGAGCTATGTCGTCGCTTGATGTTGGCTATGTGCTTCATCAAGGTGAGATGTTGGCTATGTGCCACATCGTGGGCGGATGATAGCTGTGTGCATCACCGTGGATTGAGGATGTCTTGGAGTCACCTTGTGGATATAGATATGTGGGGTCACTTAGGTGATCGGTGGCTATGCTATGACCTTGGGCAGCAGGTCTGCCAAGGAGGTGTGTAGCGGTTGGAGGGTCGATTTAGTAATCCCCTGGTGTGTGCGGCAGGTACGGGGGTGTGTATCGGATGGACACTAGGTTGGGTTGGGGTTAACATTTTGCATCATTATGCATGGTATGTGGTTTGATATGGATTTGGGGCCAAGCCCATTTGCGGAATCATGTGGATTAATTGCATTGCACTCATTCTTGATATGCCATGACATTGGACTAATATAGTACTGTGGGCTTAGGCCCAGTTATCGTGGTAAGGGGAATTACACACTGAGTCTCGATGACTCACCCCCTCTTTTTAAATGTTTCAGGTAATCATTAGATCGCGGATTTGGGAGCCGAGGCAGACTTGTGGTGGCCCTGCAATGTTTTCTCGTAAACTCGCTTCTTATATGTAAACTTACTTTTAATTTTGGGATTTTGATATGTAATAAGGCCTTTGGTATTTTATTTGGTTTTAGCTTTCAATTTGGTTGCTGTTTATTACTAAATGTTCAATATGGGTTTTTCTTAAAATGGTAATAAACCGTTCTTATTCAAAATTACTTAAACTCGATTTTCACAACAAATACAATTTTATTCAAATTAATAACAACTTTGTAAAATGGGCATTGAATGAATCGACTTTTATAATTAAACCACAAAACGCGAAGTTTCAAAAAGAATACGAACTTTTTAACGAACGCACAGTTTTTTAGACATTCCTTTCATGTGACATGCCAGATCCGGTCGTAACGTCTAGGCCGGGTTTGGGGTGTTACAATTATGGTATCAGAGCCTAGGTTCAAAAACTCGGCTGTGGGTTTGGCTTCAAAAATGTTTTGAAAGGATGGTTTGGAAAATGGTTTAGAAAAATATATCTGTTTTCTGGAAGTATGGCACCCGAGTCTCCGGCACCAAATTCGTAAGTTTCCTTTTTACTATATTCTATTATATGCTGAATGATTGTATTTATTCTGCGATGTGTAGATGTGATGCTTGAATATAGGAGTTGTATGTATGTGGGGAAAATATCTGTTTGCTCCGGTGTTAGATAGTTGGTTATGTGAAGGGGTTCCAAGATTTAGTTAGAAAGTATATTAGTGTTATTTAGAATCAGAGTGCGCAGCGTGGGCTAGTGTTGTAAGTTAGGATGTACGACTGTTAGTTAGTTGAAAATTTCGAGGACGAAATTTCTTTAAAGAGGGTAGATTTGTAACATCCTGAAATTGGGCCTAGTAGGATTGAGCCCAATGGGCCTTAGGTGTAGTAGCATTTAAAATTTTAGAGAACGGTATTAATGCAAGTTAGACTTATTAGGTAAGTGATTTTAGAATGTTAGAGGGCTTCTAGGAAGTCTCAGAATCAAATTTAGGCTTTAGGGAAATTTTGGTTTTAGGCGGAAAAAACCCTGAAAGTTGGCAGGTAGGCCTTAAGAATAAAAAGTGGAGGAAAATGACACAAGTGGAGTGTTTGGTGTAGTGGCAAAGTGACGCCACATAAGAGACAAGGGGGTGACGCCACAGGGAAGGAAGGAGGTCCAAGGTTCAAGTCTTGGCTTTTGCATTTTGGTTTCTTTTTACTTGGATCTTAGAATTTGGGCCATAGTTTATATTTAGTTGTGCATGGTTTAAGACACAAGAGGAGCTTGTGACCAAGTGGTTAGCGGCGTGGATTATGTTGCAAGGGAGCCTGGGTTCGAATCTCATAAGAAGCAAGGGAGTATTTATTTTTCAAATTGGACGACAAGAGTTTCAGTTGAATTTAAACTCTATTGGCGAAGGGATCCCACATCGGAAAGACACAAAGAATGAAGGTGAAGAGCTAGCTATATAAAGAGCATTCCAGGAGGAGAGTGAACACACCTTGGAGGGCGTTTGGGCACAGGAGTGGTCGGAGCGCGGATTAACACCAGAGTCCTATCAGGTGTGTAACTCTCTCTACTCTAGTTGTAGAGCGGCAAATGCCGAAGTGCCGTTCACGGTAATAGTAGCCACACGAGCGTGCAAGCGCACGTGTGGGGCTTCGACGCGATAGTTGAGGCCATCAGTAGTATTCTTGTGGGTTGGGCTACTTGGGCCACGATGGGCCGAAGTGGGCCCAATGGGCCCGTGGGCCTAAATGAGTAAACTGTATGATTGTTTAGTATATGTTGAACTAGACTAGGTGGAACTTATATATGTGGCTAGATTTGTGCTAGGTGGGCCACACGAGCGTGTGGGCCCGGATGGGCCTAAATAGGGTTTTAGGCCCAATAGTTCGGTAAGGATCGGAAATGGTAGCTGAGTCGCTCGGGGCGACATTAGGCCTTCAGAAAGGCTATTGCAAGTGCGAATTTACAAAAATACCCTTGGTGGGTAAATTACGAAAATACCCTTGGTAGGTAAAATTACTGTTATACCCTTAGAGGTTGGTTAGCTTGATTATGTTGTATATTATTATTCTGATTATGATGGTAATTCGTTTCATACGTTATCTGATATATGATCTGCATACATGTCATATTGTATACACGACTCATTATATTATGCTGCATGTGCATGGGGTCGGGATGTATATTGATTGAAGGGCAGGGTGTACATACTTATGCACGTGGACTGATGTTAGCCTTGAGCTACGTCGTCGCTTGATGTTGGCTATGTGCTTCATCAAGGTGAGATGTTGCCTATGTGCCACATCGTGGGCGGATGATAGCTGTGTGCATCACCGTGGATTGAGGATGACTTGGAGTCACCTTATGGATATAGATATGTGGGGTCACTCAGGTGATCGGTGGCTATGCCACGACCTTGGGCAGCAGGTCTGCCAAGGAGGTGTGTAGCGGTTGGAGGGTCGATTTAGTAATCCCCTGGTGTATGCGGCAGGTACGGGGGTGTGTAGCGGATGGACACTAGGTTGGGTTGGGGTTAACATTTTGCATCATTATGCATGGTATGTGGTTTGATGTGGATTTGGGGCCAAGCCCATCTGCGGAATCATGTGGATTAATTGCATTGCACTCATTCTTGATATGCCATGACATTGGACTAATATAGTACTGTGGGCTTAGGCCCAGTTATCGTGGTAAGGGGAATTACACACTGAGTCTCGATGACTCACCCCCTCTTTTTAAATGTTTCAGGTAATCATTAGATCGCGGATTTGGGAGCCGAGGCAGACTTGTGGTGGCCCTGCAATGTTTTCTTGTAAACTCGCTTCTTATATTTAAACTTACTTTTAATTTTGGGATTTTGATATGTAATAAGGCCTTTGGTATTTTATTTGGTTTTAGCTTTCAATTTGGTTGCTGTTTATTACTAAATGTTCAATATGGGTTTTTCCTAAAATGATAATAAACCGTTCTTATTCAAAATTACTTAAACTCGATTTTCACAACAAATACAATTTTATTCAAATTAATAACAACTTTGTAAAATGGGCATTGAATGAATCGGCTTTTATAAACAAACCACAAAAAGCGAAGTTTCAAAAAGAATACGAACTTTTTAACGAACGCACAGTTTTTTAGACATTTCTTTCATGTGACATGCCAGATCCGATCGTAACGTCTAGGCCGGGTTTTGGGTGTTACAACTAAGGTCATGCACTTATGTTGAAAGTTGCATTTAATTCATGTATTTCACATTAAGGTCGAATATGGTTATTAGCATACCTTGTCCTATAAATATTCAGTCATTTGAGTTGTTAAAGGTTAGACTATTTTGATAAATATACTTTTGAGTGTTAACTCTTTGTTCTTTAAGAACTATTTCGAACTTATCAAGAATTCGTTCTTGTGGTGTTCACCCAATCCGATCTTACCACTTATTTTCTCATCTTTTCGAAGTGTGGCGATCAACCCTATACCTTTGGTTCCTATCTTCATATAAATAGCGGGTATAGAATCCAGGTCGCATTTTTATATAACGTTGGTTTGTTTCTAGTAAGTTTTAGTTTGTAAGTTATATCTCAAATTATCCATTTGTTTTATTTTCATTCCAATTTCTATCATACTTCTAAAGAGTACCTATTAAGAGTGAGCGAGAACTTAAAATTGTGACTCGTTTTTCAACGCGTAGCGAGGTTCACGTCATATACCCAACCCATCAACTTTCGGATCCTTATCTATTTGAACTCAAGCTTTTACTTATATCAAAATATATGATTCACACATATATAGTCCACCATCCAACCAGGATTAAGGTATGCCACACTATGAATGTCACAAGTGGATAAATCCACAAGTGGGCTCAACATCTTTTCTTCTTGGATCTTATCCGATGTAATGTTTGTATAGTTAGTACATCTATGTCTGTATCTTTTAGGAGTCATCTGCTCTAATGCCCAAGACAAAACATCTCCCCAATTGGACTTGATAGACGACATATTAATATTTTAATTGGTTTTCTCATTTTCGATTAGACTAAGGAAATGTTTAGGCTAGTCTTGTAACATCCCTTACCCGCATTCGACGCTGGAATAAGGTACGAGGCATGACCGGAACACATACACTTGTAAATGTATTAAACCGAGTCATAAAATTTCATCCAAATTAGTACTTTTCAAATTTTTATCTTTGAGTCCCTAAATAGGTCCTACGAGGCCCAGTACATACCTTGGAAGTGGTCCGGGACTAAACTGAGAACTTTTGAAAGCACTGAAAAATTTCTTGAAAAATAGGGGCACACGCCTGTATCCAAGGCCATGTCCTTCACACAGCCGAGATACACGCCCGTGTGTTAGGCCGTGTGGCATTTTGAATTTCCGGAAATTAAGTGCAAACTTCACATACCCTGGGCACATGGTCATGTGGCTGCCCGTGTGGCCACAAGTAAGGCTATTTACCAAGCCCTTTGCCACCCCAAAACACTTATACATTTACACAAATTTATCATCACACAACGTGGTATAATTAAGCATTCAAACATCCACATTAAGACATCACATACCATTTACAAACCATATTCATCATGCATAATCACACACACACACACACTTAACCATTTACATGCAAGCATACACATCCTTGGAATGCATCATCATATACTTATAACATAACAAATATTGGCCACATTAAATGGCCTTATACAACAATAACCATCAAATAGCATAGGCCAACATTCTAGACCAACTCATAATAACATGTACACATAGTCAAGTCCCTATACATGCCATAGAATTAAAAATACTTGAAGATCGTTGATACAATACCAATCAATAACTTGTTAGTGTGATAGAATCTCCGACGACCTCCAACTCGAGCTAGCATCTGTGACACTATAGGAAAAAAGAAAGGAAGGGGGTAAACATTATAGCTTAGTAAGTAGGTATGTGAATAATAAGTGATTTATTAACATGCTTTTATAAATCTTCACAATATGTTCTCAAGATAATACAATCATAATTGCACATAGTTTAACTATTTATTCATGTTCATCTCAAGCAATCTACTCGAGTCATAGTCACTAAATTATTTATATCTTAAGCTACAGAACTCCAAATTAAGATCCGCTAATGTTCCCTCAAACTAGACTCACATATCTTTTTACCATAAATTTTTCAGAATTATTGGTTGTAACACCCCTAACCCGAGACCGTTGCCGGAATAGGGTTAAGAGGCATTACCGAATAATCGAAACATTTCATTAGTATTTCACGAGACAAAGTCAAACATCATTCAAACATATTCATTCATAAGTACATAGTCCCTTATGGAGTCTTCGAGACCTCAACCACGTATTAGAAAGGGGTTGGGACTAAACCGGAACACATACAGAAATTCTCAGAAATTTAAAACTTTTTAAAGTTTCAGGGGTTACACGCTCGTGTAGGCAGACCGTGTGCCTCCCACGGCTGATAGACACCCCCATGTTCGAACCTAACTTTACTCCACGGCCACCGAGCACTCCCGTGTGCCAAGGCCGTGTACTCTTAGCTAGCTACTGACTTAGCCCCACGGTCACTAGGCACGCCCGTGTGCCACAACCGTGTGACAAAATAGGCCATTTACAAGGCCAAATTGTCACCCACACAAGGGTCAATCCTACAAGCACATTTAAGCATAAACTCACACACAATTTAGCAACCAATTTCATGTCAAGTGATCATCATATCATTTCATACAACCTCATTACTAAATATGTCAACTTATATACCATCTTGTTCAACCAAATCACATACATTATCAAGCCATATTAAAATGTACTTCACATATCATAAACATAACTCATTCATAAGTTAACATCATTTCACTTCCAAGCCAACTCACATAGCAAGGATTAAACATTCCCAAAACATACCATAACTTCTAGCCTATACATGTCATATTTCATCTATTTACATCTTTCCAAAAGTACCAAATTAGATTGCCGATAGTGTGATTGAGATGCTGACGATTCCCAGATCTGAGCTAGCGTTGCTAACATTGTAAAACAGAGAAACAATCACACAGTAAGCCTTTCAAAGCTTAGTAAGTTCGAAATACAGTACAATTATTTCATCAAATCAAACTAATGTATTTAATAAATCATCACATAGATCAATTCCCTCATAATCATACCATACCATCCATAGCGAAAATACTTATCCATCCATTCATAGCTTTATCTATAAACTCATGAACCACAAAGGTCCAATACATACCTTAGCTAACACATAGTTATTCAACTTCCAAGCTATTCAATGCTCAATATTACATGTCAATCATCCTTTGATATTCATTTAATTTAATCGCACACTCAGTGCCATATACATGATCAAAGCATATTCTTCATCGCACACTTAGTGCCAAGTCTTTTAACCAACCTATATCGGTATCACACACACAGTGCCAAATCAACAAGCTGAAGCTTTCATAACATCGCACACACAGTGCTATTCATCTCTAATTCATTTTCAATTTCACACACTTAGTGCCATCTAATTCAATCTTGCACATAGCATCTCAAATCCCATAATCATATACATATTCATTCCATAATACTAAAACATATCTTATTAACATGTATTATATCCGAACTTACCTCGGATGTCGAACTAACAAAACGGTCGATTAATCGAGCACCTTATCTTTGCCTCGATCTCGATCCGCACCTCTCCTCTCTTGGTCTATATATATATTCAAATTCAATCCATTCAATTACAAAATCATTCATTTTAGTCCAAACACATATATTTAGGGCATTTCACATAATAGCTCTCACATTTTCACATTTCGACACTTTAGTCCCTATTTCACAAAATCATCAAATTCACCAAATTTGTTTGTACTCACGCCTAGCCGAATTTTCACTATACTCATACAAGCCCAGACATTTCATTTATTTTACATTTTAGTCTTTCAAAATGCTATTTTCTCAATTTAGCCCTAAATAGCTAAATTCATAAAAAATTCAAGAACAAAACATATTCATTAAACACATATCTTTCATTTAACATCATCACTCATCACAAAGCTCACCATTTCATCAATGCTACATTCCATAAACATCATCAATTCACAAAATTTAAGCATGGGTTTTGTAGAGCACAAAGCAACGATTACAAAAACGTAGAAATTAATGAAGACCGAGCAAAAATCTAACCTTGAATCAAACCAATTCCTAGCCGAAATTACCAAACCTTAAAACCTCTTTTCTTTCTTCAATATTCGATGCAAGATGAATAGAAAATGGCCTATTTTGATGCTTTGTTTTATTAAAAATTAACTTAATAATCAAATACCAACTTTGTCCTTTTATTAGTCATATAAAACAAATATATTTTAAGGCTAATAAGTCATTTAGCCATCCACTATCTTTAATAATGGCTTAATAACAACATAAGGCCTCCACCTTAAAAAGCCAACAATAATTAAGCCTTCGTAAATCAGCACATAACATTTTACACTTTATGCAATTAAGTCCTTTCTTACAATTTGACACACAGTCAATAAAATTATCACAAAGAAATTTCGCTTAAGCTAAATTACATACTATTCACACAGAAAATATTATTAAATTATATTCTGACCTCGAATTTGTGGTCTCGAAACCATTATTCCGATTAGGGTCTAAATCGGGCTGTTACAACTCTCCCCCCTTAGGGATTTTCGTCCCCGAAAATCTTACCAGTGAATAGTTGTGGATATTGCCCTCTCATAACATTCTCAGGCTCCCACGTAGCCTTTTCAATTCCGTGCTTATGCCACAATACTTTTACTAAAGAGATTTTCTTATTTCTCAACTCTTTGGTCTCTCGTGCCAAAATTCGAGTCGGTTCTTCACTATACGACAAGTCCGAATGGATCTCAACCTCTGTAGGAGCAACCACATGAGACGAGTCTGATCTATAACGTCAAAGCATTGACACATGAAACACGTTATGAATCTTTTCTAACTCAGATGGCAACATCAATCTATAAGCAACCGGCCCAACTCGTTCAATAATCTCATACGGTCCGATGAACCTCGGACTCAGCTTGCCCTTTCGGCCAAATCGAAGTATTTTCTTTCACGGAGATACTTTCAAAAACACTTTATCACCAATCTCAAATTCAATAGCTTTTCGTTTCAAATCTGCATAAGACTTCTGACGACCTGAGGCCGCTTTCAAACTGTCACGAATGGCTTTTACTTTCTGCTCAGTCTTATAAGATCAACCCCGTGAATCTTATTCTCACTCAGCTCAGTCCAATACAATGGAGTTCGACACTTTCGATCGTAGAGAGCCTCAAATGGTGCCATTTTAATGCTAGATTGGAAACTATTGTTGTACGCAAACTCAATCAATGGTAAATGCTTTTCCCACGCACTTTTGAATTCAAGAAATGCATGCCTAGAGCCTCTTGCAATTTCTTCGAAAATCGTGAGGTAAATCTCAGATCTCTGTCAGATACAATAGATAGCGGCACCCCTTGCAATCTCACAATCTCAGCAGTATACATTTTAGCCAATCTATCGAGTGAATAATCTGTTCTCACCGGAACAAAATGAGCTGATTTCATCAATCTATCAACTATTACCCAGATTGCATCTTTCTTTCCAGGAGATAAAGGCAATCCCGACACAAAGTCCATCGTGATTCTTTCCCATTTCCACTTAGGAATCATAATAGGTTGCAACAATCCAGATGGAGCCTGATGTTCAGCTTTAACTTGCTAACAAGTTAAACATTTCGACACAAAGTTAGAGATGTCTCGTTTCATACCATGCCACCAATAAAACTATTTCAGATCATTATACATTTTCGTATTCCCAGGATGAACAGTTAATCGACTATTATGAGCCTCTTTCAAAATTGTTTGAATCAATTCTGAATTTCTCGAAATACAAATCCGATCTTTATATCTCAAACAATAATCACTATCAACTCGAAATTCTAATTTGGCATTCGATTCACATTGAGTTCGTTTAGCCATCATTTCAACATCACTTTTCTGGGCATCACAAATCTGTCGTACATACATTGGCTTTATTTTCAACTCAGCCATAACCACACTATCATCACATAGATCTTTCTGAGCATTAATTGCTCGCAAAGCACATATGGACTTTCGGCCCAAAGCATCAGCTACAACATTAGCTTTACCTGGGTGGTAATCTATCACAAGTTCATAATCTTTCAACAGCTCTAACCATCTTCTCTGACGCAAATTCAACTCTTTTTGAGTCATCAAATACTTCAAACTCTTGTGATCTGTAAAGATATGACACTTCTCACCAAATAAATAATGACACTATATTTTCAATGCGAACACAATCGCGGCCAATTTAAGGTCGTGCATTGGGTACTTCTTTTCATGCTGCTTTAGTTGCCTCGAAGCATAAGCAATGACTTTACCTTCTTGCATCAGCATACAGCCCAAACCATTCAACGAAGCATCACTGTAAACTATGAATTCTTTGCCTGATTCCGGTTGAACTAAAACTGGCGCCTTTGTCAACAAGACTTTCAACTGCTCAAAACTCTGCTGGCACTTTTCTGACCACTCGAATCTAATATCTTTCTGTAACAACTTTGTCAACGGAGTCATAATCATCGAGAAACCTTTCGCAGACCGCCTATAATATCCCGCTAGTCCTAGAAAACTAAGGACTTCAGACACATTTCTCGGAGGCTTCCATTCTAATATAGCAGAAATTTTACTTGGATTAACTCGTATCCCGGCAGCTGATACAATATGTCCTAGAAAACCAACCTCACGCAACCAAAATTCACATTTGCTAAACTTAGCGTACAACTGTTTCTCACGCAGAGTTTGTAGCACGATTCTCAAATGCTCGGCATACTGCGTCTCATCACACGAATAGATCAAAATATCATCAATGAACACCACTACAAAGCGATCCAAATACGCTCTAAATATCCGATTCATCAGATCCATAAACACTGCAGGAGCATTTGTTAGTCCGAAAGGCATCACTAAGAATTCGTAATGTCCGTACCTCATTCTGAAAGCAGTTTTCGGTACATTGGATTCTTTAACTCTTAATTGATAATAACCTGATCTCAAATCTATCTTTGAAAACACTGTAGCTCCTCTCAGCTGATCAAACAAATCATTGATATGATGCAACAGATATTTATTCTTTATTGTCACTTTATTCAATTGTCAATAGTCGATACACATCATCATAGTGCCATCTTTCTTTTTCACAAACAATAGAGGAGCACCCCAGGGCGAGAAACTCGGTAGTGCAAATCCTCTGTCAGTTAACTCTTGCAATTGAGATTTTAACTCTTTCAATTCTATTGGTGCCATTCTATACGGAGCTATCGAAATGGGAGTGGTCCTCGGCACTAATTCAATACCAAATTTGACTTCCCAAATCGGAGGTAATCCCAGCAACTCTTCAGAAAACACATTTGGAAACTCACATACCACAGGCACAGATTCAACTTTCTTTTTCAACACTTTTGTATCAATCACGTACGCCAAATAAGCTTCACAACCCTTTCTCACATAGTTCATAGCTTTCATCGCAGATACAACAGCTGGTAATCCTTTCATATCATTGGATTATATTTGAACTAACTCACCATTCTGATTGTTCAACTTAATGCTCTTTATTTTACAATTCACAATGGCATTATGTAGGGTAAGCCAATCCATACCCAGAATTATGTCAAACTCATCAAATGGTAGCAACATCAAATTAACCAGAAAACGAAGATCCTGAAATATCAATGGACAGTTCTTGCACACCTTATCCACCAAAACACACTTGCTTAAGGGATTCGATACTCTAATCACAAATTCAGTAGACTCAACAGATAGAGTCTTACTTGATACTAGATTCACACACACATATGAATGGGTAGATCCTGGATCTATCAATGCAATGACATCAGTATCAAACAAAGTGAAAGTACCTGTGATGATGTCTGAAGATGATGCTTCCTCTCGGGCACGTATAGCATAAGCTCGGGCAGGTGCTCTTACCTCTGACCTCACAGCTGTGTCAGTAGTCTCTCTTTGACTTCCACTCATATTTCTGGTGTTTCTGGGTGGTCTACCTCTAGCCGTCACATTACTCGGTCTTTCATTCTGAACATTTTCCTCTTCAACAATCTTCGGGCAATTTCAATAAAATGATCTCGGGATCCACATTTATAACAAACTCTATTGTTGTACTTGCACCAGCATTCTCCCACATGTCGTCTTATACAATGTCTGTACTCGGGTTTGTTACTCTTAACACTGTCAACACTTGATTCAATCGGAGCTTGAGTTCGTGGACTAGCACTTTGTCTCGAACGATCTCTACTTGGATGTCAAAACGAAGCATTTGAACGATTGCTTGCATCTCTAAATCTCTTCATCGAAGGTTGTGAAAACTTATTCATCATTCTTTTTCTTTCATCACGAGCTTCAGAATCAGCTTTTTCTTTTCTTTATTGAGCTTCTCAGCTTTGCATGCTCTTTCAACTAACACAACAAATTCATTTATATCAAGTATTCCAACCAACAATTTAATATCTTCATTCAATCCCTCTATGAAGCGTTTGCACATAGTAGCTTCGGTTGAAACACATTCTCTCGCATATTAACTCAATCTTACGAATTCTCGCTCATACTCAGTAACGGACAAATGACCCTATTTCAGCTCTAAAAACTCTTTACGTTTCTGATCAATGAAGCGTTGACTGATATACTTCTTTTTGAATTCGGCTTGAAAGAAATCCCAGGTGATTCTCTCTCTCGAAACCATAGATATAAATGTTTTCCACCAGTTATACGCAGTATCCCTCAACAACGAAACAACACATTTTATACAATCATCAGGTGTCAATGACATCTCATTGAATACTCGGATTGTATTCTCGAGCCAAAACTCGGCTTGCTCAGCATCGTCATCAGATGTGGCTTTGAACTCTTCGGCCTCGTACTTCCTAATCTTGTCTACAGGAGGTTTATTCAATCTGATCGGATTGGTAACTTGTGCCACAACAGGTACTTGTGGGGGTGGAGGTTGTGGAGTAGCTGGATTCGTTCGAACGAACTTCGAAAACCACTCACTCATCATACAAAAGAAGGCTTGCTTAGCCTCTCCTCCTTCACTACTATCATTTGGCCGAGATATGGCCGGCGATGTCCCTTGAGCGGGAGCAGGCGCGTTACTCTCTACATCATCAGCAACTGCTCGATCAGGATCCATTACTATAAGGAAACATATTTATATCTGTCAGAATTCATCACACTATTGCAATTTCATATATGGCATGTATAGCTAGACTCACACGCGCTACGTTAGTCCGAGAATCGACTAAACCGTAGCTTTGATACCAATAAAATGTAACACCCCTAACCCGAGACCGTCGCCGGAATAGGATTAAGAGGCATTACAGAATAATTGAAACATTTCATTACTATTTCACGAGACAAAGTCAAACATCAATCAAACATATTCATTCATAAGTATATAGTCCCTTATGGAATCTTCGAGACCTCAACCACGTATTAGAAAGGGGTTGGGACTAAACCGGAACACATACAGAAATTCTCAGAAATTTAAAAATTTTTAAAGTTTCAGGGGTTACACGCCCATGTAGGCAGACCGTGTGCCTCCCACAGCTGATAGACACCCCCGTGTTCGAACCTGACTTTACTCAACGACCACCAAGCACGCCCGTGTGCCAAGGCCGTGTACTCTCAGCTAGCTACTGACTTAGCCCCACAGTCACTAGGCACGCCCATATGCCACAACCGTGTGACAAAATAGGCCATTTACAAGGCTAAATTGCCACCAACGCAAAGGTCAATTCTACAAGCACATTTAAGCATAAACTCAAACACAATTTACCAACCAATTTCATGTCAAGTGATTATCATATCATCTCATACAACCTCATTACTAAATATGTTAACTTATATACCATCTTGTTCAACCAAATCACATACATTATCAAGCCATACCAAAATATACTTCACATATCATAAACATAACTCATTCATAGGTTAACATCATTTCACTTCCAAGCCAACTCACATAGCAAGGATTAAACATTCCCAAAACATACCATAACTTCTAGCCTATACATGCCATATTTCATCTATTTATATCTTTCCAAAAGTACCAAATTAGATTGCCGATAGTGTGATTGAGATACTGACGATTCCCAGATTCGAGCTAGCGTTGCTAACACTATAAAACAGAGAAACAATCACACAGTAAGCCTTCCAAAGCTTAGTAAGTTCGAAATACAATACAATTATTTCATCAAATCAAACTAATGTATTTAATAAATCATTACATAGATCAATTCCCTCATAATCATACCATACCATCCATGGCGAAAATACTTATCCATCCATTCATAGCTTTATCTATAAACTCATCAACCACAAAGGTTCAATACATACCTTAGCTAACACATAGTTATTCAACTTCCAAGCTATTCAATGCTCGATATTACATGTCAATCATCCTCTGATATTCATTTAATTTAATCGCACATTCAGTGCCATATACATGATCAAAGCATATACTTCATCGCACACTTAGTGCCTAGTCTTTTAACCAACCTATCTCGGTATCGCACACACAGTGCCAAATCAACAAGCTGAAGCTTTCATAACATCGCACACACAGTGCTATTCATCTCTAATTCATTTTCAATTTCGTACACGTAGTGCCATCTAATTCAATCTTGCACATAGCATCTCAAATCCCATAATCATATACATATTCATTCCATAATACTAAAACATATCTTATTAACATGTATTATATCCGAACTTACCTCAAATGTCGAACTAACGAAACGGTCGATTAATCGAGCACCTTATCTTTGCCTCGATCTCGATCCGCACCTCTCCTCTATTGGTCTATACATATTCAAATTTAACCCATTCAATTACCAAATCATTCATTTTAGTCCAAATACATATATTTAGGGCATTTCACATAATAGCCCTCACATTTTCATATTTCGACACTTTAGTCCCTATTTCACAAAATCATCAAATTCACCAAATTTGTTTGTACTCATGCCTAGCCGAATTTTCACTATCCTTATACAAGCCCAGACAATTCATTTATTTCACATTTTAGTCCTTCAAAATGCTATTTTCTCAATTTAGCCCTAAATAGCTAAATTCATAAAAAATTCAAGAACAAAACATATTCATTAAACACATATCTTTCATTTAAAATCATCACTCATCACAAAGCTCACCGTTTCATCAATGCTACATTCCATAAACATCATCAATTCACAAAATTTAAGCATGGGTTTTGTAGAGCACAAAGCAACGATTACAAAAACGTTGAAATTAATAAAGATCGAGCAAAAATCTAACCTTAAATCAAACCAATTCCTAGCCGAAATTACCTAACCTTAAAACCTCTTTTCTTTCTTCAATATTCGATGCAAGATGAATAGAAAATGGCCTATTTTGATGCTTTGTTTTATTAAAAATTAACTTAATAATCAAATACCAACTTTGTCCTTTTATTAGTCATATAAAACAAATATATTTTAAGGCTAATAAGTCATTTAGCCATCCACTATCTTTAATAATGGCTTAATAACAACATAAGGCCTCCACCTTAAAAAGCCAACAACAATTAAGCATTCGTAAATCAGCACATAGCATTTTACACTTTATGCAATTAAGTCATTTCTTACAATTTGACACACAGTCGATAAAATTATCACAAAGAAATTTCGCTTAAGCTAAATTACATACTATTCACACAGAAAATATTATTAAATTATATTCTGACCTCGGATTTGTGGTCTCGAAACCACTATTCTGACTAGGGTCTAAACCGGGCTGTTACATTGGTTTAGCCAATAAGTACAGTTTATTCTTTAAAGCCTCCCCTGTTCTGCTGTCTGACAGTTTCGAACCTTCCTCAGTAAAAATTAATTATCTCTTCGTACCAGATTCCGATGATGTTCTCGTTTATTTCTATTGAAGGTGGACTCTTTAAGAAATTTAAACATATAAATTATAAACCATAATTATTTTTATACAATTTTTAGTGATTTTCCAAAGTCAAAACAGGGGATTCCGACATCACTCTGACCCTGCCTCACAAAAATTCGAATATCACAGGATATGAAATTCATTTGTTTACACAGTTTCTTTTATGTGAAAATATACTCATTCAAATTTAATTTCATATCTTATTCAACCTCTAATTCGATTTCCATCATTTTTGGTGATATTTCAAAGTCACACAACTGTTGCTATTCAAAACTGTTTTGTTGCTAAATTTACTCTTTCATAATTTCACTTGCTCCATTTCATCTTATCGAAGGTTCGATCAAATATCGAGCACATTGTTCATAAATTTTCACACTTATACCTGCACTTGTTCATCACATAGTCATATTCAATTACACTTAGTCGTTACATGATAACATGTATTTTCACTTAGTCAATTTCCTGTTGAACTCATCAGAATAATAACAGATACACGGTGGCCTGCACATAGTACCACCCTTGTAGCCGAAGCTATCTGGTGCCTATAGTAGCCTACACTCAGTACTACACATGTGACCAAAACCATCACTTACACATAGTGGCCAGCACTTAGTACCACACATGTGATCGAATCTATCGGGTACGCATAGTAGCCTGCACTTAGTACTACACATGCGACCTATCCGTCTGCTACACGTAGTAGCCTGCACTTAGTACTGCACACGTGACCTAAAAGCATCTCGTAGCTCTATTGTACACATAGTGGCCTACACATAGTACCACACATGTGACCTAGCTACCTATTCGTATCTTTTCTATTCCGAAGGTTCAACCGGGAATTCTCACTTTTCAACATTTTACCAATTCATCCATAATCAATCACAATTCATAATTTACAACAAAGAATTACTCCATATTCAACCATATCTCATATAATATAACAAAATATTAAAACGTAAATAAAAAACGATGTATTATTTACATACAAACTTACCTCGATAGCACAATCAGTGAAAAAGACTTATTCGTTATATTCTTTGTTTTCCCCCGTTCTAAGTCCGAATCTCGTTTTCCTTGATATATAATAACACATTTAACTCATTTATTCATCCTACTAAAATTAGCCTAAATTCACATTTTTGGAAAAATTATATTTTTGCTCCTAAACTTTATTATATTTACACTTTTGCCCCTAGGCTCGTAAAATTATTTTTATTCAATTTCCTTGTATTTTAAGCCTAGACAAACCATTTTCATAACTATAGTAGTCCATAATTTCCATTTATTCACACACTTACACACATTTTAAAACTTTTTACAAACTAGTCCTTTTTGACAATTTCATCGAAAATCACTTAGAAAAAGTCATTTCTCTAACTATAAACATGCATTTTCTACCATTAAACATCAAAACACAAGCATTTCTCATATGGGTAAATTTTCAAACATCAACCCTAGCTTTAATAAATGGTAGAAGTAGAGAGATCGTTTTACAAGAATTTCAAAAACGTAAAAATCATTAAAAACGGGGCTAGAACGGACTTGCAATCAAGCTTGGAAGCTTGAAAAACCCTAGCCATGGTTTTCCCTTGTGAAATTCGTCCATGGGGTTGAAGATGGACAAAAATTGGCTTTTAATTTTGTTTTTAATTCATTTTAATTACTAAATGACCAAAAAAATATTCCATTTCACCTATTTCATGTAAATTTTTGTCCAAAAATTTAACCAATGGTCTAATTATCATTTAAGAACCTAAAATTTAAAATTTCATAACAACTGGACGCCTCTAACATGTAGAACTCAACTTTTGCACTTTTTACAATTTAGTCCTTTTGACTAAATTGAGTGCCCAAACGTCAAAATTTTCAAACGAAATTTTCACGAAATCATTCCGTGAAATTACAGACCATAAAAATATAATAAAAATAAATTTTTCCTCGTCGGATTTGTGGTCCCGCTACCACTATTTTGACTAGGCCCAAGTTCAGGCTGTTACAATTCTCCTCCCTTTAGGGATTTTCGTCCCCGAAAGTCTTACCAGAATGAGGTTTAGCATCTTTTCTCAAAGTTTCCAACAAGTTACCGTATAATCCTCTTCGAGGGCAATCCTTTTAGAAACACTCTATCATCGATCTGGAATCCAATATATTTAAGTTTTGCTTCTGTATAGCTTTTTACGTCGATTTGAAACTATTTTCAACTTTTACAAATTGCTTCTACCTTTTCATCAAAATTACAATTCAATTCAACCTCATGCTCAGAATTTCCTGTAGCTTTTTCCATAGCCGATGATATAACTCTCGGATGCTGAAATAATCATACGAAAGTTTCATCATCGATCAAACACAATCTAAATAACATTTATCTTTCTCCGAGGATAAAAGAAATACTGATACAAGACCCATAGTTTCTGTAACATCCTGAAATTGGGCCTAGTAGGATTGAGCCAATGGGCCTTAGGCGTAGTGGCGTTTAAAATTTTAGAGAACAGTATTAATTCAAGTTAGACTTATTAGGTAAGTGATTTTGGAAGGTTAGAAGGCTTCTAGGAAGTGTCGGGATCAAATTTAGGCTTTAGGAAAATTTTGGTTTTAGGCGGAAAAAAACCTGGAAGTTGGCAGGTAGGCCTTAAGAATAAAAAAGTGGAGGAAAATGACACAAGTGGAGTGTGTGGTGTAGTGGCAAAGTGACACCACTTAGGGAGCAAGGGGGGTGACGCCACAAGGAAGGAAGGAGGTCCAAGGTTCAAGTCTTGGCTTTTGCATTTTGGTTTCTTTTTACTTGGATCTTAGAATTTGGGCCATAGTTTATATTTAGTTGCGCATGGTTTAAGACACAAGAAGAGCTTGTGGCCTAGTGGCTAGCAGCGTGGATTATGCTATAAGGGAGCCTGGGTTCGAATCTCATGAGAAGCAAGGGAGTATTTATTTTGCGGATTGGACGGTAAGAGTTTCAGTTGAATTTAAACTCTACTGGCGAAGGGATCCCACATCGGAAAGACACAAAGAATGAAGGTGAAGAGCTAGCTATATAAAAAGCATCCTAGGAGGAGAGTAAACACATCTTGGAGGGCGTTTGGGCACAGGATTGGTCGGAGCGCAGATTAACACCAGAGTCCTATCAGGTGTGTAACTCTCTCTACTCTAACTGTAGAGCGGCAAATGCCGAAGTGCCGATCACGGCAGTAGTAGCCACATGAGCGTGTGAGCGCACGCGTGGGTCTTCGACGCGATGGTTGAGGCCAACAGTAGTATTCTTGTGGCTTGGGGCTGCTTGGGTCGCGGTGGGCCGAGTAAAATGTGCGATTGTGTAGTATATAGTGAACTAGAATAGGTGGAACTTATATACGTGGCTAGATTTGTGCTAGGTGGGCCACACGAGCGTGTGGGCCTGAATGGGCTGAAATCGGGTTTTAGGCCCAATAGTCCGGTAAGGACCGAAAATGGTAGCTGAGTCGCTCGGGGCAACATTAGGCCTTCGGAAAGGCCAATGTAGGTGCGAATTTACGAAAATACCCTTGGTGGGTAAATTACGAAAATACCCTTGGTAGGTAAAATTATTGTTATACTCTTAGAGGTTGGTTAGCTTGATTATGTTGTATATTATTATCCTGATTATGATGGTAATTCATTTCATACATTGTCTGATATGTTCATAATGATTACATTGTCATTTCATCATAATATATTGTATGTGCATGGGGATCGGGTTATATTTAATGAAGGAAAGGGTGTACATTTATGTATGTGGATTGATGTCAGCCTTGAGCTACATCATGGATTGATGTTGGCTTCGTGCCTCATCGTGGATTGATGTTGGCTATGTGCCTCATCGTGGATTGATGTTGGCTATGTGCCTCATCGTGGATTGATGTTGACTATGTGCCTCATCGTGGATTGATGTTGGCTTCGTGCCTCATCGTGGATTGATGATGACCTTGAGTCACATCGTGGATATTGTGATTTGGTCACATAGTGATCGGTGGCTAGGCCACGATATAGTTGGTCACATGGTGATCGATGGCTAGGCCACGTTATATTGACTTTGAGCAGCATGACTGCCAAAGAGGTGTGTAGCGGATGGAGGGTCGATTTAGTAATCCCCTGGTGTGTGGTGGATGGATATACGAGGGTGTGTAGCGGATGGACACTAGGTGGGGTTGGGTTAACATTTTGCATCATAATGCGTGGTATGTGGTTTGATGTGGATTTGGGGCCAAGCCCATTTGTGGAATCATGTGGATTAATTGCATTGCACTCATTCTTGATATGCCATGACATTGGGTTAATATAGTACTGTGGGCTTAGGCCCAGTTATCGTGGTAAGGGGAATTACATACTGAGTCTCGATGACTCACCCCCTCTTATTAAATGTTTCTGGTAATTCCCAGCGATAGAGGATTGGGAGCCGTGGGGGACTCGAGGTGGCCATGCGTTACTATTTCTTCTATAAACTACATTACCTTATTTTGAACTTATTATATTGGGATTCTGTTATGTAATAAGGCCTATGGTATTATATTTGATTTTAGCTTTTAATTTGGTTACTGCTTATTATTTTAAATGTTTAATTCGGGATTTTCCTAAAATGTTAATAAACCATTTCTTATTCAAAATTACTTAAACTCGATTTTTCACAACAAATATAAAGAATACGAACTTTTTAACGAACGCACAGTTTTTAGACATTCCTTTCATGTGACATGCCAGATCCGGTCGTAACGTCTAGGCCGGGTTTGGGGTGTTACAGTTTCTTTATCTCAATATCACGCCAATATCATCGTTGACTGTAACAATCTTGATTGTATTTGTTATTCGGCCTTTCCCTGATGACAAAACAACATTTTTATCTTTCTTTGGATGAACAGACAAGCCACTACGGTGAGTTCTGAACGAGAACTCTCTGCATAAGCCCTGAGTTCCTCAGTACATGAATTCTATCTCAGAATATTAATATCAGTAATTAGATCTGATCTAAAAATTTTGGAATCAAAAGTTGGTTCATACTATATTCATTTAACTTATCTCTTACCAACCCATTTCTAAGCTCTCCTGATTTATAATGGCAACATCGTTTTAGCTTTCAGTTTAGCTAGAATTCAGACACCATCAATATGGTAAATCTTGAAACCACACTCACAAAATAAGCAAAGATTTTTCATTCAAGTATCTGCAAGTATTTCTGCTTTACCCAAAGGTAAGTCAATATTCACACAAAATCTTTCAACATGCTAGTCACCGATATTTACTAACTGCATTAACTTAGACGAAACATGACATCTTGTTTGAACTCACTGATAATAATTAGAATTACCTGAAGAAAGAAAATCAATATACAATTTAAACTTGAATTGTCATAATCGACACTTTTGCCGATATCAACTTTAAAGATAAGCCATGCTTTACCAATTAAACAATAGGGATGATAAGAAAACCAAGATAATGAAATCCAAGATACAAGACAATATTGAATGCCCGAGAATACTACTCATATGAAATAATAGAGATTCTGACGATTCCTCAGAGAAAACCAGAAGAAAGAGAAACACTGTTCATACATTCTGAAATCAATTGTGACAGAGATAATATAAATTCCATACAGATATAAACAGAACAATAGCCAGAAGAAATAGAAGAATAGTTTCATATGAATTCACCGTCAACTTTTTATCTCAAATGTAATGGAATAGAATACCAATAGAAGATATAGGAATGCCGATCATAAATCAATCAGACCAACGATGCTTTCATCAGAAAACGAGCAATTACAAATACCTCTAAGAATGTAAGAATACATAGAATACCCAGAAGAGATAGTCATAAATTACTCAACTGTAGCTGTCATACTAAAACATCTTTACAATTCAATCATCGTTCTTCTGACTAATTCTATCATCACTAATTCCATAATTGATAAATCTTAAAAGTAACATATTTTAAGCCCATATTTAGCATGCTTTTGGATGACTTAAGCCTTGAATTATGTAATTTGGTGCTCTTAATCCTTTTTTTTTTCATGTTTTATACTCAGGAGAGCACCGGAGGACGAAAAGAACAAAAACGGGCCCAAAACAGAGTAAATGGGCCATATCACGAAATCCACACGGCCTGGGCCCAAGACCACAAGGCCGTGCCCCATTTAATAGCCTCGAACATGGCCTGGCCAGGACTTACACGGGTGTGTGCCATTTGCATGTCCTTGTCATGGGAAAGAAGAGTTTCACTCGGTTTTGGATACTTAGGGGCAAAGAAACATATTCAGAAGCCTATATAAACACCCTAAGTATGACCAGAAAAGGGGGAACCCAAGGCTTTAGTCAGGGGGCGTCCAGCTAGGCCAAAGAAGGCAGATTTGTAGGGATTTACGTAAAGATAGCCAGTTGATTCACCTCAAGAAGCCAGAATTATACTCAAGACGGAGGATCTCTCCTTCAATTCCTTCAGGGGGTTTTAGAGATTTCTTATGTTTTGTTTTATCTTTTCTTTTGAGATGTTTTCTTTTATTGTTATGAACTAATCCCTTAATACCTGAGGGAGATGAAACCTAAGATGAATCTTGTTATCGTTTGCTGAACTATATGATAAATATTTTAGATTAAATAAAAATCACTTTAATTCTTAGGCTAAATAATAAAAAGAGAGTTAGTATTAGTACTTTTGGTTCCTTTGGGTTCGACATTCCGGTCTTGCCTTAACTATACTACTGTTCGATAGGTGCGCTTGCCTGATATCGTTGTCATAGTTAGTTTCCAGGTTTGATCATTCTTTTTATAAATTTTAAGACTTTGACATTGCAAAAAACAACGATCAAGTTTTTGGCGCCGTTGCCGGGGAACTAAAATATTAAGAACCCTTAAGTTTTATTACTTTAGCCATATTTATTTTAATTTTGCAATTAAAATTTTATCTTTAACTTTTCTAAATTTTCTTCTTTCACTCCTTTCAGGTACCTCTAGTTTATGACTAGAAGAAACCCGACAGGACCCCTACTTTACGACAGTGATATTGAAGGTACCGTTCGCAGAAATCGCAGAGAGATAAGGCGAAGCTTAAACTACATAGAAGAATAGCAAGAAGCCAAAATTAATATTACAGAAGAGATGGCTGAAAATCATCCACCACCTCCAGAGATGGCCAAAAATCTTGCTCCTCGAACTATGTATGATTATGCTAAACCTAGTCTAAAAGGAACTGAGTCTAGTATTGTTAGGCCTACTATTGCTGCAAATAATTTTGAATTGAAACCTAACACTATACAGATGATACAACAGTTTGTTCAGTTTGATGGTTTGCAGGATGAGGATCCTAACACACACTTAGCAAATTTTTTAGAATTCTGTGACACCTTCAAGATAAATAGCGTTTCTGATGATGCCATCCGTCTTCGATTATTTCCCTTTTCTCTGAGGAATAAAGCCAAACAGTGGTTCAATTCTCTTCCACAAGGTTCAATCACTACTTGGGACCAAATGACTGAAAAATTTTTATTAAAATATTTTCCGCCGGCCAAAACGGCCAAGTTAAGGAATGATATCTCTTCTTTTGTGCAGATGGATTTAGAGACACTTTACGATGCATGTGAGAGATA
Organism: Gossypium australe; assembly: GCA_005393395.2. Classification (NCBI taxonomy): domain Eukaryota; kingdom Viridiplantae; phylum Streptophyta; class Magnoliopsida; order Malvales; family Malvaceae; genus Gossypium; species Gossypium australe. The sequence goes on along the minus strand of CM016616.1, from coordinate 64,648,189 downwards.
CAAAGATTTCTTGAAGAGGTGCCCACACCACAGATTACCTTTGTGGTTACAGGTCCAAACTTTTTATAATGGTGTGACCCCTTCAATAAGGAAACTAATCGATTTAGCCGCCGGCGGAACACTGAACAACAAAACTCCTGAAGCAGCCTACGAGTTTATAGAGGAGATGTCATTGAATAACTATCAGTGGCAAGTTACAAGGACAAGGCCAGCCAAAGCAGCCGGAGTTTTCAACCTCGATGCAGTAACCATATTATCAAATCAGGTAGAGTTGCTACATAAAAAATTTGATGGTTTATATGGTTCTTCGCAGGCACATCCAATTATGCAGTGCGATACAAGTGAAGGAGTAGCGAATCCTGAGTACCCACCCCACGGACAGGGCATGGAGAGGGAACAGATGAACTATATGGGTAACAATTTTCGATTTAACAGTAAACCTTATAGTAATACTTATAATCCAGGTTGGAAGAACCACCCCAATTTCTCATGGGGCGGTCAAAGAAATCAAAGGCAACAACCATCCCTAAACTTCCAACAACAGCCCTACCCATAGGAAAAGAAGCTGAACCATGAAGAGATGCTAAAAAACTTCATAGCAGCCTCAGAAATACATTCCCAAAATACAGAAACACGTTTCCAAAAGATAGAAGCAAAACTTGAGGCATTGACACAGGAGTTCAAGGATCAGATCGGGCAACTTACTAAGTTAGTTTTTGAAACATGATCAGAAAACTTACTTAGGGAAAAAGATCAGGTACAAGCAGTGACGTTAAGAAGCGGAAGAGAGTTAGTTGAAACGAAGAAAGAGATACCACATGAAACCGATAAGACTAAGATAACCCCGACCCGTGAGGAAATTAAACCAACAATCCCATATTCAGCAAAATTGAAGAAAGACCGCTTAGACGCACAATATGGTAAATTTCTTGAACTTTTCAAACAACTACATATTAACTTTCCTTTTGTTGAAGCTATTTCGCAGATGCCAACTTATGCAAAATTTTTAAAGGAGCTCTTAACAAATAAGAGGAAGTTCGAGGAAATTTCAACAGTGGAACTTAATGAAGAATGCTCAGCTATCATCCAAAACAAGCTGCCAACCAAATTGAAAGATCCAGGAAGTTTCACTATTCCTTGTTTAATTGGTAGTTTGAGCATAGAGAAAGCATTAGCTGATTTAGGTGCCAGTATTAATCTAATGCCTTATAGAATGTTTAAGCAACTTGGTCTCGGAGAACCAAAACCCACTAGGATGAGTATTCAGTTAGCTGACAGATCTGTTAAGTATTCTTGGAGAATTATCGAAGATGTACTAGTAAAAGTAGATAAATTTATATTTCCCGTTGACTTTGTTGTGCTTGACATGAATGAGGACATAGAGGTACCTTTAATTTTGGGACGACCCTTTCTAGCAACTACTGGGGCTATTATTGATGTTGGTGATGGTAAACTTGCACTGAGGGTAGGCAATGAGGAAATTGTATTCCAAATTTATGATGCCATGTGATATTCTAGAGAACAAGATGATTCTTGTTACTTTGTTGATGCCACTGATCAAATCTTTCAAGAATTTTTGTAGGAAATCATACACAGTGACACGATGGAACTGTGTCATTCACAAGGAGATGAGATGGATAACGATATCGATGAATCAATTCCTAATACATCATCCTTTAGACATATGAAAATAGAGGATATTGAAATCAATGACGAACAAAAACATAAATCCTTTGTTGATGAACCACCCAAATTAGAATTAAAACAGTTGCCAAAACATTTAGAATACGCTTTCCTAGGGGATAATTCTACGCTACCAGTAATCATCTCTTCAGAACTAGGACCCAAAGAAAAAGAAGACTTGCTAAGGGTACTAAGGAAACATAAAAGAGCCATAGCGTGGAGAATGTCTGATATTAAAGGAATAAGCCCATCATTCTGCACCCGCAAAATGTTAATGGAAGATGAGTATAAACCATGTGTGCAACCTTAGAGACGTTTGAACCCTAATATGAAAGAAGTTGTCAAAGCTGAGGTAATTAAACTTCTAGATGCAGGAATAATTTATCCTATTTCTGGCAGTACTTGGGTAAGTCCTGTGCAGGTAGTTCCAAAGAAAGGAGGCATGACTGTTGTAGCCAACGAAAAGAATGAATTGATTCCTACAAGAACAGTCACAGGTTGGAGAGTCTGTATTGACTACAGGAAGCTGAACGACGCCACCAGAAAAGACCACTTCCCTTTGCCCTTCATTGATCAAATATTAGAAAGATTATCTGGGCATATGTACTACTATTTTTTTGGACGGACTCTCCGGCTATTTCCAAATTCCAATAGCTCTTGAAGATCAAGAAAAGACAACATTTACATGTCCATACGGTACATTTACTTATCGTAGAATGCCTTTTGGATTATGTAATGCTCCTGCTACTTTTCAGCGCTGTATGCTGGCCATCTTTGATGAACTTGTGGAAGACATTATGGAGGTATTTATGGATGACTTCTCTGTATTCGGTAATTCTTTCCACCTTTTCCTTAAAAATTTAGAACGAGTTTTAATAAGATGTGAGGAAACGAATCTTGTCTTGAATTGGGAAAAATGTCACTTTATGGTTAAAGAAGGGATTGTGTTAGGTCATAAGATTTCTAGTAAAGGGATTGAGGTAGATAAAGCAAAGATTGAAACCATAGAAAAATTACCTCCCCCTAGTTCAGTTAAGGCTATTAGAAGCTTTTTAGGACATGCTGGATCTTATAGAAGATTCATTAAAGATTTCTCTAAAATAGCTAAGCCTTTAACAAAATTACTAGAAAAATATATTCCTTTCAATTTTGATCAAGAGTGTTTAGATGCATTTAATATCCTCAAAGATAAACTAATAAATGCTCCAATTATAATTGCACCTGATTGGAATTTACCCTTTGAACTAATGTGTGATGCTAGTGATTTTGCAGTAGGTGCAGTTTTGGGACAGTGAAGAGACAAACATTTTCAGCCAATCTATTATGCTAGTAAAACATTAACGCCAGCACAATAAAACTACACCACCACAGAGAAAGAATTACTAGCTTTAGTTTTTGCATTTGACAAATTTAGACAGTATTTAATATTAACTAAAGTTGTCGTTTACACTGACCATTCAGCTCTTCATTATCTCCTTACTAAATCTGATGCAAAACCTCGATTCATTTGATGGATCTTACTCTTACAGGAATTTGATTTGGAAATCCAGGATAAGAAGGGAGCTGAAAATCTTGCAGCAGATCACCTGTCTAGGCTTGAGAACCCACATATCAAAGAGCTTGACGAAAGTGAGATAAACGATTCGTTCCCCGAGGAACAACTCTTTTCTATAACCAATTTCGAGGTACTGTGGTTTGCATGTATTGCCAATTATTTAGCTACGAACATCTTACCAAAAAAAATTAACACATCATCAAAAGAAGCGATTCTTTGCTAATGCGAAAAACTATTTCTGGGAGGATCCCTTTCTTTTCCGCATATGTGCAGATCAAGTAATTCAGAGATGCGTTACAAAGACGGAAGCGAGTAAAATCCTAGAACATTGCCATCCAGGACCTTCAGGAGGACATTACAGCTGGATTAAGACGGCACACAAAACGCTTGAGTCAGGATTTTATTGGCCAACTCTTTTTAAAGATGCCAACAGGTATGCCGCTTCGTGTGATAAATGCCAAAGAACAGGTAATATTTCTAAACGCGATGAAATGCCTCAAACATATTTGTTATCATGTGAAATATTTGATGTATGGGGTATTGACTTTATGGGTCCGTTCCCTAATTCATTCAGAATAAATACATTTTAGTAACAGTAGATTATATGTCAAAATGGGTGGAAGCCCAAGCTTTACCTACTAACGATGCTAGAGCTGTAGTAAAGTTTCTTAAGAAACTTTTTTTCTTGTTTTGGAGCACCCAGAGCAATCATCAGTGATAGAGGCACTCACTTTTGCAATACTCAATTTGATAAAGTCTTAAGAAATTATGGAGTACACCACAGAACAACTACCCCTTATCATCCTTAAACCAGTGGGCAAGTGGAAGTGGCAAATCGAGAGCTTAAGCGAATCTTAGAAAAAACAGTTGAATCAAACAGAAAATATTGGGCAGTAAAAGTAAATGATGCTTTATGGGCCTATAGAACAGCATTTAAAACCCCTTTAGGAACATCCCCATACAAACTTGTCTACGAGAAAAGTTGTCATCTACCATTTGAGTTAGAGCACAAAGCATAATGGGCTATAAAATTCTTGAATTACAATCTTAAAACTATTGGTGAAAAGAGAATGATGCAGATGAACGAGCTAGATGAATGGCGAGCTGAGGCCTACAAGAACTCACGACTATATAAGGAGGCAACAAAATGACGCCATAATGCTCGTTTAAAACAATCGAAGCAATTTGAAGTAGGAGACTTGGTCCTGCTGTACAATTCAAGACTCAAACTATTTTCTAGAAAGCTGAAATCAAGGTGGTCAGGCCCATTCGTGATCAAAACCATTTTTCCTTACGGCACAGTCGAGGTAACCCATCCAACCCAAGGAACATTCAAGGTAAATGGTCAACGACTGAAACTTTATAATGGTGAAGATTTCAAGGAATTAAGAGAGGAGCTTCAGCTCCGTGAACCTTCTTTTAGAAACGAAAACAGGGTGAGTCTAGCTTAAGACTTTAAACAAGCGCTTTTTGGGAGGCAACCCGAGCACTGACTTCACTAACCCCATTAATCTTTACATTTTTATTTTATTTTTCCTTTTTTTTAGCATCCAAACCAAACTAACCAATATAGTGAAGCGCAGGTTTCATCGCCACACGGCCTTACACACGGGCATGCCCATGGTCGTGTGGGCGCCATGGGATGAAAAATAAGCGTGCTGGTAGACGTGCGATATGAAGAAGAAAATTGTACATGGGCTACGACACCACGACCGTGCGATACAACCGTGGTCTATTTTGAGTAAACCAACACGGACATGAGCCACGCCTGTGCTTACCAACCATGTGCAACACTGACTATATAACCACAGGCGTGGCAATAATAGCACGGGCGTGGGAGAAGCGAACACAATAGAACACGGACACGAAACACAAGCGTGGGCAGCATTGCAAACGCGCCCAGTTTCAAAAATCACGAAAAACACGAGCTAAATAAAAGAGAAGCGGGCGTGGCTCCTGCCCGTGTCCCCTTCCCTATTTAAAGAACAATACCACCGTCTCCCACAAAAATTTCCCCCAAAACTTTAACCCTAGCCATTCCCATCAAATATTTCTACTCCCACTCCGGCCACCATCAAGAAATCCCTTACCATTGACTTCGCCTAGCCTTTATCTCCCTCCCTCTTTCAATTACCCATCAAAAAACCAGTCCACGCCCGTGGCTTGCACCTACACGCCCGACCCAAAGCTCTCCCATCGCCGTGCTTCCCCAACGAGTTGCAGCACACGCCCGTGTTTGGACGCTACAAGCCCGTGCTCCGCCCAACCAAGTCGTCACCCCCACTACTGGTCACCTCTTATTGTTACATTTACTGCCATTTTACTTTATCATATTTAGAATTTTATTCATCTAATTAAGAATAGGTTAATTAGTTTTTCATTATTAGATTGATTTAAACATTTAATTTTTGTTTGAATAACAATGATTAACATTAGATTGAATTACTCGTTCTTACATACAAAATACGATTGAGTTATCTTGTTATGAATTGATCTTCCTTATATTTTGGATACTAATGGAACCCCTTGATAAATGTCTTGGTTGGAAATATACTTGAATCGTTGCTTTTCGATTCTTTTCAGGTCAATAATGTCATCATCACGAGGAAAGAAAACCGCAGTCCCTAGTTCCAAAAAACGAAAGGGACTCGGTTCCTCATCAGCTAGCGCAACCTCGGAATTGCACCATCCATTTTTACGATTCCCTCTGGCTGTCCAAGAGGATCGTTACAAGATACTTCGGGCACGACCACTAGGAACAGGGAGATGTATTGATTGGACTGCCTTGGAACATGTCCAGTTAGCCGACGACGTACGGGCCCTACTATCCACCGACCCGTGGAATCAATTCTTCAACATCTTCGAGCCTACCTATTTGGAGCTCACTGTGGAGCTATGTTCAACATTTCACCTCCAGACAGTAATGTCACAACATGATGACCCCGGTACAATCCAATTCCGACTAGGGGGCATTATACAAGAACTTAATGTACCACAATTCGGGGCCGCATTGGGACTATATACCGACGAATTCGTGGAGGAACATGATCTCTCAGAGCTTTCTCGCCATTTCCATAAAGCCCCCGTGAGATGTTGGTACAACATAGCTCCCAACAACAACGAGTATGATCCTAGCTGCTTCAAAGCAACAACCCTTGCCCCAACCCTAAGGTACATCCACGCGCTCTTAGCACATACACTGACAGGTCGATGAGAGAGCACCGGCGTCGTCAACACTCACGACGCCTATTTCTTGTGGTGCATGGCGAACGGGTATGTTTTTGACTTGGCTTATTTCTTAGCTCACGCCATTCAACACCAGACGAAGCAGCAAAGGAGAGTAGTCATATCCATGGGGCCTTACATTACACGCCTGGCTCGATATTTCAGTCTCCTCAACGCCGACGCTCAAACCTCATCCCTTACACTGATAGGTCAGATAACCCCACAGGGCATCCAGACATTGTTACATATGAGGATGATTCAACGCCGGCGTGGGACAGACCCTCCACTATCGGTTAGCACCCATCACTGACGGGGAAGAGCCTGGGGACGTTGCTGAAGATGTTCCTCCACCACAGGAAGCACCACAACAGAGCCATCGGATAGCTCATTCCGCTGTTTCACTCTCAGACATTTCTGCACGTCTCACTCAGTTCAAGCATTACTATACACAGTAATTCAATAACACCGCTCGAAGATTCGACAGCATTGATGCGACGCTTCAGCAGATCTGTCATCACCTTCATATCTCATTGCCACCACCACCGCAAGATCCAGCCGATATAGAGGACTTCTGAGTCCTTTTCTTTTTGTTTTTATGTTTATTTTCATTTTCATTTTTATTATTTTTAATTTCTTTCCCTCTATCTTTATTTATACTTTTATTTATGTTGATTCTATCTTAGTTTACTATCTAAAAAGACTTGAAAGTTTCATTACTACTATTACTCTCACTTTATCACCGGCTATCTAACCCTAAGTCTCCATAATGACATCCATTCACTAAACTTAATTGATGACTTCGCAAGATTAAATAGATTTAATGCAACACTCAAGGAATGAAAATACCACCTATACCTAGTCATCACATTCGTCATGGAATATCACTCAAAGATTTCATCCATAAATCAGGAAGTTTCACTTCTCTCCCTATCTTTTGATTACTCTACTGCTATCATGCATCTTTGTACATTGAGGGCAATGTACATCTTAAGTGTGGGGGAGTGAATACTTATTTCGAGAAAGTGCCTAACTTTCTGCATTATTCTCAAATCCCTGAATGATATCTTGTCTTGAAGTAAGTTTTTCATATTATGATTAGAATGAAATTTCCTTTGATTTATGATTTTTATTGATATGTTTTAGATTAAGTCATTGATAACTGTGCATTGATGATTAAATTTGAAGAATACTAGAGAATCAAGCATGATAAGTCTATTTTTCAAAAATTAAAAAGTTTGTTAGGTTGTCTACCTGAATCTGAATGTTTCCTTGAAATTTGAAATTTACGAGGTTGATATCAAATACCCATAATTTCTGTGAGCTTTTGAGCCTTTTAGAGCATACATTCTTTTTCGTGCTCACTTTACTGATTATGAGTGTGTCAACATTGATTTGTTATTCTGGAATTTGCATTAATCATACATGTCGAGACCACACCTTTGATTTGATATACAGAGATGAGAAAGGCACCTAGGTTTTAACCCACTCACTCCACTAAAAGCCTACCTTCACAATTAAACCTTACTGAACCCCGTTTAATCATAACAACCCTTTTTATTGACTCACCCACTAATATTAACCCAAAACCCTTTGTATTTGTTATCACCATTCCTTTTGACTACCCTTATATCGAGAATCGATTTGATCAGTTGCCTAACTATTTTATTTATCAATCGTTAAATTTTTCCTTTATCATGTATATTTGACTTGTTCTTAAAAAAAATCGAAGTATATTCATTATTAGTTCTATGTTAGCTGAGCTTATACATGTAAATTCCAAATCTCGAAGAGAAAAAACTCGTTTTAATTGATGTAATTATTTAGGAGTAGTCATATTTCTAGTTAGGTAATTTGTCAGGTCAATCTCGATTTTAACCCTCTAATTCAACCTGTATCCACACCTTTAACCTAGGCCTCGTTACAACCCTATTCAAGACCTTTTGATTTGTGTATCATCTCATAATATAGTGGTGGAGATTTGATTTTTGTGCAAGCCTATGGGATTAACTTTTCATGTTCGACTTTTGAGTGCTTAATTCTGAACCTTAAACACTTTGAGTGGTTTGAGTGAATCTTTAGTGAGGATGTCAACTCTTGTCGATTTCGAATCAGAGGTAATTATTTAGGTAAGGGGAAACACCTAACGTTTTCAGGACTATAAATGTATGACTTTGATTGTTTGAATCTTTAAGACCCTTTGAGTTGAATTATCCAAGTATGAATTATCTTTGAATCATGACGAAACATTAGTAATGAATATTATGAATCTGGGAAGTTCGTTTTAATTATGGGTTGAGAATTTTGCTTGAGGACAAGCAAAAGCTTAAGTGTGGGGTATTTGATAAATCGTAAAAGTAACATATTTTAAGCCCACATTTAGCATGCTTTTGGATGATTTAAGCCTTGAATTATGTAATTTGGTGCTCTTAATCCTTTGTTTTCATGTTTTATACTCAGGAGAGCACCGGAGGACGAAAAGAATGAAAAACGGGCCCAAAATTGAGTAAATGGGCCATATCACGAAATCCACACGGCTTGGGCCCAAGACCACATGGCCGTGCCCCATTCAACAGCCTCGAACACGGCCTGGCCATGACTTACACAGGCGTGTGCCATGGGCGTGTCCCTATCGTGGGAAAGAAGAGTTTCACTCGGATTTGGATACTTAGGGGCAAAGAAACATATTCAGAAGCCTATATAAACACCCTACGTATGACCAGAAAAGGGGAAACCCAAGGCTTTAGTCCAGCTAGGCTAAAGAAGGCAGATTTGTGGGGATTTACTCGAAGATAGCCAGTTGATTCCTCTCAAGAAGCTGGAATTATACTCAAGACGGAGGATCTCTCCTTCAATTCTTTCACGGGGTTTAGGGATTTCTTATGTTTTGTTTTATCTTTTCTTTTGAGATGTTTTCTTTTATTGTTATGAACTAAACCCTTAGATACCTGAGGGAGATGAAACCTAAGATGAATCTTGTTATCGTTTGCTGAACTATATGATAAATATTTGACTTGTTCTTAATTTTTTGACTTGTTCTTAATTATGTGTTCTTAATTCTTGTGTTGATATTTCTGGGATATTAATTCAAGTGTGATGTGCTTAGCTGGAGGAGCAAAAGTCCCTACTTAAGAGTAGATCTAGCATAATGAAGCGGAGTTGATCGCACGCCTAGAGATATGGTGACGAGAATTTGCCGGATTAGGGTGAAACCTAATATGGGAGTCCATAGATCGAGTTAATGCAATTCTAGGGGTTTTAATTAGAAAGCGATTTCAATTAATCAACCTAGGGTTAGACGTTAGTCGCCTCGAGAGAGGGATTAATATAACTTAGGGAATCTTACGGACCAAGTCAAATGAATAAATCGTCTGGTTCAGAGTTAGATAACAAGTGAAGTCTAGGTGGATTCTTCCTTGGGTGTCGTCCTAATCAATTGGTTTTTCCTCAAGTATTTTTCCCAATTTCATTCTTCTTTGTCTTAGAGTCATTAGTTTAGTAGTTAGTTAATTTTAGATTAAATAAAAATCACTTTAATTCTTAGGCTAAATAATAAAAAGAGAGTTAGTATTAGTACTTTTGGTTCCTTTGGGTTCGACATTTCAGTCTTGCCTTAACTATACTACTGTTCAATAGGTGCGCTTGCCTCATATCATTGTCATAGTTATTTTCCAGGTTTGATCATTCTTTTTATAAATTTTAAGACTTTGACATTACGAAAAACAACGATAAATAATATTCCATTCATTAACAAAAATCAATTCAAAAGAATTCTCGGTAAGTACAGTCTTTAGACATCATACCTGAATGAGTTGATTAGCCGAGATTAACTTCTTTAACTGTGGCATTGTACATTCCAAATAATCTTTAGAATAATCTGATATCTCTCTCGTAACTATTTTCTACTCGCTAAGTCATTCCCATCTCTGATTAATTATTGCACCATTGAACTCTTTAGTTCCCTACTTGTGAGCTTATTCAATGTAAATCTCGTGAACTTCGTCATATAACACTATATCGGTAAGGGGATGAAGATTGTAAAGCCTTTAAATTTCTGACTCTCATACATACACGCATATAGCATAGCATTCAATCCCAACACAATATCATGTACTTTGATTACACATCTCTAGGTTTCTACTAATCATAAACACATTTTCAAATATCTTAGTAACACATTCAGCATTATCACATATGAATATTAACCAATCGTAATAAGCTCATCTCACAACAAATTTTTGATGTTATTCACTGCAAAAAGTCACTTTGATTTATCGAAATGCAGTGTTCAATCAGAGCGATAACACTTTATCCATATTCTTCAACTTATGGTTAATTCATTGTATCCATTAACAAATACATATCACCACAAATCATAGAGAATCAATTCAGGCAAATCAATATATTCACTAAGTTACACGAACTTACTTAACCCCTTTCAGCATTATCGATGGTAGCTCGGTTGGCAAGCATCCCTACTTTAACCAAAATAAATCTCATTGGAGTTGGGAGATATCACACTATCACAGTTCACTTATGGCATGTATAGCTAGACTCGCATACGCCACGTTAGTCCGAGAATATACTAAACTATAGCTCTGATACCACTAAAATGCAACACCCCTTACCCGTATTCAATGCCAAAATAGGGTACGAGGCATTATCGAAACACATACACTTGTAAACGTATTAAACTGAGTTATAAAATTTCATCCAAATTAGTACTTTTCAAATATTTATATTTGAGTCCCTAAATAGGTCCTACAAGGCCCAGTACATACCTTGGAAGTGGTTCGGGACTAAACCGAGAACTTTTGAAAGCACTAAAAAATTTCTTGAAAAACAGGGGCACATGCCTGTGTCCAATGCCATGTCCTTCACATAGCCGAGATACACGCCCGTGTGTTAGGCCGTGTGGCGTTTCGAATTTCTAAAACTCAAGTGCAGACTTCACACACCCTGGGCACATGGCCGTGTGGCTGCCTATGTGGCCACAAGTAAGGCTTTTTACTAAGCCCTTTGCCACCCCAAAACACTTATACATTTATACAAATTTATCATCACACAACATGGTATAACTAAGCATTCAAACATCCACACTATGACATCCACATACAATTTACAAACCACATTCATCATGCATAATCACACACACACACACACTTAATGATTCACATGCAAGTATACACATCCTTGAAATGCATCATCATAGACTTATAACATAACAAATATTGGCCACATTAAATGGCCGTATACAACAATAACCATCAAATAGCATAGGCTAACATTCTAGGCCAACTCATAATAACATATACACATAACCAAGTCCCTATACATGCCATAGACTTAAAAATACTTGAAGATCGTTGATACAATACCAATCAATAACTTGTTAGTGTGATAGAATCTCCGAGGGACCTCCAACTCGAGCTAGCATCTGTGACACTATAGGAAAAAAGAAAGGAAGGGGTAAACATTATAGCTTAGTAAGTAGGTATGTAAATAATAAGTGATTTATTAACAAGCTTTTATAAATCTTAACAATATGTTCTCAAGATAATACAATCATAATTGCATATAGTTCCACTATTTGTTCATGTTCATATCAAGGTGTCTACTTGAGTCACAGTCACTAAATTATTTATATCTCAAGCTAAGAAACTCCAAATTAAGATTCGCTAATTTTACCTGAAACTAGACTCACATATCTTTTTACCATAAAATTTTCAGAATTATTGGTTTAGCCAATAAGTACAGTTTATTCTTTAAAGTCTCCCTTGTTCTACTGTCTGACAGTTTAGAACCTTCTTCAGTAAAAATTTATTATCTCTTCGTACGGGATTTCGATGATGTTCTCGTTTGTTTCTATTGAAGGTAAACACATTAATAAATTTAAGCATATAAATTATAAACCATAATTATTTTTATACAATTTTTAGTTATTTTCCAAAGTCAGAACAGGGGATTTCAACATCATTCTGACCCTGTCTCACAAAAATTCGAATATCACAGAATATGAAATTCTTTTGTTTACACCGTTTCTTTTATGTAAAAATATACTCATTCAGATTTAATTTTATATCTTATTCAACCTCTATTTCGATTTCCATCATTTTTGGTGATATTTCAAAGTCACACAACAGTTGCTGTTCAAAACTATTTTGTTGCTAAATTAACTCTTTCATAATTTCACTTACTCCATTTCATCTTACCGAAGGTTCGATCAAATATCTAGCACATTGTTCATAAATTTTCACACTTATACCTGAACTTATTCATCACATAGTCATATTCAATTACACTTAGTCGTTACACGATCACATGTATTTTCACTTAGTCAATTTCCCGTTGAACTCATCGGAATAATAACAGATACACGGTGTCCTGCACATAGTACCACTCTTATAGCCAAAGCTGTCTAGTGCACATAGTAGCCTGCACTTAGTACCACACATGTAATCGAAGCTATCGGGTACGCATAGTAGCCTACACTTAGTACTACACACGTGACCTAAAAGCATCTTGTAGCTCTCTTGTACACATGGTGGCCTACACTTAGTACCACACATGTGACCTAGCTACCTCATTCGTATCTTTTCTATTCCGATGGTTCAACCGGGAATTCTCACTTTTCAACATTTTACCAATTCATCCATAATCAATCAAAATTCATAATTTACATCAAATAATTACTCCATATTCAACCAAATCTCATATAATATGACAAAATATTAAAACATAAATAAAAAAATGATGTATTATTTACATACAAACTTACCTCGGTAGTACAATCGGTGAAAAGGATTTATTCGTCATATTCTTTATTTTTCCCCCATTCTAAGTCTGGATCTCATTTTCCTTGATCTATAACAACACATTTAACTGTAACACATTTTTGGAAAAATTATATTTTTGCCCCTAAACTTTTTCATATTTACACTTTTGCCCCTAGGCTCGTAAAATGATTTTTATTCAATTTCCTTGTATTTTAAGCCTAGACGAACCATTTTCATAATCGATAGCAGTCCACAACTTCCATTTATTCACACACTCACACACATTTTAAAACTTTTTACAAACTAGTCCCTTTTTACAATTTCACCAAAAATCACGTAGTAAAAGTCGTTTCTCTAACTATAAACATACAGTTTCTACCATTAAACATCAAAATACAAGCATTTCTCATATGTGTAAATTTTCAAACATCAACCCTAGCTCAAATAAATGGTAGAAAGAGAGAGATCGTGTTACGAGGATTTCAAAAACGTAAAAATCATTAAAAACGGGGCTAGAACGTACTTACAATCGAGCTTGGAAGCTTGAAAAACCCTAGCCATGATTTCCCCTTGTGAAATTCGCCCATGGGGTTGAAGATGGACAAAAATTGGCTTTTAATTTTGTTTTTAATTCATTTTAATTACTAAATGAGGAAAATACCCCTAACTTAAAAATATTCTATTTCACCTATTTCATGTCCATTTTTGTCCAAAAAATTAACCAATGGTCTAATTATCATTTAAGAACCTCAAATTTAAAATTTCATAACAATTGGACACCTCTAACATGTAGAACTCAACTTTTGCATTTTTTTACAATTTAGTCCTTTTGTCTAAATTGAGTGCCCAAACGTCGAAATTTTTGAATGAAAATTTCACGTAATCATTCCGTGAAATTGAATACCGTAAAAATATAATAAAAATAAATTTTTTTTCTCGTTGGATTTGTGGTCCCGAAACCACTGTTCCAACTAGGCCCAAGTTCAGGCTGTTACAAGTCTACTAATATAATTTGCCTTTCATATTATGATCCTAGCACATAATACGCTTAGTATTAGTTAAATATTAGACAACCAGTAGCTAATTTTTATTTCTATTTTACTTTACATGCAAAACCTCGTGAGGAAAATATACAATGGGTATTTATGTAATCAATGAATAATTTTATTAAATTAATTTGTTTGAAAAAATTAAAACTATACAAACGAATATACTACACTTAAGGCACCAGGTCCAACAATGGGGAGGTATAAGGTTTCGAAATCTATACTATTTCAATATGACAATGCTTGCTAAACAATTTTGGCGTTTGCTTTTGCATACTAACTCTCTTCTTGCACGTATTCTCAAAACTAAATACTTTTCGACATAGGGTTACTTGAAGCTTATGAAGGTCACAACCCTTCTTTTATTTATAAGAGTGTTATAGTTTCAAAGCATGTTCTGCTCAAAGGCATCTGTTGGCATATTGGTGATGGTAGGTCGATTTATATTTTTAAGGATCCCTGGATAACCCATGATAATAATTTTTCTCATTAATTTGGACATACCCAAATTGTAGGAGGTTGTTGACTTCCTTCAACTGGATGGGATGTGTTGGGATCAAGGTATTATAGAGGGTATCTTGACTCCATCTGATGTCTCTCGTATTGCTCACATTCCAATCAATATGTATAACCCGAGTGATGTCTTGGTTTGGCTCTTCACTTCAAATGGTTAATACCCGATAAAGTCTCAATATATAGTTACTTTGACTCTTTTCGCTACCATTAGTTCTTATGTTGTGGAAGTACCTTAGTCATTGTTATGGAACATGAAATAACCAACCAAATTAAAGGATTTTACTTGGAGGTTGTTACGTGATTTAATTCATTATAATTTGCGTCTTATAGAAAAGGGTGTAACAGTAAAATCGACATGTTGTAGATGTGGGGGATAATTAGAATCTCAATCATGTTCTTTTAGGTTGTTCGCATGCTCATAATTCGTGGCTTTCAGTAGGCCTTCAACCTTATCATAATTTCATTAAACATCTTGTTACCGATCTGTTAGCTAACATGAATACTATCACCATTGAGAAAGTTCTTTCTTTATTATACATCTTATGGTTTCATAGAAACTTGTTCATCTGGCAGCAGAAAGATATGCATGCAGCTCATGTTGTGCATTTTGTTACTTCTTTTGTGCAGGATTGGAAGATGGTGCAAGCTTTTTTCGATTGGTTCCATCGTTCTTTTGTTACAGATTCACTAGTGAGGAATGCTTCAAAAAAGCCACCGGGGGGATGGTTGAAATGTAAAGTTGATGCAGCAAATTTCAGGGAAGAAATTAAGGCTGTTGGGCAACGGTGGAGCGTGATTCAGATGGTAATGCAATTTTGACTATCTCTAATACTTTCGATGCTTTTTTTTTCGCCTAATATTGTGATATGGAACAATTAGAGGAATGATTCTATGTTTAAATTTCTCTTAGCCTTTTGTTAGTGTCATTTAACACAAAACATTGTATTCGGTTAATGATGTTAGTAAATGGTGCCTGTAAGGGGAATATTAAAACGGGTCATTTTTAGGATGTAACTGTTTAGTTAAACGATACGGATTGAACAGCTGTGACTGACATGTTGTCACTCCAAACCATTATTCTATTTTATTTTGGCCAATCAGGATTGGCAAAGGCAGTTATGGAAATGTTTGTCGTTTTCTTCCTCATTTCTTTCTTCTGAAATATCATTCTCTCTTCTTACTATTCTTCCTTCCTTTCAATTTTTTGTTACAAGTATTCTTCCTTTAACAAAGGTATTAGAGTTGCAGTGGTTATCATGACCAATGATGGAGTCACCACGCGTCAGAAAAAGGAAATGGGCTTGATGCAGCTGGAGTTGACACAGCTGAAGGAGTTCTCATAGCTTGATGCCAAGCTCGATGGTTGTTTGAAGGATTTTCATGAGGAGTTCAGGGGTGAGCTTGGATCTGAACTCCATGCTTTCTTTGACCAGTATTTGACACAGATTTTAGGGTAGACCTCAACTGGAGCACCTAGATGGAGAGCATTG
Source organism: Gossypium australe (assembly GCA_005393395.2). NCBI lineage: Eukaryota > Viridiplantae > Streptophyta > Magnoliopsida > Malvales > Malvaceae > Gossypium > Gossypium australe. The sequence continues at coordinate 64,631,901 of CM016616.1, read as the reverse complement.
TACAAAGCATTCTTAAAAAACTGGGGACTGTAGGGGGTAACCAAGTTTTTCAAGGCCATTGTTCTCTACTAGCAAAGGAAATAATTACAACACTGGTAGTAGTTTTTCAAATTCAGGGAACTTTAGTATCTCAACACCACAAACTACCTACTAAGACCCGGTCCCAAACCGAGATGGATGAAAGGAGAAAGAAGGGTTGTGATTTTGGTATGCATCCAAATACACACTAGGTCATAAGTGCAACAGATCCCAGATATACCAGCTAGTGATAGAGCCTCGCTTGGAGCACAATTTTGAACTTAAAGGTAGAAGTTATCATTTGAAGGTTTTCTACTAAGATCGACCAAGTAGAAGTAATCATTCTAGGGGACTCTAGCAGTACACACAATTTTGTGGATTCTAGGTTGCTTAAACGGTTGAACCTTTCAGTGGATTCCTCTTGTCATTTGAAGGTGATGATTGCCAATGGAGCTTAATTGTCAACCCAAAGCTTATCTCGATATGTGGCTTGGGAATCACAAGGGTGGAAATTCCTTACTGACTTTATGATTCTACCTGTAAAAGGATGTGATTTGGTTCTTAGTGTACAGTAGCTGCTATCCTTTGGTCCAATTGTTTGGAATTTCTCTTCTTTGGTTATGCAGTTTGACTACCGAGGCAACCCTTGTACTCTTCAGGGTATTCTTCTTGGGAGTCAATGCATTTTGATTGGTGTACAGTTGTCTAGATGCCTTTGTATGCTGGAACATGGATCGTGTCCAGTATTTTTCACTAGTTCAGCTCTGACAGCTTTAACACTGCCATCCTAAACTTTCCCTCAGCATCTTGATTTACTTTTTAGTGAATTTGGTGATGTTTTCCAGTTTCCTAAAGGGCTACCTCCTAAAAGGATGTAGGACCATCGAATTCCCGTTCAAGATTAGTCTCAGGTGGTCAGAATCAGGCCATATAAGTACCTCACTGTCTAGAAGGCTGAAATTGAAAAGCTAGTCAATGAGATGTTTCAGGCTGGCATATTTCGAGATAGTAACAGTCCTCTCTCTTCTCCCATTGTCATGGTAAAGAAAAAAGATGGTAGCTGGAGATTATGTGTGGACTATAGACAGCTTAACCAACTAACCATCAAAGATAAATTTCCAATACTTAAGATCGATGAGCTTTTGGATGAATTAGGGCAAGACAATTATTTTTCTAAGTTGGACATGCGTTCAGGGTACCACCAGATCCGAATGTGGGAAGGGGATGTCCATAAAACTACTTTTAGAACTCATAAGGGCCACTCTGGGTTTCTTATCATGCCCTTTGGCCTGAGAAATACCCCCTCTAGCTTTTAGTCTTTGATGATTGGAGTCTTCAAGCATCCTCTAAGAAAGTCAGTGCTAGTGCTCTTTAATGACATTTTGGTTTATTCCATTGATTGGGCACAACATATGATCCATTTGAAGGAGGTATTGGCTTTGCTAAGGTAACATCAACTCTTTGTAAAAAACGGAAAGTGAAACTTTGGTACTACTGAAGTTGAATACCTGGGGCACATCATTTTATTTGGTTTTGTTCACATGGATCCCACCAAAGTTGATGGAGTGCTGAGTTGGCCAACTCCTAGATCGATCAAAGACTTGAGAGGTTTCTTAGGCCTCTCAGGCTATTATCATAGGTTAATTAGGCAATATTAGGTCTTAGCCAAACCTCTCACCACTATTTTAAAAAAAGAAGTACAGTGGAACTAGTCCCACAACGAGCAACCAATATTTGAGAAGCTCAAGCAGGAAGTATGCCAAGCACCCATACTTGCACTTCCTGACTTCCAAGAGGAGTTAACTGTAGAAACTATTGCATGTGGTCAAGGAATTGGTGTAGTGCTACAACAGAAAGGGAGGCCTATTGCTTTCTTCAATAAGGGTCTTAGGGTTCGACCTTCAGCCTTATCCATCTATAACAAGGAGATGCTCACAGTTCTACTAGCTGTCAAGAAATGGCACCCTTATTTAGTTGGCAAACATCTTAATATCAAGATAGACCACCAGAGCTTCAGATTTCTCGCTGATAGGCAAGCCATTACACCCTATCAGCGAAAGAGGGTAGCCAAGATGTTGAGGTATGACTACTCCATTACCTACAAACAAAGGAACCTTAATATTGTAGCTGATGTCTAGTCAATATGAGATCACTCGCAGGATGGTTAGTTATTGCAGTGTGAAGGTAGCATCTCATGGTCTGAAGTTTGGGGGCAGATTTTGGATTCGTGCTTCACTGATCCAACTCTATAAAAGATCTGTTTGAGCCTTCACACCAGCCTCAATGCCACCCAAAGTATTCCTGGGATGGTCGGGTCTTAAGAAAAAAAGGGAAAGCAGTGGTTGGGTGGAATCTTGGTTTAAGGAAGACCCTCTTTGACTTATTTCATGGAGGAGCCTTCGGGGGCATTCTGGAGTTTATGCCACTAGGCACATCAACATCACCTAGCTTATTACAACCTCTACCTATTCCCACTTGTGCCTGGGCAACTATCAACATGGATTTCATTGACGGATTGCCTTTATCCAAAGGGAAAAAATTTATCCTACTGGTGGTTGATAGACTCACCAAGTATGGCCATTTTTTTGCCTTGTCCCAACCATTTATTGCTCTTAAAGTAGCTCAACAGTATTTGAACCATATTTACAAGCTACAAGGAGTCCTTGAGTGTATCTTCTCTGATCGAGACAAAATATTTATTAGCTTTTTTCGGCAATCACTATTTCAATAGCTGGGAACCAAACTCTATCTCTCCATTGCCTATCACCCTCAAATTTGATGGGCAGAATGTGGTTTTGAACAGGTGTTTAGAAAGGTATTTGAGATGCATGTCTAGGGAGAAACCTGGTGAGTGGCTTCAATGGTTGCCCTTAGCTGAGTGGTGGTACTATTGAAGATGGCTCCCCATGTAACTCATGCAGCAGAAAAGGTGGCCATGCAGACCAACTTAAGCAAGCAGCAGCTGAAGCCCATCGAAACTGTCCATTTGTGACTAGTTTTTGTTACTCCAACTTTCTTGCTGTAATTTAGTTTTAGTTGAACTAAGTTGGTATCATTTTGTGATGTAATTAGGTGTTGATTGACTAAAAAATCATCAATGCAATGTTTACAAGCTAATTCAACAAGTTTCTATGTGTTTAGTGGTGTTAGGTGAATGTTAGGTAATCTTTGACTTGTAATGATCAGCCATCAACTTGTATTTGTGTTGGTTTTATGCCATTGTTCATTTTAAATGAAAACTTATCAAGTTTCCTTCCTTATGCTCCATTATTCTTAGCTTTGTATTTCATTTTTCTGTTAGTTTCTTGCTTTTGTTTGTTCTGCAAGTCACGAGGCTTGCTGCTCAAGTTTATGTTGAAGTAAGCTTGCTGTTCAAAACTCCAACAATTGGTATCAGAGCCTCAGTCTTAGTGGACCTGTCAAACCATGGCTTCATCAAGCTTTTCACCAGCTGTACCACCAGTCTTCAATAGAGAAGGCTTTCATATTTGGGTGGTCAAAATGAAGAGGTACCTACAGGTATTCGACCTATGGGAGGTGATCAACTCAGATGTCGAGCGAGCACCACTTAGGGCCAACCCAACAGTGGCTCAGATAAGGCAACATGCAGATGAGGGGACCAAGAGGCACAAAGCTATGTCATGCACTCAAAACTGTGTCTCAGATGTGATTTTTATAAGGATCGTGTCCTGTAAGACACCAAAGCAGGCCTGGGACAAGCTCAAAGAAGAATTCCAAGGTACAGAGAGGATTAAACTTGAGAACAGATTTCAAGAACTTGAAAATGAAAGAAGAGGAGACAGTAAAGCAATACTCTGATAGGATTATGGTTGTAGTAAACAGCATAAGGCTCATTGATGAGCAATTCAATGAAGCAAGGATAGTGAAGAAAGTGCTATCTACCTTACCATAAAGGTATGAGGCAAAGATATCCTCCCTGGAAGATTCAAGAGATCTTTCAACTATCTCCCTAACTGAGCTTATTAATGCTCTATATGCACAAGAGCAAAGAAGGGCCAGTAGAATGGAGGAGCACCAAGAAGGTGCTTTTCAAGCCAAGACCAAGTTTTTCTCGAGCACTTCAGCCTATAATGGCAAGAAGACTTGGAAAAACAGGCCTAAGCCTGATGCTGCAAGAAGAGGAGATCAACCTTGCACACTGTAAAAAGCCTAGTCATTCAGAAGCAAATTGCTGGTTAAGACCAGATGCACAATGCCAACTTTGTAAGAAGAGGGGTTATGTTGAAATAATTTGCAAAAACAAAGGCAAACTAAATCAGAACCATCAACAATAGGCTCAAGTAGAGGTTCGAGTAGCTGAAGACAGTAGTGACTATGAAGAGCAAGTGTTTGCAGTGTCATGCTCACCTGATCAGAAGAAAACTTCAGAAGGGTGGCTTTTGGACAGTGGTTGCACTAACCACATGTCCCCAGATGCAACCATCTTCAAAACTTTGGACAGGAGCTGCAAAACCAAAGTAAAAGTTGGCATTGGTCAATTTATTAAAGCTGAAGGCAAAGGGGATGTGTTGATATGCACTTCCACAGGTTACTCAGTGGTGTTCAAGGGCAAAGAGTGCCAGATTACTGATCCAAATGGATCAAGGCTCATGTCAGTCAGAAGTCAACTGGTCAAATGACTCAAACTTAGCTTACACAGCCTCAATTGAAGAGTCCAAACTTTGGCACCAAAGGCTTGGTCATGCCAATTTCAGTTTAATGGCTCATATGATTAGTCAGGAACTGGTTGAGAACTTCACCAACTCAGTTGGAGAGGAGAATATCTGTAAAGTATTCCAGCTGGGAAAACAAACCAGATTGCCATTTCCCTCAAATCAAGCCTAGAGAGCTTTAGAAAGGCTTCAATTGGTTCATAGTGATGTCTGTGGTCCTATGAAGACTCAGTCACTTAATGAAAACATGTACTTCATTCTCTTTGTTGATGATTATAGCAGATATTGTTAGATTTTCTTTCTGAAACACAAGTATGAACTAACTCAGGTGTTCCTGAAGTTTAAAACAGCTGTTGAAACAGAAACAAGTTGTAGGCTCAAAACCATAAGGTCAGATAATGGAACTAAGTATACCTCAGCTTAGTTTCAAGCTTACTGTGATGATGCAGGCATTAAACACCAGCTAACTAATGTCTATACACCCCAGCAGAATGCGGTAAGTGAAAGAAAAAACAGGAGCCTTATGGATATGGCCAGGTGTCTTCTGTTCGAGAAAAATCTGCCCAAGACCATGTGGGTTGTAGCAATTAACACTGTTGTTTACATTCAAAACAGACTACCAACCAAGGCATTGGACCATAAGACTCCATATGAGGCCTGGTTCAGGTTCAAGCCATCTTTGGCTCATCTGAAGGTCTTTGGTTGTTTGTGCTATGTTCATGTACCAACTGTGAAGAGGGACAAACTGTCCAAAAGAGCCCAACCTGGAATTCTTGTTAGCTATAACTCAGTTAAAAAAGGCTATAGGATCTTGGAACCTTCAACAAACAAGATCCAAGTAAGCAGATATGTGATCTTTGATGAAAAAGCATGTTGGAACTGGGATAGAAATGAACCAAAGACTGCTTCTGAGGAGTTGATAGCAGATCAAATTGAAGATGAACAAGATATTCCAAAAATGGACATTGATGATGTCCCAATCAGAGGTACCAGACCTTTGGCTGAGATCTATGAAAGATCACATGTAGCCATAGTGGAACAAGGCAGTTTCGAAGAAGCTGAAGCTCATGAAGGGTGGAAGCAAGCTATGATTGATGAAATCATGATGAAAGAAAAGAATCAAACATGGGAGCTGACTGAAAAACCTGCCAACAAAAGGACCATTGGTGTGAAGTGGATCTATCGAGCCAAGCATAATGCAAATGGGAGTCTAAACAAGTTGAAGGCTAGGCTAGTTGTCAAGGGGTTCAGCCAGAGATATGGTCTAAACTACATGGAAACTTTTGCTCCAGTGGCCAGGCTTGACACCATAAGGTTGTTAGTTGCTTTGGCTGCACAAAAGCAATGGAGCATACACCAGCTTGATGTGAGGTCTGCATTTCTCAATGGCTTCCTTGAAGAAGAAATCTACATTGATCAGCCTCAAGGTTTTGTTGTATCTGGAAAAGAACACATGGTGTGCAGGCTCAAAAAGGCCCTATACGGGCTGAAACAGGCTCCTCGAGCCTGGTATGCTAGAATTGACAGTTATTTGGTCAGTTTGGGATTCAATAGAAGCATCAGTGAACCAACACTGTATGTCAAAACTGAAGATGCTGAGGCACTGCTCATTGTGTCCCTCTATGTGGATGACCTTCTGGTGATAGGAGGAGACCATGTCATGTTGGCTAATTTCAAGGCCAACATGAAAGACATGTTTGAAATGTCTGACCTAGGCCAAATGGCATACTTTCTAAGAATGGAGGTGTTCTAAATAGAAAAAGGAATCTTCTTGGGCCAGCAAACCTTTTCCATGAAGATCCTAAAGAATTTCTCAATGGAGAATAGCAAATCAACAAGCACACCTGTCGCTGTTGGAATGAATTTGTCAAGCATAGGGGACCATGAGTTGGTTTGTGAAGGTACTTACAGAAGTTTAATTGGTTCCTTGAAACACCCCAAACCCGGCCCACGAGCCTTGACCGGATCTGACATGTTCCTTAGGAAAAAAAAAACCTTAGCTAAATCTTGTTTGCATTTTGGAAAACTGTAATGATTTTGTGCTTGCTAAAGCATGTCGGCTTTTAAAACGTATTTTGGCATATTGAAATAGTGAGATGTGATTCGAGTTTGTATTTTTAAGAAAACGTTTGTTTTATATTTTGTAAAATAAGTGGGGTTGCCGATTTTGAGAAATGGTTATTAAGTTGGGAACCGTAGTTACTTAGGTGATAAAACATTTAGAGTTTTGCGAAAAACATTTGATTAATTCATATACCGATTACTAAATGAAAGTTAAAAACTTAAAACATAAAAATTTAAATGTCTAAGTAGTGGCCTTATTACAACTGAAAAATACCAAATAAATCCCGAAAATAAAATAATAGAAAACGTAAATTCAACCGTTTGAAATCCCGAAAACGTTTAGAATGGCCACCACATAGTCTCCACTGACCCGGTCCATTCACTGAGTGTCACCTGAAAAGATATCCCACAAAGGGGTGAGTCAACAGACTCAATGTGCAACAACTAACACAAATTCCCAATCGATTTAGGCATAACAAATCATACATAGCAAATATAAGCAATGATGCAAACCCGAACCCAAACCTAGATAGCCATCCTCTACACATCACCCGTACCAACCAATCACACTGTGCGGATTACTAAATCGACCCTCCATCCGCTACACACCATCGAAGGCAGTCGCTGCAGACGACTTGCACATCGCCCTTATAAATTGTGGCATAGCCACCAGATAATGTGACAGTGTCACCAGATAACAAAATGTGTCATAAGTCACCACATTCAGATTATGTGACATGAGTCACCAGATATCGTGGTAAAAACCACCAGATCACTTCCCCTTTTCATATTCACCCATATGCCCCATGCGTCATACAAATATGCATAAATCATGCCATATTCCTTATTTCATATTTGTACCAATTCTCATATATGTCACATTCAATGTTCATAATTCTATTAACAGAGCTTTAGAGAATAACGTACCTGAATATACCGTACCTTTGAATGGTACTTTTAGCCAGATCTTTCATATTCTTATTAACACATGCATTACATTAATACCATAAATCTATTAAGAATTGGTGTAGGGCTACACACCTGGTTACTAACGTGTTCACTGAAATCCCGAAAATCCCGATCTAATGCTCTAGATCCCTAGTTTATACATTCGGCCAGCACTAAGCATTTTAGCAAAAAGCCATTCGGCTACATAATCAAATCCCGAAGGACTATCGCAACCAACATCCTTACCTTGCTGCCGATTTGGTTACTACTCAAATCCCGAAATTGTCACTTCTTTGTGGTAACTGTCTAAATCCCTATAGGCATATGTTAGATCCAATTCTAACATTTGAGCACAATAAATGGCCTTCGGCCTATAATCATATTTGCTTACCTAAGATTTTGAAATCCCGACTGATCTCCTTCTTGTAGTCGACAACAACCAAATCCCAAATTCCCCTTCACAGTTTCGGCCAAAGAATACTAATGGGATTAGTTCCTAGATTTCGACAAGTTTAAAAGAAAGAGATAGGAAAATTAAATGCTACTATTCCCTTACCAACTCAGTCGAATGCCCTTGCTTGGGACAGAGAGATTCGGCTCCTGATTAAAAGATCAATTCGGCTCCAAGAGGGTAGAGGAGCTATCGGCTATGGCCACCAAATAAAGGATTCGACTTGATGAACACTAGGGAGATTCGGCTTCAACAAGAATGAAAAAGAAGAGTATGAGGCTTTAGGGAGAATCGGCAATGGTTAGGAGAATCCTACTTTCGGCTTTTGAAGAATTGAAAAGAAAAGAGCATAGGTTGAATTAGAGATTTTCGGCTCAAAGAGAAAGATGAGAAAAGAATGAATTTCGGCACACCCTTCCTACTGTTACCAAAACCGAAAATACCATCCACCAAGCCCCATATTCGGCCAACTCTCCTTCCCCTTATCTAATCCCTTCTTTTTCTCCTAAAACTTCTCTTCTTTATCTCCTTAGCTTAGCCGAATTTTTAAAAGAAATTAATCACATCTAAAGCTCATCCCCTTGGTGCCCCATTGCCGTCCACCTCTGACTCTCCTTGCTGCAAAATAAAACTCCCTTTTTTGCTTCCCTTGCTGCTCGAACATGAGCCCTTTTACACTGATTATGGCGTCACCTCCTAAGGCTTTAAGTGGCGCCTCCTTGCCACTTTAACAAGCCCATTTGTGTGTCCAATTTCCCCTACAATTTCTCTTAAGGCCTATCAGGCTTAGCTCTCCTTTAAAACTTAAAATCAAATAATTTCTAAGGCATTCACCTACACTCTAAAGTCCACAGAATTCATAAAACACATTCACAACACACATAGGCATGCTACTTCATACATTTAATCAAAATTGCACAAGCCCAATATCTCGGATATTACATTCCTTGTTATACTTGACTGCAACAAGACCAGATATCATGTTTGATGTTAGTCTGCTTTCAAGGTTCATGCACTGCTGTAATAAGCAGCACCTTTAAGCAGCAAAAAAGGTGCTGAGATACATCAAAGGGACTCTAAGCTATGGAATGTTGTTTACTCAAGCTGAAAGTCTGAAACTAGTGGGATATACTGACAGTGACTGGGCAGGCTCAATGGATGGTATGAAAAGCACATATGGTTATGTTTTTAGCCTTGGATCAGCCATGTTTTGCTGGAGCTCGAAAAAACAAAGTCTGGTAGCTCAGTCAACAGCAGAAGTGTAATAGCCCTAACCCGTATTCGTCGCCGAATTAGGTTTAAGAGGCATTATCGGACGAAGAAAGACTTTTACGTACATTTCATAATACAATTCAACCAATGCAATCAAAGTGACCTTAAGCATGCTTTAGAATAGGGCCGAGACTAAACTGAACACATATAGAGATTCTCAGAAATTTAAAACTTTTTCAAAGTTACAGAGGTCATAAGCCCGTGTGGGCAGGTCGTGTGCCTCCTACAGCCTTCAGACACGCCAGTGTGTCTAAGCCATGTCAAAACAGGGCATACATACTGACTTGTCCACACAGCCGTGGACACGCCCTTGTGCCTTACCCGTGGTCGCTACTGACTTCACCACACGGCAGGTCATACGCCCATGTGTCCAGCCCGTGGTCAATCCTGACTTGTTTTGATTTACAACCACGAGGGACACGGTCGACCCACACGCCCATATGCTCAACCGTGTGGACAAATAGAGGCCATTTTCAAGGACAAATAAAACTCCCCTTTTTGCTTCCCTTACTGCTCGAAACTGAGCCCTTTTACACTAATTATGGCGTCACCTCCTAAGGCTTTAAGTGGCGCCTCCTTGCCACTTTAACAAGCCCATTTGTGTGTCCAATTTCCCCTACAATTTCTCTTAAGGCCTATCAGGCTTAGCTCTCCTTTAAAACTTAAAATCAAATAATTTCTAAGGCATTCACCTACACTCTAAAGTCCTTAGAATTCATAAAACACATTCACAACACACATAGGCATGCTACTTCATACATTTAAGCAAAATTGCACAAGCCCAAAATCCCGGATATTATAGTTCTACCCCCTTAAAATAATTTCGACCTCGAAATTACCTGGCTAAAATAAGTGAGGGTATTGCTGTCGCATTGCCTCTTCCGGCTCCCATGAACCATCTTCCGATCCATGATTATGCCATAACACTTTGACTAAAGGAACTGATTTCCTTCGCAACACCTTCACGTGTAGTTCCAAGATCTGAATCGGCTCCTCCTCATAGGACAAATCTGGCCTTAGTTCCACCTCCTCAACTGGTATTACATGAGATGGATCTGATCGGTAACGACGTAGCATAGAAACGTGGAATACATCGTGCATCTGCTGCAATTCCGAAGGCAACTCTAACTGGTATGCCACTGGTCCAACCCGCTTCAATACCCGATAAGGTCCTATAAACCTTGGACTTAACTTCCCTTTGCGACCAAATCTCATCACCTTCTTCCAAGGCGAAACTTTAAGAAACACCTGATCTCCCACAGCAAACTCTATTTCCTTCCGCTTGAGATCCGCATACGACTTTTGCCTGTCAGATGCTTTCTTCAACCTTGCCCGAATTACCTTAACCTTCTCTTCAGATTCTGCCACAATCTCTGGACCCAAAACTTGACGTTCCCCCAATTCTGTCCAACACGTAGGAGTGCGACACTTCCGTCCATACAGCACTTCATACGGTGCCATCCGAATACTGGCTTGATAGCTGTTACTGTATACAAATTCCGCTAAAGGCAAATATTCTTCCCAACTTCCTCTGAAGTCTATCACACATCCCCTTAACATATCCTCTAACACTTGGATCACTCGCTCAGACTGACCGTCCGACTGTGGATGAAATGCCGTACTGAAGTCTAATCTGGTACCTAAAGCCTGATGTAGTGCTTTCCAAAACCGAGACGTAAACCTTGGATTCCTATCCGAAATAATCGACACCGGCACTCCATGCAACCTCACAATTTCCGCCACATACAACTTTGCCAATTTCTGCAAAGAATAGTCAACCCGCACAGGAATGAAATGCGCAGACTTTGTCAATCGATCCACTATCACCCATACCGAGTCCTTCTTAGTAGGCGTAAGGGGAAGCCCACTAACGAAGTCCATAGTGATTCTCTCCCACTTCCACTGCGGAATCTTTATCGGCTGCAGCAGTCCTGACGGAACTTGGTGTTCCGCCTTGACTTGCTGACACATTAAGCACTTTCCTACGAATTTGGTAACTTCCCGCTTCAGACCAGGCCACCAAAACTGTTCCCTTAGATCTCTATACAACTTACTACTACTAGGATGCATAGCATAAGGGCTACTATGCGATTCTTGAAGAATTCTCTGCCTTAACTCCTTATCCTTAGGCATACAGACTTTACTCTTGAAACACAATACTCCATCGCTGTTAACACCATAGTTTTTCAACTCCCCACTCTGCACTTGCCGCAACTTAGCACTTAGATCATCATCTGCCAACTGTCTTTCTCTCACCTCATTCAACCATGTCGGCTTGACTTGCAACTCCGCTAACAAACTTCCATCGTCATACAAGCTAAGATGTGCGAACATCGCCCTCAGATCCGACACAACCTTCCGACTTAGGGCATCCGCCACTACATTCGCCTTGCCCGGGTGATACTCTATGGAACAATCATAGTCCTTCAGTAACTCCACCCACCTTCGCTGTCTCAGGTTCAACTCCTTCTGAGTTAACAGATACTTAAGGCTCTTGTGGTCTGTGTAGATCACTGACTTTTCTCCATATAGATAATGCCTCCATACCTTAAGAGCAAAAACCACCGCCGCCAGTTCCAAATCATGCGTCAGGTGATTAACCTCATGTGGCCTCAATTGTCGAGACGCATAAGCGACTACTTTCCCGTCTTGCATCAAAACACATCCTAATCCTGTGTGGGAGGCGTCACAATACACTGTGAAATCCTTCCCTACCTCAGGATGAATCAAAACTGGAGCTTCAGTCAAAACCGTCTTAAGCTTCTCAAAGCTCTCCTGTTGCTTATCTGTCCATACAAAAGGTACCTCCTTCCTTAGCAACTTCGTCAAAGGTGCAGCTATCGATGAAAACCCTTCTACGAACCTTCTATAATAGCCTGCTAACCCCAAAAAACTGCGAACCTCAGCCACAGACTTAGGTGGCTTCCAATCTAACACCGCCTCAATCTTTCGAGGATCCACCCTTATCCCTTCTGCAGACACTACATGCCCCAAGAATGCGACCTCCTTAAGCAAAAATTCACACTTGCTGAATTTGGCATAAAGCTTCTTCTCTCTTAACACTTGCAACACCACCCGGAGGTGCTTATCATGTTCTTCCTCAAACTTGGAATACACCAGGATGTCGTCTATGAACACAACGACGAACCGATCCAAGTAAGGTTGAAAAACCCGGTTTATCATATCCATGAACGCGGCTGGGGCGTTCGTCAATCCGAACGGCATTACTAAGTACTCATAATGCCCGTACCTTGTCTGGAAAGCTGTCTTATGGATATCTGCTTCCTTCACCTTAAGCTGATGATATCCAGACCGTAAATCTATCTTTGAGAATACTGCTGCCCCCCCTAAGCTGATCGAACAAGTCGTCTATCCTCGGCAAAGGGTACTTATTCTTGATGGTCAGCTTATTCAACTGATGATAATCTATGCACATACGCATAGTTCCGTCCTTCTTCTTCACAAACAAGACCGGTACTCCCCATAGAGACACACTGGGTCGGATAAACCCACGATCAAGCAACTCCTGGATTTGAGCCTTGAACTCAACCAACTCCTTTGGTGCCATTCTGTACGGGGCAATTGACACAGGAGCTGTACCAGGTAGCAAGTCGATTCCAAACTCCACCTCCCTGTCCGAGGGTATTCCAAGTAATTCCTCCGGAAAGACATCCACAAATTCCCTTACTGTTCTAACTCCACTAACTCCCCCTTCTTTTGCAACCAACGCACTAACGAAGGTCAAAAATGCCTTGCACCCTTTCCGAACCATCTTATCAGCCTTTAATGCAGAGACTACATTAGACAAGTAGTTTCTTCTTTCCCCTATCATAATTATCGCCTCATCCTCCGGCGTCCTTAACTCCGTTCGCTTAGCTGTGCAATCCAATATAGCCCGATGTTCCACTAGCTAGTCCATGCCAAGAATGAGATCAAATTCACCGAAGGGTAGTTCCATCAAGTCGGCAGGAAATACCACTCCCTGAATCTCTAGAGGTACTTTCTGAAATTTCTTATTCACCACTACAGTTTGACCTAAGAGGCTCACTACAGTCATCTCCCTTTCAGACAGTTCAGAGGCTATGCCTAGTGTTTCAACTACTCTACATGCAACATAAGAGTGGGTCGAGCCAACATCAATTAAAGCAAAGTAAGGCTTGCCAGCTATAAGGAACGTACCGGTTATGACGTCCGGTGCATCTCCATCCTCCCTCCGGCGAACTGCATATACCAGACCTGGTTGTCTAGCCTCCGTATTACCAATACCTCTGCTCGGTGTTCCTCGTCCTCTTCTAGAACCATTACCTCTTCCATTCGGACCACGACCCCGCGGTGGCTGCTGTCCACCTCTTCCAGCCTGATTAACTCCCTGAACCGCTGGTCGATTCCCATCTGGTTTCATAGGACAGTCCTTAATCATGTGATCCTTGGACCCACACTTAAAACAGCCCCCTGTCTTCTTCCAACACTCCCCTAGATGCATCTTTCCACACTGAGCACAAGTACGGTACTGCCCTCCTGCGACAACCTGCTGTCCTCGCTGCCCATCAACTCGATGCCTCTTTTGAACATTTCCAGATGACCCTGAAGATCCAAAGCCTCTCTTCTGCTTATTCCTATCCGTATTCTGTCTCACGGATTCCTTAACTCCTTCGGCTACCTTAGCCTTCTCCACAAACACGGTAAACTCCCTTTCCTGCTGTGGAGCTATCAACAATCTCAGGTCATCCCTTAATCCGTCCTCAAACCGGACACATCTCTCATGCTCCGTAGCCACGATTCCTCGAGCATACCAGCTCAACCTTTAAAATTTTGCCTCATACTCTGCCACGGACTTATTCCCTTGAACCAGCCCCAGAAATGCCTTCCTCTACGCATCAACATAACTAGTACCAACATACTTCTTCTGATACGCCGCCTTAACATACTCCCAAGTGAGATCCTCAGCTGTAGCACCATCCCGAACTGTGAGCCACCACTGATATGACTCATCGCGGAGAAGCGACACCATTCCTTTCAGTTTCTCCTCAGCAGTCAGATCCAACTCGTCCATAATTCGCTCCGTCGCCTCCAACCAATACTCAGCCGTATTGGGCGCCACAGCGGATACACCACGAAATACCTCAGCTCCATTGGCTCGGAGTCGCTCGGGTACAGATTTTCGAGCTCCCATACCTTCGCTTGCTCCGGCCACCATCTCAAGGACCCGCAGCACTGCCTGCGATACTGCATCATCCCCTGTCTGATCCTGCTGCTCAACACCAACCGCTGGTGGTGGGGGTGGTGGTACCTTATTTTCAGACCCTTGACCAGACCTCACGGGTTCCGATACAGTCATTCTGCCTCTACCACGTCCTCGCACATTACGACCACGTCCCCTAGAGCTCATGTCTACGATTGCGATTTAATCTGGTTTAAGAAATTTTATGCATTAGTCCTTGTTCCACTGATTATCCGCGAAGAAGTTTTATGAAAAGAAGTTTAGTAGTAGTTCTTTCGATCATTTCAGAGTTTTCATTTCAAGTCTTCTATCCTAATTCAGAGAAAACACATTCATTCAATAGTATCAACTACACACATCCACCACTCAAGCATTTTCGTCCGTTTCCATCCCAGGGGTATTTTCGTAATTCTTCCTATAGGGGTATTTTGGTAACTTTCCAAATCAGGGTATCTTGGTATTTTGTAAAATGGGGTTTTTGGTATTGTTGTAAAGAATATTTTAATAAAAGTCGAGGGTAATATGGTAATTTTATAATCCAAGGGTATTTTAGTAATTTTTACAACCCATGGGTATTTGGGTAACTTTGTAAATCGGGAATATTTTGGAAAAAAATTTTCAAAAATAATTTTTTCTACAAATCAAAGGGGTAATTTGGTGAATTTAAAACTAAGGTTTTTATAAAACAATGTAGCTAGTCCCTTTCGGGTTTTAATTATTGAATTTAGCCCGTGAATAAGTCTTCTTGGTTAGGGTGAACCGTCACTACACACCAGGTAGGATTCGAGTAGAGAGGAGGTGAGTCACTAGGACTGCTTAAATACCAAGCTCCCACCGAATCCAATCCTAGACATGCGCACAATGGTTGCCACACCCTAACTCGGCGACTTAGACACAGGTTTGTTTAATTAGGCTTTAAAGTGTTAAGTAATTCCATGTTGGGGTAAGCTAATCCTAGGGTTCAATAACTTCTAATGTACTAATCTACGTTCCCGTTATACCCACATGCGAACCGTACATTAATACAAATCACCCAACAGTTAGGGGTACTTACCTGGGGGACTTCGGGTCGGAGACTTGGGTGCCATGCCAGAAAACCTGCTCCTTTCCAAAAATTTTCACCAAAAACCTTTTTGGGCTGAATTTTGAAAACATTGTGGGCTTTAAACCCAAGGCTGAGAGTTTAAAACTGGGCTCTGATACCAAACTGAAACACCCCAAAAGCCGGCCCACGAGCCTTGACCGGATCTGACATGTTCCTTAGGAAAAAAAAACCTTAGCTAAATCTTGTTTGCATTTTGGAAGACTGTAATGATTTTGTGCTTGCTAAAGCATGTCGACTTTTAAAACGTATTTTGGCGTATTGAAATAGTGAGATGTGATTCGAGTTTGTATTTTTAAGAAAACGTTTGTTTTATATTTTGTAAAATAAGTGGGGTTGCCGATTTTGAGAAATGGTTATTAAGTTGGGAACCGTAGTTACTGAGGTGATAAAACATTTAGAGTTTTGCGAAAAACATTTGATTAATTCATATACCGATTACTAAATGAAAGTTAAAAACTTAAAACATAAAAATTTAAATGTCTAAGTAGTGGCCTTATTACAACTGAAAAATACCAAATAAATCCCGAAAATAAAATAATAGAAAACGTAAATTCAACAGTTCGAAATCTCGAAAACGTTTAGCATGGCCACCACATAGTCTCCACTGACCCGGTCCATTCACTGAGTGTCACCTGAAAAGATATCCCACAAAGGGGTGAGTCAACAGACTCAATGTGCAACAACTAACACAAATTCCCAATCGATTTAGGCATAACATATCATACATAGCAAATATAAGCAATGATGCAAACCCGAACCCAAACCTAGATAGCCATCCTCTACACATCACCCGTACCAACCAATCACACCCTGGGGATTACTAAATCGACCCTCCATCCGCTACACACCATCGAAGGCAGTCGCTGCAGACGACTTGCACATCGCCCTTATAAATTGTGGCATAGCCACCAGATAATGTGACAGTGTCACCAGATAACAAAATGTGTCATAAGTCATCACATTCAGATTATGTGACATGAGTCACCAGATATCGTGGTAAAAACCACCAGATCACTTCCCCTTTTCATATTCACCCATATGCCCCATGCGTCATACAAACATGCATAAATCATGCCATATTCCTTATTTCATATTTGTACCAATTCTCATATATGTCACATTCAATGTTCATAATTCTATTAACAGAGCTTTAGAGAATAACGTACCTGAATATGCCGTACCTTTGAATGGTACTTTTAGCCAGATCTTTCATATTCTTATTAACACATGCATTACATTAATACCATAAATCTACTAAGAATTGGTGTAGGGCTACACACCTGGTTACTAACGTGTTCACTGAAATCCCGAAAATCCCGATCTAATGCTCTAGATCCCTAGTTCATACATTCGGCCAGCACTAAGCATTTTAGCAAAAAGCCATTCGGCTACATAATCAAATCCCGAAGGACTATCGCAACCAACATCCTTACCTTGCTGTCGATTTGGTTACTACTCAAATTCCGAAATTGTCACTTCTTTGTGGTAACTGTCGAAATCCCTATAGGCATATGTTAGATCCAATTCTAACATTTGAGCACAATAAATGGCCTTCGGCCTATGATCATATTTGCTTACCTAAGATTTTGAAATCCCGACTGATCTCCTCCTTGTAGTCGACAACAACCAAATCCCGAATTCCCCTTCACAGTTTCGGCCAAAGAATACTAATGGGATTAGTTCCTAGATTTCGACAAGTTTAAAAGAAAGAGATAGGAAAATTAAATGCTACTATTCCCTTACCAACTCAGTCGAATGCCCTTGCTTGGGACAGAGAGATTCGGCTCCTGATTAAAAGATCAATTCGGCTCCAAGAGGGTAGAGGAGCTATCGGCTATGGCCACCAAAATAAAGGATTCGGCTTGATGAACACTAGGGAGATTCGGCTTCAACAAGAATGAAAAAGAAGAGTATGAGGCTTTAGGGAGAATCGGCAATGGTTAGGAGAATCCTACTTTCGGCTTTTGAAGAATTGAAAAGAAAATAGCATAGGTTGAATTAAAGATTTTCGGCTCAAAGAGAAAGATGAGAAAAGAATGAATTTCGGCACACCCTTCCTACTATTACCAAAACCGAAAATACCATCCACCAAGCCCCATATTCGGCCAACTCTCCTTCCCCCTATCTAATCCCTTCTTTTTCTCCTAAAACTTCTCTTCTTTATCTCCTTAGCTTAGCCGAATTTTTAAAAGAAATTAATCACATCTAAAGCTCATCCCCTTGGTGTCCCATTGCCGTCCACCTCTGACTCTCCTTGCTGCAAAATAAAATTCCCCTTTTTGCTTCCCTTGTTGCTCGAACCGGAGCCCTTTTACACTGATTATGGCGTCACCTCCTAAGGCTTTAAGTGGCGCCTCCTTGCCACTTTAACAAGCCCATTTGTGTGTCCAATTTCCCCTACAATTTCTCTTAAGGCCTATCAGGCTTAGCTCTCCTTTAAAACTTAAAATCAAATAATTTCTAAGGCATTCACCTACACTCTAAAGTCCTCAGAATTCATAAAACACATTCACAACACACATAGGCATGCTACTTCATACATTTAATCAAAATTGCACAAGCCCAAAATCCTGGATATTACATTCCTTGTTATATACTTGACTGCAACAAGACCAGATATCATGTTTGATGTTAGTCTGCTTTCAAGGTTCATGCACTACTGTAATAAGCAGCACCTTTAAGCAGCAAAAAAGGTGCTGAGATACATCAAAGGGACTCTAAGCTATGGAATGTTGTTTACTCAAGCTGAAAGTCTGAAACTAATGGGATATACTGACAGTGACTGGGCAGGCTCAATGGATGGTATGAAAAGCACATATGGTTATGTTTTTAGCCTTGGATCAGCCATGTTTTGCTGGAGCTCGAAAAAACAAAGTCTGGTAGCTCAGTCAACAGCAGAAGTGTAACAGCCCTAACCCGTATTCGTCGCCGAATTAGGGTTAAGAGGCATTACTGGACGAAGAAAGACTTTTACGTACATTTCATAATACAATTCAACCAATGCAATCAAAGTGACCTTAAGCATGCTTTAGAATAGGGCCGAGACTAAACCGAACACATATAGAGATTATCAGAAATTTAAAACTTTTTAAAGTTACAGAGGTCACAAGCCCGTGTGGGCAGGTCGTGTGCCTCCCACAGCCTTCAGACACGCCAGTGTGTCTAAGCCATATCAAAACAGGGCATACATACTGACTTGTCCACACGGCCGTGGACACGCCCTTGTGCCTTACCCGTGGTCGCTACTGACTTCACCACACGGCAGGTCATACGCCCATGTGTCCAGCCCGTGGTCAATCCTGACTTGTTTTGATTTACAACCACGAGGGACACGGTCGACCCACACGCCCGTATGCTCAACCGTGTGGACAAATATAGGCCATTTTCAAGGACAAATTGCCACCCACACTTGGGTCATCCCTACAAGCATAAACAAACATATTTCTCAATACAATTGGTAACCAAAAACACACTAAATGGTCATCATATTATCCTATTCAGTCTCATTTCTAAACATGCCAATTTGCACAATCAAATCACATATAAATCCAAGCATAATTCATCCTCAAATTCATTATATCACTATGGAATCAATTCATCTATAAGCTTATCATTCATGAAGCCATTTCATTGCCATTAAGCCATACCAAAACATGCACCATAATCCATATTCACTCATGCGTAATACCAACATTTATCTAGCCAAATCACATGGCTATTTAAATCTCAAACATATACCAAATAACTAGTCTATACATGCCATATTTAGTTTTATACACATTCAAGGTACCAAAGTTAAGTTTGAAAGTGTGGTGATGATCCTTGACAATTCTCAAGCCTTACGTAGATTTGACGACCTATAAAACAGTGTAAACACACACAGAGAGTAAGCTTTCCAAAAGCTTAGTAAGCCATATACAAATAAATTTAGCATATAAGTATTCAAAACATATAATCAATATGGATTCACTAATAGCTCAATTGCATAGCCATAATTCTTCTTGGCACATTTACTTAACCATTCATCTTTCAATCTTGCATATCACCATATACTTTATTGGATGATAACTTGTCCATTCATGTAACACATTTACATTCTCATATTCAAATACATAACTCATCTAGGTAAGTTTATGAATATGCTTACCTTCTTATACATACAATATGTACATATCAAATGTACTTGAAACAGATATACAAATCATATTGTCGTTCATTTCTCGAACTTGCCCGTTGAACTGCTCGGAACTAAATAGGATACTCAGAGGGCTCAGAATAGTCGTACAATGCCAACATCCCAGACATGGTCTTACATGTAACCAAATATCGATGCCACTATCCCAGACAGGGTCTTACACGAATCAATACGATGCTAATGTCCCAGACATGGTCTTACACGTAAATCTCATATTGATGCCAACGTCCCAAACGTGGTCTTACACGAAATTTCAAATCAATGCCAACGTCCCAGACATGGTCTTACATGATATCACATATTGGACACCTATGTCATGACATATACTATCCTATCTATCCCTAGGTTCAAACGAGACTTCTCAGACTTTAACAACTTGTCGACTTATTCGTAATCTTAGATTTCACATACATTCCATCTCAATGGATATTCAAAGGAATTCAAATTTCATTTATACACAAATAGTTCAATGCAAATACATTTATTTGTATATCGACTTACATCGGATTCGGTTATCGATCGGATTCAGTTATTCGACTACTTTCGATTTCCCGCGATCTAAGTCCATTTTCTTCGGTTATTGATCTATACGTATTCAAATTTAATCCATTTATTCAAAAACTCATTAAATTCAATCCAACAACACATATTTAGGGAAATTTACAAATTAGCCCTCACATTTTCGCATTTTGACATTTTAGTCCTTATTTCACAAAATCACAAAATATACCAAATTTCATGATACTCATGCTTGGCCGAATATCACCCATGTTCAATCAAGCCCACACATTTCATTTATTTCACAAATTAGCACTTCAAAATTTCATTTTCTCAATTTGATCCAAAATACTCAAATTCAACAAAACTCCAAAGACAAACTATGATAATCAAACACATATCTTTCATTTTTTATTATCAAACATCACAAAACACATGAGTTCATCAAAGCCTCATTTCAAAACATCATCAATTCTCAAAATTAAGACATGGGTTTCAAATTTTACGAAATAACGATTGCAAAAACGTAAAAAATTATCAAAAATTGAAATCAAACATACCTTGAATTGAGCTTAAAAGTGGCCGAATGCCCTAGCTAGTTTTTCTTTCTTCTTTTTCTTTCAATATTCGGCTAGATGGATGAGCATTATGGCTTATTTTCATGTTATTTTTATTATAACATTACTTATTAATTCATTTACTATATTAACCTTATAATTAAACATATAAAACACATAAATACAAGGTCATTTATGACCTTTGCCGTCCACTTACTAAACTAGTGGCTAAATTGCCACATAAATCCTCCACATTTAAAAGCCACATCGATTTAACCATTAATCAAATAGAAAGTCACTTTTACCTTTTATGCAGTTTAATCCTTTTCTCAAATTAAGCACACAGACGAACAAATTAACTTATGGAACTTTAACACATACTTAACCACATATCAAAGGCACAAAAAATAATATTAAAATCTTTTACTGACTCGGATTTGTGGTCCCGAAACCACTGTTCTGATTACGGTCTAAACCGGATTGTTACAAGAAGCTGAATATGTTGCAGTAGCTGGAGCTATAAACCAAGCCATGTGGCTTAGGAAAATCTTAGTAGATCTAAACCTCAATCAAAGTGGTGCTACAAAGATCTATTGTGACAACAAATCAGCTGTTGCAATAGCAAAAAATCCCGTTTTCCATGGCAGAACCAAGCATTTCAGCATAAAGCTTCATGTGGTTCGAGAAATGGAGCAAGCTCAAGAAGTTGAATTGATTCATTGCAACTCAGAGGAGCAAGCTGCTGACATCTTAACTAAGGCTCTCAATAAGTCAAGGTTTTATAAGCTGAGAGAACAAATAGGAGTTTGCAGCATGGAAGCCAAGGAGGAGTGTTGAAGGTGGCTCCCCATGCAACTCATGCAGTAGAAAAGGTGGCCATGCAGACCAACTTAACCAAGCAGCAGCTGAAGCCCATCGAGACTATCTATTTGTGACTAGTTTTTGTTACTCCAACTTTCTTGTTTTAATTTAGTATGAGTTTAACTAAGTTGGTATCATTTTGTGATGTAATTAGTTGTTGATTGACTAAAAAATCAGCAATGCAATGTTTACAAGTTAATTCAACAAGTTTCTATGTATTTAGTGGTGTTAGGTGAAAGTTTAGGTAATCTTTGACTTGTAATGATCAACCATCAACTTGTATTTGTATTGGCTTTATGCCATTGTTCATTTTGAATGACAACTTATCAAGTTTCCTTCATTATGCTCCATTATTCTTAGCTTTGTATTTTATTTTTCTGTCAGTTTCTTGCTTTTGTTTGTTCCGCAAGTCACGAGGCTTGCTGCTCAAGTTTATGTTGAAGTAAGCTTGCTGTTCAAAACCAAAACAAGTACAATACTACCTTTCACACTGCCATACAGAAAACTCCATATGAAGCATTATATGGCAAACCATCTCCTCATCACATGCCCTATCTAGTTGGTTCTTCACAAGTGGCCACTGTGGATCGAGGCCTCCAACAGAGACAAGCAGCTAGGGATATGCTGCGATTCCATCTAAAAAGGGCTCAAGCATGTATGAAGCAAATGGCTGACAAGCACATATCTGAGCAGGAATTTCAGGTTAGTGACTTGGTTTATCTTAAGTTACAACCCTATAGGCAGAATTCACTCAGGAAGAGGGGCAATCAGAAATTGTCTCCACGATATTTTGACCCTTATCCCGTAGAAGCTAAGAGGGGCAATGTAGCATACAAGTTGACCTTACCTACTAGTGCCCGCATTTATTCCACCTTCCACGTTTCCCAACTAAAAAAGCACATTGGTTCAGCTGTCAGTACTCTAATGCTACCTCCTACAGATGTCCATGGGACTTTGGACAAGATACTAATAAAGGTTTTGGAATGACAAATGGTGAAATGAGGGAATCAGGTAGTTACAGAAGTATTGATCGAATGCGCGAACACTTTTCCTGAAGATTCCACCTGAGAGAGTTTGGTCGAGTTGCAACAGAAGTATCCAACGTTTGATCCTTGAGGACAAGGATCTTGTTCATGGGGGGGGAATATTTGATATGGAACAATTAGAGCAACTTTTATATGTTAAAATTTGTGTTAATTTTCTGTTAATCTTTTGTTAGTGTCATTTAACACAAAATATTGCATTTGAATAATGATGTTAGTAAATGGTGCGTGTAAGGAGAATATTCAAATAAGTCGTTTTGAGGGTGTAACTGTTTAGTTAAACGGTGCTGATCGAACAACTGTGACTGATAGGTTGTCACTCCAAACCGTTATTCTTTTTTATTTTGGGCAATCAGGATTGGCAGAGGCAGTTATAGAAATGTTCATCGTTTTCTTCCTCATTTCTTTCTACTAAAATCTCATTCTTTCTTTTTACTGTTCTTCCTTCCTTTCAATTTTCTGTTACAAGTATTCTTCCCTTAAGATATTGTAGAAGCTATTGCTATTGGGAAGGCTTTATCATGGTTGAAGAGTTGTCGTTTCGATCGCATTATTGCGGAATCGGATTGAGCCCCCTTTAGTCCATGCTCTACTTGACAAAAAATCCAATACTTATAAATTTGGTTTGTAGATTCATGATTGTTCTATCTTTAAGTCTAAGTTAAGCAATTTTTCCTACCATTAGATTCGTAAAGACGGAAACAAGACTGCTTACAAACTCGGCAAGGTCTCTTTGTTATATGTAAACTACTTCATATGGACTGATTTCCCGGTTAATATTTCTAGTATTCTAGTTTCTGATGCATCCAATGTTATTAATATCAATGATGACAAGGATCTTAGGCACGGGTGTAACGGGTAACGCCTATTTGTTTGAGTTAGATTTCCTCCTATTAATTGGTTTTGTTTCTTGTGTTATCGATGAATGAGAAATTTGGGTAAAAAAACTAGTATAAATAGAAGTGTTCATGGGTTGGGTTAGATTTGGGTCGAGCCTAAGCATGATATTAATATACTTTATGCTTGTTCAAGCTCGACTCGACCCGAAATATGGGCCTACAATTTTGGCCAAACTCGTCCATATTTGCAGAAGTCTAACCCAAGCCCATTTTAGGCCCACACATATTATTTTTAAATTTTTTTAAATATAATTTTATTTTATTTTAATATTTAATAATTTTATACATTTTATATTTATTGAAATTTTTTATATAATCACCTTAACATTATTTTAATGTTTATATTAGAGTAGTATTATATATTTAGTATACGTTTATTTTTTTAATGTATTTTAAATTACATAATATATAAAAATAACATAATATAAAATATTATAAACTTAAAAATTAGTCGGATCAGGCTTTGAAGGTTCAAGTCTGAACTCGACTCATATATTAAACGGGTCTAATTTTTTGCCCAAATCTATTTTTCGGACATAGTATTTTGCCCAAATCTTCTCAAATTTTGGATGGATCTTCAGGCCTGAACTGGTAACCCGACCCATGAACATGCCTAAAGTATAAATAAATAATTAGTATATATTTAGTTAAAATAATTTAATTTTTACTTTTACCGGACTAAAAAATGTTAAAAAATAAAATTCTAACCCCAACAAAGTTCTAGTAATAATAATCATAATAATAATCTGTTTTTAGGTGGTTTTGTTGTAAAAGAAGGGTCAACAATGGAATTTGAGGAAAAGCATGCATCTCAAAAACTACAAAAGCGCTGGACATGCTTTACAGGCAGAACATTGTAGCACTTGTAATAGTGGAAATCATGTCAGCTCACAGTGAATCTGCATCTACCTTACCAGAAAAGTGAAGACATTAATAAATATTTCAATCTCCCTTTCTTTCTATATTTTTCTCCCGTTTAAACATTTGGAATTTGGTTTCTTCTTTTCAATTTCATTGCGGTAAGCTAGAGAAAATCACGATAACCTTTCTTTTTTCTTTGGGGTAGTGGTGGTTATTTATTATCCCGTCCCCCCCCCCCCCGCCGGCGGGGCGAGGGTCTTTGTTGTTGTCGTTGTTTGGTTTCCTAGAAAACTGTAGAAAAAAAAAAGAGAAAAGATTGGAATGTTTGCAACAACACAAATTGTAATAGGGACTAACCGTACCATTTGAGTTTTTTTTTTTTTGTATGTTAATCTCTGAAAACGGGTAGTTCTCATTGTTTTTTTTTTTTTTTTGGTTGATTAAGCTTTTCTGTTTTGAGTAACAAAGAGTAAGTTTCTCGTTATCAGCTCTGCTTTCTTAGGATTTGAAATGTGAAAGAGTTTGAACCTTTTTTTTTTTTTTAATATATGAGCTCTGGGTGCACTTCTGCTTGAGCAGAAGATTCATGTAGTTAATGTCTTTTTATATTTACTTTCATGGGATTCGAAACCTCACATTTTGAATACATCTTCATTTTCTTTTCCTTGAAATAAAAAAATGAAAAGAAAAATCAGCCTTAAGTCTGTGCAACTCAAATTATCAGCTTTTCTCAGTTAATTATTTTCATGAAGTTCGTCGAGCTAGATTCTTTTGTCACTGGACAATGAACAAGACAAGCATTCAATTTTCATTTTGTTTTGTTTTCTCCATTCATTTTCTCTGTAACCAAACATAGTTTTGATTCTTTCACTCTCTCTTCTTTCAACCTATTATAACGGACTTGTTATCAAATTCTCATGGGGGATTTATTTATTTTTCTTTGTAATGTAATGTTAAAATTGAAAAAAAAAAAATACAAAACAAAATAAATGGTCTGTATCTTTATTACTGTTCGTTTTTCTATTGGCACATTTTCTAAGTTCGGCAATCATTATATTCTTCAATTTTTTATTAAGGCCTAAAGTTCCTTTTTTCTAAAAAAAGTTTCTTTTCATGAGTTTTATGTAGGCATTTACATTATTCATAGTGATGGAGTCTTGGAGCTATGGTTCTGAAGGGAAAGGCCTTTCATTTGCTGAAAAAATGGATTTGGCAGTTGATGCTTCGGGTAGTAGAAAAGCATTGCTAGGTCGGGATATCAAGCCTTTTACTGATTTTGAAGCTGCTGAGAGCATAGAATTCATGGATTTAGGTTTTTCACATATGAACAAGAAACCCTTTTATGGTAACACCAGTTTGGGTTTTGGTGCTGAATTTGCTAATGAATCTGCTAAAAAGCTAGTTTCTCCTACTTGTATGTTCACCTCTAGTTCATATTATGGTGAAGAGGAATCTGGATCCAAGCAGTCTAGTTCTTTGATGGAGTTCAACAGTCAAGGATCTTCACTTATTGATTTGAAGCTAGGGAGAATGACTGATTATAGAGATGCACAACATTGCAGACTTTTAAAGGAAACTTTTGTTGTTTCTTCAGTTTGTTCGGCTATGACTGCCAAGAAAGCTCGAACAACAGGCTCTCCTTGCTGTCAAGTTCATGGTTGTAACAAGGATATTAGATCCTCAAAAGATTAACACAAGAGGCATAAAGTTGTGAAGTTCACTCTAAGACTCCCAAGGTTATTGTCAATGGAATTGAACAGAGATTCTGTCAGCAATGTAGCAGGTTGATCTTTTTTTTCTTCATTTACCCTCTTTTTCCCTTCAATTTGGTCTGAGCTGGTTATAGTTTAAGATCATATTGTGATTATATTTCGAACGAGCTGAATTCTTAGACCTTCCTCAAAGAGGCCAGAATACAGAACACCATGTTTTTTATTCTGAAGAAATGACAGTATGCAATTTAAATCCTTGACATAAAGTTTTGCCAAGTTTATTGTTAGTTCAGTTTGTTCTATTTAAGCTTTGCAATAAAAATGATTTTAGTTCATTGTTTTGCATATTTATGCTCCATATTTTGATGTTACCTATGGTATTAGTTGTAACTCCTGTTGCTTCATCAGGTTCCATTTATTGGCTGAATTCAATGACAGTAGGCGTAGTTGTCGTACACGGCTAGCAGGGCCTAATGAGCTCAAAGGAAGCTTACATTAGATGCTCTTCTTGGAAAACGGAGTAACTTGCTGCAGACATATCAAGGTATGAACGGAAATTAAGTTGCTCATCTTTATACATTCAAAGATAAGATATGAAGTTCAATGAGTGCAGATATGCTTTTCAATGTAGATTTATCAGTTCAATTTCCTAGTTAAAAAGAAAAGAAAGCAGAGTTGAAGCAATCATATGGTTCCTTACCTAGCAATTGAATTTCATTTAGCAAAATTTTAACATATTGGTCACCTATATGGGCTCTCAGGTAGCAAATTCCTGGGAACCTCAAATGTATTTCAAGGAGAATCTAAAGAGAGATCTATTTGTAGTCCTCAGTCAGCCATACCCATTGCAAATGGCCAGTTTGTAGCAAAATCTTCCTTCCATATGCATGGCATTGGGAAACAATATGTTCCAGGAACATTTTCATTAGAAACTGAAGCTCGTAATGATCCTAATGTAGTTGAAGAGTTATATGAAGTCTCTCATTTAGATTGTACTCTTTCTCTTCTGTCAGCTCAATCATAGCACTTTTCAGGCCATGCCCATCATAGCTTTGGGAAATCTGCACTGGTGGGTTCTTATTTCTATGGAATGAATACAATCGGAGTAGGCCAAGAAGGGTCCATTGGGTCTCTGGTGCTAGTCATATTGTTACCTTTGAAGTCCAAACAAATAGTGATTTGTCACAATTCGTTGTGGAAAATTGAACTCTTTCCGCCACTTAAGCAATTTGTTTAAGCCATTCTATGTTATTTTGATGCATTTTCCGTTTTAGTAACTTAGATTCAATAATTAGCAAAATAAACATTTTTATGTATAATTTAGCATTATGTGACATATTGGGCCAATACAGGCCGAATGTAGTATTAACGAACTTAATCGAATGTGTAGGACACCTCTTTCAAGCCTAGGAACATTAGGAATGATAACCATGCCGCAACACAAGCACCTAGGGTCACAACACCGTCAAGCAAACTCTAGAATTTCCATTCGAAATTGCGTGTCGTGACACCCACACCCTTTGTCACGACATCATTGTGACGAGCGCTAGAATTATGCCAGGGGTGTTTTCGTTTGCGCAATAAAATTTTATCAGTTTTTAGGCTTGTATTGACCTAATTAGAGCAACTAATATTGCCTATGAATAGCGAGGCTTAGGCTGAGCTATGGGGAGCCACATTTAGGTTATTAGTTAGTAGATTTAATTTTAATTAGACTTTAATTTATTTCCATAAAAATTTTCATTCTTGTTAGACTTGGATTTGATTTGGATCAAGCCTTTGTTTATTCAATTATTTAGAATTTTCTTTTGGTTTTCTATTGCAATGAACAATATCTTGCTAGTTATTAAAGGATTTTCAGCAGTTGAGCGCATCCAATATCACAAACAGATCAATTTCTCTTTTTCGTTCCTTTTAATTCAATTCTTGTTTACATGTTTAAATTAATTGGTGGGGAAATTGCATCTAGATTCATGAGGGACTAAATTCCATAGGGAGATTAATGATCAAATACGGGAGTAATTAACTGAATAATTAGGTATTGTTGTAGAATTAGTTGACTTAAATTATGCATGCTTAAACCTTAAGATTGAAAACCCTAGGAAGTAATTCAGATAAATGAGGTCGAGAAAATAGTTTACCGAGCACCTCATAATTTATCTTGGTTTAAACTGTGAGGTCAAGAGGTAAGTGGTTTTTATCGATTAATCAATCAGTTAAAGGTCGAGAGATAATAATTGGTTAGTTATTAGCTAATTATTGAAACCCGAGTTCTGAAGTTAATTATGAACGCTAATGAGAGTTAATCTTCTGCTTGTTATCTAAGATTCAATTAGATTGTTAATTTACTTTCAATAAATTTATGTTATTCGTTGTACTATAATTTTTGATTATTACTATTTATCTATGCTCGTGTAGAAAATAATTTTAAGTTTAATTCATCCTCTCTTGGGTACGACCCTCGGAATACTTCTCGAAGTGTTTCATTGTAAGCTTACTATATTACAATTTGACCCGTATACTTGCGAATACAATTGTTCTATTTTTGTTCTTGTTATTTTTAATTTGATTTTGGTTATTAATTTGATAATTTTTTTCTCTGATTTCAGTGTATGACTCGGAGCGGAACCATTCCAATCGAGCCAATTCTTGAACTGGAGAGAATTTTGAGACGAAATCGATAATAGATGCAACATAATCTACCATTGGTAGCCGATTTACAACGAGAAAACCCATTGTTCAATAATTCGATTAAACCACCGACTCAGATAAGAAAAGAGCCACTGATGGCTCAATAGGAAAAGATATTGCGTGAATATGCGTTACTTACATTAGATGCGGTGCGAGGCAGTATCGACAGGCTGACTATCAATGCCAATAATTTTGAAATCAATACGACTACCATCCAGATGATTCAAAACACTCTGCAGTTTCGAGGAAATACGATAGAGGATCCAAATTAGCACTTCAAGCGATTCCTTCAACTCTGCGATACGTTTAAATATAATGGGGTCCCCGATGACGCTGTTCATCTTTGACTGTTCCTGTAATAGCCCGATTTTTCAGTGGTGACAGAAAAATGATTTAGGGACCAAAAATTTCTATCGTGTCGACTCATAAATATTATTTATAGAATATTTACGGAGTCATTAGAGTCGTATTAAAATTTGGTTAAGAATTAACGTTTAGATAGCTAATTGAGGAAAAAGGACTAAATTGTAAAAGGTGAAAAACTTAGTAATTATTGCATTTAGATGATTTAATAGCTTAATTAATAAATGTGAAAGGGCCAATAAGGCAATTAAACCTTATTTCTTGATAGTGGATGGTTTTGGAGTGAAATTTTAAAGAAAAATTGAAAGTAAATTAAGTGTAATGGTAATTTTGTAATTAAAACAAAATTAAGTAAAGAAATAAGTCTTTCTTCTTCATTTTTTGCTTCTTTCATAACCGAAAACACTAAAAAATTAGCTTGGAGAATAAGCCAAACTTTTTGCCTTGCATGTGAGTGATTTCTATACTCGTTTATTGTAATTTTTATGTTTTTGAGATCGTTACAACTAGGTCCAGCTAGCCCGTACCTTCAGATTTGAATCTGTTAAAAATTTGAATGTTTGGTGATTTTGTTAAGTGATTTTTGTTAGATTTTGATTTAAGGATTAAATTGTGAAAATGACAAAATTTCAAGGTTTGATAGTGAACTCAATGTTTAATAGGGACTGTTTAAGGGCCTAGAATATTTGACTGTAATGGTGACTTGAGAAAAATGGTTAATTTGATGATTTTCGGGTTAAGGGACTAAATTTGCAAAAGTGGTAAAGTTAGGGGTAATTGTGTAAATTCAAAAAATAAAAGGGTATAAAATGTAAAGTGAATTGGAATTTGAAATGTAAGTCAATAATTTAGAAATTTCACATTTTAGATCAAGACCCTGTTGATATACGTAGAAAATGAAAAATCGTGGATTAATCCCTAAACTTTTACAACTACTACAATTCAATCCAAGTAAGTTTGTACGACTTATAATTTAACATATATATAAAATGTTTGATGATATAATATGATATAATATATATATTTGATTATAGATGAAGTAAAGTTATTTGAGAAATATTATTGAATTTCAATACTTGAATCAGTTGGATGCGGGATACCGTACAATTGAATGTTGGTGCGATATGTGGGGGATTGGAGTGGAGATTGATGTGGTGCGATATATATATATATATTTTTCTTGAGTAGGCTGAGGTTTAGCATTTGTTGCGAATTCTCGTGTTATACTTACTGTTTTGGCGTGTTTTCGGTTGGACTAGCTTTTCGAAGCAATTGGCGTGTTATATAGTGGATTAGCTCTTATGAGCATCTGGCGTGTTATCAGGCGGATTAGCTCTTACGAGAGATTGACGTCTTTCAGTTGGAATATCTATGTACTCATATCCATAAGTCGTTCATCAAATCGTGAATCTTTATATTGTAATTTATTTTGTGATTTTGATAGTTAAGTCATGTATTTGAGATTTGAATTGAACTATGCAATCCACTGGGTTGAGATTTTGGATGATAGGGAACATTGTAATTGAGTTATTATTGAATTATTTTTTGTATTTAATTTGGTAAGATTTATCATTTTTGTACGTTGAACTTACTAAGCTTTAATGAGATTACTTGTGTTATTTTTTGTTCTTGTAGATACTTTTGAAGGATGGAAGGTCGAATTAGCACTCAAGTCACACTATCCACCTATTTTCGGTAGTTTTTGAACATTTTGGCCAAGGTTTATAATGGCATGTATAGGGTGCTTTGTAATTATATTTTGATGAATGTGTTGTTGATACTTTGGCACATATAAACTTTGGAAGTCATGTTGGTTTGGTACCATTTAATGCCTTCATAAATTATATCATTTTAGTCACCTTGCTATGTATGTTTATAAGGTCCTTTATTGTATGTTTTAAATGGATTTAGAATGGTCAATATGTGGTATGTTTTGGAAAGTGTTGAACTAGGATATGATACTTGAAATGTGGTAATTTGTGACATGTTTAGGTTGGTGTTGTTTGTATGCTTTGAGGTGCCTTCGAATGGCATATTGGTTAGTTGAATTAGGATCTTGAAATGGTATTTTGATGTGTGTTTTGGTGATGTTTAGGTACTTTCAAAGTGTTTTTAAATGGGTTGAAAGGTCATGCATGAAATGGTTATGGAAATGGCTTGATTTTATCTAAATGTGGGTCCACACGGCTTGAGACACGAGCGTGTGACTCAGCTATATGAGGCACACGGCTTGGTGACACGGCCGTCTGTCTTCTGATGATTTCTTTAAGGTGCAGTGAGTGAGTTACACGACCTAACACATGGCCTAGCACACGGGCGTATAGGGCAACTACAAAAGTTACATGGCCTAGCACATGGGCATGTGACACGACCGTGTTATCCTACTTAGAGAGTTACATGGGCTGGGATACGGCTGTGTGGCCCTAGTTCGAAAGTTATGCGGCCTGTAACAGCCCGTTTTAGACCCTAGTCGGAATAGTGGTTTCGAGACCACAAATCCGAGGTCAGAAAAATATTTTGGAATTATTTTTGATGTTTATTATATGTGATATAGCCTGCGTGAAAATTTTGTCTGGTAATTTTATCGACTGTATGTTAAATTACGAAAAAGGACTTAATCGCGTAACATGTAAAAGTTGTGTGCTGATTTATAAGTACCTAAGTGTCATTGTCTTTATATTGTGGAGGCCTTATGAGGCAAATATGCCAATAATTAGGTAGTGGATGGTTAAAAGACATGAATGGCCTTATTATATATATGTTTTATATATTAAATGAAAGGTTATTTTTGTAAATGAATTTATATCATAATATTAATAAAACAAAAGGCTAATAATAAGCCATTATCATCCATAATAGCCGAAATTGAAGAAAGAAAGTAAAGAAAATTTGAGCTAGGATATTCGGCTAGTTTTGGAATCAATTAAGGTATGTTTTCACTTCAATTTTTGATGATTTTTATGTTTTTGAGATTGTTGCTTAGTCTACTATCAAGCCCATGTTGTAATTTGAAGAATTGATGAAGTTTATGAGATGTGCCATTGATGAAATGATAAGCTTTGTGATGAGTATTAGTGTTAAATGGAAGATATGTGTTTAATGAACATGTTTTGTTTTTGGATTTTTGTGGTGAATTTAGCTAGTTAGGGCTAAATTATGAAAATGATAAATTGAAGGACTAAAATGTGAAATAAATGAAATGTGTGGGCTTGTATGAACACAAGGAAAATTCAGCTAGGCTTGTGTGAAAAGAAATTATGTGAATTTGATGATTTTGTGAAATAGGGACTAAAGTGTCAAAATGTGAAAATATGAGGGCTATTTGTAAAATGCCCTAAATAAGTGTTTGTGGATTAAATTGAATGAAATTGTGATTGAATGAATTGAATTTGAATTTTTTTAGACCAAGAAAGGAGAGGTTCGGATTGAGATCGAGGCAAAGATAAAGTGCTCGATTAATCGACCGTATTGGTATTTCGACGACCGAGGTAAGTTCGGATATGTTACAAGTCGTTAATTTATGTTCTATGTGATGTGAATTGAATGATTATCTATATAACTATGAGATTAGAAATGCTATGTGCTGAATTGAATTAGAGGGCACTAAGTGTGTGAAAATTAGAAAAAAAGATAGAGATGATTGGCACTGTGTGTGCGAGATGATAGAAACTTCAGCTTATCGAATTGGCACTATGTGTGCGATACCCATATAAGCTCGGTTTAATGTATTGGCACTAAGTGTGTGATGACAGCTATGTTTGGTCTAGAAATTGGCACTAAGTGTGCAACAGAGCAAGAGTATAGCAAAGATTGATCGAAATGTAAAGTCGAGTAGTTGAGTAGCATAATTGGTGGCTAACTATGTGTTGGCAAAGGTATGTATAATACCTATATGGTTGATATAATTGATAGTAGATAAATGGAATGCTATGTGAGTGTTGGATATGATTGGAGTTGAGTGATATTGGTAAATTATCTATGTGATGGTTCAGTTGTACATTAATTTGATTTAATGAGTTAATTGTATTGTATCTCAAACTTACTAAGCTCTTGAAAGCTTACTGTGTGATTGTTTCTCTGTTTCACAGTGTCAGTAAAGCTAGCTCAGATTTGGGAAATCGTCAGCATCTCTATCACACTATCGGCAATCTATTTTTGCACTTTTGGAATGATGTATATAGATGAAATATGGCATGTATAGGCTAGAAGTTATGATATGTTTTGAAAGGTTTAATCCTTGCCATGAGATTTGGCTTGGAAGTTGAATGATGTAGAATTTATGAATGAACAATGAATGTGATATATCTCATGACTTTGTGGATGATGAAAGATGTGATTTGAAGATGAATTTTGATATGGATTATATAACGTTTGAATTACATATGTTTTGAGATGTATAATTGTCACTTTGAATGGTCTTAGTTGTGATGATAATGAGCATGGAAGTAGATGGTATAGTTGGTGGTTGAATAATGCATGAAATGGTATGTTTGAATGCATTTAGAAGCATGTGTTGGTTTTGTATTGATGCTTGTAGGCATGATCCTATTGTGAATGACATTTAGGCCTTGCAAATGGCCTGTTTTGCCTACACGGTTATGGCACACGGGCGTGCTTAGTGACCGTGGGATAAAGTCAGTAGCTAACCCAAGTATGCACAGCCACGGTACACGGACGTGCTTAGTAGCCGTGTGAATAAGTTAGTATATTGCCTAAAAGTTCACGGCCCTAGCACACAGGCGTGCTTGGTGGCCGTGTGGAGAAGTCAGAATACATGCTCTGTTTTGGCACGGCCTGGACACATGGGTGTGTCTGGTGCTCGTGTGTGGCACATGGCCTGATTGCACGGGCGTCTGACCTCAACAATATTGAATTATATTTGAAATTTTGAAAACTTTCATTAGTGTTCGGTTTAGTCCCGGCCCCTTTCCAACACTTGATTAAGGTCTCGTAGACCTAGATGAGGGACTGTATGTTCGCATTTGAGTATGTATGATTGATGATAGACTATGTGTCGTGGAATGGATGTGAATTATTGTGGTTGTTTGGTAACACCTTTTAACCCTATTTCAGCGACGGTCTTGGGTTAGGGGTGTTACATTTTATTGGTATTAGAGCCAGGTTTAGTCGATTCTCAGACTAACGTAGCTTGTGTGAGTCTAGTTATACATGCCATATATGAAATTACGATAGTGTGATGAATCCTAACAGTTATAAATGTGTTTTCATATAGTAATGGATCCCGATCGAGCAGTTGCTAACGATGTTGAGAGTAATGCGCCTGCTCCCGCTCAAGGGACAGCACCGACCATATCTAGGCAGAATGAAAGTAGTGAGGGAGGAGAGGCTAAGCAAGCCTTTTTTCGAATGATGAATGAGTGGTTTTCGGAGTTCGTTTGAATGAATCCGGCTGCTTCACAACCTCCAACCCCATAAGTACCTGTTGTGCCACAAGTTGTAGATCTGATCCGACTGAATAAGCCTCCTGTGGATAAGATTCGAAAGTATGGGGCCGAAGAGTTTAGGGCCAAAATTGATGATGATGCTGAGCGAGCCGAGTTTTGGCTCGAGAATACAATTCGAGTATTCGATGAGATGTCGTTGACCCCTAATGAATCTATCAAGTGTACAGTTTCTTTGTTGAGAGATACGGCGTATAACTTGTGGAAGACATTGATATCTGTGGTTCTGAGAGAGAGAATCACTTGGGATTTCTTTCAAACTAAATTCAGAAAGAAGTATATTAGTCAACGATTCATTGATCAGAAACGTAAAGAGTTTCTAGAGTTGAAACATGGCCGTTTGTCAGTTACTGAGTACGAGCGAAAATTTGTGAGAATGTGTTTTGATCGAAGCTACTATGTGTAAATGCTTTATAGAGGGGCTAAATGAAGATATTAAGTTGTTAGTTGTGATTCTTGATATAAACGAATTTGTTGTGTTAGTTGAAAGAGCCTGCAAAGCTGAAGAGCTCGATAAAGAAAAGAAGAAAGCTGATTCTGAAGTTCGTGATGAAAGAAAAATATCGATGAGTAAGTTTTCTCAACCTTTGACGAAGAGATTTAGAGATACGTGCAATCGATCAAATGCTTCATTTGGACATCTGAATAGAGACCGCGCAAGACTAAGTGTTGGTCTGAGAACTCAAGCTCTAATAGAATCAAGTGTTGATAGTGTCAAAAGTAACAAACCTAAGTGTAGACAGTGTGGAAGAAGACATGTGGGAGAATGTTGGGCAGAGTACAACAATAGAGTTTGCTATAAATGTGGATCCCGAGATCACTTTATCCGAGACTGCCCAAAGATGATTGAGGAAGAAAATGTTCAGAATGTGAGATCGAGTAACGTGACGGCACCCAGAAATGTCGAGAATGTGAGTGGAAGCTAGAGAGGGACTATCGATACAGCTATGATATTGGAGGCGAGAGCACCTGCCCGAGCTTATGCTATACGTGCACGGGAGGAAGCATCATCTCCAGACGTTATAACTGGTACTTTTACTTTATTCGATACTGATGTGATTGCATTAATAGATCCGGGTTCAACTCATTCCTATGTGTGTATGAATTTAGTATTGAATAAGACTCTACCTGTTGAGTCTACTGAATCTGTGGTTAGAGTATCGAACCCCTTAGGCAAGTGTGACTTGGTGGATAAGTTGTGCAAGAATTGCCCATTGATGTTTTGTGATATATGTTTTCCGGCTAATTTGATGTTGCTACCGTTCGATGAATTTGATATAATTCTGGGCATGGATTGGCTGACTCTGCATAATGCCATTGTGAATTGTAAAAGGAAAAGTATTGAATCGAGAAGTCAGTATGGTGAGATAGTTCGAATGGAATCCAGTGATATGAAAGGATTACCAGCTGTAGTATCTGCGATGAAAGCTATGAACTATGTGAGAAAAGGTTGCGAAGCTTATCTGGCATATGTGATTGATACAAAAGAGTTAGAAAAGAAAGTTGAATTGTGCCTGTAGTTTGTGAGTTTCCAGATGTGTTCCCTGAAGAGCTATCGGGATTACCTCTGATTCGGGAAGTTGAATCTGGTATTGAGTTAGTGCCGGGAACTACTCCTATCTCAATAGCTCCGTATAGAATGGCACCAACAGAATTGAAAGAATTGAAGTCTTAGTTGCAAGAGTTGACTGATAGAGGATTTGCACGATCGAGTTTCTCGCCCTGGGAGCTCCTGTGTTCGTGAAAAAGAAAGACGGTACTATGAGAATGTGTATTGATTACCGAAAATTGAATAAAGTGACGATAAAGAACAAATATCCGTTGCCTCGTATCGATGATTTGTTTGATCAGCTGAGAGGAGCTACAGTGTTTTCTAAGATAGATTTGAGATCGAGCTATTATCACTTAAGAGTTAAAGAATCCGATGTGCCAAAACCTGCTTTCAGAACAAGGTATGGACATTACGAATTCTTAGTGATGCCTTTTGGACTAACAAATGCTCCTGCAGTGTTTATGGATCTAATGAATCGGATATCCAGACCGTATTTGGATCGTTTTGTTGTGGTGTTCATTGATGATATTTTGATCTACTCATGTGACGAGACGCAGTATGCCGAGCATTTGAGAATTGTGCTACAAACTCTGCGTGAGAAATAGTTGTATGCTAAGTTTAGCAAATGTGAATTTTGGTTGCGTGAGGTTGGTTTTCTGGGGCATATTGTGTCAGTTGCGGGAATACGAGTTGATCCGAGTAAAGTCTCAGCTATTTTGGATTGGAAGTCTCCGAGAAATGTGTCTAAAGTCCATAGTTTTCTGGGACTAGCGGGATATTATAGACGGTTTGTGAAAGGCTTCTTGATGATTACGACTCCGTTGACAAAGTTGCTATAGAAAGATGTTAGATTCGAGTGGTCAGGAAAGTGCCAGTAGAGTTTTGAACAGTTGAAAGCATTGTTAACAGAGGCACCTATGTTAGTTCAACTAGAACCGGGTAAAGAGTTTATAATTTATAGTGATGCGTCGTTAAATGGTTTAGGCTATATGCTGATGCAAGAAGGCAAAGTCATTGCTTTGCTTCGAGGCAGCTAAAGCCGCATGAAAAGAACTATCCGACGCACGACCTTGAATCGGCTACGATTGTGTTTGCGTTGAATATTTGGCGTCACTATCTATTTGGTGAGAAATGTCACATTTATACTGATCATAAAAGTTTGAAGTACTTGATGACTCAAAAAGAGTTGAATTTGCGACAGAGAAGATGGTTAGAATTGTTGAAAGAGTACGAGCTTGTGATAGATTACCACCCGAGTAAAGCTAACGTTGTAGCTGATGCCTTGAGTCGAAAATCATTATGTGCCTTGCAAGCTATGAGTATTCAGATAGATCTGTGTGATGATAGTGCGGTTTTGGCCGAGTTGAAAGTAAAGCCGATGTATGTATGTCAGATTTGTGATGCCCAGAAAAGTGATGTTGAAATGATGGCTAAACGAACTCAGTGTGAATTGAATGTTGATTCAGGATTTCGAATTGATAGTGATGATTGTCTGAGATTTAGAGATCGGATTTGTGTTTCGAGAAATTCAGAGTTGATTCAGATGATTTTGAATGAAGCTCACAATAGTTGTTTGACTATTCACCCGGGGAGTACGAAAATGTATAATGATTTGAAGCATTTTATTGGTGGCATGGTATGAAACGGGACATCTCTGACTTTGTGTCGAAATGTTTAATTTGTCAACAAGTTAAAGCTGAACATCAGGTTCCGTCTGGTTTGTTACAGCCGATTATTATTCCTGAGTGGAAATGGGAGAGAATTACGATGGAATTTGTGTCGGGGTTTCCTTTATCTCTGGGAAAGAAAGATGCAATTTGGATGATAGTTAACAGATTGACGAAATCATCTCATTTCGTTCCGGTGAGAACAGATTACTCACTCGATAGATTGGCTGAATTGTACATTACTGAGATTGTGAGATTGCACGGGGTGCCACTATCTATTGTATCTGATAGAGATCCAAGATTTACCTCGCGATTTTGGAAATGATTGCAAGGAGCTTTAGGCACAAAATTGCATTTCAGCACTGCATTTCACCCGCAAACGGATGGACAATCCGAGCGGATCATTCAAGTTCTTGAAGATATGTTGAGGTGTTGTGTATTTGAGTTTTAGAATACGTGGGAAAAATATTTGCCGTTGATTGAATTTTCGTATAACAACAGTTTTCAAACTAGTATCAAAATGGCACCGTATGAGGCTTTTTATGGTAGAAAATGCTAAACTCCATTGTATTTGACCGAGCTGAGTGAGAATAAGATTCACGGGGTTGATCTTATAAAAGAAACTGAACATAAAGTGAAAGTGATTCGTGACAGTTTGAAAGCGGCCTCAGATAATCAGAAGTCTTATGCAGACTTGAAACGAAAAGATATTGAATTTGAAGTTGGTGATAAAGTGTTTTTGAAAGTGTCCCCGTAGAAGAAAATACATCGATTTGGTAGAAAAGGCAAGTTAAGTCCGAGGTTCATCGGACCATATAAGATTATCGAACGTATTGGGCCAGTTGTGTATAGATTGATGTTGCCATCTTAGTTAGAAAGGATTCATAACGTGTTTCATGTGTTGATGCTTAAACGGTGCTGATCTGATCCGTCTTATGTGATTTCTCCAACTGAGGTTGAAATTCAGTCAGACTTGTCATATAGTGAAGAACCAATTCGAATTCTGGCACGAGAGACTAAAGAGTTGAGAAACAAAAGAATTTCCTTAGTGAAAATATTATGGCACAAACATGGAGTAGAAGAGGCTACGTGGGAGCCTGAGAACATTATGAGAGAGCAATATCAACATTTATTCGCTGGTAAGATTTTCGGGGACGAAAACCCCTAAGGGGGAGTGTTGTAACAGCCCGATTTAGACCCTAGCCAGGACAGTGGTTTCGAGACCACAAATCTGAGGTCGAAAAAATATTTTGGAATTATTTTTGATGTTTATTATATGTGATATAGCCTGTGTGAAAATTCTGTGTGGTAATTTTATCGACTGTATGTTAAATTACGAAAAAGGACTTATTCGTGTAACGTGTAAAAGCTGTGTGCTGATTTATAAGTACCTAAGTGTTGTTGTCTTTATATTGTGGAGGCCTTATGAGGCAAATATGCCAATAATTAGGTAGTGGATGGTTAAAAGACATGAATGGCCTTATTATATATATGTTTTATATATTAAATGAAAGGTTATTTTTGTAAATGAATTTATATCATAATATTAATAAAACAAAAGGCTAATAATAAGCCATTATCATCCATAATAGCCGAAATTGAAGAAAGAAAGGAAAGAAAATTTGAGCTAGGGTATTCGGCTAGTTTTGGAATCAATTAAGGTATGTTTTCACTTCAGGTTTTGATGATTTTTATGTTTTTGAGATTGTTGCGTAGTCTACTATCAAGCCCATGTTGTAATTTGAAGAATTGATGAAGTTTATGAGATGTGCCATTGATGAAATGATAAGCTTTGTGATGAGTATTAGTGTTAAATGAAAAATATGTGTTTAATGAACATGTTCTGTTCTTGGATTCTTTTGGTGAATTTAGCTAGTTAGGGCTAAATTATGAAAATGATAAATTGAAGGACTAAAATGTGAAATAAATGAAATGTGTGGGCTTGTATGAACACAAGGAAAATTCGGCTAGGCTTGTGTGAAAAGAAATTATGTGAATTTGATGATTTTGTGAAATAGGGACTAAAGTGTCGAAATGTGAAAATGTGAGGGCTATTTGTAAAATGACCTAAATAAGTGTGTGTGGACTAAATTGAATGAAATTGTGATTGAATGAATTGAATTTGAATTTTTAGACCAAGAAAGGAGAGGTTCGGATCGAGATCGAGGCAAATATAAAGTGCTCGATTAATTGACCGTATTGGTATTTCGACGTTCGAGGTAAGTTCGGATATGTTACGAGTCGTTAATTTATGTTTTAGTTGATGTGAATTGAATGATTATCTATATAACTATGAGATTAGAAATGCTATGTGCTGAATTGAATTAGAGGGCACTAAGTGTGCGAAAATTAGAAACAGGATAGAGATGATTAGCACTGTGTGTGAGAGATGATAGAAACTTCGGCTTATCGAATTGGCACTGTGTGTGTGATACAGGTATAAGCTCAGTTTAATGTATTGGCACTAAGTGTGTGATGACAACTATGTTTGGTCTAGAAATTGGCACTAAGTGTGCAACAGAGCAAGAGTATAGCAAAGATTGATCGAAATGTAAAGTCGAGTAGTTGAGTAGCATAATTGGTGGCTAACTATGTGTTGGCAAAGGTATGTATAATACCTATATGGTTGATAAAATTGATAGTAGATGAATGGAATGCTATGTGAGTGTTGGATATGATTGGATTTGAGGGATATTGGTAAATTATTTATGTGATGGTTCAATTGTACATTAATTTGATTTAATGAGTTAATTGTATTGTATCTCTAACTTACTAAGCTCTTGAAAGCTTACTTTGTGATTGTTTCTCTGTTTTACAGTGTCAGTAAAGCTAGCTAAGATTCGGGAAATCCTCAGCATCTCTATCACACTATCGACAATCTATTTTGGTGCTTTTGGAAAGATGTATATAGATTAAATATGGCATGTATAGGCTAGAATCTATGATATGTTTTGAAAGGTTTAATCCTTGCTATGTGATTTGGCTTGGAAGTTGAATGATGTAGAATTTATGAATGAACAATGAATGTGGTATATCTCATGGCTTTGTGGATGACGAAAGGTGTGATTTGAAGATGAATTTTTATATGGATTACATAACGTTTGAATTACATATGTTTTGAGATGTATAATTGTCACTTTGAATGGTCTTAGTTGTGATGATAATGAGCATGGAAGTAGATGGTATAGTTGGTGGTTGAATAATGCATGAAATGGTATGTTTGAATGCATTTAGAAGCATGAATTGGTATTGTATTGATGCTTGTAGGCATGATCCTATTGTGGATGACATTATGGCCTTGCAAATGGCCTATTTTGCCTACACGGTTATGGTACATGGGCATGCCTAGTGACCGTGGGATAAAGTCAGTAGCTAACCCAAGTATGCACGGCCACGGTACACAAACGTGCCTAGTAGCCGTGTGAATAAGTCAATATATTGCTTAAGAGTACACAGCCCTAGCACACGCGCCTGCCTGGTGGCCGTGTGGAAAAGTCAGAATACATGCTCTGTTTTGGCACAGCATGATTGCACGGGCGTGTGACCTCAACAGTATTGAAGAATATTTAAAATTTTGAAAACTTTCATTAGTATTCGGTTTAGTCTCGACCCCTTTCTAACACTTGATTAAGGTCTCGTAGACCTAGATGAGGGATTGTATGTTCGTATTTGAGTATGTACGATTGATGATAGGCTATTTGTCATGGAATGAATGTGAATTACTATGGTTGTTCGGTAACACCTCTTAACCCTATTCTGGCGACAGTTTCAGGTTAGGAGTGTTACACGGCCTGAGTCATGGGCGTGTGTCTCAGCCATGTGAGGCACTCGGCCGTGTGACCCCTATTTTACAAATTTTGCATCTTTTTCCTAAAATTTCTAAACTGTTTCAAATTGGTCCCAAATTGTTACTAGGTTATTTTTAGGGCCTCGATGGCTTGATTAAGGGACAATATGCATGTGTATGAATGGTTTATGATGTGATTATAATATTGAATGATATAATGTTAAACTTTTTCTGATTGTTTAGTAATACTCCATAGCCCTAATCCAGCGATAGAGACAGGTTAGGGGTATTACAGTTCCCCTTTTCATTGTGTGATAATGCAACAGATTGGCTTGATTCACTAGAACCAGGATTAATCACTACTTGGGTGAGTTAGTTGGATAGTTTTTAGATAAATTTTTCCCTATCAGTCGTACTATCCAACTAAGGTGCGATGTTCCAATTTGAAGCAAATAGAGGGTGAAAATCTATACAAGGCATGTGAATGCTTTAATTTGTTGCTGAGGAAGTGTCCCTATCATGGGATGCAAGAGTGGCTACAGATGTAGATTTTTTATAATGGTTTGGGCGAGAATTTTTTGAGGTTTGATAGTGCATTAGGCTGGGCTTTCATTTACAAGCAAGCTTTCCAACTAATCAATGGCATGCCTTGAATATATGTTGTCCAATGAGAGGTTCTCATAGAACTCGAAACCACCAACAGTTAACGTTGTCTATGAGGAAGATAAATATCAGGAAATACGAGAGAAGCTAAGCTGTTTAGGAACTACCGTTAGACCATCCATGACTGAGTCGGCTTGAAGCTATGGGAAATATTCTGAGAGCTTGTCAAAAGAGGTAAATTATTTGGGGAATATGTGTGGAAATCTTTATTCAAACACTTATAATCTCGGTTGGAATGATCATCCAAATTTGAGGTAGGGAGGTAATCAAGGAGGTAGAGACCCACTGCAGAACCAACCGAACCCTCCGTACCAACCTCCACACCTACAAAGAGCTCCAGAACAATCAATGATGAGTGACGACGCTATATGTGGTCAAAGGCTAGACATAATAGAAGGAGAAATACAATCAATAAGGTGTGAGTGTGCCCAAACTCGTGCTGACATGGCTGAATTGAAGGAACGAGTGTGTTAAATAGTAAGCATGATGAATGA
Organism: Gossypium australe; assembly: GCA_005393395.2. Lineage (NCBI taxonomy): Eukaryota > Viridiplantae > Streptophyta > Magnoliopsida > Malvales > Malvaceae > Gossypium > Gossypium australe. The sequence continues at coordinate 64,588,844 of CM016616.1, read as the reverse complement.
AATGTGAAGACAAGCAGACACACACGTCCCACGTAATACAGAAGACAACCCTCGAAGGGATGGGAAAGAACATGTGAATGCAATTTCACTCCATTCAAGTAAGACCCTTACAAACCCAAATGAACCCATCCAAAAGAAGGATAATTCAATAGATATTGCAGATGATCCTCTTGATGAAAACGAGCCTGAAGAGAAAATTGGAAAGCTAACTGAACCTGTAGTTGAGGCGGTAATTGCAAAAATTTTTGAGCCTGTGATGAAACAGGTACCATTCCCATCGAGGTTAGTGGACAAGCAGAGAAGAGACAAAGAAGAATTTGTAAGTTTTCTAAACTTATTTAAATCCCTCAATGTTAATTTATCGCTCTTAGAATTAATTGATAAAATCCCAAAATATACCAAATATTTAAAAGAGATCATGTCTAGGCATAAGAAATTGAAGAAAGGTAAGCAAACTAACATTAATGCTTCATGTAGTGCAATAATTGCTAGGAAAATACACCCAAAATTAAAATCCAGGTAGATTCACAATTTCTGTAGAGATAAGACCCTTTGCAATTTAGGGGCCAGTATTAACTTAATGCCCCTATCTACTTACAGCAAACTTGGATTGGGGGAATTGAAAAATATGTCCATAACACTACAATTAGCTGATAAGTCTTTAGTACGTTCTAAATGTGTACTCGAGGATGTATTAGTTAAAGTAAGGAGCTCTATAATACCTGTCAAATTTTTTGGCCACAATTTTGAAGAAGAACAAGAAAATCCAATTCTGTTGGGTAGGTGTTGGAAAAAATCTGGTTCAAAAATGGTTTTCTTGAACAGCGAAAAATAAAAATTTTGAAAACTGATCTGGTTTGCGATATTTATAGCAATAAACCTTAGACCAAAATCGTACCTATGTTTTTGGATAGATGAATCCTTGTCGTAGTCATATTTCAACCAAATGGTCTTCTCTGCTATTCTCATACTACGAATTACTTCGAGTGTAGGCTGAAAAGATTCGAATCAAACACAGGACTAGAAATAGTTTTCTTTTCTTTGAGGTGAAAACGAAAATTCTCTTCTAAAATAAAAACCTACATAATTGTTATTCCAGTAAATATACTTAACTCTTGGAGAATAAAAGTCTCTATTTTCGGGCAGAATAACGATATCTAAAAGTTGTGTAAATAGCTTTACTAGTGCCATCTATTTATAGGGAGAGATGGTAGAACCCTTGTTGAATTAGAGAAGTTTATTTTAACTAGAAAAATGAAATCCTAATTCAACTAGGATGTAGAGTGCAGAAACCTTTGTTAATTATATTAGGGTTTGTCGTCGTCCCTTAATACATAAGGGGCTTTTGGGCTTCTTTCATATCGGGTCCAATTACAGGTACTTTCTGGGCTTTTAACCCAATACTTTATAATTTGATCTAACCCAATATTTGTTTTTTCTATTTCCCCAAAACAAATTTCAATATATTTTCAATTAAATAATTTTCTCAACCTAATTCTAATTTCGATAAATTCATAATGACTTTACTGTAAAAGAATCTATGAGAAAATATATTTAATATTTCCACATTAATGGTTCACTATGACCAAATGATTTATTTCCATTTTTGAACTTCATTTAGGAGAAAACCACATTCATTTCCAAACGATTTCATTTCTCCATTTTCATTTTCATTTTGGAGAAAACCTTAATAATTTTCAAATGTTTCCTATTTCTCCATTTCTATTCATTTCTGCTCATTTGATTCAACTTGCAATTCATTTATGGTTTCAATGAGCTAGCGGAGGGACTGATTAGACATGTGCAATTGAGGCTTAAATGATTTATTATTAAGTTCTAACTTTTTTCCTATTAATTATAAACTCATTTTGTCACGAAGTCATTCCACAATAGTATTGTGACTAAGCTCTCCCTAATGACATACCATTATGAAAGCAACTCAACCAGTGCTCGTCCAATGACCTTGTCATAAGTGTGTTGCCCTTATAGGATATCCTTAATATCTTTGGGATAATATCTGTTCTCCCAATATGATCCTATTTTATCTCATGGTAACCATTACATCTTCCTTCATAAAATGTCAAATACTATCAAATAGTAATCAAGTCATCCATCACAAAGACGAATAACCTGTGGTTATGTTTACTTTTCATCAACCATGTAATGCCAATGAGAGGATATCATTTACCCATGTTTCAGACTATGAATTCCACTATTATGAATGATACTACATACTGCAGAAGTCATACACCTAACATACTAGCTTTTGATTCCTTATCTATTCGAACTCAGGCTTTTACTTACATCAAAGTGTACGAGTCACTTCGTCATCCACTTAGGATTTAGGTATGCCGCACTATGAACGTCACAAGTGAATAAATCCATAAAAAAGTTGAAGTTCTATTCTTCTTGAGTCCAGTCCAATGTATTGTAAGTCTAGTCAGTCACATCTATGTCTCTATCTTCTGAGAGCCATATGCTCCGTTGCCCAAAGCAAAACATCTCCCCAATTTGACTTGATAGATGACATATTAGTCTTTCAATCGGTTTGCTCATTTCCAATTAGACTAAGGATATGTTTAGGTTCGTCTGTTAATATAAGTTATCTTTTTGTATTACAATTCGACCATGTAATACTGCTTAGTATTAGTTTAAACATTAGACAACCAATGAGCAACATTTGCTTCCATTTTTCTTTGTTTACAAAAACCATGTGAGGAAAATCATACAAAGTATATTAATGTAATCAATGAATTTGTTTTATTAACCAATCTGTTCAAAAAAAATTACAACTTTACAAACAAATATAATACACACATAGCACTAGATCCAATAGTAGGTCATTTTTATATACACACAAAAAAATCAACCATCGAGCTCTAATAAACAGTAATTATAACATATTTTAAACCCACATTTAGCTTGTTTTTGGATGATTTATCCCTCAATTTATGTAAAAAGGTGCTCTTAATCATTTCTTTTCATGTCTTATACCCAGGAAAGCACCCGAGGATGAAAAGAACGTAAAATGGGCCCAAAACGGAGTAAATGGGCCATATCACGAAATCCACACGGCCTGGCCCAAAGAGCACACGGTCGTGCCTCGACGAGCATCTAGAACATGGCCTCACCCCAATTTACACGACCATGCCTCAACTTAGAAATCTGAACACAGACTGAAGATGAGTCACACGGGCATGTGACATGGTGGTGCCCCTGTCGTGGACTTAGACAATTTCAGTCGGAAAAGGATACTTAGGGAGAAAGAATCGTATTCCAAGAGCATATAAATACCCCTTAAGTACCACCGTTGAAGGGGCATCGAGCTAGGCCAAGGAGCCAAGTCAGAAAGGTCAGAATTGAGGGAATCGCTCTAAGTTAGCCAGTTGATCCATCCCAAGAAGCCGGAATTCTACTCAAAGTCGGCAGATTTCTCCGTTAGTTCCTTCAGGGAGTTTTAGGGATTTCTTATGTTTTGTTTTATCTTTTCTCTTGAGATGTTTTCTTTATTTGTTATGAACTAAACCTCTCAGATACCTGAAGGGGATGAAACCTAGATGAATCTTGTTATTGTTTCCTGAATTATATGATAAATACTTAGTTTGTTCTTAATTATGCATGCTTAATCCAAATCTGATGTGCTTAGGTGGAGGAGGAATAGACCCTGCTTAAGAGTAGATCTAGCATAATTAAGCGGAGTTGATCGAACGCCTAGAGATAGGGTTACGAGATTTTGCCGGATTAGGGTGAAACCTAATATGGGAATCCATAGATCGATTTACTGCTATTCTAGGGGGATATTATAAGAGAACGAGGGTTCCAATAATTAACCAAGGGTTAGACGTTATTCGCCTCGAGAGAGGGTTTAATATATGTTAGGGAGTCCTACGGATCAAACTAAGTGAATAAATCGTATGATTCAGTGTTAAATAACAAGTGAAGTCTAGGTGGATTCTTCCTGAGGGTATCTTCGTGATCAACTGAGTTTTTCTTCTAGTTACTTCCCAATTCGTTCTTTTTGTCTTTGCGTCTTTAGCTTAGTAGTCGTTAATTTAGATTTAAAGCAACTTCACTTTATTTTAGGCTAAATAATAAAAAGAAAGTTAGTATTAGTACTTTTAGTTCCTTTGGGTTCGACAATCCGGTCTTGCCTAAGTTATACTACTGTTCGATAGTGTAACACCCTAAACCCGGTCAAACGCTACGATCGAATCCGGCATGTCACAGGGAAAAATCGTTTTTGGAAAACAAGTTGTTGACTTAGATTGTAAAGAAAACAGTTTATCTGATGAAAACCAAAGTTAAGTTAGGTAAATTGCTAAGATCATTTCAAAGTTTGTTTTAAAGAAAATCGAGTTAATTTATCGTTGCTACAAGTTCGCTGCTTACCTAATGGTAAGGTTTAGAAATAAAATCCCAAAAAATTTCATTAAATTTTGTGAAAACATTCACTTTATAGATTCTTTTCCTTTTTAATCACGCTTTGTGGTTTAACACAAAATTCAAAAGTATTTAGCAGAATAAATAAACCCAAAGCAAAATATAGATGGCCTTATTACATAACCGAAAACCCAAAATTTAAAACAAAGTAAAACCGAAATTTAACCATTGAAATAAAACCAACTATTGAGCATGGCCACCTCGAGTCCATCCCGGCTCCATATCCGTGATCTAAGAATTATCTGCAAAACGTAAAGGAAGGGGTGAGTCACCGAGACTCAGTGCATAAATCCCCCATCCCGAAGATGATAAGCTCATACGCAGATCCATATGCAAATATGCATGCCATGCAACCCAACACCTAACCATCTGAAACTCCCGATTCTACCCCGTGTGGTACCAAACCACTGGTGGTGCCAAACCACTGGTGACCCAAAGTCACAAATAACATATGTGGTACCAAACCACTAGTGACCGTAGCCACAAATAATCATACGTGGGGCCAACCCACTTTATAGTACCAAACCACTGGTGACGATCCCTTTTTATATAATGTGGGGCCAACCCACTGTGGTTCTAAGCCACTGGGACGAGTCACAAAGATAAATGCATGTGGTACCAAACCACTGGTGGTGCCAAACCACTGGTGACCCAAAGTCACAATTAACATATGTGGTACCAAACCACTGAGACTTAGTCACAAAATAATGAGAAGTGGGGCCAACCCACTGTGTGGTACCAAACCACCGGCGACAGTCTGATATCAAATCTTCCCCCTCCTCTCATCATACCCATCTTATGATCATGCTTTTCCATACATTATTATCATGCTTAACATTTAACAACATGCTGTAACATGGCACATACAGATTTAACAGAGGCAATTTAACGCTAGCTGCCAAATGAACTTACCCGGAGTCCTTGCTTTTCCCCATAAGGATAACTTACCATTTCCTACAGTTAATCCGGCTTTTGACAACATACCAAATATTAACATATTTACAAATGAAGTGTGTAAGAGTTACACACCTGATTACCCGCAAGACTACGCTTTCTACGTCGACACTGTCGTTAATCGACACCACCGCTATCTGCCTACTCTCCTGTTCAGATGCTGGTCCACACCTAGGTGGCCAATCGCGAACTGCAGATACAGCCCGCTTCTTAAACTTAGGGGCTGGGTTTACCAATTCAACCCCTCCTATCGCTTGATTAGCCTTCGAGTCCATGAACACCCCTTAGTCACTAACTCAGATTAAAGCGGAGAAAACGAATCCAAAGAGATTTAACGATTAAGGCTAAGGCCCTTACCTAGATCGAAAACTCCTGAGCTTCTAGGCTCGACTCACAACCAATGAATCCCGAATGTTCACACAAGATGGCGTCAACACATTCCCCACACACTAGCAGAACCGATTGGAAGGGATGACAAATCAAAGACAGCGATCTACTGCAAACAAGAGTCCAACAAGAAGGTTTGAGTGCCAGAGATTTCGTCTTTTCTTACCATAGCAACCGAAATAGAGAAAGGAATAGAGATGTGAGCATGTCAGGGAGATTCGGCCATAAGATCAAAAGAAAAGAAAGGGAGGAAAAAGGGAAAACAGTAAGATCTTACCAGGATATGGGTTGCGATTCGGCTAGAAGCAAAAAGAGAGTATGGTCTTCAACTAACAAGATGTTTCGAAAAGAAATATCAAAATAGGAGAAAGAGAGAAATAGTGATTCGGCTTTTAGAGACAAGATGGGGAAAAAGATGAAACAAATGGGGTGGAGTAAATTTGGCTAGCACAACAAAAAGAAGAAGGAAAGAAGAAAGCAAGAAAGGGGTTTCGGCTTTTGAGATTGAAGAGAAGAGAATAGATTTTAGGCCCCAAATGGTCTTCTAGTTTCGGCTTAAGTCAAAAGAAGAAAAGAGAAGAAAATGCCTAAGTGCTTTACGGCAATAGAGAGAATGAGAGGAAACTAAACCGAAACACCACTCACTAACACTCTCATCCCCAAATTCGGCACCCTTACCAAAAGCCAAAACCGAAAATCCCCCACCCTACACACTCTTCAGAGTTTCGGCTATCACCAACCCCCTAAGCCATCCCTCCTTTCACTCCTTGCTTCCCTCTCATCCAATCATTCAAACGGATTTGAATGATTCAACTCCTAAATTTTCTCTCTTCCACACAATTCAAATGTGTTGACTCCTTCAACACCTATCCACCCCAGTCCATCCTGAGCACAACTCCTTCCTAGTCTTGGCATCAAAAAGAACAAGCAGAAAGGGATCTTCGCAGCTCGAACCAAGGCTCCCTTACTCACCTGAGGTGTCACTTCCTTGGGCCCTAAGTGGCGCCTCCTTGCCATTTTTCCAAGGCACTTCTTGTGTCAAAGCTTGCCATCAATTATCCTTAACACCTAACTCCTTCAGCTCCCCCTTACTAAGTACCCAAAACAAAATTTTTGCTAAGGCTCTAACCTACCCCTAGCTTACACCTAGGCCCTAAAACACCTTAGATTAGCACAACAACCTTACTATCTACACGCAAGCAGATAAAATGCAAAGACCCCAATTTAAGGATGTTACAGTTCTACCCCATTAAAATAATTTCGGCCTCGAAATTACCTGGTCAAAAGAGTTGAGGGTATTGCTGCCGCGTCACATCCTCTGACTCCCATGTGGCCTCTTCTGTTCCATGATTCTTCTATAACACCTTCACCAAAGGAACTGATTTCCTACGCAAGACCTTGACATCCCGGTCCAGGATCTGCACTGGTTCCTCTTCAAAAGACAAATCTGGGCTCACTTCTATCCCTTCCACTGGCACAACATGAAACGAATCGGAACGATAGCGTCTAAGCATGGAAACATGAAACACGTCATGGATCTGACTCAATTCCGCTGGTAACTCGAGCTGATAAGCTACTGATCCTACACGCTTCAACACCTTATAAGGCCCGATGAACCTAGGGCTCAGCTTGCCCTTCCGTCAAAATCTCAGCACCTTCTTCCATGGCGAGACTTTCAGGAAGACTTTGTCACCCACTGCAAACTCTATATCCCTCCGCTTGAGACAGCATAGGACTTCTGCCTGTCTGAAGCTTCCTTCAGTCGAGCTCGAATCAGCTTAACCTTATCCTCTGTTTCAGCAACCAACTCTGGACCCAGCAACTGACGCTCACCCAACTCTGTCCAACACGTAGGAGTGCGACACTTCCGTCCATACAACGCTTCATACGGTGCCATCCAAATACTTGTCTGGTAGCTATTGTTCTACGCGAACTCCACCAATGGTAGAAATTCTTCCCAACTACCTCTAAAATCCAAAACACAGCCCCTCAACATATCCTCTAAAATTTGGATTACCCTCTCTGACTGTCCATCTGACTGCGGATGAAATGCCGTACTAAAATCTAGCCTTGTACCCAATGCCTGATGCAATGCTTTCCAGAATCTTGATGTGAACCTAGGATCCCTATCTGAGATAATCGACACTGGCACTCCATGCAGTCTTATGATTTTTGCCACATACAACTTAGCCAACCTTTGAAGTGAGTAATCAACCTGAACCGGTATAAAATGAGCCGATTTCGTCAAATGGTCAACAATCACCCAAACCGAATCCTTTTTTGTAGGCGTGATGGGTAGCCCACTGACGAAATCCATCGTAATCCTTTCCCACTTCCACTGTAGAATCCTTATCGGCTGTAACCGACCCGAAGGTAACTGATCTTCAGCTTTGACTTGCTAACACTTCAGACACTTACTCACGAATTCTGTTACTTCCCGCTTCAGACTCGGCCACCAAAACTGCTCCCGCAAACCTCGGTACATCTTACTACCTCCAGGATGCATAGCGTACGGACTGCTATGTGCCTCCTGAAGAATCTTCTGTCTCAACTCCACATCCTTCGGCATGCAAACCTTCCCTTGAAAACACAAGACACCCTCACTGCTTAAACTATACCCCTCTAATCCACCATTCTGTACCTGCAAACATCGAGCACTTAAGACTTCATCAACCAACTGCTTTTCCTTAACCTGATTAACCCATGTCGGCTTCACTTGCAGTTTCGCTAACAAACTTCCATCGTCATATAGACTAAGGTGGGCAAACATTGCTCTTAAGTCCGCCACCACCTTACGGCTCAACGCGTCTGCCACCACATTGGCCTTCCCCGGATAATACTCAATCGAGCAGTCGTGGTCCTTCAATAACTTGATCCACCTCCGCTGCCTAAGATTCAACTCCTTCTGGGTAAGGAGGTATTTCAAACTCTTGTGATCCGTGTAGACTATAGACTTCTCCCTCTACAAGTAGTGTCTCCAAATCTTCAAGGCGAAAATTACTGCAGCCAATTCCAAGTCATGCATCAGATAATTCACTTCGTGAGGTCTCAGTTGACGAGAAGCATACGCCACTACTTTCCCCTCTTGCATCAGCATACATCCTAACCCGATATGCGACGTATCACAATAAACTATAAATTATTTCCCTGCTTCAGGCTGAATCAAAATCGGAGCTTCTGTCAAGATCTTCTTCAACTTCTCAAAACTTTCTTGTTGCTTGACTGACCACACAAACGGAACCCCTTTCCTTAACAACTTGGTCAACGGCACTGCAATAAAAGAAAACCCTTCCATAAACCTTCTATAATATCCTGCTAAACCTAAAAAACTCCGAATCTCGGCCACAGACTTAGGTGGTTTCCAGTCCAATACCGCTTCAATCTTCCGAGGGTCTACCCTTATCCCCTCAGCTGACACCTCATGACCTAAGAAAGTTACTTCCCTTAACCAGAACTCGCACTTACTAAACTTTGCAAATAACTGTTTCTCCCTTAGAATCTGCAGAACCACACGGAGATGCTCATCATGCTCCTCCTCCGACCTCCAGTATACCAGAATATCATCTATAAATACTACGATGAATCGGTCCAGATACGGCTGAAAAACCCGATTCATCATATCCATGAACGCTGCTGGCGCATTGGTCAATCCAAACAGCATTACCAAAAACTCGTAGTGACCCCAACGAGTGCGAAACGCCGTCTTATGGATATCGGCCTCCTTTACCTTAAGCTGGTGATACCCCGACTCAAATCAATCTTAGAGAAAACTGATGCTCCCTTCAGCTGATCAAATAGGTCGTCCATCCTCAGCAACGGATACCTATTCTTAATCGTTAACTTATTCAGCTGGCGGTAATCTATACACATCCGCATTGTTCTGTCTTTCTTCTTAACAAAAAGCACAGGTGCTCCCCAAGGTGATACACTCGGCCGGATAAAACCTCGATCCAGTAACTCCTAAATCTGTGCTTTCAGCTCCACTATCTCCTTCGGTGCCATCCTATATGGGGCAATAGACACTGGCGCGGTCCCTGGTAACAGGTCTATACCAAACTCAACTTCGCGATCTGGAGGCAAACCCAGAAGCTCCTCTGGAAACACATCAGTGAAATCCTTTACTGTTCAGACATCTCCCACAGTTGAATCCTTGACCTCTAGAGCACAAACATGAACCATGAATTCCTCACATCCCTTCCTCACCATCTTTTCGGCCTTCAAAGCGGATACCACATTGGATAGGTAATTTCTTCTATCATCTATCATCACCACCTCTTCACCCTCGACAGATCTCAACACCATACGCTTAGCCGCACAGTCCAAACTTGCCTGATACTTCACCAGCTAGTCCATCCCTAAGATCAAATCTAACTCCCCGAATGGCAGTTCCATCAGATCAGCCAAAAACACTACCCCTTGGAGTTCTAGAGGTACATCCCTATACAGTTTATTTACTTTTACAGAGTGACCTAGAGGGCTAATTATAGTCATCTCCCTAGAAGAAACCTCATAGGCTAAGTTCAAAGTTCCCACTATACTACTAGCAACATATGAGTGCGTCGAACCAACATCAATTAAAGCAGTATACGGCAACCCGAAAATTAAGAACATACCGGTTATGACGTCCGGTGCGTCACCCTCCTCTCGACGCCTCGTAGCATAGACCAACTTAGGCTGTCTTGCATCAGTAATTCCAGCACCTCTACCTAGTGCTCCACGACCTCGACCAGAGCCATTACCTCCCTTGACCGAACCGCGACCCCTCTGTGGTTGCTGTCCACCATTTCTGAACTGAGCACGCCCCTGACCCTCAGACTGCATCCTAGCTAACTTCCGCAGACAATCCCTTACTCGATGATCCATCGATCCGCACTCAAAACACCCTTTGCTACCAGTCCAACACTCCCCCCAATGAGACTTCCCACATTGAGCACATCGTGCTGGCCATTGAGTAGTAGCAGAAGACCGTGTAGCTTGACTCGGTCTGCCAAATCTAGCCCTCTTCTAAGAATTCCCAACAGACCCCGATGGCCCAAAACTCCTCTTGTTCCTATTTCTATCCAGATTCTGCCTCGTCAACTCCTTCACCCCCTCGGCTATCTTAGCCTTCTCTACAAGAACAGCAAATTCCCTCTCTTGCTGTGGAGCGATCAACAACCGTAACTCATCTCTCAGCCCGTCCTCAAACTTGACATAGCGCTCGTGTTCCGTAGCTACGATACCCCGAGCATAACGGCTCAACCTTAACAATTCTGCCTCATACTCGGATACTGACTTACTCCCCTGGACCAGTCTTAAAAATGCCTTACACTGTGCATCGATATAACTAGACCCGACGTACTTCCTCTGATAAGCTGCCTTAAAGAAGTCCCAAGTGAGATCGTCGGCTGTCGCACCATCCCGGACCGTGAGCCACCACTGATAAGATTCATCCTGGAGAAGAGACACTATCCCCTTCAACTTCTCCTCAGCCTCAAAGTCTAAATCGTCCATTATGCACTCAGTCGCCTCTAACCAGTACTCAGCTGTATTGGGAGCCACACTAGAAACACCTCGGAATACTTCTGCTCCATTGGCTCAGAGTCGTTCAGACACTGATTTCTGAGCCCCCGTACCCCCACCTGCTCCGGCTACTCTCTCCAGAACCCGCAGCATCGCCTGCGACACTGCATCATCACCACCCGTTTGATCCTGAAACTCAGCGTCCACAGTTGGCGGCGGTGGTACCTCATTCTCTGACCCATGACCAGACCCTACTGGTTCAGACACAGTTATCCTACCCCTACCACGTCCACGCGTGTTACGACAACGTCCTCGCGTGCTCATGGCTAACGTTCACAAATTAATCTGATTAAGGAATTTTATGAGTTAGCTTTCTCCCACTGATTATTACGGAACAGTCTTATGAACAATTTATTACAGTAGTTGTTCTCGCAAGTTCACACAATCCTATGGGCTTTAGTCTCTAAAGTAGATTCCTACTACTAGCATCCATATCACAATTATTTAAACCATGCAATCAACAGTTAGGGGCTCACCGTTGCGGATCAGTGCCGGAGACTCAGGTGCCAAGCTTTCCCCAAAATATATAATTTCCATCAAAATCTTTTTACAAAACCCTTCTTATTGAAAAACATTTTGGGCCTCAGGCCCACAGCCGAGCTTTTGAACCAGGCTCTGATACCACAATTGTATCACCCCAAACCCGGACAAATGCTACGACCGAATCCGGCATGTCACAGGGAAAAATCGTTTTTGGAAAACAAGTTGTTGACTCAGATTGTAAAGAAAACGGTTTATCTTATGAAAACTAAAGTTAAGTTACGTAAATTGCTAAGATCATTTCAAATTTTGTTTTAAAGAAAATCGAGTTAATTTATCGTTGCTACAAGTTCGCTGCTTACCCGATTGTAAGGTTTAGAAATAAAATCCCAAAAAATTTCATTAAATTTTGTGAAAACATTCACTTTATAGATTCTTTTCCTTTTTAATCATGCTTTGTGGTTTAACACAAAATTCAAAAGTATTTAGCAGAATAAATAAACCCAAAGCAAAATATAGATGGCCTTATTACATAACTGAAAACCCAAAATTTAAAACAAAGTAAAACCGAAATTTAACCATTGAAATAAAACCAACTATTGAGCATGGCCACCTCGAGTCCATCCCGGCTCCATATCCGTGATCTAAGGATTATCTGCAAAACGTAAAGGAAGGGGTGAGTCACCGAGACTTAGTGCATAAATCCCCCATCCCGAAGATGGTAAGCTCATACGCAGATCCATATACAAATATGCATGCCATGCAACCCAACACCTAACCATCCGAAACTCCCGATTCTACCCCGTGTGGTACCAAACCACTGGTGGTGCCAAACCACTGGTGACCCAAAGTCACAAATAACATATGTGGTACCAAACCACTGGTGACCGTAGCCACAAATAATCATACGTGGGGCCAACCCACTTTGTGGTACCAAACCACTAGTGACGATCCCTTTTTATATAATGTGGGGCCAACCCACTGTGGTTTTAAGCCACTGGGACGAGTCACAAAGATAAATGCATGTGGTACCAAACCACTGGTGGTGCCAAACCACTGGTGACCCAAACTCACAATTAACATATGTGGTACCAAACCACTGAGACTTAGTCACAAAATAACGAGAAGTGGGGCCAACCCACTGTGTTGTACCAAACCACTGGTGACAGTCTGATATCAAATCTTCCTCCTCCTCTCATCATACCCATCTTATGATCATGCTTTTCCATACATTATTATCATGCTTAACATTTAACAACATGCTGTAACATGGAACATACAGATTTAACAGAGGCAATTTAATGCTAGCTGCCAAATGAACTTACCCGGAGTCCTTGCTTTTACCCATAAGGATAACTTACCATTTCCTACAGTTAATCCATCTTTTGACAACATACCAAATATTAACATATTTACAAATGAAGTGTGTAAGAGTTACACACCTGATTACCCGCAAGACTACGCTTTCTACGTCGACACTGTCGTTAATCGACACCATCGCTATCTGTCTACTCTCCTATTCAAATGCTGGTCCACACCTAGGTGGCCAATCGCGAACCGCAGATACAGACCGCTTCTTAAACTTAGGGGCTGGGTTTACCGATTCAACCCCTCCTATCGCTTGATTAGCCTTCGAGTCCATGAACACCCCTTAGTCACTAACTCAGATTAAAGTAGAGAAAACGAATCCAAAGAGATTTAACGATTAAGGCTAAGGCCCTTACCTAGATCGACAACTCCTGAGGTTCTAGGCTCGACTCATAACCAACGAATCCCGAAAGTTCACACAAGATGGCGTCAACAAACTCCCCACACACTAGCAGAACCGATTGGAAGGGATGACAAATCAATGACAGCGATCTACTGCAAACAAGAGTCCAATAAGAAGGTTTGAGTGCCAGAGATTTTGGCTTTTCTTACCATAGCAACCGAAATAGAGAAACGAATAGAGATGTGAGCATGTCAGGGAGATTCGGCCATAAGATCAAAAGAAAAGAAAGGGAGGAAAAAGGGAAAACAATAAGATCTTACCAGGATATGGGTTGCGATTCGGCTAGAAGCAAAAAGGGAGTATGGTCTTCGACTAACAAGATGTTTCAAAAAAAATATCAAAATAGGAGAAAGAGAGAAATAGTGATTTGGCTTTTGGAGACAAGATGGGAAAAAAGATGATACAAATGGGGTGAAGTAAATTCGGCTAGCACAATAAAAAGAAGAAGGAAAGAAGAAAGCAAGAAAGGGTTTCGTCTTTTGAGATTGAAGAGAAGAGAATAGATTTTAGGCCCCAAATGGTCTTCTAGTTTCGGCTTAAGTAAAAAGAAGAAAAGAGAAGAAAATGCCTAAGTGCTTTACGGCAATAGAGAGAATGAGAGGAAACTAAACCGAAACACCACTCCCTAACACTTTCATCCCCAAATTCGGCACCCTTACCAAAAGCCAAAATCGAAAATCCCCCAACCTTTCAAACTCTTTAGAGTTTCGGCTATCACCAACCCCCTAAGCCGTCCCTCCTTTCACTCCTTGCTTCCCTCTCATCCAATCATTCAAACTGATTTGAATGATTCAACTCTTAAATTTTCTCTCTTCCACACAATTCAAATGTGTTGACTCCTTCAACACCTATCCACCCCAGTCCATCCTGAGCACAACTCCTCCCAAGTCTTGGCGTCAAAAAGAACAAGCAGAAAGGGATCTTCACAGCTCGAACCAAGGCTCCCTTACTCACCTGATGCATCACTTCCTTGGGCCCTAAGTGGAGCCTCCTTGCCACTTTTCCAAGGCACTTCTTGTGTCAAAGCTTGCCATCAATTATCCTTAACACCTAACTCCTTCAGCCCCCCTACTAAGTACCCAAAACAAAAATTTTTGCTAAGGCTCTAACCTACCCCTAGCTCACACCTAGGCCCTAAAACACCTTAGATTAGCACAGCAACCTTACTATCTACACAGAAGCAGATAAAATGCAAAGACCCTGATTTAAGGATGTTACAGATAGGTACACTTGCCTTTAATCATTATCAGAGTTAGTTTCCAGGTTTGATCATTCGTTTTGTAAATTTTAAAGCTCTGATTTCAGCGATCAAGCTCGAAAAAAATGAATTAATTAAAAAAATCGGTGGAGCTATAGAGGTGTTTAAATGCAGGCATGATTCCCAAAATGAGGAATTGAAAAATCATTTAAGGGACAATTATTTTGTGTTGTTGTAACAACCCGATTTAGGGCCTAGTCGGGATAGTGGTGCGAGGCCATGAACCCGAGGTGAATTTATGAGTTTTTAAAGTTTATGCCATGTTTGCATGTTAGTGTGAAAGTTTTATGAAGCAATTTTATTAAGTTGAGGTCAATTGGTCCAAAAGGACTAAATTACAAAAGTTGCAAAATATGAGTTTCTAGAAGCTTTTTGGTATGAAATAGCTTTAGAATAATATTAGGAGTCCTTAAATAGAAAATTTCCCAAAATTTAATTTTTGGACAAAATTGGTCATGAATGGGTAAAATAGAATTTTTTAAGGTGAAGGGCATTTTAGTCATTTGTCTAATAAATGATTAAAATAGGAAAAAGATGATAAAAATCTATTCATCTTCTTCCCCCTTGTGCCCAAAATTTGAAGACTCCATAGCTAGGTTTCTTCATCTTTTTTTCAAGCTTGCTAGTAAGTTCATTTTAGCCCGTTTTTTATATTCTTCGTATTTTTGAAGTTCTCGTATTATGAATTAGCTATTTTTAGCTATAAGATGAGCTAAGATGCATGTTAAAAAATCTACCCATGAATGATATGTTTGTTAAATGATGTTTTATGGAAGTTTATGGGAGTTTTATGTTAGATAAACATCTTTTTCTAAGTGAATTTCATGAAAAGTGATAGTATGGACCAATTTGTAATAATTATAAAAATTGGTCATACATACTAGAAATAGTAAGAATTGATGATTGCTATAGTTGAGACTATTAATAAGCTAAGCATGTAGTTTAAGAAAGTTGTATGAAAATCATTTTACGAGCTTAGGGGCAAAAGTACAAATATGAGAAAGTATAGGGGCAAAATAGTAATTTTTCCAAAGTATAAGTAATGAGTCAATTTAGTCAATATGAATATTAAATGATCTATTTATGATTATAGATCAAGAAAAACAAAGCCCGGATCGAAACCGAGCCAAGAACAAAGTCGAGGACTAAATTGCATATCTGCATACATTTTGTATATTGAGGTAAGTTTGTATAATTTCTAAGCTTTATGATTTTTATCATTTAATTGCTTAGTATAATGTACACTATTATCATGGAATGTTCAATGCTATGTTAAACAAAGAAATCGATAAGATTAAGCATGAGAAAGTCCCGATTGAAGATGAATTACCAGGATACTCGATCTACCGCATGAAATGAGAAAGTCCGTGTAAGACCATGTTTGGAATATGGCATCGGCATTCAAGAAAGTTATCATGTAAGTCCAAGGAAGCAAGCTTGGCATTGATCAAGTTATCAAGCAAGTTATCATGTAAGTCCAAGGAAGCAAGCTTGGCATTGATCAAGTTATCAAGAAAGTTATCATTTAAGTCCAAGGTAAGCCTGGCATTGATTCAAGAAGAGAAATTCCATGTAAGATCGTATCTAGGTTATGGCTTTGGCATCAAGTGCATGGCAAGAGATTTAGTATCCTTGGTTATTCGCAGAAGTTCATCGAGCAAACAAGTAAAGTTAAAATGAGATAGCAAGAAAGCTCAGAAAGTAAAGCTATCATCAAGTTGAAATTGAGTATTATTATGCTATGAATGAAGAATTAGTGATCATGATTATTATATTAAAGTATGCTGATCAATGTGATCAAGTGTTACAGGTACCTTGTTTACCTTATAAGTATGAGAATATTAAGTATCATGAGACAAGTAAGAATCATGTATGAGTAAGTACGCTTTACAGCTGAAATTTATGATAACATTGTTATGTCAAATGGTTTATATTAAGCAAGTATATCGTTATGTACTTTACATGCAAACTTACTAAGCTAAATGCTTACGTCTTTAATTCTTTCTTTCTATGTAGTCCCGCCAAGATAACTTGTGGATAGTTGGAGTCGGAGCTCGTAGCACACTATCTATCTCTAATTTGGTATATCCAAGTTAATTTACTAAGTATGGCATGTATAGGAAGCATTCATTTTTGAGAACATGTTTTAAAAAGGGCCATTGTATAGGCTATTAAACTATTATTCTTTTGTATATGGCTAAGTGATTGGCCAATATTGACTAAGTATGTATGTTGTTAAATCCAATGAAGCATGTTGTATAGTTCATGAATTGTATTGATTTGAGTTGAGTTGATCTTGATTTCAGGGTGGCAAATGGCTTAGTAAATAGCCTTTAAATGCCCACACAGTTAGACATACGGGCGTGTGTCTAGGCCGTGCGTACCCTGCACCTTATTACAATTAGTCAGAATAGACCACGGGTAAATCCCACGGCCGTGTGCACGAGCCGTGTAAGACACATGGGATGGACATGGGCATGTGCCCAAGCCGTGTGAATATAGTCAGTAACTTCCCACGGTTGAAAGACACGGGCGTGTCAAGGCCGTGTGAATATAGTCAGTAACTCCCCACGGTTTGTAGACATGGGCGTGTCCAAGGGCACACGGGCGTGTTCCAAGTCACATGGGCTTGTGAACCCTGCTTCAAAGATGAGTTTTCGATTAAGTTCCGAAAGTTTTCTGATAGGTGCTTAAGGCCTCGTAGGTCCATCAAATGTTTGTTTAGACTAAGAAAGAGAAGTTTTTAATCGGAACGAAATTTTACAGCCCGTAAGTGTATGTTTAAGTGAGTTTAAGCATGGTAATGTCTTGTATCCAGTCCTAGCCTTGGACTCGGGTATGGGGTGTTACAGTTGTGTGTAAACCCTAACAACCTTGATCAAAGGTATGGTTTTTTTTCTCATGTGTGTAGGTATGAACGGTTCAATGGAACGAGATAAATGGAAAAACCCCAGATGGTACGGTACATGCTTGATAACGACTTTAGGAAGTGGGAGTGAGGGTACTAGGAAGATATTCTTGATCAGTTATGACTAGAATAGTCTGACTTGTCCCCTCAAAATATAATATTTGAGAAAATTAGGGTCGTGTCATGACATCGAACCCTGATATTGCGACACAGAACTTCAAACTAAAATATTTTCAAAATACAAGAGAAATGTTGAGACACTAAACCCCAAAGTCATCACACGAGATTACGAAAAAAAACCCTAGACTATACGAAGTTCAGTGTCGCAACAAAATATCGGGTCTACAACTTTTTTATTCAAATTTTTGTATGACCCGTCGGACTCCTATTTAAATACATCCGTGTTTTAACCCTAATCATCACTTCAAACACCTCTAATCAGCCCCTAAGTCCCTAATGCCAACCGCACCCCTCTTCATCATCCTTGCTCCATTCATGAGATCAACCCATCCGTCATGTGCTAAAATCTCACCAAACAAGGTTAGGCTTTCTAATTTCGTTATTTGTTAAGAAGATTGCTTGGGTAAAATTGTGAATTTTTTTGCTTAATTAAATATAGTAACATGGCACCCAAAAGGTTAGGCGAACTAACGTTGAATCATCGATGGAGATCGAAAATAATCGATTTTGCAACCAAGAGGTTGAAAAATACCTTTTGGAACTCAATGGTCGAACTTTCATACAAGAACAGGGATGCAACCCATCGATGACAATATGTAATGCCAATTGGGAGTTGGTAAATTTTCATCATTGGAAGGATTTTTGTTCTAATTCGAAAGAACCGGCAGTCGACTTGGTAGATTATGAATTTTATGCGTCTTTGAAAGAACAAGAAACTAATAATATACCGAGTGAAAATCATACTCATGATGCATCCAAACGTGAGTACGTTTAGAGTAAAAATCGTGCAAATAAAAAGATATAAAATCAATACGGTATTTGCAAGCGAATCATGAATTAGTAGTTGAAACCCAAATTAAAGGATGTATTAAACTAAAAAACCTAAATTAGCCTAAAGGAATTTCCTATTCCTAGTGTTAATGAAGCGAGCTTTAGCCTATGATCAGTTAACAAGCAGAAGATTAACTTACTTTAATGGTTGTAACTAACCTTAGAACTTAGCTTTTAATGATGAATTAGTTATTAACTAACTAGTATTACCTCTCGGCCTCTACTAATTAGTTAATCGATCAGTACACGCTTATCTCTCGACCTCACTCTCTTAACTAGGATAAATCCATGATTTACTCGGTAAACTTATCTCTCGACCTCGTTTATCCTAGATTACTTCCTAGGGTTGTCAATCCTAGAGTTTAAGAACACATGAATCTATACCAACTAACTCGTATAGGAAACCTTCGTCTTTCACTAAATACTTCCACATATTCTTGTTAAATTACTAAATTAAGCAATCAGTTCCATAATCGAAACTTGATATATATAAATAAAACACATAATTTATTCTAATATTCATACAAACATTAGTTGATCAGGATAACAAAATATAAATAAATGAATAATAAAAAGGATGAAGAAATTGCTCGTGAATGATTATAAGCGCGACTCTAAAGTAATCTCCGCTCATTATTGTCTTCACGTAGGAACAGGTAGAATTTTGACTATCAGAACATAAAAATAAAACTAAAAATAAAAGCTGAATAAAATTGTTCTATATGGTCTAAACCCTTCTAATTAGGTTATAAATTTGTTTACATAGGCATACATTAGGGTGCTAGGTGTCTAAGATGTCTAAGATGTCCTTGGAGTGATTAGGATTTAATTAGGGTGCATAACCCTAAGTGGCCATCCAAATTCTACTGAATATTTCCAATTTTGGTTGTGACATCATGATATCAGGAAACTCCTCATTGTAACATTGATATGAAGATTTCTTTCCAAGTTCGTTGCATTGTCGTGATGTGGAGAAACTCTTCATCATGATGTGGAATGATTTTCAGCCTTGGCAGCTTCGTTATTCAATGTTGTGACACGAACCTCCTTGTGTCGTGACACGATCATCGTTCCTTGTGCTCCTTGACCTGAAATGGCATCCTACACAGTCAAATGGCCTATTAGTCCCTCCTGAGGCCTAAATTGGCCTTACGGGTTGTCAAAATACTAAAAACTACATAAAAATGCTTATTTTGCAATAAAATGAATCTAAGCTAAGAAATATGAAAATGGAATAAAAATATTGAAAATGCTTAGAAAACAGGCTCGTTAAGTGCTGAAAAGTACTTAATTTGCCACTACGATTTGTGGTGGATCAAATACCTCCACACTTAAGTCGTTTCTTGTCCTCAATCAACAGAAAAGAAAAAAAATCAGAAAACAATACGAAAACAAAATGACTAAACGATACTTGAGAATCCTTAAGAGATTAGCTTGGATTGGAATAATATAAACAAGACAATGTGACTAAACATGTAATTCTAGAACGATATATACTCGACTTCCGATTTTGAATATCAAACACGTTAGTTCTCTAGGTTACAAAGTAAAAAAAAAAATTCAAGAATATTAAGCATAGTATTCCATCAAAACAAGTACACAAAATTTACATTTATGTTCGAAGAATACAAGTGGTCAGAAATTGAAGAATCGACTCTACAAAATGGGTTAAGCATGAAAATATTTTGGCACATTATATTAACCTCGATACTACCCTAATTATATCCCTTATCTTACCACCTTATATCCAATTCTCTCTCCTCCCTTTTCTCTCTATTTCCTAAGGTACAATATTGTATTCATGAATACAATCATCTTAGCGAGTCTTTGGTGCAACAATGAGCATTTTTATTTTATTTCTACTCACTTTGCTTTTATTCGCACAAGATTTTCTCGCTTGGCTTTGGCCTTTACAAAGTCTTTCTACACGTAATTTTTCTTCATTCACACACAACTTTGCAAGAATCTTATACTCACCATACAATACTATCCCTTAATTTCCTGTCTTGATTATTTTGAAACCTCCATGATTTATCTACCTAACCCTCAAAATTAATGCTTGACATCGAAGTTTGCACTGAGACCAAAAAGAAAAAGGATCAAGAAATTATGCATTAGGCTCATGGTTTTATTCAAGGTTCATCAATAAGTGGGATTAGGCTAAAAAATTAGGTACTAGGGAATTAATACATAGGATCGGCTTTTTTAGCACTAGTGGTGACCAAACAATGCCTTAGGTCATCCCTAGGTGCCTCAGTTCATGGAATCAATTAAAAAAAATTTAACATTCTAACAGCTTATCATTCAAACAAACATATACGTTTTTTTTTGTACTTATTTTTCATTTGGTATACTTAACACACTTTTACCTATTTACAATGTAACAAAGTGAACAAATTAGTTTAATATTAAACAACCTAAAATCAATTACTATCTAACTAAATTTACAGTTTAAATAAAAATCCTATTTACATGGTCCTAACCAATGACTTGTATTTCTACAAGCTCGCGCACAAACAAGCACACAAAAACTAAAATTTAACTACTACTAAAACAAATAAAAACAAGTAACAAAAATTTAAAAATTTTGAAAAATTCTATGTTACCACCCACACTTTATTTGACACTTTATCCTTAATGTGCATCCAAGAGATAAGAGAAGGGACTACTCTGTTTAAGCATCGAAGGTCCTCGAAAGTATTCAAGTGGTCCTCCTCGTGCTGGTTTAGCTCCAAGTTTTAGTGTCGCCTATTGTATGGCGCTCCTACACAAAATAAACACATTTTTAAGGAAATTAAAATGAAAATCTATCCTAATTTTTTTATATAAGAATAAAATAAATCGAAAAAGAAAGGAAAACTCCCTCATAGATCAACAAAAAGGTCATCGTCGAACTTGTCCGTGCTGCCATCGCGCTCGTCCGAGACAACCCCCGTCTCATCCCTTCTCAATGTGGATGGTTCTTCTTGCGTGGGTCGAGTCATGTCAGGTGGGTCACAAGTGGAGATCTTTTGTTTCGGTGGGCCGCAAGTGGAGATTCTTCCTTAGGGTTGTGGTGGTGGAATCGGAGGGTCAACATCCTTTGAGATGGTTTAAAATGGTGGCCACTCAAGTTTGGGTAATCCTTTTTGTTCATCATAATGGGGCCATCCACCTTGGTTGATGCTCAATGTGGGCCAACACATGGTAGATCATTTATTTGATCGTTATATCCTCTGGAATCCCCTGAATTCAATGTACCTAAGGTGGTATGGGTTGTGGTGCTTCTATTGGTTTTCTAGAGCCCATGGTCTTTGGAGTACTCCTTATATGTGGCCACCTATTCATTTTATCTCTCTACCCGACCAACATGTTAGTTATAGAACCAATCGTAAATAATATTGTTTAGCACACCTTTTGGTGGACAATTTGGTTACTTGAGATCAATTGCAGCGCCATCTCTCTTGCACATCTCTATAATCAGGTGCGGGTATAGGAGTCCTCGTGTCTGCCCTCAAGCATATTGTCGCATGTTTGCGAAGATCTAGTCTCCCACGTTGGTTTGCCAACCATGCAAGATAGCGTACAAAAACAGAGCACGGTAACAAGTACATCTGTAACACCCCTAACCCGTAACCATCGTCGGTATAGAGTTAAAGGCGTTACCAAATAGATCAAAAACTTTTACAGACATCTCATATCATAGCTAGGTTAATCACATCAAACTGTCCCTTAAGTAGGTCCACGAGACCTCAAACATGCTTTAGAATAGGGCCAGGACTAAGACAAACACATACGAAAATTCTCAGAAATTTAAAACTTTTTCAAAGCTACGGAGGTCACACGTCGGCAGGCTGTGTGCCTTCCACAACCTTCAGACACGCCCGTGTGTTTAAGCCGTGTCAAAACAGGGCATACATATTGACTTGTCCACACGGCCGTGGACACGCCCGTGTGCCTCACCCGTGGTCGCTACTGACTTCACCACATGGCCAGTCACACGCCCGTGTGTCTAGCCCGTGGTCGATCCTGACTTGTTTTGAATTACAACCACGAGGGACACGGTCGAGCCACACGCCCGTGTGCTCAACCGTGTGGGCAAATATAAGCTATTTTCAAAGCCAAATTACCACCCACACAAGGGTCATCCCTACAAGCTTAAACAAGCATTAATCCATACACAATTGGAAACAAAAAATCATGTCATAAGATCAACATATCATCCCGTTCTATCATATCTATAATCATGCCAACTTGTATACAAATTGCACAACTAAATCTCATGTAAAAACAAGTATGGTTCATTCACAATTTCACCAATTCACTATGGCTTCAATCCATACATAAGCTCACCATTCACAAGGCCATTACCATCAAGCCATACCAAAACATGCATCATATACCATAAACACTCATGCATATTACCAACATTTGTCTAGCCACATCACATGGCTAATTACACATCTCAATCATAACTCAAAATGACTAGCCTATACATGCCATACTTAATATATACATTCTCAAAAGGTACCAAATAAGTTTGAGTATTGTGATGACGATCCTCAACGGTCCCTGAGCCTTCAGTAGCTTTGACGATTTATAAAACAGAACAAACACACACAAAGTAAGCTTTCAAAAGCTTAGTAAGCCATATACAAATAAACTTAGCATATAAGCATTCAAAACATATAATCAATATGAATTTACTATTAGCTCAATTGCATAGCCTAATTCTTCTTGGCACATTCACTTAGCCATTCATCTCTCAATCTTGCATATCACCATATACTTTATTGGATCATAGCTTGTCCATTCATGTAACACATTTTACTTTCTCAAATCTAAATACATAACTCATCTAGGTAAGTTCATAAATATACTTACCTTCTTATACACACAATGTGTATATATCAAACGTACCTGAAACGGATATACAAATCACATAGTCATTCGTTTCTCGGGCTTTCCTGTTGAATCGTTTGAAACTAAATAGGATACTTAGAGTGCTTAGAATAGTCGTACAATGCCAACGTCCTAGACGTGGTCTTACATTTATCCAGATATCGATACCACTGTTCCAGACAGGGTCTTACACGAATCAATACGATGCCAATGTCCCAGACATGGTTTTACACGTAAATCTCATATCGATGCCAACGTCCTAGACGTGGTCTTACACGAAATCTCATATCAATGCTAACGTCCCAGACGTGGTCTTACATGATATCACATATCGAACACCTATGTCATGACATATACTATCCTATCTATTCCTAGGTTCAGACGGGACTTCTCGAACATTAACCATCTCTCGATACTTTCTCGGAATCCATATATTCATCATTTCGAGTATTACTCATAGTAATTCAAATTTCATATATTCACAAATAAGTCAATTCAAATACATTTATTTGTATATCGACTTACCTCTAATTTGGATAATCGATCAGATTCGGTTATTCGACTACTTTCGACTTCTCGCGATCTAAGTTTGTTTTCTTCGATTCTTGATCTATATATATTCAAATTTAATCCATTTATTCAACAGCTCATTCAATTCAATCCGAAAACACATATTTAGGGTAATTTACAAATTAGCCCTCACATTTTCACATTTGCACATTTTAGTCCCTATTTCACAAAATCACAAAATACACAAAA
This sequence comes from Gossypium australe, assembly GCA_005393395.2. Classification (NCBI taxonomy): domain Eukaryota; kingdom Viridiplantae; phylum Streptophyta; class Magnoliopsida; order Malvales; family Malvaceae; genus Gossypium; species Gossypium australe. Next base: position 64,564,433 of record CM016616.1, on the reverse strand, counting down.
TTACATGTGCCCATGTTTAGCTGAATATTCATGTATCTCATACAAGTCCATACATTTCATTTATTTCACAATTTAGTCCCTCTAATATTCATTTTCTCAATTCCTACCAAATTACTGAAAATCAACAAAACTCCAAAGACAAAATATGCTAATCAAACACATATATTCCATATTTCATCATCAAATATTTCAAAGCTCAAATGTTCATCAAAGACACATTTTAAAATCATCATCAATTCTCAAAATTAAAACATGGGTTTAGTAGTACTCGAAGCAACGATTACGAAAACGCAGAAATTATCAAAAACAGATTAAAAACATACCTTGAATTGAATCAAAAGCTAGCCAAATGCCCTAGCTCAATTTTCGTTCTTTTCTTTTCTTCAAATTCGGCACAAGATGATAACTATGGCTTTATTTTCATGCTTTTATTTTATTTAATTAACCTTAATAACATAATTCCAATTTTACCCTTTTGAAACAAAATATGTATAACATATATTACAAGGTCATTCTTGACCTTTGCCATCCACTAACTAAATAATGGTTTACTTGCCTCATAAGGCCTCCCCATTTAAAAGCCACAACATATTAGTGCTTTTAACATGTGACATGCCAATTTTGCATTTTTCACAATTAAATCCTTATGTCAAATTAATCACACAAACGGACAAATTAATTCACAGAAATTTCACACATGCTTAATCACACATAATAGGCACAGAAAATAATATTAAAATATTATTCTAACTCGGATTTATGATCCCGAAACCACTGTTCTTACTAGGGTCTAAACCGAACTGTTACAACATCAACATTTTAGCTTTCAGGGTCATAATTGATTATTGAAATCTCAATGGCTCTTGTGTTATTGACTTCCGGACCTAATTGTCTTGACCCTTAGTTAAGAAATTAATAATCTCGTCATAATCCACCTCATCCTCATTTAAATCTTCGTAAAAATTGGGGGAACAGTGAGGTTTTTTATGAGTGACCTCGATCTCTCTACGTTCACGCCTCTCAAAAAGACATTATTTTCTTTGTCTTCAAAAAAATTCGCATAAAATTCCTGAATGATCGAAATGACGACCGATTGAGAGGTTTTCAACAAAATGTATTCCACCATAACTAGTCGACCCTCATAATTATAGGGTCATGGAATAATTGTGTGGCAAAATCGAAGCCATGTTCTGGGATTAGTTGTTTATCGTAGTTGCCAAATTATTTGGCCGCTTCATTGGAGACGAATTATCTCCTTCAGAGATTTGGAATTCCACGGATCATTGGGATGTCATTCGTTTTTGAGACGACATTTTCACTAAGTCGATATAAATTTAATCAACTAATAAACACAATTTATACGATAATGTTTTTTTTCCAATTTGCTAATCTATTTATCAAAATCTAACATGACTATTCAAAGATTATAAAAGAGATTGAGTATCACTGGGATTTCAAGTTGTTAAGATTTCATAGTCCCCATGCTTTCCCGTCGGCCACCATCGTTCCTTCATTGAAATTTCATGGTTGCACTCAGAGAGAAGAGTTTTTTATCCGAATCCTAATAAATACTGAAAATAAGAGATTCAATCTATTTAGAAATGAGGAAGAATGTAAAGAAGCAAGGTTTTAAGGCTTCGGGGGCGGAGAATGGTAGAGAAGAAGAAGAGGAAACTATTTGGGGTTTAGGTTACGGTTTGTCATGATGAGACCCTTTAAAATCTCCGCGATATGGACTCCTCCCTTGTCATGACATCGCATAACATTATGAGTTCCAATGCCGTTACGTCATGGCTCGTCACGATGTGGAGAACCCTTCATTATGACGTGGGACTACTGACCACCTATAAACGAGTTATCATTTATAGTAAAATATTATATATATATATAAGAATTTAGAACTCGACATCCGCAAGTGCATTGGTCAAATTGTAATATAGTTAGTACAATGAAACACTTGGAATATTCCGAGAATCGTACCCAATGCAAGATGTAATAAATCAATGAAAACCTTTTTAAAATAATAAGTCTAAATAGTGCTAATTAATTCCTATATTAGGATAAACCATAAAATAGATAATTGAGATAAATTAAATAACTAAAATAAATAAATAAATAGTAAAATAACAAACGACTAAAATTTACTAAACCAATCAGGAAGATTAACTCCCTTCAGGATTTGTAATTAACTTCGAATTAGGGTTTAGGATGGATTAGCTATCGATTAACCAATTATTACCTCCCAACTTCTAACTAATTAATCAATTTGTTGATACTTCCTTATCTCTCGACCTCACATTCTCAACCAGGATAAATTATGATTTACTCGGTTTGACTTATCTCTCAACCTCATCCAGCCTATGATAACTTCCTAGGATTATCAATCCTAGTGCTTTAAGAACACGTAACCTCTACCAACTAACCCTTAAGAGAAATTTGCAATCCACCGAATCACATCCCCATCCACTCATTAATCTCCCTTAAGGTATTTATCTACTGATGTTATTCATAATCTTGACTCCAATTGAATAAATTGTGTGAAGAACACGACCGAATCGAATAAGAAATGAGATTAGAATAATCATGGATTTGATAACGATTGGAAAATGGAGTAACATCTCAATTTATTGAAATAATGAAATAGATCAAATTCAAAGAGAAAATAAACTGAAATACTCTAATAATATAAAATAGCTCTTGGATCCGGAACCAATTCCAACAGGGAAAACAAATAGTCATGAAAAGCCAAAAGAAAATTAATCTAATCCTGTTCTAAACTTCTAGGGAATTTAAATGATCAAAACATCAAAACTCGGCATAATTTCATCCACGTAAGGTACTACCTAAGTCACATAGGACTTTTTGACTTGTAACGTTCTGCGACATAGGTTTCTTTAGAATTCAAAGAATAGGCTCGATAAGATGGTTAAGTATGAAAGTAGTTTGGCACATGATATTGTTCCCGAAACTCCCCTGAGTATACATAAGCTCACTACTTTATATCCACTTCCCTCACCTTCCTTATTTCTCCATTTACTAAGGCATCATATAGTATTCATGATTATAATCATTCGAGCTCGTAAATTTATTTTTTCAAACAAAGGTGAGCATACATATTTTCCAACTCACTTTGTTTCTATCTTTCATCGAGATCTTCTTGATTGACATTTTGTCTTATTTTTCTACAAGCTCAAAATTCTTGTACTCACTATACCATACAATTCCTTAGTGACTCAAATTTTCTCTCTTCTTTTGAAACCACTAAGATGTATCTACCTAATCCCTCAATATCGATAACTAGATGTCTAAATTCATGCTAGGACCAATAAATAAGGGATCAAATAGAATATATAATAGGCTTAAGGTTTCATTTCGGGTTCATCAAAAAAATGGATTAAGGCTCAAAATGGGTACTACGGAAAATATTTACGGGATAACTTTTAGGCTCGAGAAATTGTCTGCCAATAATGCTTTAGGTCGTACCTAGGTAATTCAATACATGGATTAAGTTGACCAAGTCAATCAAATTTTACAACCTATAATTCAATTAATCATGCATGCTATTTGTATACCCAGTTTTCACGTGGTATACTTAACACCTCGAATCTATTCACAATGTAATAAATTGAACTAAGTCGTCTAAAATAAAAAATTTAGAATCAATTATTATCAAACTAACTTTATAATTTATTCACACGATTCTATTAACATGCTCCTAAACCAATCACTTGTATTTTTAAAAGCTCAAGCACATAGAAAACATGCTATTAAAAATTAAAAAATAAAAAAGAAAGAAAATAAAGTAATATAAAAGAAACAAATTAAAGTTTTTCCTAAGTCACCCTCACACTTTATTCAGCACATTGTCCCTAATGTGCAATTAAAAATATAAAGGAAAGAGATTGCCTGATTTTCTTGATTCATGCAATACAATTAGTGGGACTACTTCCCCTTTTGATTTTGGCTCTATATTGTTGTGCCTTTAAAAATTTTAGGTTCTTACTAAGAAAAACTAAACACACTACATAGATATAATATTAAATTCTTAAATACTTAAAAACTAAAATTAAAAAAATTCTGAATAAAATAAAAATACTAAGTCCAAATTAAAAAAAAAAGATGAAAGTTAAACGAAACTGTTTAAAATTAGTCCGAATCAGGATCTGAGGCTTCATCCATTTTGCTTGGTTTGCCTTTCAATTCCTCTTTCGAATCTTTTTTAGGGTCTTCCTCTTCCTCCAATTCCCTCTCGTTCTTTACCTTGCTCGATTTGATTGTTACCTCGTACTTAGCTATTAAGAATTGTGGCAACTTCAACCCACTTTTTTCTCAAATAGTCTTAAAAAATTAGTTCAGTTTCTTGCATCCATCGAAGGATCCATTTCGAATCGGGTAACACATTCCCTCCTGGATGTGGTTTTGTCTTTATCACTCTCTTTCATTTCTAATTCCTTATAAGATACTCCATACCTAGTTCCAAAACAGGAAACTTGCTTGGGTGTAATACATGACCTGATTATCCCATTAGAGCCTTCGCTTGTCGGCATATGGCTGTCACTAAGTGTAGGAACAGTAATTCCACCTCGTTTTTCCTTTCACATTGGAGCATGCTCTGATATATCCATGTTCGCATACAAATTCGTCCCTTTATTAAAATTACGTACAACCACATTCATGCCATAGAAGTTAATTTCACCTGAGAGAATGATATGGGATAGTTTGTTCCTAAGTGGCGTTTCCACTCACCCTTCCCGTCCATGAGGAGTTTGATTATGTCATTCGTATTCTCTCTCATGAAATACATTAGGCAAGTTCGTTGTACAAAATTGTAGAGATATAATAGAACGTCATAACGCCTTGCTATCTCGGTAGGCGAGATAGACATCTCCTTCCTTCAGACTAAAATTCACATCTATGGTACCTCCATCAGTCTACTTGCATCCACCTTCTTCAATGTAACGTAAAATTCATGCATGATTGGGAGGTATATCAGATTGGTTAGGGTTGTGCAGAACTTCTACCATCAAATGGTATTGGATCAACTCTTGCGTTTCACTCTTTAATGTGCCCATGGATTTGAAACCTTGCTCTTGCAATGGGATTTTACGTTGAGCTGCAATAAGGTTACTTTTAAGCTCATTTTCTTGGAGGCAGGCATGGCTATCTGCTACGGATTCACTATCAGAGAGGTTACTTTGCATGGTTTTGGGGTTTGGAAATAGAGGAGAAATAATAAATTCATTAAATCCCAAAGAAAAGGGTCATAAATGTTGAGTTGGGTGGCTATGACGGCTTAAAGGGTGTATTAGCTGGTAGGGGAAATATATAGAAGCCATTTATGGCTTTACTTACCTTCCAAAATTGGTGAAAGTCTTTGGATATCTCGTTAAATCAAGAATTGAAAGTTGGCAAAAATGGCCAACATGTTGCGCCATAGGGGTGCATAGCGCGACATAACACCTATTTTACCCCTATTCTTGCTTTTAATTGAAAGTGTGTCATGCCATAGAGCATCTATGTAATTCTATGGTGAAAAAGTTTCATATTTTCAAGTTCACAAGGGTTGCGTCATGCCATGGGATTGTTATGTGGCAACATAGCTTTGATTTTGCCCCTCCGGGACTTGTAAAAGCCATCAGTTGCCCGTACTTGCACCCTTCTAACGTATAGCTCCTCCGTTTTTTTTTGGAAACCTATTTCCTTCTAATTCTATCATAAAATAACTAATCTAATTCCTAAAGTAGAAATAAATTAGTATACAATATTTACAAACTAATTAAGTTCGATGGTTAAAAATCTATGTCATGCTACTAGACCTGTTCGACAATTCCTTAAACTTTACCATCGACTTCCTTTGTTGGTCTCACCATTTGTAGGCCTTCCAATGGGGTTACAGTTTTTAGGCTGTAAGAATTGTTCTTTGATGACTTGGGGTTATAGTTTTCCAGCTGATTTGATGCTATTACCATTTGATGATTTTGATGTAATTTTGGGAATGGATTGGCTAACTCTACACGACACTGTTGTGAACTGTAGACGAAAGCTTATTGTATTGAAATGTCAAAAAGGTGAGACACTTTGTATTGATTTAGATAGTCCGTGTGAATTGCTTATTTTTATATCAGCTATGTCAGCACAGAAATATGTGAGAAAAGGTTGCAATGCTTACCTTGCTTATGTATTGGCTTCTAAAGTGTCAGAATCGAAGCTTGAGTCAGTACCAGTAGTTTGTGAGTATCCTGATGTATTTTCGAAAGAGTTACCTGGATTACCGCCAATCAGAGAGGTAGAGTTTGCTATTAAACTGGTACTGGGGACATCACTGATATCGATAGCACCTTACAGAATGGCTTCTACTGAGTTGAAAGAGTTGAAAGCTCAAATACAAGAGTTGATAGATAGGGGTTTTGCTCGACACAATTTTTCACCTTGGGGTGCACCGATTCTGATCGTTAAGAAAAAAGACGGATCGATGAGATTGTGTATAGACTACCATTAGCTCAATAAGGTTACAATCAAGAATAAATATCCATTGCCTCATATTGACAATTTGTTCAATCAGTTGAAAGGTGCCACAATATTCTCGAAGATTAATCTTCGTTTTGGCTATTATTAGCTACAAGTGAAAGATTCGGATGTACCAAAAACTACATTAAGAAACAAGTACGGACACTATGAATTTCTTGTGATGCCGTTTGGTTTAACTAATGCACCTGCAATATTTATAGATTTGATGAATTTATTGACGACATTCTGATATATTCACGAGATGAGTCTGAGCATGCTGAACACTTGAGGATTGTGTTGCAAACTCTGCGATGTAAACAATTGTTTGCTAACTTTAGCAAATTTGAGTTTTGGCTCCGAGAAGTCGATTTTCTAGGACATATAGTATCAGGTGAAGGAATCAGAGTTGATCTGAGTAAAATTTTGGTAGTTGTTGACTGGAAACCACTGAGAAACGTATCCAAAGTCTGAAGTTTTTTGGGATTAGCTAGTTATTACCGAAGATTTGTCAAAAGGTTCTCAATGATAGCTACACCGATGACACAAATTTTACAGAAAGATGTAAAATTTGAATGGTCTGAGAAATGTTAGCAAAGTTTCAATCAGTTGAAACTACAGTTGATCGAAGCACCAGTTCTGGTTTAGCCTGAATCGGGTAAAGAGTTTGTAATTTTCAGTGACACATCTTTAAATGGTTTGGGTTGTGTTTTGATGCAGGAAGGAAAAGTAATAGCTTATGCTTCCAGATAGTTAAAGCCACATGAAAAGAATTATTCGACTCATGACCTAGAGGTGGCAACCATCGTGTTTGTGTTGAAAATTTGGCGACATCATTTGTTGGGCGACAAATGTCATATTTTTATCGATCACAAGAGTTGAAAGTATCTAATGTCATAGAAAGATTTGAAACTGGCATAATGTAGATGGCTTGAACTGTTAAAAAAAGATGAGTTGATCATTGATTATCATTCGAGAAAAGCGAATGTAGTTGCTGACGCTTTGAATAGAAAGTCTTTATTTTCTCTACGAGCAATGAAAACGTGACTGACATTATCTGACGATGGTTCAATCTTAGCTGATTTGAAAGTTAGACCGATGTTTTTACAACAGATATGTGAAGCTCAGAAATGTAATGATGATTTGCTAGCTAAACAGGCACAATGTTAGTCAATTTCTGATTCAGAATTTTAGATAGGACCTGATGATTGTTTATTGTTCAGAGGTAGAGTTTGTGTACCAAAGAATCTAGAGCTCATTTAGAGAATCTTGCACGAAGCTCATAATAGTAGCTTGTCTATTCATTCGGGGAGTAATAAAATGTACAGTGATGTAAAACAGATGCACTGGTGGCTGGGAATGAAACGTAAGATTTCTGACTTTGTATCTAGATGCTTAATATGTCAGCAAATTAAAGCTGAACACCAGGTACCTTCTGGATTATTGCATCCAGTCATGATACCGGAGTGGAAATGGGATTGAGTTACTACGGACTTCATATCGAGTTTAACCCTATCTCTGAGAAAGAAAGATGCCATTTGGTTATCATTGATCATTTGACAAAGTCCGTACAATTTATTCCGGTACGTACAAATTTCTCTCTTGACAGATTAGCTGAGTTATATGTTTCTGAGATTGTCAGATGACACGGAGTGCCGGTCTCTATCATCTCGGATAGAGATCTGTAGTTTACATCACGATTATAGAAAAAGTTACAAGAAGCTCTTGGTACACAGTTACATTTTAGCACTGCATTTCATCCTCAGACCGATGGTCAGTCTGATCGAGTAATTCAAATTCTCGAGGATATGCTTTGTTGTTGTGTTTTAGAGTTCGATGGCAACTGGGAGAAATATTTACCGTTGGTTGAATTCGCATTTAATAACAGCTTTTAGTCCAGTAAAAAGATGGCACCGTATTAGGCTCTGTATGGTCGTAAATGTTGAACTATGCTGAACCCCGTTATACTGGACCGAGCTTAGTGAGAAAAAGATAGACGGCGTTGATTTGATTCGTGAGACTAAAGATAAAATAAAAGTGATTTGAGATAGTTTGAAAGTAGCTTCAGATCATCAGAATTCATATATGAATCTTAAACGTAAAGACATAGAATTTCAAGTCGACAATAGAGTATTCTTGAAAGTATTGCCATCGAAGAAAGTTCTTCGGTTTGGTCACAAAGGGAAGCCAAGTCTACGATTTATCGGGCCGTATGAGATTACTAAAAGAATCAGACCTATTGCATATCGATTAGCTTTACCGTCAGGATTAGAAAAGATTCATAATGTATTTCACGTGTTTATGTTGCGACGGTACCGATCTGACCCTTCATATGTTATCTCTCAGACGGATTTTGAGATTCAGCCTGATATGTCATACAGTGAAGAACAGATCAGAATCTTGGCACGAGAGGTGAAAGAATTGAGAACAAGAACATAGCTGTAACAGCCCGATTTAGGGCCTAGTGAGAATAGTGGTTGTGAGACCACAAATCTGAAGTAGAAATATATGTTTTATGGTTTTTATGAGGTTTATGACATGTTTACATGGTTGTGTGAAAATTTCATGAAGAAATTTTATTGTTTAGTGATCAATTTATCTTTTAGGACTAAATTGTAAAAATTGATAAATATGAAATTCTAGAAGTTTTAAGTATGAGATAGCATTAGAAAATTTATTAGAGGTCCTTATTTAGTAATTAGACCATTATATCTCATGATGGACAAAAATGGACATGGAAGGGAAAAATCTCAAGGAAGGGCTTTAAGGGCATTTGGCCATTTGGTTAATAAATTAATAAAAAGGGGAAAAGAAGTCAAAATTGGTGTCCATCTTCCTCCCCCATTGCTAAAATTTCAAGGAGCCATAGATAGGGTTTTGTTTCACTTTCAAGCTTGATTGTAAGTACCTCCTAGCCCCGTTTTGGATGTTCTTCGTATTTTTGAAATCCTTATAGCTCGATTTAGCTATTTCTACCAATATTTTGAGCTAGGGTTTGTGTTTAAAATTTTACCCATTGATGACATGCATGTATTTTGATGTCTAGTGGTAGAATATGAAAGTTTGAAGTGTGATAAACAACTTTTGCTGGATGATTTTTGGTGAAATTGATAAAAAGGACCTATTTGCAAAAGATGAAATAATATATGTATAGAATGTAAAATAGTTAAAATTTTAGGCTGGTATAAGAGAGGTTATGAATCGGCTAGGCTTGAGTGTGAGAAAAATGAACAAATTTCATCATACGAGCCTAGGGACCATTATGAAAATATGTGAAAGTTTAGGGGCAAAATTATAATTTTTGCCTAAGTATGATTCATGGGCTATTTTAGTCAATGTGATAATTAAATAAGTGAATTTTGTCATTATAGATCAAGAAACACGAAGTTCAGACCTAAATCGAGGAAAGAATAAAGTGGTGGACTAAATTGAAAAACTATCTATATTTTAGTACCGAGGTAAGTTTGTGTGTAATAAATCAACATTATGTTAGTATGTATTTAATTGCCTGATATTACATGGTATTTATACTCTTTTTATGAAATTGGTTAATGAGGTCTTGATGAAAAATATGATGAAGTTTTACTATGTCGAAGTCCCGGTTCAACCTTAGGAATAGACATGATACCTTTGTCACGACATTAGATTAATAAGGTTTCGTGTAAGACCATATCTGGGATATGGCATCGGCATCGAATTGAGATCCCATATAAGACCATATCTGGGATATGGCATCAGCATCGAATAGTGATTTTGTGTAAGACCATGTCTGGGACATGGCATCGATATACGATCTCGTGTAAGACCATATCTGGGATATGGCATCGACATCGATATGAGATCCCGTATAAGACCATATATGGGATATGGCATCGACATCGACCTGTGATCCCATGTAAGACCATATTTGGGATATGGCTTTGGAATCTTATTACGTGTATGACAAATTCCGGGTATCCTTCGATATTCCAACTGGTTTAACGGGGTAAGGTATTAAAGTTTAGGTTAAAGATGGAAAAAGGGATAAAGTTATATGATGGAGTGATATAGGTACATATGCGAAACTCACAAGAAATGAGTCTTGTATGTGATAGGTGGTTGGTAAGAGTGAGCATGAGTAAGCCATGTCAATGTTGCTTGAGAAATTGTGTTAATTCATAATGTAATATATGGATTTTATTACAAGATTTTATGTTGTTATCTATTACATGCAGACTTACTAAGCTTTATGTAACAGTCCGGTTTAGACCCTAGTCGGAATAGTGGTTTCGGACTGAGTCTGAATAATATTTTAATATTATTTTCTATGTGAAAGCCTCGTATGAAAATTTGATCATTTGTGTGTTTAATTTGACAAAAGGATTAAATCGCATAAACTGTAAAAGTGGCTTTCTAATTGATTAAGTGCCTATTTGATCTTTTAAATGTGGAGGCCTTATGAGGCAATTATGCTAATATTTAAATAGTGGATAGTTGTTGGACTAATATAACCTTGATAAATATATGTATAAATTGTTATTTGATAAAGGGTAAATTAGTAAAATATGTGTTAATGTTATAATAATAAAACAAAAAGATGAAAGTGATAATCTTTTATTCATTCATCTAGCCGAAAATTAAAAGAAAGAAGTAAGGGTTTGAGTTTTGCACATTCGGCTACTTTAAGGCTTAAATTCAATGTATGTTTTACTTCGGTTTTTGATAATTTTTACATTTTTGCAATCGTTGCTTCGTATGATATAAAACCCATGTTGTAATTTGAAGAATTGATGATGTTTGTGAGATGTTCCATTGATCAAATGGTGAGATTTGTGATGAGTATTGGTGTTAAATGAAAGATATGTGTTTAATGAACATGTTTTGTTCTTGAATTTTGGATAAATTTAGCTAATTAGGGCTAAGATGTGAAAATAATATTTTGGAGGACTAAATTGTGAATTTGATGAGAAATATGGATTTGTATGGTCCCTAGGGAATTTCGGCTATGCATGGGTGCAAATAAATTTTGTATATTTGATGTTTTGAGAAAAACGGACTAAATTGAGAAAATATGAAAATGTGAGGGTTAATTTGCAAATTGCCCTAAATATGTGTATTTGGATTGAATTGAATGAGTTGTTGAATAAATGGATCAAATTTGAATATGTGTAGATCAAGAACCGAAGAAAACAAACTTAGATCGCGGGAAAGCGAAAGTAGTTGAATAACCAAATCAGATCGAATATCCAAATCCGAGGTAAGTCTATATACAAGTAAATGTATTTGGTATTGAATTATGTATGTTCATATGACGATCTATAATGACGAATGTATATAAGATGTTGTGAATATGAATTCCGAGGATATATCGATAAATTATAAATGTCCGAGAAGTCCCGTATGAACCTAGGAATAGATAGGATTAACTATGTCATGACATAGGTGTCTGTTATATGAAATCATGTAAGACCACGTCTGGGACGTTGGAATTGATTCGAGATTTCGTGTAAGACCACGTTTGGGACGTTGGCATCGAGATAAGATTTACGTGAAAGACCATGTCCGGGACATTGGCATCGTATTGATTCGTGTAAGACCCTGTCTGGGACAGTGGCATCTACATTTGGTTACATGTAAGACCACGTCTGGGACGTTGGCATTGTATGACTATTCCGAACTTTCTGAGTATCCTATTTAGTTCCAAACGGTTCAATGGGTAAAGTCCGAGATACGAGCAACTATGTGAGTTATATTTCCGTTTCAGGTACGCTGGTTATGTACACTAAGTGTGTATAAAAGGTAAGTGTCTATTTGAACTTACTAAGATGAATATGTGAAATGAAATGATGAAATGATATGTAAAGATATGTTTAAAAGAGCTATGTGTGTATGTGATATTTGAGTTGAAGAACGTGGTAAGATATGGCTAAGCAAATGAGCCAAAGAAATATATGTGATGGATTTGCTATGAGAACCATTAATGTCATAGTATCAATATGGTTATGTTCATTTTATGCTAAATTTATTTGTATATGGCTTACTAAGCTTTTGAAAGCTTACTCTCTGTGCGTGTTTGCTTTGTTTTATAGATCATCATAGCTACTGAAGGCTCAGGGACCGTCGAGGATCGTCATCCCAGTACTCAAATTCATTTTGGTACTTTCGAAATGTGTATATAGCTAAATATGGCATGTATAGGCTAGTTGTTTTGGATTATGGTTGAAATGTGTATAAATAGCCATGAGATGTGGCTAGATAAATGTTGATGATATGCATGAGTGATTATGATATATGATGCTTAATTTGGTATGGCTTGATAGTTAATGAAATGGCCAAAACTTTGGTAAGCATATGAAAGCATTATGAGTATGTATATTTGAGCAAAGGAATGATTATATGAAAAGTAAAAGTAGATGTATCATGCTTGAATGTATATGTGTTTTAGTTGTGTAAATCGGCATGAATGGGAATGAGATTGAATGTGAGAACTTGTTGATTTATTTGCCATGTTTAGGATGTAAAGTATGCTTGAAATGAATTGGTACTTTGCTTGTAGGATTGACCTTTGTATGGGTGGCATTTTTGTCTTTGCAAATGGCCTGTTTTGGCCGTGGCACACGGGCGTGCTTAGTAGCCGTGTGGTTAAGTCAGTAGCTAGCCTAATTTTACACGGCTATGGTACACGGGCGTGCTTGGTGGCCGTGTGATCAAGACAGTAGCTAGCATAATTTTACACGACCATGGCACACAGGCGTGTCTGGTGGCCTTGTGGATAAGTCAGTATACATGCTCTGATTTGGCATGGCTAGGACACATGGGTGTGTCTAGTAGCCGTGGGAGGCACACGGCCTGCCGACACGGGCGTGTGACCTCTGTAATATAGAAAAGTTTTAAATTTCTGAGAACTTTCATATGTGTTCGATTTAGTACCGACCCTATTCTGAAGCATGATTAAGGTCTCGTTGACCTATAAAAGGGACACTTTGATTGTGATTGATGAATTGTAATACTAAATGTCTGTAAAAGTTTTTGATCTATCCGGTAACGCCTTTAAACCTAATCTGGCGATGGATACGGGTTAGGGGTATTACACTTTATGCTTACTCCCTCTCTTTTTCCTTTCCTCGTAGTATTGCCAAGCTAGCTTGGGGATTGAAGGATGTCAGAGCTCGAATCACACTATCAAGCTATTCTTTTGGGTATGGTAAAGTTTGATTATTTTGGGTATGGTATGTATAGGAACTTGGTCATTTTGTTATATGTCATATTGGTTAGCCAATGTGTTGGTCATTAATGTTACTTATTTTATTTTGTAAATGGCCATTGGAATTGGCCAATACTAGTTCAGTTATATATATTTAATGATGATGAAATTCATGAAGTGCAAGCTTGTGCAATTGAATGAGTAACGTGGGAGGTGTATGCATGATAAACGTAGTGTGAAATTAAGGTGTGGATGTCTGATCGAGAATATTAGAAGTGCATTATTGTTATGCTATGTGTTGCTCAAAATCGTATAAGTGTGGTTGCTTTTCAGGGTGGCAAATGGCTTGGTAAATAGCCTTATATTTGTCCACATGGGTAGACACACGGGCCTGTTCTAGGTCGTGTGTGACACACAGTCAGCCCCGTGGGCATGTTGATAGGTCGTGTGTCCCCTGCATCCAAATTTAGCAAAACAGAATGCTCAATAGTAAACACACGGGCAGAGACACGACTGTGTGTTTCATCTGTGTGCAATTAATTACAAAAATTAAGTTCGTCACATGGCCTAGCACACGGGTATGTGACTCGGCCGTGTGACCTTAAATGTCTGCTGACATTATAAAAAAAAGTCAAGGTTTTCACACACGGGTGAAGACACGGGCGTGTCATGGCCGTGTGAGGAACACGGGCCATAGACACGGGCATGTGCCAGGCCGTGTGAAAACCCTTGTAGGTTCGAAATAAAAAATAAAATCCACACAGGCTAGGGACATGGGCGTGTACGACTACATGGCCTGCCCACACGGGTGTGTTCCTTTTCACTCGAGCGTGTGGCCCTGTTTTGAGCAAAAATTTTCTAAGTATTCGTAAGCTTCCGGTTCAGTCCCGAACCACTCTGTATGTATGTTTCGGGTCTTGTATGCCCGTAATAGGGACAATATGATTATGAATGAAAAGTTTTAAGTTGGAATGAAAATTTATGGTTCGATTTTGTACGATTAATTATGTTAAGTCCGGTAATGCCTCGTATCCGGTTCCAGCGTCGAATACGGGTAAGGGGTGTTACATTTAGTGGTATCAGAGCTATGATTTAGTCGATTATAGGACTAATGTAGCGTATGCACGAGTCTAGCTATACATGCCATACTTATGTGTATATACATAATGATAGTGTGATGACTCCTAACGATTTAAAATATGTTTTCGTATAGCAAATGGATCTCGACAGAGCAGTGGCAGATGATGTATAAAGTAATGCACTGGCCCCCGCCCAAGGGATGGTGCCAACTGAAAATGAAAATAGACCAGTGACTGTGAGTGAGAGAGGAGGACAAGAGGCTAGGGAAGCCTTTCTCCATATGATGAATGCTTGGTATACAGAGCTCGCTCGAACGAACCCGAACGCTCAACCCCCCTCCACCCCCACCTATTCCTCATCCTGTCCCTGTAGCTCCCCAAGCCGTAGAAATGGTAAGAAGGGAAAAGCCCCCGGTTGATAGAATTTGGAAATAAGGTGCCGAGGAATTCCGAGGTAATAAAGATGACGATTCGGAAAGAGCAGAATTTTGGCTTGAAAATACCATCAGGGTATTTGATGAATTGTCTTGCACACCCGAAGAGTGTATGAAATGTGTTGTGTCTCTCTTGAGAGATTCGGCTTACCAGTGGTGGAACACCCTTGTGTCGGTTGTACCAAGGGAGAAAGTTAATTGGGAATTTTTCCAAGAAGAGTTCCAAAAGAAGTATATTAGCCAAAGGTTTATCAATCAGAAAAGAAAGGGATTCCTTGAGCTAAAACAAGGTCGAATGACAGTAACTGAATATGAACGTGAGTTTAATATGCTCGAGAATGCATATCCACCGAAGCCATCATGTGTAAGAGGTTTGAGGACGAATTAAATGAGGACATCCGATTGTTTGTTGGTATTCTAGAACTGAAAGAATTTGTTGTGCTAGTAGAGAGAGCTTACGAGGTCGAGGAATTGGCCAAAGAGAAAAGAAAGGTTGAAATTGAGTTTCGTGACTCAAGGAAGAGACAATTGGGTAAGTCATTTCAGTCCTCATCCAAGAAATCGAGAGAGTTCACTACTCAATCAGCCGCTTCAGTTGGGTTCTCAAACAAAAGTAAAGGTAAACAGTAATCGGCTTCAAAAGCTCAGACCACTTTGATTACTAGTGTTGGTAATGCTCGACCAAGTAGACCGGAATGTTCATACTGTGGTAGATGTCACCCCGATGAGTGCCGAGCAAATGAGAGAGCTTGTTTCAAGTGTGGTTCCCAAGATCACTTCATTAGAGATTGCCCCGAGATGGTTGAAAAAGAGAAATTTCAGAGTGCAAGACCGAGTAGAACTACTAGAGGGAGACCACAGAGAAATCTGGTAAATGGAACGAGTAGTAAGAATACACCTAGAGAGCAACTACAAGATCTGAGGGTAAAGCACCTGCGAGGACCTATGCCATTCGCGCTCGCAAAGAGGCGTCATCCCCTGATGTGATTACGGGTACATTTTCTCTCTATGATACTCACATTGTTGCTATAATTGATTCAGGATCTACCCACTCGTATGTTTGCGTGAAATTAGTATCTAGTATGAACATGCCTGTAGAGTCTACAGAATTTGTAACACCCCTTACCCGTATTCTACTCCAGAATCGGGTACGAGGCATTACCATGCATAACTTGCTTGTACATACAACTTTGGGTTCTAAAAATCCATCCCCAACTTAAAACTTCTCATTCAAATGCATAACATCTTTATCATAGGCCTATGAGGCCTTAAACATACATTCGGAAGGTCTCAGAATTAAACCGGAAATTTTTACACTCTTAGAAAAATTTTACCTAAACAGGGGCCACACGCCCGTGTGAAATGGAACACGCCCGTGTGGGCAGGCCGTGTGGTCACACACGCCTATGTCCCTAGCCCGTGTGGAATTTATTTTCTAATTTGAACCTACAGGGATTTTCACACGGCCTGGCACACGCTCATGTTCCTCACACGGCCTCAACACGGTCGTGTCTCAGCCCGTGTACCAAAACCATGGCATTCTGTTTATGACGTCATCACTTCACAATGGTCACACGGCCAAGGCATACGCCTGTGTCCTTAGGCCGTGTGTCGAATTAAATTCCAAATTTTAACTGCAGACTTTACACGGCCTGGGCACACGCCCATGTCCATGGCCGTGCCTCCCACACGGCTGAGACACACGGCCATGTCTCTGCCCGTGTGTTTACTACTGAGCATTCTGACTTTGTAAACCTAGCATGCAGGGAACACACGGCCGATCAACATGCCTATGGGGCTGACCGTGTGTCTCACACGGCCTAGACACATGCCCATGTGTCTATCCGTATGGACATTAAAAAGGCTATATTCCAGGCCAAATGCCGCCCTACATAGCAACCATACTTATACTAACTCAATTCATCAAAACTCATAACTCTAAGGCACTTCTAAGAACTGAAATCAAAGCATTCACACAAGCATAAACTTCATAATTTCATCATCATTGAATATATAATAACTTGTCAAGTATTGGCCCAATTGTAATGACCACTTACAAAATGTATTTGATAACATAAATAGCCAACACTTTGGCTAACAAATATGACATAACAAAATACCCAAGTCCTATACATGCCATACTCAAAATAAGTTTAACTTGTTATACCCAAGAGATGTCGACAGTGTGATTTCCGAACTCCGACGTCCCATGATCCTCGAGTTATCTTGGGAATACTACAAGGAAAAGGGAAATGAGCGGGGTAAGCATAAAGCTTAGTAAGTTTGCATGAAAATAAATAGCAACAATAAGCTCATAATGACATCAACCCATGGCATTAGATAACCACACAAAGACATAAGCACTTTGCCATAACTTACTTGCACTTGTTCTTATATAGAACATACTATGCCACATATCGCAAACATTCCTCATGAATTTCTTTAAGATACCTGTATTCACTCAATCACATGACTTTAGTACTAATCTCATTTCTATTTCCAAGCTTATCTATTTATCCCTCTAATTACTAGGGGTACTCAAAAATGCATATCCATTGCCATTAACATAAACACGAAGCCAATGCCACATCCCAGATATGGTCTTACATGGGGTCACCACTGAATGCCGATGCCATATCCTGGATATGGTCTTATACAGAATTTCACATCAAGTATCGATCCATATCTCGGATATGGTCTTATACGATTCTCATATTCGGTATCGAAGCCATATCCATCTCATATTGGGACTTCAACATCTCAACTTTTATCATCTTTCTCATTCAGCACCAATACTCAATTTCATATAATATCATGCATCATTATAATATCGAACATTCACAAATATGCTAACATAAATGTTGAATTTATCATATACAAACTTACCACGATTCTAAAATAAGCTAGATCGTCGATCTAGTCCGATACTTTGTTCTTTCTCTGGTCGAGGTAAATTCTTGGCTCCCCTTGATCTATAATAGCAAATTAACTCATTTAATTATCACATTAGTGAATGCATTTCAATAATCATGCTTTGGCAAAATTACTATTTTGCCCTTAGACTTTTGCAAAATGACTATTTTAACCCTAGGCTCGGAAATCAATTTTAATCAAATTTTTTCTTTAACAAGCCTTTGTGAAAATTTATTTCTCTTATGGCAACCATCAAAACTCATTATTTTACACTTTTACCTCACATTTTACAACCTTTACAAAAAGGTCTCTTTTAGGTGTTTTCATGATAACACCTTTCACAAAAGTTGTTCATCTAACAACTAAGACTCATTTTCTTCCATAAAAATGCAGCAAACAACTTAAAAGCTTTCATGGAAAAACTCTAAACTCTTCACCATTTAACAAAATAGTCCCCTCTTTAGAAAGCTTAAGCTTTAGGGGTTCCAAAAGTACATTTTTTATCAAGAAATGATCACTAGAACACTTGCTTGTAAAGAGAAGTGTGTGCTGAAATTTTTGAAGTTTTAACCTCTATTTGCTGCAAATTTTCGGTGCAAGGATGAAGGAGAGAAGATGATATCTTTTCTTTCTTTATTTTAATATAAAATCCCAATTTAGTCCACCTAACACACCTACTTGACCAATTTTTTTACATGTATTGTCCCCTATGGCGTAGAAACCTCTATTTAAGGGACCAATTGCCCTTTAAAGACCTCCAATTGATATTCTATGGCTACTAGGTACCTTTAGCTTGAAATTTTGAACTTTTGCACTTTATGCGATTTAGTCCTTTTTCGCAATTAAGCATGAAATCGCTAAAATTAAAGCACCAAAATTTTCATGTACTTATATAGTCATATTCTAACTCATAAAATATCATGAAAATAATTTTCTCTAACCTCGGATTAGTGCTTCTGAACCATTGTTCCAACTAGCCCCTAAATTGGGTTGTTACAATTCTCCCCCCTCAAGGATTTTCGTCCTCGAAAATCTTAGCGGTAAAAAGGTTGGGATACTGGTTTCTCATAGCCTCCTCGGGCTCCCATGTAGCCTCTTCTATTCCATGTCTCTGCCATAGTATTTTAACAAGGGTTATACTTTTGTTCCTCAACTGTTTGACCTCTGCGCGAAAATTTTAATTGGCTCTTCGCCATAAGTCAATTCCGATTAAATTTCTACCTCTGTTGGTACTATCACATGTGAAGGGTCCGAACGGCATCGTCACAACATAGATACGTGGAAAAAATCATGAACCTTTTCCAGCTCAGGTGGTAAGGCCAAACGATAAGCTACCGATCCTATCCTCTCGGTAACTTCATAAGGTCCGATAAAGCGCAAACTCAACTTGCCTTTCTGACCAAATCTGAGGACTTTCTTCTATGGTGATATTTTCAGAAACACTTTATCACTGACTTGGAACTTAATCTCTTTCCTTTTTTAATCTGAATAGGATTTTTGTCTATCTAGCACTGCTTTCAGACATTCACGTATCACCTTTACTTTCTCTTCAGTTTCCCTGACCAAATCAACCCCGTGAATCTGATTCTCTCTAAGTCCTGTCCAATACAAAGGTGTTCAACACTTACGCCCGTACAATGCCTCATAAGGCGTCATCTTCAAACTTGATTGAAAACTGTTGTTGTAGGCGAATTCCACTAACGGTAAGTATTTTTCCCAATTACCTTGGAATTCCAAAATAAAACATTGAAGCATGTCTTCAAGTATCTGTATTATTCTCTCCGACTGCCCATCGGTTTGCGGATGGAAAGCTGTACTAAAGCTCAATTTTGTGCCTAAAGCCTCTTGTAATTTTTTCCAAAATCGTGAAGTGAATCTCAGATCTCTATCTGAGATGATTGACAATAGTACACCATGAAGTTTTACTATCTCTGACACATACAAATCCGCCAACTTACCAAGAGAATAATCGACTCGTACAGGTATGAAATGGGCTGACTACGTAAGTCTATCGACCACAACCCGTACAACATCTTTCCTCCTCGGTGACAACGATAAATCCGTCACGAAGTCTATAGTGATACGGTCCTATTTCAACTCGGGAACCATAATAGGCCGAAGTAGACTCGAAGGTACTTGGTGTTCAGCCTTCACTTGTCCAAAATTTCTTTCTTCATACTCGGCCACCAATACCACTTCCTCAACCCATTGTACATCTTCGTGCTGCCTGGGTGCACAGTTAAACATCCGCTATGTGCTTCATACAAAATTTTTTGAATAAGTTCATCATTTCTGGGTACACAAACCCTATCTTGAAACATCAAACATCCGTCAGGACTTACCCAAAAGTCTGACTCAATATTTGACTCACATAGAACTCTTTTGGCTTGTAAGTCGCTGTCACCTTTCTGAGCTTCACAAATCTCTTGAAGAAATGATGGTCTAGCCCTCAACTCAGCTAGAATAGAACCATTATTTAACAAAGCCATCCGTGTATTCATGGTTCTCAGGGCAAACAAGGATTTTCTGCTCAAAGCATCATCAACCACGTTTGCCTATCCCGGATGGTAGTCAATCACTAACTCATAATCCTTGATCAGCTCTAACCATCTTCGTTGCCTCAAATTCAATTCCTTTTGAGTCATCAAGTATTTTAGGCTTTTATGGTCGGTGAATATCTGACACTTTTCACCATATAAATGGTGCCTCCATATCTTTAATGCAAACACAATGGCAGCTAACTCCAAATCATAAATCGGGTAATTATTCTCGTGCGGCTTTAATTGTCTAGAAGCATATGCTATCACTTTGCTCTCTTACATAACCACACAGCCCAATCCATTCATGGATGCATCACTATAAACCACAAATTCTCTTCCCAGTTTGGGTTGCACCAAAACAGAAGCCTTAGTCAACAACACCTTAAGTTTCTGAAAACTCTGTTGGCACTTTTCTGTCCAATCAAACTTCACATCTTTTGCAATAGTCTCGTCATTGAAGTAGCTATCATGGAAAACCCCTTGAAAAAATGCCTATAATAGCTGGCTAGGCCAAGAAAACTCCTTATTACAGTTACGCTCATTGGCGGTTTCCATTCCACAATCGCTAAAATCTTACTCGGGTCGACTCTAACTCCATCTCTCGAGACAATGTGCCCCAAAACTCCAACTTCCTTAAGCCAAAATTCACTTTTACTAAACTTGGCATACAATTGTTTATCTCTCATAATTTGCAGAACTTTTGTCAAATGCCCGGCATGTTCGTTCTCATCTCGAGAGTATATCAATATATCATCAATGAAGACTACGACAAATTTATCCAAATATGGCCGAAAAATGTGATTCATCAGATCCATAAAAATGGCTGGGGCATTTGTTAAGCCAAAAGGCATGACCAAAAATTCATAGTGGCCACACCTCGTCTGAGATGTTGTTTTCGGTACATCCGAGTCCTTGGCTCTTAACTGATAGTACCCGAACCTTAAGTCTATTTTGGAAAACACCGTGGCTCCCTTCAATTAATCAAACAGATCATCAGTTCTTGGTAATGGGTACTTGTTCTTTACAGTTACCTTATTAAGTTGCTGATAATCTATGCATAGCCTCATAGAACTATCTTTCTTCTTTACGAATAATACGGGAGCACCCCACGAGGAAAATCTCGGTCTTGCGAAACCTTTATCCGTTAGTTCTGGCAACTGAGCTTTCAATTCTTTTAGCTCAGTTGGAGCCAGCCTATATGGAGCAATAGAAATGGGGGCTGTACCTGGAGCTAACTCAATCCCAAATTCAATCTCTCTAACTGGAGGTAACCCTGGCAATTCCTCCGGGAAAACATCTGGATACTCAATTCTCAACTCAGTCTCTTTGGCATTCATCAAAGGCAAGGTAAGCTTCATACCCCTTTCTTAAATTCTTCTGAGTCAACAAGGATGATATCTCTACTGGTGACCTGTCTTGTTTATCTGATTCGACACGAATAAAATCCCCACTTTCACATTTTAACTCAATAAACTTCTTTCCACAATTTACAATCACATTATGAGTAACTAGCCAATCCATCCCAAGGATGACATCGAACTCATCAAATGGTAATAACGTGAGATTAGCAGGAAAAAAATGACTCCTAATCATCAAAGGGAAACCTTTGCATACTCTATCAACCAATACACATTTGCCTAGGGGATTTGACACTCTTATTACAAATTCAGTAAACTCTATAGGCATGCTCAGGCTAGAGACTAATTTCATGCAAATATACGAGTGGGTAGATCTCAGATCAATTAAAAATATAACACGAATATCATAGAGAGAAAATGTACCCGTGATTACGTCAGGGGAGGACGCCTCTCTGCGAGCACGAATGGCATATGTTCTCGTCGGTGCTCTACCCTCAACTCTCGCTGTTTGTTCTCTAGAGGAATTCTTGTTACCCATTTCATTTCCCGGGTTTCTCTATGGTCTTCCTCTAGCAGTACTTCCCGGTCTTTCTCTGTGGTCCAATTTTGTATAATTAATTATGTTAAGTCCGGTAATGCCTCGTATCTGATTCCAGCATTGAATACGGGTAAGGGGTGTTACAATAGCTTTAGTAAAAGTTCTCTGGCAATGACATGATATATAAGAAGCCACTTGGGAACCCGAGGAAGTTATGAGAAAATAATATCTGAACCTCTTTTCTGGTAAGAGTTGAAACAGCCTGTTTTTAGTGGAACCGGAATAGTGTTTTTGGGACCACAAATTCAAAGTTTAAAAATTTATTTTTTTATTATTCTATTGCCTGCAACATGATAGTAATATTGTATACAAATTTCATTAAGAAATTTTACCGTTTACATGCTCAATTTGAGAAAAAGGACTAAATCGCGTAAAGTATAAAAGTTGAGTTCTAGTAGCTAAAAGTATTAACTAGCTATATTACCGTAAAGTACGAGCCCTTATATGATAATTAGAAAATTTATATGTTAGTGGATGAGCATGGCTTGGCAAATGTGTAAATATTAATGTTTTTAAAGGTTAATTAAGTAATTAGTAAATAAAGTTAAATTATAATAAAACAAATTAAGTTATCATCTTCCTTTCATCAAATGCAACCGAATGTAAGAATTAGAGAAACAATTTTTTCAACTTTTAATTTTGGCAGCTTCATCTTGCTCATAAGTAAATGATTTTTGTCCTGTTTTTAATGATTTCTATGTTTTCGGGACCGTTGCATCTAGTTAGCCCAGGAACTAATTTGTGAAATTGTTAAACTATTAGGGTTTTGACATTGATTCATGTACATGAGTTTTTAAGTTTGATGATAGAAAATGGATGGTTGTTTTTAGATAAACAACTTTCGTAAAGTGATTTTTGGTAAAATTGTCAAATAGGGACTAAATTGAAAAATAGAAAATATTACATGGTGAAATTGTGAAATAAATGAAATATAAGGCCTTCTAGGGACTAATTGATATTCGGCCATAGTGGGTTGTGATGGAATTTCATGAATTTCCATTTTTATGAGCTAGGGACTAAATTGCAAATAAATTAAAAGTATAGGGGCAAAATGGTAATTTTGCTAAAATATGATTTTTGGTTAAATTGAATAAATTATATATTGAATGAGTTAAATTTATCCATATAGATTAAGATAGACCTCGTACGGAGTTAGATCGAGGCAAAGGGAAAATCTCAGATTAATCGCCTCCGTATCTACGTATACTCGTCAAGGTATGTTCGTGTAATTAAATTGTGTATATATGTTTTTAATTGAATTATACATGTGTTATGAAATGTCATACATATATACTGACTGCATATCCTACGATGTACGATAATTACCGAGTCCCGTTTGAACCTTAGGAATACGTAGGATACAAATGGCATGTCATTAAGGTTTACATGATTTGGGTGCTAGTCCCGAACATCCGACCGATGGCTGAGGTCTAACATGTGTTTCAGATACTCCATAGCTCGTGTGAGCAACATTATGTCTACGTTCTAACCCACAACTCATGAGAGCATACCGATTACAGCTCGTGTGAGCATACCGATTTACAGCTCGTGTGAGCATACATGTACAGGAATTGACAGATTATAGTTATATGATTTAGCACACTATGTGTGAGATATCCTGGGTATTCAACGGTATTCTAAATGGTTCAAGGGGCAATGTTCCTGAAAGAGTCGTAGCTGACGATGTTGAAAGCAATGCGCCTGCCCCCGCTCAAGGGACAGTGCCATCTGATTCGAGACCAGCTACTAATGGTCAAGAGGGAGAGGTTAAGCAAGCCTTCTTCCAAATGATGAGTGAGTGGTTCACTCAGTTTGTAAGAAATAATCCGGCTGTTTCACAACCTTCGCCCCCGCTTAATCCTCCACAGACTTCTGTTGTACCTACGGCTATGGATTTGAATTTGTTGAATAAGCCTCCAGTCGACAAAATCCATAAGTATGGGGCTGAAGAGTTCAGGACCACTAGTGATGACGATACCGAGAAAGTTGAGTTTTGGCTAGAGAACACTATCCTGGTATTTGATGAAACGTTGATGAATCCTGAGGAGTCTATCAAATGTGTCATTTCTTTGTTACGAAACGCAACCTATCAGTGGTGGAAGACTTTGATCTCTATGGTTCCAAAGGAACGAGTTACTTAGGATTTCTTCCAGTTTGAGTTTCGGAAGAAATACATCATTCAGAGATTCATAGATCAGAAACGAAAAGAGTTTCTAGAATTAAAACAAGGTCGTATGTCTGTCACTGAGTATGCAAAAGAATTTGTGAGATTAAGTCAGTATGCTCGGGAATATGTATCAATTGAGGCAATAATGTGAAAAATATTTAAAGATGGTCTGAATGAGAATATTAAATTTTTAGTAAGCATACTTGAGATAAAAGAGTTCGTAGTACTGGTTGAACGAGCTTGCAAAGCTGAGGCACTTGATAAAGAGAAAAGAAAAGCTGACTTTGAAACTAGAGATGTGAGAAAGAGATTTCTGAGTAAAACATTTCACTCTGCTTCCAAGAAATTCAGAGATGAACAAAGCCGATCAAAGGCTAATGTGGGAGATTCGAACAGAGATCGAGTTAGATCACAGTCAAATTTCAAAGCTCCCGCTACTTCAATGGCCAGTGTTGGAAATGTCTGATCTGAGTGGCCTGAATGTAAACACTATGGTAAAAGACATCCGGGAAGTTGTAGGTTGAATGACCGAGCTTGTTTTAGATGTGGATAGTTAGACCATTTCATCCGAGACTGCCCAGAGTCTGTTGAGCAAGAGATTGTTCAGAACCCGAGGTCAGAAAATGTTTCAGCTAGAGGTATACCTTCTTGGAATGCAAGAAATGTTAGTAGTAGTTAGAGAACTATGAAAGATACTATTGCGAGATCTAAAGCTGAAGCGCCTGCCAGAGCATATGCCATCCGAGCTCATGAGGAAGCTTCATCTCCGGATGTTATAACTGGTACATTTACTCTTTATGATACTTCTATGATTGCATTGATAGACCCAGGTTCTACACATTTGTATATATGCATGAACTTAGTATCCAGTAAGAGTTTGCCTGTAGAGTCTACTAAGTTTGCTATAAAAGTATCAAACCCCTTAGGTGAAGGTGTCCTGGTTGATAAAGTATGAAAGAACTGTCCGTTGATGTTTCGAGATGTTTGTTTTCTGGCTGATCTGATGCTATTACCATTTGATGAGTTTGATATAATTTTTGGTATGGACTGGTTAACGTTGCATGATGCTGTTGTGAATTGCAAAAGGAAGACCATTGATTTGAGATGTTAGAATGATGAAATAGTTCGAGTTGAGTCTAATGATTTGACTGGGTTACCTGCTGTGATATCTGTGTTGAAAGCTCAAAATTATTTGAGAAAAGGTTATGAAGCTTATTTTGCTTATGTGATTGACTCAAAAGTAACTGAAAGGAAAGTTGAATCAGTGCCAGTTGTCTGTGAATTCCCTGATGTATTTCCTGAAGAGTTACCGGGATTACCTCCGATACGTGAAGTTGAATTTAGTATTGATTTATTTTCGGTAATGACTCCTATTTCGATAGCTCCATGTAGAATGGCATTGATCGCGTGTCAGAGTCTTAAAATTTATAAAAAGAATGACCGAACCTAGAAACTAACTATGACAACGATTTTTGAGGCAAGCACACCTATCGAACAGTAGTATAGTTTAGGCAAGACCGGAATGTCGAACCCAAAGGAAGAAAAAGTACTAGTACTAACTCTCTTTTTATTATTTAGCCTAAGAATAAAGGGATTTATTTAATCTAAAATTAACTAACTACTAAACTAAAGACTCTAAGACAAAGAAGAATGAAATTGGGAAAAATACTTTGAGGAAAAACCAATTGATTAAGACGACACCCAAGGAAGAATCCACCTAGACTTCACATGTTATCTAACTCTGAACCAGACGATTTATTCACTTGACTTGATTCGTAAGATTCCCTAAGTTATATTAATCTCTCTCTCGAGGTGACTAACGTCTAACCCTAGGTTGATTAATTGAAATCTCTTTCTAATTAAAACCCCTTGAATCGCATTAACTCAATCTATGGACTCCCATATTAGGTTTCACCCTAATCCGGCAAAATCTCGTCACCCTATCTCTAGGCATGCGATCAACTCCGCTTAATTATGCTAGATCTACTCTTAGGCAGGGACTTTTGCTCCTCCACCTAAGCACATTATACTTGAATTAATATCCCGGAAATATCAACACAAGAATTAAGAACACATAATTAAGAACAAGTCAAATATTTATCATATAGTTCAGCAAACGATAACAAGATTCATTTTAGGTTTCATCCCCTAAGGTATCTGAGGGTTTAGTTCATAACAATAAAAGAAAACATCTCAAAAGAAAAGATAAAACAAAATATAAGAAATCCCTAAAACCCCCCTGAAAGAATTGAAGGAGAGATCCTCCGCCTTGAGTATAATTTTGGCTTCTTAAGATGGATCAACTGGCTTTCTTCTAGTAAATCTCCACAAATCTACCTCCTCTGGCCTAGCTGGACGCTCCCCTGGCTAATGTCGTGGGTTCCGGCTTCTGCCGAACTCCCCTTCAAGTTGCCCCATTGGGTGTTTATATAGACTTTGAGATGCCTTACTTGGCCCCTAAGTATCCTAATTCAAGTAGAATTCCTACTAGGGTGTTTGAATAGGCTTTGGAATGTGTTTCTCTGCCTCCAAGTATCCAAATCTGAGTAAAACTCCTATTGGCCGCTGCAGGGACACGCCCATGGCACACGCCCGTGTAAGTCATGGCCAGGCTGTGTTTGAAGCTGTTGAATAAGGCACGACCGTGAGGATTTCGTGGTATGGCCCATTTACTCCATTTTGGGCCCATTTCTCGTTCTTTTCGTCCTCCGGTGCTCTCCTAAGTGTAAAACATGAAAATAAAGGATTAAGAGCACCAAATTACATAATTCAATGCTTAAATCATCCAAAAGCATGCTAAATGTGGGCTTAAAATATGTTACTTTTACAGTTTATCAAATACCCCCACACTTAAGCTTTTGCTTGTCCTCAAGCAAAATTCTCAACTTACAATTAAAACGAACTTCCTCGATCCATAAAATTTATCAATAATGTTTCATCATAATTCAAAGATAATTCATACATGGATAATTTAATTCAAAGAGTTCTAAAGATTCAAACAATCAAAGTCATACATTTGTATCACGAAAACATAAGTGTTTCCCCTAATCTAAATAATTACCTTTGATTCAAAATTGACAAGAATTGACATCCTCACTAAAGATTCACTCAAATCACTCGAAGTGTTTAAGGTTCAGAATTAAGCACTCAAAAGTCAAACATGAAGAGTTATTCCCATAGGTTTCCATGAAAATCAAATCTCCACCACTATAATATGAGATGATACACAAATCAAAAGGTCTTTAACAGGTTTGTAATGGGGCTTGGGTTAAAGGTGTGGATAAAGGCTGAATTAGAAGGTTATAATTGAGATTGAAGTAATAAGTTGCCGAACTAGAAAATAAAAGAACTTAAAAATAATTACATCAATTGAAAATTTCTAATACTAATACTAATATTCTGAACCGAGCTTCTTTTTCAACAAGTGGAATTTAAGCGTATAAGCTTACATAATTACGAAACTAGTACTGAATATACTTCGATAAATTCTTTTTAAGAACAAATCAAATATTTCAAGATAAATTCATCTACTAAAATAACCTAAATAGGTAACTAATTAAATCAAATCTCGATATAAGGGCAGTCAAAAGGAGTGGTGATAACAAATACAAAGGGTTTTGGGTTAACATTAGTGGGTGAGTCAATAAAAAGGGTTGTTAGGATCAACGTGGTTCACTAGGGGATAATTATGAAGGTAGACTGTTTTAGTGGAGTAAGTGGGTTAAAACCTAGGTGCCTTTATCATCTCTGTATATCAAATCAAAGGTGTGGTCTTGACATGTATAATCGAAGCAAGTTCTAGAATAACAAATCAATGTTGACACAGTCATAATCAAAGATTGAGCACGAAAGAATATATGCTCTATAAGGCTCAAAATCTCACAAAAATTATGGGTTTTTAATGTCAACCTCGTAAGTTTCAAACTTCAAGGTAATAATTAGATTCAGGTAGACAACCTAAAAAATTTTTATTTCTGAAAAATAGACTTATCAAGCTTGATTCTCTAGTATCCTTCAAATTTAATCATCAATGCATAATTATCAATGACTTAATCCAAAACATATCAATAAAAATCATAAATCAGGGAAATTTCATTCTAATCATAATATGAGAAACTTACTTTAGAACAAGGCATAATTCAGGGATTTTCAAATAATACTATAGTTAACCCCCCACACACTTAAGATGTACATTGCCCTTAATGTACAAAGATAGATAATATCAAAATAATCATAAAATCGTAAGATGGGGAGAGAAGTGAAACTTCCTGAATTTTGGATGAAGTCAATGAAAACAAACCGGATAGGATTGGAGGTGAATGTGGGGAAGCGTCTCGAACTGTTTGAAATTGAGCCATCGAAACAGCCGTCCTGATTTTATTGTATCCTAAGCTAAATCTAAATGATACGAATAATAAGAAGAAAATAATAAAGAAAATAAAAATAAAAATAAAAGTAAATAATGGAAAATGAAAGAAGAAAGATAACGGGAAAAAGAAGGGAAGAAGGGGGTTAAATATAAATTATGGATCTGGTAGTTGGCCCCGCCCTTGTACCTTTCTGTGGTGGCCACACGGCCACGGCCACGGCCATGTGCAAGGCCATGTGGTATGGAAATCTATACTTTGGTTAGTTTATGGTTAGGTGCTAAAAGGAAAAATAAAAGTAAAAAATAAAAAATGTAAAAATTAATGGGGTTAGTGCTCGGGTTGCCTCCCGAGAAGCGCTCGTTTATTGTCTTAAGCTAGACTTTACCTCTAATTCGTATGGTCATGGTGGTTTGAGGAGGTGAAAATCCTTTCTCATGCGATCAATTCGATTATTGATATAAAATTTAAGTCGAGTAGTGTTTACCTTAAAGGTGCTGATTTTAGGACTAGTTACCTCGGCTGTTCCATCTAGGAAGATTTTGAGTACTTGATCTCCTATCTTAAGTTGGGTTGTCCCATCCTTAAGTTCGTCGCGGAGTCGCCTCATTTTTGCTTCATGTGTTTTTAGTTTCTCTTTGAAATGTGTCTTCCACTCATCTAGTTCATCGATCCAAAGCCTTCGTTTCTCATGAATTTCTTCTTTATCTACACGAGGTCTAGAATCTGGCATCTGCGAAAGAGCTTCAAGAAACGGTGGTACCTCTTTCTTTGAAAGTTAATATGAAATTTCTTTGAAAGTTTAAGAGACTTAGCGAGTTGGTCCTCTGTGTGGTCTTTCCTCAACTTTGCTGAATATGGATGTAACATCCTAGATTAGGGGTTATGCATTTAGTGCATAATTCATGTGTTAGTGGGCTCAGTGAGTGTGTTTGGAGGTGTTTGAAGGGCTTTGGAAACTCTAAGATGGAAGAGGAAGCTTTGGAAAAATATAGAAATTTTAAGTTAAAGGAGGAAATTAGGCTGAAGAGGCCTTAAGAAAATTTTAGGGGTTTAGGACACAAAAAATCCAAGTGGTAGATTGGCTAGGAGGGGCCACTTAGTGCTTAGGGGAGTGACGCCTCAAGGAGCTAGGTGGACAGGGTTCGAGCAGCGTGGAAAGTAATGGGCTTTTCTTTTTGCGTCTGGAAGGGGAGCAAGGCCAGGGAGGCCTTAAGGAAAATCTTAGGCGTGTTTGGATATGGAAGGAGGCTTGGTAAAATGGCTTAAGGGCGCCACTTAAGGGCCTGGAAATGATGCCAACAGGGGCCTTAGTTCGAGTCATGGCGGCAGCAAGTAGTGTTTTATTTTTCCTTTTGGCGTTAAGGGGGGAGAGCTAGGTGAAGGAGGCTTTAAAATAAATTGTGGCGAGGGTATGTCATAAAAAAACGTCATGGTAGAGTGGCTTGGGGCGCTAGATGTGGCTTGCGGCAGTGAGGGTCCAGCAAGTCTTGAGTTCGAGTTGCGAAGGAAGCGAGAAAGGGCCTTTTATTTTTGTGCGGCAAGAAGGCGCTTGGGCTAGGTAGGTCTTAAAAGAAGTTTTGGGTGAATCATATCACAAACCGCGCCTTGGCAAAGTGGCTGGGACGTTAGGTGCAGCTTGCCTTCAGGGGTTCCAGCAGGTCCCGGGTTCGAGGCAGGTGAGCAGCATGGAGTGGGATTTTATTTTGTTAGGTTTTTGCGTCAAAGAGAGGAGCTAGTGATCTGTACATGGACTCTCAAATAGATAAAGATTAAGCTAGTTTTTTGTTTTTAAATTCGGCTGGGATAATGGATAAATGCTATTTTTTTATTTATTTATTTAGTTAAGATAGAAGATAAGGGTGGCCTTATTTTAATTGGTTTTGAATAGGTGATATAGGAATAAAATAGGAGTTTTAATAGGGATTAGATAAGTAGAAATATGGTGGCCGATGGTGGGACTCTTGAGGTGTGCATGTTCGGTTTTAAAGCTTTTAAGTAGGGGGTGCCGAAATTTGGTTTTCTTTTTACCTTTTGTGTGCCGAATTTTAATAGGAGGGAGTTCATCTTTTATTTCTTTATTGATCTCTCCATTGTCGAAATTTAAAGCCAAGAAAGTTCTCTTTTTCTCCTTTTTTTTTTTTGTAGTAAAGCCGAATCTTCCTTGCTACCATTACCGAAATTCTTGTAATCTCTCACTTCCCCTTCTTTTTCTTTCTTTCAATCCAATTCATTATCTTTTTCTTGAATAGCCGAATGTCCCTTTGTTAATTAGGATTTTAGCCGAACCTTGTAAGTACCATACTCCCATTTATATTTATATTTTATTAAAGAGCCATAGCCGATTATTAAAAGTGCCTTATTCTTATTCTTTTGTCACAAGTCTCAAAAGCCGAATCATCTAGGAGGGTGTTGTCGACTACTTTCTTGTAGTCTCTCTTAACAAACGTTGGGAGCAGTAAAATGAGTCTTTCGAGATTTGCAGAGATTAAGGTAAGCAATTGGTAATATTCGGCCAAGGGCGATTATTCTTGAAATTATGTTTTAGTCGATTTTAACATATGGAATATAGGGTTTTCGACAGCTACATAGTTAAGTGGTGATTCGGGATTTTCGGTAAGTAAGGTAAGGAGGTTTGTACTATTCGGCCATAGGCCATATTTAGTGTAATAATGTTGATCGATTTGGATTATGGTCTTTAGGGGCAGAACGACTATAGTAAGCGAAGCTTCCGGGATTCGATTCGTTGGTAAGAATATTTAGTAAGTATAGTTAAATTTGGTATATTTAGATTATGATGTTATCAGTTAACCGTTTGGTTCTGATTAAGATATCATTAATGGACATGGATGCCGGTCAAGAAGGTAAAGGGAAAGTCCCTATCCCGAAGTTTAAGAAAAGATCTATCTCAGCGGTTCGGGATTGGCCACCGGGGTGTGGACCAGCGTCAGAGCAGCAAAATAGGCAGATAGCCGTAGTATCACTTAGTGATAGCGTCGATCTTGAAAGCGTAGTTCTACAAGTGATCAGGTGTGTGATTAACCCACCGTTTTTCTGGTTTTTGCTATATTTGTATGTGTGATTTATGTGCTAATCAGTGCAGTGGCAGTTATGTGGTGATTATCCTAAAAGGGGTATGACGATAATCAGGTTAGTATTATCTGTTGATAAGAATGTGACAGTGCCGATGTGAATGTGACAATGCCTATAGAAATATGATTGTCTGCCTTAATAACATGTGCATGCATTTATTATTATGCCATTATTACATGTGCATGGGCATGGGTGGGATATGAAAGAAGGTACGGGTGTACTTCGAGTACGTGGTTTGATGTTAGCCTTGAGCTACATCGTGGATTGACGTTGACTGAGGTCACGTTGTGGATTAGTTGCGATTTAGTTCGCGTGGCTTGATGAGTAGCTCTGTGCCTCATCGTGGTTGATATAAGCTTTGTGCTATATCGTGGTTGATGAGTGACTATGTGTCCCATCGTGGTTTTGGTGTTAGCTACGGCTACATCGTGGATTGGCGCTGACTGAGGTCGTGTTGTGGATTTTTGTGCTTAATTGCACGTGGACGGCATTGATTGCCTTTTGGAGTGAAAAGGAGAGGGTGATTTGATAATCCCCTGGTGTGTGGTAGGCTGGATACGAGGGTGTGTAGAGGATGGACCCTAGGTTTGGGTTGGGTGCACTTTGCATGATTTTAATTGATATGTGAATTTAATGTGAAAATGGGCCAAGCCCAATTGATATGTGGATTAATGTGGAAATGGGCTAAGCCAAGTATGTGGAGTATGTGGTTAATTACCCTGTTACCTGATAAGTGTTATGAATATGGGCCAAGCCCAGAATGTGGTAAATTGTGAATATGATATCTTGTCATCTGATTTATGGGTTAATATGTGGTTAACATGTGGGTGGAATCCAGTGGATTAATTACACACTGAGTCCGTGTGACTCACCCAAATATTTTATCAAACATCGCAGGTGATATGATGATCGGACCGGGTTGGAGTGGATACGAGGTGGCCCATGCAGAAGATATTTTAATTAATTAAGTATTTATAGTTTCAGTATTTTGATTAAGTGTTTATTGTAATAAGGCCCATTAAAGTATTCAAGTATTTTTATTAAGTCTCTTTATTATTATGTTCTATTATGGATTGACAATTTAAATCTTAATTGCAATTGAATTTATTTTTCTTAAATATATATAATAAAGTTTTAATCCGGGAATTTTGTGACAACTTAATTTATTTCGAAATTTTAAATACACAAGGTTTTCTTTCCTAAAGACAATAAATCTTTATATACATTACCTACAAGTCAGATTATTTTCAAATGTTTTTCCGCAGTGGCATTTCAAATTCGGTCGTAGTGAATGGGCCGGGTTTGGGGTGTTCAGTTTGGTATCAGAGCCAGGTTCAAAACTCGGTTTTGAGGGTTTTGGGTCTGAAAACAGTTTTCAAAAATGGGCTTTTCAAAATATGGACTTTTATTTCAGGTTATTCTGGCATGGCACCTGTATCTCCGGCCCGAAGTCCACCAGGTAAGGACCTCAAATTGTTGAAGTGGTTTGTATATGTGAATGTTATGGGCATAATTGGGCTCATAGATTAGAAGATTAGGGCTGTTGAACTCTAGGACTAGTCTACTCAAACACAAGTACATAAGACTTAAGGACCATTAAACAAACCTGTGACTAAGTCGCCGAGTTAAGGTGTGGTAACTGTTGTGCGCATGTCTAGGAGTGGATTCAGTAAGAGCTTGGTATTTAAATAGTCCTAGTGACTCACCTCCTCTTTACTCGAATCCTACTTGGTGCGTAGTAACCGTTCACCCTAACCAAGAGGACTTAGTCATCGGCTAAACCTGATAATTAAAACCCGAAAGGGACTAGCCTTACCGTTTAAAAAAAAACCTAGCTTTAGAAATCAACAAACTACCCTTTTAAATTGTGAAAATTATTTATCTTGGAAAATTTTCTAAAAATTTCCAATTTGCAAAATTACGAAAATACCCCTGGTTGTAAAATTACTAAAACGCCCTTGGTTTGAAAAAAAATCATATTACCCTCGACTTTTATTGAAATATTCTTACTTTACAAAAATATCAGAAAATTCTATTTTTGTGAAATGTTAAGATACCCAGATTTGGAAATTTACTAAAATATCCCTGACTTGCAAAATTACCAAATTACCCTTGTTTTGCAAAATGACCAAAATGACCCTAGTTTGAAGAATTACCAAAGTACCCCCAGATTTCAGAATTATCGAAATACCCTCGGATTTCAAAACTACCGAAATGCCTCTGAATTTCAAAAATTACCGAAATAACCCCGATTCCTGAAAATTTTGGCAATACCTCTGAGGTGGAAAACAAATTTTCAAGATTACCCCGAGTTTTTGAAATACCTTTGGTTTATAAAGATTTTCAAATTGATCCTGATTTATTACCAAAATACCCCGGGGATAGAAACGGGCAGAAATGTCTGAATAGTGAATGTGTGTGGTAGATACCACTGAATGAATGTGTTCTTGTTGATGAATGAATGTGTCTCTGTTTATGAACGTGAATGTGACTCTCTGAATTAGAATAGCGAACTTGAACTGAACCTTTGTGTAATCGAAAGAACTACTTCTAAATATCTTTATTTCATAAAATTGTTCGCGATTAATAAGTGGAACAAAGGTCTGATGCATAAAACTTGTTAATAAGATAAATCGCGACGTTAGAAATGAGTTCTAGAGGACGTGGTCGTCGTGGACGCGGTAGAGATAGAATGGCAGTATCGGAACCAGTAGGGTTTGGCCATGGGTCAGAAAATGATGTGCCGCCGCCAGCAGTGGGCACGGAGGAGCAAGATCAGATAGGAGAAGATGACGCAGTATCGCGGGCTATGCTACGAGTGCTCGAGCGAGTGGTAGGAGCTAGTGTGGGAAATGGAGCTCGGAAATCAGTATCGGAAAGACTTAGGTCGAACGGAGCCGAAGTTTTTAGAGGAGTATCGGGAGTGGCTTCGAATGTAGCGGAGTATTGGTTGGAGGCAGTCGAAAGAATTATGGACGATTTGGACTGTACTCCTGAGGAAAAGCTGAAAGGTGCTGTCTCGTTGCTCCGAGATGAAGCTTATCGATGGTGGCTCACTATCAGGCAAGGTGTTCCGGCAGATTGAGTGGATTGGGAATATTTTAAGCTTAAGTTTGAAGGGAAGTACGTTGGAGCTAGCTACTTAGACTCGCAGAGAAAGGCGTTTCTAAACTTGGTTCAAGGGAGCAAGTCGGTAGCAGAGTATGAAGCTGAATTTGTGCGGTTAAGTCAGTACGCCAAAGGGATCGTGGCTACTGATTACGAAAGGTGTGTCCGGTTCGAAGATGGGCTACGAGATGAGTTGCGAGCGTTGATTGCTCCGCACAGAGAAAGAGACTTCGCCATTTTGGTAGAGAAAGCTCGGACAGCTGAAGAAGTTAAGAAGACGGTAAGAGAAAACCGAGAAAAGAATAAGAAAGGGAATAAGAGAAGTTTTGGACCGTCAGCATCGTTTGGAGATGTTCAGAAAAGACCAAGGATCGAGAATTCTGTACGTGCACCAGTACCAGTTGCTGAGAATCAGAATCGTTCATGTGCTCAGTGTGGGAGAGCTCACACAAGAGAGTGTTGGGGTAAGAGTAAGGTATGTTTCCGATGTGAATCTAAGGCTCATTTGGTTAAGAATTGTCCTCAGGCAACGAAGGTTCGTGGTCCAAACCATGGAGGAAATGGTTCCGGCCAAGGTTGTGGAACACCCGGCAGAGGAGCTGAAGGTTCGGATGTGAGACAACCAAGGATGTGATAGCAGGTAAGTTCCTTGTTTTTGGAATATTATTTATTACTTTAGAGATAATTCATTCTTGTGTTGCTAGTAAAATGCTTGAAACCCTGGATGTGAACTTAAAAATTGTGCCTAGGAAGTATGTTGGTTCTATTAAGATCAGAGTGCGCAGCATAAGCGTAGTGCGGTTAGTTAAGATGTACGATTATTCGTTAGTAAGTAATTTCGAGGACGAAATTATTTTTAAGGAGGGTAGAACTGTAACATCCTAGATTAGGGGTTATGCATTTAGTGCATAATTCATGTGTTAGTGGGCTCAGTGAGTGTGTTTGGAGGTGTTTGAGGGGCTTCGGAAACTCTAGGATGGAAGAGGAAGCTTTGGAAAAATATGGAAATTTTAAGTTAAAGGAGGAAATTAGGCTGAAGAGGCCTTAAGAAAATTTTGGGGGTTTAGGACACAAGAAATCCAAGTGGTAGATTGGCTAGGAGGGGCCACTTAGTGCTTAGGGGAGTGACGCCTCAAGGAGCTAGGTGGACAGGGTTCGAGCAGCGTGGGAAGCAATGGGCTTTTCTTTTTGCGTCTGGAAGGGGAGCAAGGACAGGGAGGCCTTAAGAAAAATCTTAGGCGTGTTTGGACACGGAAGGAGGCTTGGTAAAGTGGCTTAAGGGCTCCACTTAAGGGCCTGGAAATGACGCCAACAGGGGCCTTAGTTCGAGTCATGGCGGCAGCAAGTAGTGTTTTATTTTTGCTTTTGGCGTTAAGGGGGGAGAGCTAGGTGAAGGAGGCTTTAAAATAAATTGTGGCGAGGGTATGTCATAAAAAAACATTATGGTAGAGTGGCTTGGGGCGCTATATGTGGCTTGCGGCAGTGAGGCTCCAGCAGGTCTTGAGTTCGAGTTGCGAAGGAAGCGAGAAAGGGCCTTTTATTTTTGTGCGGCAAGAAGGCGCTTGGGCTAGGTAGTTCTTAAAAGAAGTTTTGGGTGAATCATATCACAAACCGCGCCTTGGCAAAGTGGCTGGGACGTTAGCTGCAGCTTGCCTTCAGGGGTTCCAGCAGGTTCCGGGTTTGAGGCTGGTGAGCAGCATAGAGTGGGATTTTATTTTGTTGGGTTTTTGCGTCAAAGAGAGGAGCTAGTGGTCTGTACATGGACTCTCAAATAGATAAAAATTAAGCTAGTTTTTTGTTTTTAAATTCGGCTGGGATAATGGATAAATGCTATTTATTTATTTATTTAGTTAAGATAGAAGATAAGGGTGGCCTTATTTTAATTGGTTTTGAATAGGTGATATAGGAATAAAATAGGAGTTTTAATAGGGATTAGATAAGTAGAAATATGGTGGCCGATGGTGGGACTCTTGAGGTGTGCATGTTCGGCTTTGAAGCTTTTAAGTAGGGGGTGCCGAAATTTGGTTTTCTTTTTACCTTTTATGTGCCGAATTTTAATAGAAGGGAGTTCATCTTTTATTTCTTTATTGATCTCTCCATTGTCGAAATTTAAAGCCAAGAAAGTTCTCTTTTTCTCCTTTTTTTTTTCTAGTAAAGCCAAATCTTCCTTGCTACCATTACCGAAATTCTTGTAATCTCTCACTTTCCCTTCTTTTTCTTTCTTTCAATCCAATTCATTATCTTTTTTCTTGAATAGCCGAATGTGCCTTTGTTAATTAGGATTTTAGCCGAACCTTGTAAGTACCATACTCCCATTTATATTTATATTTTATTAAAGAGCCATAGCCGATTATTAAAAGTGCCTTATTCTTATTCTTTTGTCACAAGTCTCAAAAGCCGAATCATCAAGGAGGGTGTTGTCGACTACTTTCTTGTAGTCTCTCTTAACAAACGTTGGGAGCAGTAAAATGAGTCTTTCGAGATTTGCAGAGATTAAGGTAAGCAATTGGTAATATTCAGCCAAGGGCCATTATTCTTGAAATTATGTTTTAGTCGATTTTAACATATGGAATATAGGGTTTTCGACAGCTACATAGTTAAGTGGTGATTTGGGATTTTCGATAAGTAAGGTAAGGAGGTTTGTACTATTCGGCCATAGGCCATATTTAGTGTAATAATGTTGATCGATTTGGATTATGGTCTTTAGGGGCGGAACGACTATAGTAAGCGAAGCTTCCGGGATTCGATTCGTTGGTAAGAATATTTAGTAAGTATAGTTAAATTTGGTATATTTAGATTATGATGTTATCAGTTAACCGTTTGGTTCTGATTAAGATATCATTAATGGACATGGATGCCGGTCAAGAAGGTAAAGGGAAAGTCCCTATCCAAAAATTTAAGAAAAGATCTGTCTCAGCGGTTCGGGATTGGCCACCGGGGTGTGGACCAGCGTTTGAGCAGCAAAATAGGCAGATAGCCGTAGTATCACTTAGTGATAGCGTCGATCTTGAAAGCGTAGTTCTACAAGTGATCAGGTGTGTGATTAACCCACCGTTTTCCGGGTTTTTGCTATATTTGTATGTGTGATTTATGTGCTAATCAGTGCAGTGGCAGTTATGTGGTGATTACCCTAAAAGGGGTATAACGATAATCAGGTTAGTATTGTCTGTTGATAAGAATGTGACAGTGCCGATGTGAATGTGACAATGCCTATAGAAATATGATTGTCTGCCTTAATAACATGTGCATGCATTTATTATTATGCCATTATTACATGTGCATGTGCATGGGTGGGATATGAAAGAAGGTACGGGTGTACTTCGAGTACGTGGTTTGATGTTAGCCTTGAGCTACATCGTGGATTGACGTTGACTGAGGTCACGTTGTGGATTAGTTGCGATTTAGTTCGCGTGGCTTGATGAGTAGCTCTGTGCCTCATCGTGGTTGATATAAGCTTTGTGCTATATCGTGGTTGATGAGTGACTATGTGTCCCATCGTGGTTTTGGTGTTAGCTACGGCTACATCGTGGATTGGCGCTGACTGAGGTCGCGTTGTGGATTTTTGTGCTTAATTGCACGTGGACGGCATTGATTGCCTTTTGGAGTGAAAAGGAGAGGGTGATTTGATAATCCCCTGGTGTGTGGTAGGCTGGATACGGGGGTGTGTAGAGGATGGACCCTAGGTTTGGGTTGGGTGCACTTTGCATAATTTTAATTGATATGTGAATTTAATGTGAAAGTGGGCCAAGCCCAATTGATATGTGGATTAATGTGGAAATGGGCTAAGCCAAGTATGTGGAGTATGTGGTTAATTACCCTGTTACCTGATAGCCAAGCCCATAATGTGGTAAATTGTGAATATGATATCTTGTCATCTGATTTATGGGTTAATATGTGGTTAACATGTGGGTGGAATCCAGTGGATTAATTACACACTGAGTCCGTGTGACTCACCCAAATATTTTATCAAACATCACAGGTGATATGATGATCGGACCGGGTTGGAATGGATACGAGGTGGCCCATGCAGAAGATATTTTAATTAATTAAGTATTTATAATTTCAGTATTTTGATTAAGTGTTTATTGTAATAAGGCCCATTAAAGTATTCAAGTATTTTTATTAAGTCTCTTTATTATTATGTTCTATTATGGATTGACAATTTAAATCTTAATTGCAATTGACTTTATTTTTCTTAAATATATATAATAAAGTTTTAATCCGGGAATTTTGTGACAACTTAATTTATTTCGAAATTTTAAATACACAAGGTTTTCTTTCCTAAAGACAATAAATCTTTATATACATTACCTACAAGTCAGATTATTTTTAAACGTTTTTCCGCAGTGGCATTTCAAATTCGGTCGTAGTGAATGGGCCGGGTTTGCGGTGTTTCAATGGAATTATTGGTTTAATTTCCTCATTGATCGGTGTTATCTTTGCCTTATTGGTTTCATGTAGTACCTCTTTCTTTGTGTCGATTAGATCCCTTCCACTTCTTAGTGTCACTGCATGTACCCGGTCTTTTTCCCTAAGTAAGCTTTCTAATCGTGTTTCAGAAACTAACTTAGCAAGTTGCCCAATTTGATCCTTGAACTCCTGTGTCAATGCCTCAAGTTTTGTTTCTATATTTTGGAAACGTGTTTTTGAGGCTGCTATGAAGTTTGTTAGCACCTCTTCAAGGTTCGGCTTCTTTTCCTGTGGGTAGGGCTGTTGTTGGAAGTTTTAGGAAGGTTAATGCCTTTGATTTCTTTGACCGCCCCATGAGAAATTCGGGTGGTTCTTCCAACCTGGATTATAAGTATTACTATAAGGGTTATTGTTAGATCGGAAATTGTTACCCATATAGTTCATTTGCTCGTCTCCATGCCCTGTCCGTAGGGTGGGTCCTTAGGATTCGCCACGCCCTCACTTGTCTCGTACTGCATTACTGGATGTGCTGCATCGAGGTTGAAAACTCCAGCTGCTTTGGCTGGCCTTGTCCTTGTAACTTGCCATTAATAGTTATTCAGTGACATCTCCTCTATAAACTCGTATGCTGCTTCAGGAGTTTTGTTGTTCAGGGTTCCGCCGGCAACTGAATCGATTAGTTTCCCTATTGAAGGGTTCACACCATTGTAAAAAGTTTGGAGCTATAGCCACAAAGGTAATCCATGGTGTGGGCACCTTCTCAACAAATCCTTGTATCTCTCCCATGCGTCGTAAAGTGTCTCTAAATCCATTTGCACAAACAAAGAGATATCATTCCTTAACTTGGCCGTTTTGGCCGGCGGAAAATATTTCAATAAAAATTTTTCGGTCATTTGGTCCCATGTAGTGATTGATCCTCGTGAAAGAGAATGTAACCACTATTTGGCTTTATTCCTCAGGGAAAAGGGAAATAACCGAAGACGGATGGCATCATCAGAAATGCCATTTATCTTCAAGGTATCACAGAATTCTACAAAATTCGCTAAGTGTGTGTTAGGATCCTCATCCTGCAAACCATCAAACTGAACAAACTGTTGTATCATCTATATAGTGTTAGGTTTCAGTTCAAAATTATTTGTAGCAATAGTAGGCCTAACAATACTTGACTCAGTTCCTGTTAAACTAGGTTTAGCATAATCATACATAGTTCGTGACGCATGATATTCTGCTGCCTCTAGAGGTAGCAGATTATTCTCAACCATTCTTTCAGTAGGATTAATTTCGGCTTCTTGCTCTTCTTCTATGTAGTTTAAGCTTCGCCTTATTTCTTTGCGATTTCTGCGAACAGTACCTTCAATATCACTGTCGTAAAGTAAGGGTCCTATCGGGTTCCTTCTAGTCATAAACTAGAGGTAGCTGAAAGGAACAAAAGAAAGAAATTAGCAAAAATAAAAATAGACTAAAAAATAAACGTAAATTGCAAAAAATAAAAATGGCTAAGGTAATAAAAATTGAGTATTCTTAATATTTCAGTTCCCCGGCAACGGCGCCAAAAACTTGATTGCGTGTCAAGAGTCTTAAAATTTATAAAAAGAATGATCGAACCTAGAAACTAACTATGACAAATATTTTTGAGGCAAGCGCACCTATCGAGCAGTAGTATAGTTTAGGCAAGACCGGAATGTCGAACCATGAAGGAATTAAAGGAGAGATCCTCCGCCTTGAGTATAATTCCGGCTTCTTGAGATGGATCAACTGGCTTTCTTCTAGTAAATCTCCACAAATCTGCCTCCTCTGGCCTAGTTGGACGCCCCTTGGCTAATGCTGTGGGTTTCGGCTTCTGCCGAACTCCCCTTCAAGTTGCCCCCTTGGGTGTTTATATAGACTTTGAGATGTCTTACTTGGCCCCTAAGTATCCTAATTCAAGTAGAATTCCTACTAGGGTGTTTGAATAGGCTTTGGAATGTGTTTCTCTGCCTCCAAGTATCAAAATCCGAGTAAAACTCCTCTTGGCCGCAGTAGGGACACGCCCATGGCATACGCCCGTGTAATTCATGGCCAGGCCGTGTTCGAAGCTGTTGAATAAGGCACGACCATGTGGCTAGGGCCCAGGCCGTGTGGATTTCGTGATATGGCCCATTTACTCCGTTTTAGGCCCATTTCTCATTCTTTTCGTCCTTCGGTGCTCTCCTGAGTATAAAACATGAAAACAAAGGATTAAGAGCACCAAATTACATAATTCAAGGCTTAAATCATCCAAAAGCATGCTAAATGTGGGCTTAAAATATGTTACTTTTACGGTTTATTAGGCACCAACAGAGTTAAAAGAGTTAAAGTCACAGTTGCAAGAATTGACCGATAGAGGATTCGGAAGACCGAGTTTCTCACCTTGGGGTGCTCCTGTTCTGTTTGTGAAAAAGAAAGATGGCACGATGAGAATGTGCATTGATTATCATCAGTTGAATAAAGTGACTATAAAGAACAAATATCCACTACCCAAAATCGATGATTTATTTGATCAGTTGAAAGGAGCCACCGTGTTTTCAAAGATAGATCTGAGATCGGGGTATTATTAGTTGCGAGTAAAAGATTCAAATATTCTGAAAACTGCTTTCAGAACGAGGTACGTGCATTATGAGTTTTTAGTTATGCCTTTCGGACTAACAAATGCTCCTGCTATTTTTATGGATTTGATGAACAGAATTTTGAGACCGTACTTAGATCGATTTGTTGTAGTGTTCATTGATGACATTTTGATTTATTCACGTGATGAGATTGAGCATGCTGAGCATCTGAGAATTGTTTTGCAAACTCTACGAGATAAGCAATTATATGCGAAGTTCTGTAAATGTGAATTCTGGTTGCGAGAAGTTGGTTTTTTGGGACATATTGTATCAACCTCTGGAATACGAGTTGATTCGAGTAAGATTTCAGCTATTTTGGAATGGAAATCTCAGAAGAATGTGTCTGAAGTCTGTAGCTTTCTAGGACTCGCTGGTTATTATCGTCGGTTTGTAAAAGGATTCTCGATGATAGCAACTCCGCTGACTAGATTACTTCAGAAAGATGTGAGATTTCAATGGTCCGATAAATGTCAGAAAAACTTTGATCAGTTGAAAACTTTGTTGACTGAAGCTCCAGTTTTGGTACAACTAGAATCGGGTAAAGAATTTGTGATTTACAGTGATGCTTCATTGAATGGTCTGGGATGTTTTTTGATGTAGGAAGGCAAAGTTATAGCTTACGCCTCGAGACAATTAAAGCCGCATGAAATGAACTATCCGACACACGATCTTGAGTTAGCTGCGATTGTGTTTGCATTAAAAATTTGGCATCATTATCTTTTCGGTGAGAATTGCCACATGTTTTCAAATCATAAAAGTTTAAAGTATTTGATGACTCAGAAAGACTTGAATCTGCATCAAAGAAGATGGTTAGAGCTGTTGAAAGATAACGAGCTTGTGATAGATTATCATCCAGGTAAAGCAAATGTCGATGCTGATGTATTGAGTCAGAAATCAATGTTTGCATTACGTGCTATGAATGCTCATTTAGACTTGTCTGATTATGGTACAGTTTTAGCTGAATTAAAAGTGAAACAGTTGTTTTTACAA
Source organism: Gossypium australe (assembly GCA_005393395.2). NCBI lineage: Eukaryota > Viridiplantae > Streptophyta > Magnoliopsida > Malvales > Malvaceae > Gossypium > Gossypium australe. The sequence continues at coordinate 64,521,065 of CM016616.1, read as the reverse complement.
CAAATTTGTGACGCTCAGAAAATTGATAACGAAATGCTAGCGAAAAGAGCTCAGTGTGATTCAAATTCTGATTCTGAATTTCGAGTTGATGATGATGATTGTTTGAGATTTAGCGATCAAATTTGTGTTCCGAGAAATCCAGAGTTAATACAGTTAATTTTGAATGAAGCTCATAATAGTCGCCTATCTGTTCATCCGAGTAGTACAAAGATGTATCATGATCTAAGGCAACACTATTGGTGGTCTGGTATGAAAAGAGATATCTCTGATTTTGTATCGAAATGTTTAATCTGCCAGCAAGTTAAAGCTAAACATCAGGTTCCATTTGGTTTGCTACAACCGATTCTGATTCCTGAGTGGAAATGGGACAGAGTGACAATGGATCTTGTTTCTAGGTTACCTTTGACTCCGAGAAAGAAAGACGCAATTTGGGTCGTAGTTGATCGATTGACGAAATCTGCCCATTTTATTCTAGTATGATCTGATTACTCATTTGATAAGTTAGCTGAGCTATATATTTCTGAGATTGCAATCTATTTTGTCAGATAAAGATCTGAGATTTACATCACGATTCTGGAAGAAACTGCAAGAAGCCCTAGGTACTAAATTACATTTCAGTACGGCTTTTCATCCACAGACGGATGCTCAGTTCAAACGGATTATTCATATACTCGAGGATATGTTAAGATGTTGCATTCTTGAGTTTGATGGTATGTAGGAACAGTACTTGCCACTGATTGAATTTGCATACAACAACAGTTTTCAGTCGAGCATCAAAATGGCACCTTACGAGGCTTTGTACGGTCGCAAATGTCGAACACCTCTGTATTGGACTGAGCTCAGTGAAAGTAAGATACACAGGGTCAATTTGATAAAAGACACAGAACAGAAAGTGAGAGTAATCCGTAATAATCTAAAAGCAGCGTTTGATCGTCATAAATCTTATGTAGACTTGATAAGAAGAGACATTGAGTTTGATATCGGTGACAAAGTGTTCTTGAAAGTGTCTCCGTGGAAGAAAGTACTCAGATTCGGACGTAAAGGCAAATTGAGTCGGAGACTCATAGGGTCGTATGAGATTATCGAACATGTTGGACCTGTTGCGTACAGATTGTTATTGCCCCCAAAATTAGAAAAGATACATAATGTATTTTATGTGTCAATGCTTCATCGATACAGATCCGATCCATCACATGTGATTCCTCCGTCTGAGATTGAAATTTAATCTGATATGACTTACGAAGAAGAACCGATCCGTATCTTAGCTCGTAAAGTGAAAGAATTGAGAAATAAGAAAATCTCATTAGTGAAAGTACTATGGCATCGACACGGGGTTGAAGAGGCTACGTGGGAGCCTGAAGATTCAATGAGACAACAATATCCGAACCTGTTCAATGATAAGATTTTCGGGGACGAAAATCCCTAAGGGGGAGAATTGTAACAGCCTGGTTTAGACCCTAGTTGAAATAGTGGTTTCGGGACCATAAATTCGAGTTAGAAAAATATTTTAATATTATTTTTTGTGCCTATGATATGTGATTTAGCATGTGCAAAAGTTTCGTAAATTAATTTTGTACTTTGAAAGTGCTTAATTTGAGAAAAGGATTAAATCGCATAAAAGATAAAAGTGGCATGCTATTTTTTAATGTGTTGATTTGATATGGCTTATTAAAAGTGAAGTCCTTAAGTGGATATTATACCTTTGTTCATGCTAGTGGACATTTATGTCCATATTATACATGATTATTATAAGGTTTAATAAAGGTTAAAATTGTAAAATATTTAATAAGCTAATTAAAACATAAAATAAAACAATGGTTTCATTATTTTGGTATCATCCACCACCGAAAACAAGAAAAGAAAAGAAAGTTTAAAGCTTTGGACATTCGGCTAGCTTGAAGCATAAATTAAGGTTTGTTTCGATTTCTGTTTTTGATGATTTCTACGTTTTTACAATTGTGCTTTGCGTTCTTTAAAACCCATGCTTCAATTTTGTGAATTGATGAACATTTTGAAATGTGCCATTGATGAGCACATGAGTTTTGTGATGTTTGATGGTGAAATATGAAATATATGTGTTAGATTAACATGTTTTGTCTTTGAATTTTTGATGAATTTGAGTATTTTGGACTTAATTGAGAAAATAATATTTTGAGGGTCTAAATTGTGAAATAAAGGAAATGTATGGACTTGTATAGACTACATGAGAATTCGGCTAAGCATGGATGTATTGAGATTTTGTGTATTTTGTGATTTTGTGAAATAAGGACTAAAATGTCAAAATATGAAAATATGAGGGCTAATTTGTAAATTTCCCTAAATATGTGATTTTGGATTGAATTGAATGATTTGGTGAATAAATGGATTAAATTTGAATATGTATAGATCAAGAACCGAAGAAAACAGACTTAGATCGCGGAAAGTCGGAAGTGATCGATAAGTTGAGTCCGTACGTTAACCGAATCCAAGGTAAGTCTATATATAAATAAATGTGTTTGTACTGATTTATGTATGATCATATGAAATATCATTGTGATGAATGTATATGAGAATGATAGTATATGAATTTCGAGGAAGTATTGACAGTGTATTTATGTCCGAGAAGTCCCGTACGAACCTAAGAATAGATAGGTTTTCGATATGTGAGATCATGTAAGACCACGTCTGGGACGTTGGTGTTGATTCAAGATTTCGTGTAAGACCACATTTAGGACGTTGGCATCGATATGAGATTTACGTGTAAGACCAGTTCAGTGTGGGCCTAAGCCCTTTCCTGTAACAGGAAACAATTAGGCTTGAGCCCATCACAATGCCAGTAATTAGTAGGGCGTTTGCCCAATTTCAGTAGTAGTATCAGTGGGGCCTTGGCCCATAACAGTAACATATATCATTCATGCAATGAACAATATGTAATATCATTAATCGATGCAGTAACAGTACAGTATCATTAATCAGTGCAGATATGAAGTCAGAAATCCTACCTAATCCAGCCTCTACACACCACTCCGTCCCACCAAACACACCTTGTGGGGATAAAATCGACCCACCCAGCCAGACACCAACATTAGCACCGGTTACGGCACTAAACAGTATTGCAGCAAAGCTGCCAGTAAAATAATCGGCATATAGCCATCAGTAGGTCCACATTCGTATTGGACGACCCGTGCGACCTTATTAGTACAGTACACTTCCTCCAAATATAACAACCCATCCCCATGTAATATGTCGTGACGTAATATCATACATGTATGCAAAATGTCATGCTCAATCATAGCCATACATATCATAGAGCAAATCAATCATACATAACATAAGGCCATAACAGTCATTTCATATCCTAGGGGTATAACAGTCATTTTACCCTATGGGGATATTTCGGTCATTTTATCCTATGGGGGTATTTTGGTCATTTTACCCTATGGGGGTATTTCGGTCAGTTTACCCTATGGGGGTATTTCGGTCATCATTTTGACCCAACATGACCCAAAACGACCTAAGCCCATGAGATCGCTCATGGTGGCCTTTACAAACAAATGCCCCTATTTCGCGGGCTCGGATTGCCACACGTACAATCGCACGCCCGTGTGGCATCAAATGCCATATTTTTTGGCTTTTCGGCTTTTTTCGACCTACGGTTAAAACAGTGTGAGTACACACTTTTCAACTTTTTCGCCGATTACCATTTACAGAGTACTGTTACACACCTGATGTGATTTGTAGTTTCTCCTCGTTTCGAACACTCTTATTCCGAAAATCAATGATCATCGCACCCTTGGCTCCTAGGCAATGTGCCAATCAACCTCAACAACCCTATACAAAAGTCACCATCTCTATATTAGACTCATACTTGACAAACCATCTCAATTGCACCCCACTTACCACTCAATATTGTTTCTCAAAAAGTAACAAATGACTCATTATCATACCATAACCACTTACCAACAACGATAAAACAGATTGTAGATCAGAGATGTAGCGTACAAAGTACCAAGAATCGGGATTAATCTATCAGTATTCGGCCAATGAAGAGCACTTTAGGGAGAGGAAGAGAAAAATCGTGCGCTCCCAATTGATCAACGAACCCTTGCTAAAGCCGCGAGCAAAAATAGAAAGGTGAGATGGGTGCTCAGCCGAGGTAACAACTTAACAAGGAAAAGAATTGAGAAAAAGAAAAGAGGGGTGAGTATCCGACAGAGCTTGAAAAAAGAAGAAGGGAGAATCGGCTAGAAGATAAAACTGAAAAGAAAAATGGTGAGGGAGGAGAGAAGCTGTATTCGGCCAAGGTTGAAAGAAAAGGAATTAAACTTGAATTCTAGCTCTCACCAAATCGGCAACAGCCCCAAATCCCAAAAATCCATCCTCCAATTCGACTACACACTCTCCATCAACTTCCTATCCCTTAATTTTCTCCTATTATCTCTCCACAACAACAACCTCCCCAAATCCCAATATTCTGTCCTCAAATCTCTCCAAATATCCCTCCTCAATTCTCTCTATGACCAGTTCAAATTCCATTCAGCAATATTTCAATCCAACTCTACCACCCACATGAATTCGGCAGCAAAATAAATACTCCCTTTTTGATGCGCCACCACTCGAACCTTAGACCCCATGTACACTCCACACGCCCCTTACCACTAGACCAACAACTCCTTTGTATCATATTTTTAACCACAATAATTTAAGAACCTACTATCTAGATCCAATGATTTTATTCACTTAAAATAAAAATTTTGCATAAGCTAAGGCTTGACTTCTCAGACACTTCCAAACACTCCTAAACCACTTAACCACTGAAGCATACATTCGTTTATGTCACTTTCTTGCACAACTAAATATTTATGTGCAGTCTCCTAACTGTACCCTTGTTCAAAACCTATTTCTTCTAAGCCTAAAATTTTGGGCGTTACAATTCACCCTGCCTTAAAGAAATTTCGTCCTCGAAATTTCCAATTATCAGGTCAGTCGTATAACACAGACTCCACCACTACGATTCTGCTGCGCACTCTAGTTCCAAATTAGGTATATGGCCAAATGACGAGGACCCAACTCGAGCACCTCTACGGCCTCTACCACGACCTCTTGTACCTTGTCCATGTGTACCTCTTGTGCTCATTGTCTATTCGTGTTTTATCTGAATTAACAATTTTATGTAGATCGGTTTACAGTTCTAGTTGTTTATTAACAGATGTCTTATGAAAAGCTGTAATTTAGAGTTTGTTTTTGCACAATACAGTGTCTATCGGTGTCTACTGGCTTACTACAGTTTTAGTATACCCTACTAAAGAGTTTTCAGTACTACCTACAGTAGTCTCAATACTCCTACCTATGGTAGTTTCAGTCAAAATCTTACAAGATCGGGGCGGAGATTCGGTGTGCCACACAATTAGAAAATCCTTCCAGAACACTTCAAATTATTTAAAAGAAACTTTTAGAAATTCTAAATTTAAAAACTCATTCCACAGCAGAGTTTTGTAACTAGGCTCTGATACCACTAAATGAAACACCCCATACCCGGCCTAGACGTTATGGCCGAACCTGGCGGTGTCACATTGAAGTGTTTAGCGTAAAACTTGTTGTCATTGAAATCCTCAAAATCAATTAATCATTTTGTTATTAAACGGTGATTCCAAAACGGGTTGTTCATTTCCAAATCGTGCATCATTAAAAGCTAATCACTTTTAAAACGTTACTAATTTTCAAAATCTCATTTATTGCGGAAGTTTTTTTAAGAAATGTTGCGAAAACATGGTGTCTTTGAAAAAAATTACCTTTTGAAAACCTGTCTTTTTCTACAACTAGCATTTTATATCAAACACAATAAATAAAAACCCCAATTTAAAGTTTATAACTTTAAAGAGGCTTTATTACATAAAAATACCCAAATTCAGTTACTTATAAATCAAAAGCTAAAAACGAAAGATGATGCAGTTGTGTGGCCATCATCGAGTCCCTCGCAGCACCGACCCGTCTACGACTGGGGATTACATGTACAATAAAACAGAGGGGTGAGTTTATGAAAACTTAGTGTGTAATCCCCTAATAAGCAAACAGTCAATTAAACAATAGATAAATGCAGTTTGGGCCTGAGCCCGTTACAATAATTGTCCAGTTCAGTGTGGACCTAAGCCCTTTCCTGTAACAATAAACAATTGGGCTTGAGCCCATCACAATGCTAGTAATCAGTAGGGCCTTTGCCCAATTTCAGTAATAGTATCAGTGGGGCCTTGGCCCATAACAATAACATATATTAGTCATGCAGTGAACAGTACGTAATATCATTAATCGATGCAGTAACAGTACAGTATCATTAATCAATGCAGATATGAAACCAGAAATCCTACCCAATCCAGCCTCTACACACCACTCCATCCCACCAAACACACCATGTGGGGATAAAATCGACCCACCCAACCAGACACACCAACATTAGCACCGGTTGCGGCACTAAACAGTATTGCAGCAAAGCTGCCAGTAAAATAAATGGCATATAACCATTAGTAGGTCCACAGTTGTCTTGGACGACCCATGCGACCTTATCAGCATAGTACACTTCCTCCAAATATAACAACCCATCCCCATGCAAGATGTCGTGACATAATATCATACGTATATGTAAAATGTCATGCTCAATCATAGTCATACATATCATAGAGCAAATCAGTCATACATAACATAAGGCCATAACAGTCATTTCATATCCTAGGGGTATAACAGTCATTTTACCCTATGGGGGTATTTCGGTCATTTTATCTTATAGGTGTATTTCGGTCATTTTACCCTATGGGGGTATTTCAGTTATTTTACCCTATGGGGGTATTTCGATCATTTTACCCTATAGGGGTATTTCGGTCATTTTAACTTATGGGTATATTTCTGTCATTTTACCTTATGGGGGTATTTAGGTCATTTTACCCTATGGGGGTATTTCGATCATTTTACCCTATAGGGGTATTTCGATCATTTTACCCTATGGGGGTATTTCAGTCATCATTTCGACCAAACATGGCCCAAAACGACCTAAGCGCATGAGATCGCTCATGGTGGCCTCTACAGACAAACGCCCTTGTTTCGTGGGCTCGGATTGCCACATGTGCGATCGCACGCCCGTGTGGCATTAAATGCCATATTTTCCCGCTTTTCGGCTTTTGCCGACCTACGGTTAAAACAGTGTGAGTACACACTTTTTTGACTTTTTCGTCGATTACCGTTTACAGAGTACTATTACACACCTTGATGCAATTTGCAGTTTCTCCTCGTTCCGAACACTCTTATTCCGAAAATCAATGATCATCGCACCTTCAGTTCCCAGGCAATGTGCCAATCAACCTCAACCACCCTCTCCACAAAAGTCACCATCTCTACATTAGACTCATACTTGACAAACCATATCAATTGCACCCCACTTACCGCTCAATACTGTTTCTCAAAATGTAACAAATGACTCCTTATCATACCATAGCCACTTACCAGCAACGATAAAACAGATTGTAGATCAGAGATGTAGCGTACAAAGAACCAAGAATCGGGATTAATCTATCAGTATTCGGCCAATGAAGAGCACTTTAGGAAGAGGAAGAGAAAAATCGTGGGCGCCCAATTGATCAACGAACCCTTGCTAAAGCCGCGAGCAAAAATAGAAAGGTGAGATGGGTGCTCAGCCGAAGTAACAACTTAACAAGGAAAAGAATTGAGGAAAAGAAAAGAGGGGTGAGTATCCGACAGAGCTTAAAAAAATAAGAAGGGAGAATCGGCTAGAAGATAAAACTGAAAAGAAAAATGGTGAGGGAGGAGAGAAGCTGTATTCGGCCAAGGTTGAAAGAAAAGGAATTAAACATGAATTCTAGCTCTCACCAAATCGGCAACAGCCCCAAATCCCAAAAATCCATCCTCCAATTCGACTACACACTCTCCATCAACTTCCTATCCCTTAATTTTCTCCTATTATCTCTCCACAACAACAACCTACCCAAATCCCAATATTCTGTCCTCAAATCTCTCCAAATATCCCTCCTCAATTCTCTCTATGACCAGTTCAAATTCCATTCAGCAATATTTCAATCCAACTCTACCACCCACATGAATTCGGTAGCAAAATAAATACTCCCTTTTTGATGCGCCACCACTCGAACCTTAGACCCCATGTACACTCCACACGCCCCTTACCACTAGACCAACAACTCCTTTGTATCATATTTTAACCACAATAATTTAAGAACCTACTATCTAGATCCAAGGATTTTATTCACTTAAAATAAAAATTTTGCATTAGCCAAGGCTTGACTTCTCAGACACTTCCAAACACTCCTAAATCACTTAACCACTGAAGCAAACATTCATTTATGTCACTTTCTTGCACAACTAAATATTTATGTGCAGTCTCCTAACTGTTCCCTTGTTCAAAACCTATTTCTTCTAGGCCCAAAATTCGGGGCGTTACATCAAATTCGCATAAAATTCACAAACTAACTTTTTATCTACACTTGGTCTTTTCTCACAAAGTACTTCCCAATATAAAGTTAGTATAGTCGCTTTCTTTCAATGTAAAACCTTTTTTGGGAGCGTTTGTTGATTTTTGAAAATGTTGTCGTATCTTGCTTTGGCTTCTTCACTGTGGAATTTGTTTGTGATTTCTCAACTTGAATAGATGCACGAGTTCTTTTACGAGGCATGATTTAATCTGAACATCACATAAGATGGAAACAAATATTTTCCCAAAAATTCAATTAGCGTAAAATATTAACAATTCAATAAATTGAAAAGTCAAATAATTAAATCAAATTAAAATTTAGGAGAAAATTTTCTTACCATGTTTGTATAAAGATCAAGAACTCAATAAAATAAATAGAATGTGAAGCTAATAATGTTAGTTTAGGGTTGGTTGGAGGGTGATTGGTTGGTGTCTTTGATGGTTGCGACAAGTTGTGATGGTGGCGTGTTGTGTACGAAGCAAAGGTGCGCACGGGTTAAGGCAAGGGCAGCAGCAGCGTGCAAGTGCTAGAGTGTGAGTGGTAGGGTGCTCAAGAGTAAGTGTAGGAACGAGTTATGGAGCGTGGGGCTAGGTGCTTGGTGCATCGGCTGTTGGGTGTGCGTAGAGAGCAGATCTGTGTGAGCTTGTGTGCAAGGGAGCAATGGTGCTTGTGAGGAGAAGGCTGGTGTGCGCGCTAGGTGCTACGGTTGCGTCTAGTAGTAGCTGATGGTTTTAGCACTATGGAGGATGGATGGTGTTTAAGAATGGTAAAGGTAAACATGTATGGGAAGGTGATATTTAAAGTATGAGATTGGGGAAATTTAACTCAAACTCTTAAAAGAAATAATAATAAAATACTATAACTCCTAGTCTTATTTAACGACAATAACAATTAATATGTTATAAAGTATATTCATATATTACTTGGTATTATCTTATTTATTAGAAATAAAAATTAAATAAAATAGTGATAAAATATTAAACAATTTTAATCCTATACAAGGTTAATAACAATTAATATATATTATATAAAATATAATTTTATATTAGTTGTTATTGTCCTATTTATTAAAAATAAAAATAAAAAACCTTCATCTTAGCTGTTTTAAAAATATTTATAGAAAAAGACACTAATTTCAATATTTACAAAAATGACAATCAATTATTTCAAATAATTCCATTAAGTACCTAGACTTAAAGATAATTTGAAAAATTGAGTTGCAAACTAAAACTTGATTCAAAATTTACCCTTTTATTTGAAAAATTAAAAAATTATTTTGTTACTTAGGAAATGCTTTCTTGGAAGATTATGTTAAAATCAATTTCTAGGAAAGATTGGAGGGGTCACAAGCAGTCACACTTAAGTTGCTACTCCAAGGGAGATGCAAGCTCTCTTTCAAGGGGGGAGATCGGCAAAGGAATTGGACAAGAAAATGGGAAAACAACGAAGGAAATGGAAGAGAGAAAAGGGAGATTGATGAGAGAATTGAGAGATGTGTGTTGTGTGAAATGAGAAAGGATAGAAGGGTATTTATAGGTGAGAATAGCTACGAAAAATAGAAAATAATTATTAGCCACTCCCTCTCCCTTGGCCGGCCATGCAGTGAGCAAGTTTGAGTGATTCAAACTTGTTATTTTTAGCTTGGGGCGAAAAGTAAAAGGCATGAAAAGTGGAGGGGTTTGAATGGCATTTAGGAGAGGTTCAAGGGTTGTTTCGCAAGTTTGAAAAACAACTAAAATTAGATGATTGGGTCAGCTATATGGACGGTTTGGGCTGGCCCATTCTTGTTGGATCAGTTCTCTTTTACTTAGCACAATTGAGCCACTTTCTTCTTTAGGCTTATATTTAATTTTTAACCCAATTAATTTTGGATCAAAAATAATTATAAAGTATATATAATAATCATTATTGGACCATCCTTTGCTGGAAAAATAATTAGCCTTGCTCTTGATTCACTTGATGCTGAAAATTGCCCCAACGGTTCAAGCCTTTCGAGGTGACTGCAGAGCCAATTTTTAACTTTTGTGCAAAACTATCGAAAATAAACTAATTTTTTTGAAAATTTGTTACAAAAATAATTAAAATTCAATATGTTAATAATTTAGGTGCAAAATAATTATTTTATAATTAAAGTATGAATTTCGACAAAAATTACTACGAAACTGCATGAATTAAAGCTCAAAAGGTACTGAAAAGTCTATATATTTTTGCGTTTCCAGATCTCATCTTCGTATTGTTTAAAGTTAGCTATTTCTAGCTGAATTTAAATGTTTCGACTAATTGGGAAAAAACTACAAAGAAATTTTTCTGCTAGATCATTCCATGTGGTGGTGGAACCCGGTTCTAATGAGTCTAACCAATCGGCCACATTGTCCTATAAGGAGAACTGTAATAACGGAAGACGGATGGCATCATCAGATACCCCTTTTTACTTGAAGGTGTCACAGAGTTGTAGAAGCTGCTTCAAATGCTAGTTAGGGTCTTCCACCATATTTCCCTTGAATTGCATTGTATTCTAAATCATTGGAATAGTGGCTTCTTTTATCTTTAAATTATTGGCATTGATTGTCAGTTGTTATATGCTTCCTCACACCGCATCTAGTGTAGGTAGGGCATACTTGTGCAACGTTCACTGATCCATTGGGACTTCTTCCCGGTTATTTCCTTGTCACTCTTTTGGATCTTTAAATAATAAATTTTCTTGAGGTAATTTAATTATCAAGGGTGGATCGGTGTTCATCGCTTGACGATTGTGTCTAAGTAATTGCTTTGGATTTGGATGTGGTTCGATTGGGGTGTTGAAGCTTCGGGTCATAAAAGACCTAAAAATAAAATAAAATAAATAAACAAAAATTAAGTATCGTATTTATAGGTTTCAACTTTCCTATTTATTTTATTATTTATAAAAAATTGTTTTTAATATTTATTGTTGAAACCTCCCCGGCAACGATGCCAACAACTTGATCGCCCATAAAGGAGTTATCGTTTATAGTAAAATATAACACCAACAATATATAAGAATTTAGAATGATAGTGTCTGCAAGTGCACGGGTCAAATTGTAATATAGTTAGTACAATGAAACACTTAGAAGTATTCTAAGGATCGTACCCAAGGGAGGATAGAATAAACCTATGAAAATATTTTTACAAGAATAACTTTAAATAGTACTAATTAATTCCTATATTACGATAAACCATAAAATAGATAATTGAGAGAAATTAAATAACTAATAAATAAATAGGAAAATAATAAATGATTAAAATCACTAAACCAATTAGGAAGATTAATTCACTAAACGATTGGTTGATACATGCTTATCTCCCAGCCTCACTTTCTCAACCATGATAAATTACAATTTACTCTGTTCGACTTATCTCCAGACCTTGTCAAGCCTATGATAACTTCATGTGGTTATCAATCTTAGTGCTTTAGGAACACATAATCTACACCAAATATGTAACACCCCTAACCCGTAATCGTCGTCGGAACAAGGTTCTAGAGCATTACCGAAGTTTACAAAGTAATTTCATATAATTCATGTCATTTACATTTCATACCTGAATTTAATCATATTGTCCCTTGAATGGACCCTCAAGGCCCAATTTAAATATTAGAATCAATTTGGGACTAAATCGAGAACTCAGAAAATTTTTTTACAAAATTTCAAAAATTTTCTTATATACAGGGGTCACACGCCCGTATGGGTAGGCCGTGTGGCTCACATGGCCATGTAACATGCCCATGTCTCAGGCCATGTGGGCATTCAATGTGAGGCACATGGCTGTGTCCTAGCCCGCGTCCTTACCCATGTAACTCCCTGACTTGTGCCACACGGCTTGCCGCACGCCCATGTGCTAAGTCGTGTGGTCAATTTAATTTTCACAAATTAGGTGCAAGTTTCACATGGCCAAGACACACACCTATGTTTTGGGTCGTGTTGCACACACGGCTGAGACACACGCCCGTGTCTCCGCCTGTGTACTCAATTCTGAGCATTCTGTTTCTCAATTTTAGGATGCAGGGGACACACGGCCAAACCATATGCCTATGTGCCAGGCCGTGTGTCACACACGGACAAGACACACGCCCGTGTGTCTACCCGTGTAAATAAAATAAGGTCATTTACTAGCCTTATTTCTCACCCAATTTTAACCTTCAACCTACAACAACATTTGCATATATTTTCCAACCAATTCAAGTCATATGAATCAAGCAAACATCATTAATATGTATGAAATAGTTTCACATATGTATATGATCAAACTTACCTTCTTGTGATGATTTATATTTTACTCTAATCCAATCTAATCAACCACATGTATATATATGTTAAACATAACATATATAACCTCATAACAATATACCACAACAAAACATTATTAGCCATTACAATGGCTAAATTACAAACAACCATGTGCTTGCCAACATTGGTCAAGTTAACCTATACATTACATTATATCAAAATAAGATTACTTTTTATACCACAACAAGCTGGAGGATAGTGTGATGATTATCCGACCGTTCTTCAACCTTAACGAGCATCCGAACACTATAAAACAAAAAAAAAGAAAACCTAGTAAGCATTTAATGCTGAGTAAGCTCGTATAACGGGAATTAAACTTACCAATTACATTCATTCAATTAAGCATACAATAACATGATTTCCAGCAAATTGATAAATTTGCCTAATCACATACACTCAAACAAGTATAGTAATTCACATAATACCAAAAATATGGATGAGCTCATCATTTAATGTCTTTCGTTTACATATGCTTTCCATAACATTATTCCATATTACATGTACACTTTGATGACAAATCTTTTCAAATTCAGTTTAGCTAGTCAGAACTTTACCCGTTGAATTTATTTGAAATATCGATGGATACGCTAATATAGTACACTTTAGTGTACACTACTATAATTCGTCAATTCATTTCCAAGGGTACCTAATTAGGGCACATAATCAGGAAGCACACTCTCGAGCCTTGTAATGAGAAGATCACACAGAGCCATTTCAGGAAGCTTATAAAGAGCCATATCTGGAAGCTTATCTGGGCTATATAACGGGAAGCTCATAAAAGCCATAATTGAGAAGTTCACTAAAAACCTTACCGAAAAGTTCACAAAGAACCATATCAGGAAGCTCCAGATAGCCAATATCAAGAAGTTTAAGCGAGCATTATCGAGAAGCTCACAAAGAGCCAATTTAACGGGAAGCTCATGAAAAGCCTTTAATCGGGATGCTCATAAGAGCTAAGGTGTGTCCACAAAAAATTTAGAATCACAACCTATCGGGACGCTTTGAAGAGCTATAACAGGAAGCTCGCTGAACCATATAACGGGAAGCTCAAAAGGGCTAATAACGGGATGCTCTTTCGAGCTATGGTGTGTCCGGAACATATGCTGGACTACAACCAATACGGGAGATCCTATATCCATCGACTTTTATTTGTTTAATCGGGATTCGAAATTTATCAGGCATTATAGGATATTTCATCAATTTCACATACATGACAATTATACAATTCACATATACAACATTTAATTCAAACATATAAATGTACACAATTTAGTTACACAAACTTACCTCGATACTTGTTAGTATACGAAATCTACTAATCTGAAACTTTTTGTTTTCCTCGATCCAACTCAGTATTAGGTCTTTCTGGATCTATATAAATGAATTTAACATCAATTTAATCCATTTCATAATCAATTTAATTCAATTCAAATCCTAGGCAAAATTACTATTTTGCCCCTATACTTTTTGCAAATGACGATTCCGTCCCTAGGCTCGGCAAATGAAATTCATGCAATTTAATCCTTATTCCAAGCCTAACCGAAATTTTCGTATAACTTTTACAGCTCATGTATTTCACAAAATTCAAAATTTTTCCATAACTTTTACATCTTTACAATTTAATCACTAAATCATATTTTCATCAAAATTCAATTTGTAAAAGTTGTTTATCTATCAACAACCTTTCATTTTCTACCATAAATTTCAAAATTTCAGCACATTCATCCATGGAAGAACTCTGATACTTTGATAACATTTCAAATTAATCCCCAAAATAGATAGATTAAGCTATCCTAATCTCAAAAATATAAAAATTACTAAAAACGGGACAAGAAAACATAATTAATCTTGATTACTTTCCTTTCTCTCTCCTAGGGTTTCCATGGAATTTTTGGGGATGAAGATGATATAAAATGATAATATTTCTTTTTAATTATTTATCATCTGTTAAATTTTCCAGTTTCCAATTTAGTCCTTGCCTTTTTCTATTTTTCCATGGATGATTCATCAAAAAATATCTACTAACTTTTCTTTAATGGTCTAACTACCATATTAGGACCTCAAGTTTTGAATGCCATAACTATTTAGTACTTATAACTACTAAAACTTAACTTTTACATTTTATGCAATTTGGTCCTTTCCATAATTAAACACATAATCGATAAAATTTTCTTATCAGAATTTTCAAATGTCATTCCTATCATAATGCAGACCATGCAATAATTTTAAAATAAATTTTCTTTCCGGCTCGGATTTGTGATCCCTAAATCACTGTTCCGATTTCATTGAAAATGGGTTGTTACAACTCTCCCCATTAAGAATTTTCGTCCTCGAAAATCTTACTAGTAAAAAGATTTGGATATTACTTTTTCATGGTATCCTCCAGTTCCCATGTAGCTTCTTCAATCCCATGTCGTTGCCAAAGAACTTTCACTAATGCTACCTTTTTATTTCTTAACTGTTTTGTTTCACGTGCCAAGATTTTAATAGGTTCTTCACTATAAGTCATATCAGGCTAAATCTCAACTTCTGTCAGAGAAATTACAAGTGAAGGATCCAACCGATATCGTCTCAACATAGACACATGAAAAACATTATGAATTCTGTCATGTTTTGGTGGTAATGCTAATTCGTATGCAACAGGTCTGATTTTTTCTGTGATTTCATATGGCCTGATGAATCATGGACTCAATTTTTCTTTACGACCAAACCGGAGAACTTTCTTCCATGGTGGTACTTTCAAGAATACCTTATCGCCGACCTGAAATTCTATCTCTTTTCTTTTAAGATTAGCATAAGACTTTTGATGATCAGAAGTTGCTTTTAAACTGTCTTGAATTTCCTTCACCTTTTCTTTAGTTTCACGGACTAAATTAACACCGTGTATCTTTTTCTCACTATGCTCTGTCCAATACAATGGAGTTCTACATTTTCGACCATACAAAGCCTCATACGATGCCATTTTAATGCTAGTTTGATAACTATTATTATAGGCAAATTCAACTAAAGGCAGATACTTTTCCCAGTTACCTTCAAATTCAAGCACACAACACCGAAGTGTATATTCTAAAATCTGTATAACACGTTCGGATTGTCCATTAGTCTGAAGAAGCAATGCAGTGCTGAAATGTAATTGAGTACCCAATGCTTCTTGCAACTTATTCCAAAACCGGGATGTAAACCAAGGATCTCTATAAGATATAATGGAAACATG
Source organism: Gossypium australe (assembly GCA_005393395.2). Classification (NCBI taxonomy): domain Eukaryota; kingdom Viridiplantae; phylum Streptophyta; class Magnoliopsida; order Malvales; family Malvaceae; genus Gossypium; species Gossypium australe. The sequence continues at coordinate 64,505,076 of CM016616.1, read as the reverse complement.
CACTCCATGCAATCTAACAATCTCAGAAACATATAATTCAGCTAATCTATCCAAGGAAAAATCCATACGTATAGGAATAAAGTGTGTAGACTTTGTTAATCGGTCAACAATTATCCAAATAGCATCTTTCTTCTTTGGAGTCAAGGGTAATCCCGATACAAAGTCCATGGTAATTCTTTCTCATTTCCATTCCAGTATCGTAACTGGCTGTAATAATCTTAAAGGCACCTAGTGTTCAGCTTTTACTTGCTGACATATCAAACATTTAGATACAAATTTAGAAATATCTCATTTCATTCTCGGCCACCAGTACATCTTTTTCAAATCATTATACATTTTATTACTGCCAGGATGAATAAACATATTACTATTATGAGCTTCATGTAAAATCTTCTGTACAAGTTCTGTATTCCTTGATACGCATATTCTGTCTCTAAATAATTGACAATCATCAGACCCAATCTGAAATTCTGAATCAGAAGTCGATTCAGGTTGTATCCGTTTTGCTTGTAACTCACTATCATCTTTCTAAGCTTCACAGATTTGTTGCAAAAATGTCAATTTAGCTTTTAACTCGACTATAATTAAACCATCATCTGACAATGACAACTGAGTATTCATTGCTCTTAAAGGAAATAGGGATTTTCTGCTCAGAGCATCAGCAATCACATTGGCTTTTCCTGGATGGTAGTCAATGACAAGATCATAATCTTTCAAAAATTCAAGCCACCTGCGCTGTCTCAAGTTTAGATATTTCTGCGACATCAGATACTTCAAACTTTTATGATCAGTAAAAATGTGACATTTTTCACCAAACAGATAATGTCGCCATATTTTTAGTGCAAACACAATGGCTGCAGATTCAAGATCATGTATCGGATAATTCTTCTCATGTGGTTTTAGTTGTCTTGAAGCATAGGCTATTACTTTACCTTCTTGCATTAATACACAACCTAAACCATTTAACGATGCATCACTGTAAATTATAAATTCCTTACCCGATTCAGGTTGAACTAATACAGGTGCTTCTATCAATAAAGCTTTCAATTTGTCAAAACTCTATTGACATTTATCAGTCCACTCAAATTTCACCTCTTTTTACAACAAATGAGTCATCGAAGAAGCTATCATTGAAAATCCTTTTACAAACCTCCGATAATATCTAGCCAATCCCAGTAAACTTCTGACATCAGACACGTTCTATGGTGGCTTCCAATTAACAATGGTTGAAATTTTATTCAGATCCACTCGGATACCTTCTGCAAATACTATATGTTCGAGAAAACCAACTTCCTGTAGCCAAAATTCGCATTTACTAAATTTAGCATACAATTGCTTCTCATGCAAAGTTTGCAACACTATTCTCAAATGTTCGACATGCTCATTTTTGTCTTAGGAATATACCAAAATATCATCAATAAATACGACCACAAACCTATCTACGTACGGCTGAAAATTTTGTTCATCAGATCCATAAATATCGCAGGTGCATTTGTTAAACCAAAAGGCATTACAAGAAACTCATAGTCCCTTACCTGGTTCTGAAAGTTGTCTTTGGAACATCTGATTCTTTCACCCTAACTGATAATAGCCAGAACGGGATCAATCTTTGAAAATATAGTGTCACCTTTCAACTGATCAAATAAATTTCAATTCGGGACAGTGGATACTTGTTCTTTATTGTGACTTTGTTTAATTGTTGTAGTCTATACACAATCTCAATGATCCATGTTTCTTTTTTTTTTTACAAACAGAACCGGTGCACCCCAAGATGAAAAACTAGTTCGAGCAAAGCCTCTGTCAATTAATTCTTGTAACTGTGCTTTCAACTCTTTTAATTTAGTAGGAGACATTCTGTAGGGTGCTATGGATATTGGTGTTGTCCCCGGTACAAGGTCTATAGAAAACTCTACTTCTTTAACTGGTGGTAAACCAAGTAATTCCTCCGGAAATACATCAGGAAATTCACAAACAACCGGCACTGACTAAAGCTTCGACTCATATACTTTAGTATCTAACACATATGCAAGATAAGCATCATATCCCTTTCTGATATATTTCTGTGCCGATATAGCTGAAATGACATTAGATAACCCATCCAGTTTACCAAATTCAACATGGAGTAATTCACCATTATGACACTTTAACACAATGTATTTCTGTTTACAATTTACCACTGCATCATGCTGAGTTAACCAATCCATTCCCAAAATCACATCAAATTCATCAAAAGGCAGCAACATTATATCAGCCGAAAAAAAAATAACTCTTTACCATCAACGGGCAGTTTTTACAAATTTTAACCACCATAACATACTGGCCATGGGGGTTTGAAACTTTAACAAAAAATTCAATAAATTCAATAGGTAAATTTTTAACAGACATTAAATTTGTGCATATGTATGAATGTGTGGAACTAGGATCAATCAAAGCAGTAAAATCAGTGCCAAGAAGAGAAAATGTACCAGTAACAACATCAGGTGTAGCAACATCCTCTCTTGCACTTATAGCATATGTCCTTGCCAGTGCTCTAACTTCAAATTTGTCTGTTGAATCTTTTGTCATGCCTCGGCTACTACTAACATTGCCGGGGTGTCGAGGTGGTCTGCCTCTTGAGATAGGATTGCTCGGCCTAGAGGTCTAAACAGTATCTTTTACATGCTTTTTTGGGCAGTCTCTAAGATAGTGGTCAAAAGAATCACATCTAAAACAAGCTCTACTTCTTATGCGGCATTCACTGAAATGCAATTTATTGCAATGTTTGCATCTTGGTTTAGGACTTCCAACACTCCTTACACTTGTAACAAATGGAGACGGAGATCTCAGATTAGAGCGTTGGGAGCGTCATTCTTTTCCAAAATACCCCACAGATTCAGTAAAATGATCATGGTACTTCTTTGATTTCTTTGAAGTAGATGATTGTGACTTGCTTATAAATCTCTTACCATAAATCTGTGCTTCTCTCTCTGCTTTCTACTTTTCTTTACTTAATTCCTTGGCTTTGTGTGCTTGATCAGCCAATACAACAAATTCCCTTAATTCTAAAATTCCAATCAACAGATTGATATACTCATTTAAACCCTCTTCGAAACATTTACACATATCAGTCTCAGTTGGAACCCATTCTCTGGCATATTTGCTCAATCTAATGAATACTCGTTCATATTTAGATACTGTCATACTTCTCTGTTTAAGCTCTAGAAATTCTTTCTTTTTCTAATCCAGAAATCTCTAACTAATGTACTTCTTTCTAAATTTTGTCTAGAAGAATTCCCAAGTAACATTTTCTCTCGGTACAACAGAAATTAGAGTATTTCACCAATGGTAATATGTGTCTTTTAATAAAGAAACTGCACATTTCAAACACTCAACGGGTGTACATGATAATTCATCTAAAACCCTGATGGTATTTTCCAACCAAAACTTAGCTCTTTCCGGAACATCATCGACAGTAGCCCTAAAGTCTTCTGCCCTATACTTACGAATTTTATCTACCAGAGGCTTACTAGTTCTAACAGGTTTAGCACCTTGTGGCATCTCAAGAACCGGTTGAAAAATAGGAGGGGAGGTTGTTGTACAACAAGATTTGTTCTTATGAATTCTGTAAACCATTAATTCATTATTTTGAAGAAGGCTTCTTTTTCCTCCTCACCTCGGCCCTCAGATTCAAGCCTTCTACTACTACATGCAGCTCTTTGAATTGAAGCTGGAGCATTACTCACAGCTTGTAATATCCCAAATTATGGCTTATGCATAATTGCTTAATTGAATGTGAAAGCATGCTTACGTGTGTTGTGAATGTGTTTTGTGAATTTTGTGAACCTTAGAAAATAGGAAAATGCTTAAAAATTATTAGATTTTAATTCTCAAAGAGGGAGTTAAGCTGATAGGGCCTTAAGAAAATAAATAGGGGAGTTTTGACATGGAAATGAGCTTGGTAAAGTGGCTACAAGGTGCCACTTAAAGCCCACACAAGTGACGCCACAAGCAGATGCAAATGGGCCAAGGTTCGAGTCGCATGGGAAGCGAAAATAAAAGTTTTATTTTGCTGCATGGATGGACAGAGGTGGACGGCACATAGGCTATATTTTAGGAGTTTAAAATCCTTTTATTTTTAAAGGGATAAAAGGTGATAAAATAATTAAGATAAAGGATAATTGATGGATTAATTTTATTAATCTAAAAAGGTGATAAGAGATAAAAGAAGAGAGAAAATAGGAGATTGGATAAGGGGAAGGGGAGTTGGCCGATTGAGGGGCTCCTTAGGTGGTATTTTCGGCCAAGGAAAGAAGGTAAGGCCATTCTTCATTCTTTTCTTCCCAACTGAGTCTCTGCCGAAAATTCCCTAGCAAACTTTCTTCTTTCTCTTTTATTTTTGTTAAAGCCGAAAACTCAAGAAACCATTACCGAATTCTTCATCTTTTCTTCTCCTCTTCCGCTCTACTTCTTGACTGAATCTACCTTTCTCTTCCTACCTCTCTTCTAGTTCTTTGATAGTTTTAAAAATCGATACTTATACCTTGGTGATAGCCGAATATTTTCATCTTCATTAGAAGCCACAGCCGAATCTCAAGGTGGTCTTATTCTTCTCTCTTTGTCGCAAGTATCAAAAGCCGAAAGCAAGTTCTCTTTAGCCATAGCCGAATCTCCCTGTGGATCTAAGCAAAGGAGCAGTCGACTAAAGCATTAAGGGTAAGGTTAAGTGTTATTCAAGTTCTTTTCTTTCCTATTTGCCGAAAGAGCAAGACTAATCCTACTAATCTATGTTGGCCGAGATAATAAAGAAGGTCGGGATTTGTCTGCTACTGTCGACTACAAGGAGGAAGGGGACTTTCGGGACTTTTAAGATCTAAGGTAAGGCATGTATGACATTCGGCCAAAGGCCTTTGGTTGTGATTAAATGTTAGGAATTGATCTAACATAAGTTTATGGGTATTTCGACAGATACCACAATCCAAGTCACTTTTCGGGATTTAAAATCGCAAGGTAGGTGTACATGAGTATTCGGCCAAGCTCTATTATAGTACTTAGATCTATTTCTTACATGTTCAAAAGCCGAAAACTAACCTATGAGGGGATTTGGTGCTAGCCGATTGCAAGGATAAACCACCACAAAGTTTCGGGAATTGGGTGATGGTCAAATCAGCAACAAGGTAAGGATTTAAGTATAATAATCCTATTGGGATTTGGTTTTATGGCCGAATGGTTTTTATTAAACTTCTAGTGTTGGTCGAATATAGGAACCAAGATCTAGAGCAGTAGATCGAGACTTTTCGGGATTTGGAGTGAACTTGTTAAGTATATAAGGTGTGTACCTTATACTAAATCTTAATAGTTTTATGGCTTTAAATTATTTCATGTGTTAATAAGAATGTGGAAAATATGGCTAAAGTACCTTGCATTGGTACTAAGTACTCAGGTACACTTTCCTACTCCTACTATGAGTATGTTAAGATCTGCTATGGCACCTATGTGCATCTATAGGAATGTGAATATTTAGAGCATGGCATGTTAATGTATGACTTGTATGACATGGGGGCATTTGGGTGATTATGAAAGGGGAAGTGAATGTGGTGACTATTGTCACGATATATGAATGTGGTGACTTCGGTCACATTATCTGAATGTGGTGACTTCGGTCACATTATCTGAATGTGGTGTCTCATGACACAAAATATTATCTGGTGGCTATGCCACGAATTTTATAAGGGCGATGAGCACGTCGACTGCAGCAACTGCCTTCGATGGTGTGTAGCGGATGAAGGGTTGACTTAGTAGTCCCCACGGTGTGCAGGTTGGTACGGGTGATGTGTAGCGGTTGGTAACTAGGCTTGGGTTCGGGAATGCATCATTAACTGTAAATTATGCTATGAATGTGCATGACTTGATATGCCTGAATCTATATGGACATAGTGTTTGTGTACACATTGAGTCTGTTGACTCACCCCGTTGTGGGAACATTTTTTTCAGGTGACGATTAGTAATGGACCGGGCCGGCAGGAGCTTAGTGGTGGCCATGTTCAGCAAGGAATTTATTTCAATTTGGACGTTTTTATGTTTTAAGTATTTTGGATTTATTTGGGTTTTATTTTGATGTAATAAGGCCATAGTACGAACTATTTTATGCATGCATGTTATTTATTTTCTTATCATACGAAACTTTTATCAAATTAAAGACTAAGTAAATTTTATATAAGAATGAATTCTAAACATTTTGACACTTAAAGAAAATGATTTTTAATCTAAAGATGAAACCTAAAACAGTGGAATTTTTATAAAAACTTATGTTTCAAAAATAAACTGGTTTTCAACTTTAGCCCAATCCAATTCGAGTTTTCTCCCAAAATCACTTAAAGTTTCCAAAGAACCAACTAATTTGAACCGCTTTTACTTGAGGAACATACCAGATCTGGTCGAGGCTCGTGGGCCGGGTTTGGGGTGTTTCACAGCTTCCTCAAATTCAGATCTAGCTTGGTTGGATGACATTACTATATGAAAAACATATTTAGAAATGGCTAGGAGATATCACACTATCAAAAATTATATAATGGCATGTATAGCTAAACTCATATTCGCTACGTTAGTTTGAGACTAAACCTGACTCTGATACCAATAAATGTAACACTCCTAACCTATAATCATCGCCGACACAGGGTTATAGAGTATTACTGAAGTTTACAGAGTAATTTCATATAATTCATGTCATTTACATTTCATATATGAAATTAATCATATTGTCCCTTGAATGGACCCTCAAGGCCTAATTTAAATATTAGCATTAAGTCGGGACTAAATCGAGAACTCTGAAAATTTGTTTTACAAAGTTTCAAATTTTTTCTTATATACAGGGGTCACACGCCCGTGTGGGTAGACCATGTGGCTCACACGGCCATGTAACATGCCCATGTCTTAGGTCGTGTGGGCATTCAATGTGAGGCATACGGCCGTGTCCTAGCCCGTGCCCTTACCCGTGTAACTCCCTAACTTGTGCCACATGGCTTGCCACACACCCATCTGCTAAGCCGTGTGGTCAATTTAATTTTCAAAAATTAGGTGCAGGTTTCACACGGCCAAGACACACGCCTATGTTCTGAGCTGTGTAGCACACACGGCTAAGACACACGCCCATGTCTCCGCCAGTGTGCTCAATTCTGAGCATTTTGTTTCTCAATTTTAGGATGCAGGGGACACACGGCCAAACCATATGCCTATGTGCCAAGCCGTGTGTCACACACGGACAAGACACACGCCCGCGTGTCTACCCGTGTAAATACAATAAGGTCATTTACTAGCCTTATTTCTCACCCAATTTTAACCTTCAACCTACAACAACATTTGCATATATTTTCCAACCAATTCAAGTCATATGAATCAAGCAAACATCATAATATGTATGAAATAGTTTCACATATTCATATGATCAAACTTACCTTCTTGTGATGATTTATATTTTACTCTAATCCAATCTAATCAACCACATACATATATGTTAAACATAAAATATATAACCTCATAACGATATACCAAAACAAACCATTATTAGCCATTCCAATGGCTAAATTACAAACAACCATGTACTTGCCAACATTGGCCAAGTTAACCTATACATGCCATTATATCAAAATAAGATTACTTTTTATGCCAGAACAAGCTGGAGGATAGTGTGATGATTCTCTGACCATTCTCTAACCTTAACGAGCTTCCAAACACTATAAATCAAAAAAAAAAAACCCTAGTAAGCATTTAATGCTTAGTAAGCTCGTATAATAGGAATTAAACTTACCAACTACGTTCATTCATTTAAGCATACAATAACATGATTTCCAACAAATTGATAAATTTGCCTAATCACATACACTCAAACAAGTATGTTAGTCAAGTAATTCACAGAATACCAAAAACATGGATGAGCTCATTATTTAATGCCTTTCGTTTACATATGCTTTCCATAACATTATTCCATATTACATGTACACTTTGATAACAAATCATTTCAAATTCAGTTTAGCCATGTCAGAACTTTACCCGTTGAATTTATTTGAAATATCCGTCAATTCATTTCCAAGGGTACCCAATTAGGGCACATAATCGGGAAGCACACTCTCGAGCCTTGTAACGAGAAGCTCACACAGAGCCATTCCGGGAAGCTTATCCGGGCTATATAACGGGAAGCTCATAAGAGCCATAATCAGGAAATTCACAAAAAATCCTTATCGAGATGCTCACAAAGAGCCAATTTAACGGGAATCTCATGAAGAGCCTTTAACCGAGATGCTCATAAGAGCTAAGGTGTGTCCACAACAAATGTAGAATCACAACCTATCGGACACTCTGAAGAGCTATAACGGGAAGCTCACTGAACCATATAATGGGAAGCTCGAGAGGGCTAATAACAGGATGCTCTTTTGAGCTATGGTGTGTCCGCAACATACCCTGGACTACAACCAATACGGGAAATCCTGTATCCATCAACTTTCATTTGTTCAATCAAGATTCGACATTTATCAAGCATTATCGGATATTCAATCAATTTCACATACATGATAATTATACAATTCAAATATACAACATTTAATTCAAACATATAAATGTACACAATTTAGTTACACAAACTTACTCCGATACTTGTTCGTATATGAAATCTACTAATCTGAAACTTTTTGTTTTCCTCGATCCAACTCAGTATTAGGTCTTTTAGGATCTATATGAATGAATTTAACATCAATTTAATCCATTTCATACTCAAATTAATTTAATTCACATCCTAGGTAAAATTACTATTTCGCCCTTATACTTTTCTCAGATGACGATTCCGTCCCTAGGCTCAGAAAATGAAATTCGTGCAATTTAATCCTGATTCCAAGCCTAACTGAAATTTTCATATAACTTTTACAGCACATGTACTTCACAAAATTCAGAATTTTTCCATAACTTTTACATCTTTACAATTTAATCGCTAAAGCATATTTTCATCAAAATTCAGTTTGTAAAAGTTGTTAATATATCAACAACCTTTCATTTTCTACCATAAATTTAAAAAATTCAGCATATTCATCCATGGAAAAACTTTGATACTTTGATAACTTTTCAAATTAATCCCCAAAATAGATAGATTAAGCTATCCTGATCTCAAAAATATAAAAATTACTAAAAAAGAGTCAATAAAACATACCTAATTAATCTTGATTAGTTTCCTTTCTCTCTCCTAGGGTTTCCATGGAATTTTTGGGGATGAAGATGATAGAAAATGATAATATTTCTATTTAATTATTTATCATCCATTAATTTTTCCACTTTCCAATTTAGTCCTTGCCTTTTTCTAATTTTCCATGGATGATTCATTAAAAATATCTACTAACTTTTCTTTAATGGTATTATTACCATATAATGTAACATCCTGGAATTAGGGGTTCTGCATTTTATGTTTTCTGTGTGTTTGGCTTGTTCTGCTTGTTAATTTGGTGTGTTTGGGGGTTCTGGGAAGGCTCAGGGTCAAGCTAGAGCCTTGGTAAAAAAATTTTTTAGGCACTTTAGGGGGGAGAGCGGTTTGAAGCAGGCCTTAAGAGTAATTTCTTGTGTTTGTTGACACAAGAAGAAGTGTGGTAGAGTGGCAAGAAGACGCCACTTAAGGTGCAGGTGTAACATCCTAAATTTTGGGGCCTATGCGTTTAATGGGTGAACATGTGTGATGAGTTAATTTAAGTGTTAGGGGTTCAAATTAGGCTCAGGCTTAGGCAGAGGCCTTGGTTAAAATTATCTGTTGGGCATTATAGGGTTTAAAAGGTGGTATCTGTGTTTAAAATATCAAAATGGGCTTGTGGCCCAGTGGTCAGTGGCGCCACTTAGGGAGCAAGGAGGTGACGCCACACAAGGGAGTAAGGGGCCCAAATTTAAGTTTCATGGAGCCCAATTCTTTTAATTTAAGTTAGTTAATTTTCAGCATTAGGGTTAGGTGGAATGGACGACAACAAGGCTCAAAAATAGGAGGATTTATGTGAATAGGATAATGTAGATATTATAGTTGATAATATGGAAGATAAAGAAGAAAATATAGGAATTATCTGCAAGGCTAAGTGGTGGCCGAATTTCAAACTCTGAGGGGGAGGAGAAATCAGTTTCTGATATGGCTAAGGAGTGCTGAAACTTTAAATAGTCAGGTGAGGGTTCTCTTCTTTATTTTTCGGCATTTAGGGTTTCCATCTTTTCTTTCTCTTCTTTTCTGAGTAAAAGTCAAAATTCCTAACCCTATTCCCTCATCTTCACTTTGATTCAAAAGCCGAAACTCCATTATTCATTTCTCTTCTTTCTTCTAAAAACCGAAACCTCATAATCCTTTTTCTACATTCTTTTCTGTCGATCTTTGCTAAAGCTGAACCTCCTCTGGTCTGCCAAAATTCTCTTTTCTTCTTCATGCCGATTTCTTTATTAAAAACCGAATCTACATAGACTCCTTCCTATCATCTTCTCTTCTGATCTTCTCAAAAAGCCGGAATCTCTAAGATAGCAGTTGTGTCGGCTACGGATAGCGTTGACTTAGAAAGTCTCGTTCTAACGGTAATCAGGTGTGTAGATCTCTAACACACTAATTAATCTGTACTAAATATATGTTATGGGCTAAAAGCCGGAAAAAGGCTGTGTAGTAATATGTGCTAAATATATGTTATGGGCTAAAAGCCGAAAAGAGGCTGTGTAGACAGTCGAATAAAACCCTAAAAAGGTTAGGCAGAGGATGCCAGGTACGTAATTATAGAAATCTCTATGTGTATCGATATATATATATATATATATATATGAAAGCCTGTTTTCTTGAAGATGGTATGATGTTTCAATTTTTCATGTGTGTATGCATGGGGTGGGATTATGATAATGAAGGGGAAGTGCATGATAGGTCACTTGGTGATCGATGGTTAAACCATAAATTCAAATGTTAGGTCACATAGTGATCGGTGGCTGAGCCACGTTATATTATGAGGTCACATAGTGATCGGTGGCTATGCCACGTTTAATGATTCCTGAATAATAGGAATAGGCAGTGCGGCTGTAGTTTGGTGTGTAGCGGATGGAGGGTTGATTGTAGAAATCCCCGAGGTGTGATGGTTGGTACGGGTTGGTGTGTAGAAGATGGAATTCTAGGATGGGTTGGGCCATTCATCATTTATTACTTATCATGTAATTTTGATTGTTGCCTTTATGTATGGGCTAGGGCTCATAATGTGTTTGTAGGCCTTAGGTCGTTGTGTTCGGGATTTATACAATGAGTCTTGGTGACCCACCCTTTTATTTTTCCTACTCTTTCAGATGAGCAGTAGATTGTGGACATGGGAGCCGAGACGGACTCGAGGGGCCATCAAGTTTTTATTTCTATAGATTATTTCAGTTTTTCTTTAAGTTTTTAATTTATTATTTTGGAAATATTTACGTAATAAGGCCCCATAGTTTATATTCACCTAAGTAGTTTTAATATTTGCAACTTATGAAATTATGTCGAAGGTTTAATTATACGAAATAATAATAATACAAGTTTTTTTTTAAAATGTCATTTATTTATTCAAATATATTCTAATTAACTTACGATTTCCAAAACCAACAAAGCAAAAGTTTTCAATGTACAACCCGTAGCATACCAGATCTGGTCGAAACGTATGGGCCAGGTTTGGGGTGTTACAAATTAGTATCAGAGCCAGGTTTAAAACTCGGCTTTGGGGTTTTGGGCTCAAAACGTTTTCTAAAGATGGGTTTTAGAAACATGCATGTTTATAAATAACACAGGATGGTTTTCTCGGCATGGCACCTGCGTCTCCGGCCCAAGTCCGCCAGGTAAGTATTCTGAACTCACTGTGTGTTATATATGTATGTGGGCTTGATGGGCTTTATGGGATGTAGACTATTTAAATTAGAACTTGATGGACTCTAGGCTTAGTTTAAACAACTCTTTAAACTCATAAGATTTAATACAACCAAACAAACCTGTAAACAAGTCGCGAGATTAGGGTGTGGCAACAGGCATACGCATGGCTAGGATTGGATTCGGGAAGAGCTTGGTATTTAAGCAGTCCTAGTGACTCACCTCCTCTTCGCTGGAATCCTACCTGATGCGTAGTGACTGTTCACCTTAGTCATGAGGACTTGTTGACAGGCCAAACTTTATAATTAAAACCCGAAAGGGACCAGCCACCCTATTTCACAATAAAAAAACCCCAAGTTTTGTCAAAATTTCCGAAATACATTTCATTTGTGAAAATTTCCAGAATACCCCAGAATTATAAAACTACCAAAATTTGTGAAAATTATCGAAACACCCCGATTGGCAAAATTTCCAAGATACCCTTGGTTTGTGAAAATTTTCAAAACCACCGTAATTTTAAAATACCCATGTTTTGCAAATTTACCCGAAAACCCCTAGATTTACAAGAGTAACCCGGTTTGTGAAATTAAATTTTCCAAAGTACCCCTGCTCTACAAAAAAAAAAAAGAAAAAAAACTTGTTTTCGAAGATACCCTTGCTTTATAAAAAAAATGTACCCAAAGTACCTCTAGATCCGAAGAAGATCACCAAGATACTTTATTTTGGAAAATATCCTGTAGGGCAAAACTACGGAAATACCCCTAGGTAGTGAAATAACGAAGATACCCTTATGTGATGAATGTGAGTTCATGGATGTTATATGTTTGTTGATGTGTGATGGTTGACTGTATGTGGTTTCTAGAATTAGAAGATAAACATGAGACTGAAACTGTAGATAGGTTCGAATTCGAAAGAACTACTCTTAAAACTACTTCCCATAAGATTGTTCGTGGTTAATCAGTAAAAGAAATTAATAATTCATAAAATTTCTAATTAAGATAATACGAGAATCAATGATGAGCGCTAGAAGAGGAAGAAGAGGCCGCGGCCGAGGCCGTGGAAATGTTAGGACTGATGTAATATCCTAAATATAGGCCTGTGCATTTATATGTGGTACTTGATTAATTTGTAATTTAAGAATTTGAGGTTGAATTGAGGCCCTGATTAAATATTTGGATTAGGGTTTAAATTAATGTTCTGGGTAATTTAAGTGATATTTTGGGCTTTAAAAATTTGGGTTAGGTGGCTAATAAATGGTGTTAGCTCATAATTTAAGTAGATAGTTAATTAAGTGACAAGCTGGGCTTGTGGTCCAAAGATTTGAGGAGCTTTAAGTGGGCATAAGGTGGCGTCATAAGGGGGGAGGAGTTTGGGCCAAGTGAGGGCTACTAAGAGCCCAAGTTTTGGGTCAAAAATTCGGCACTTAGGAGCCCTAGGAGTGGACGGCACACTAGCTACAAAATAGGGATTTTAATTCTTTTATTTTCTTGATAAATAGGAAGATAAAGGAAGAGAAAGATAAGGGCTATTTTTGAGGAGATAAGGGATTAAGATAACAAGAAAGATAAAAGCTATCAGATGACAGCAGAGTTGGCCGAAAATCCAACTCTGGGAGGGGGAGTGTATTGCCGAAATCTATATAAGCCAAGTGATCATCCTTTCTTTCAATTTTTCTCTCTTCTTCCTCACCTAGCCGAATTTCTCTTCTTCTTTTCTCTCAAAACCTTTTCTTTGCCGCAACTCTCCAAACACAGTTTACTTTCCCCTCTTCTCTTCTCAAAGTCGAATCTACAAGTGAGATCTCTGTTTCCGAAGGTGCACCGTAAGCCGTATACTCCTCTTTAATCCGGTGAGTTTCGAGATTTCTCCTTTTTCTGTGATTCCTTTATTTTTATCAAGCTCCTAATCCAAATCATTATTTCCAAGGCCCTGTCGATTATACTCTTTATCCCTAGAAGCCGAATCTGTTCCATTAAAGCCGATTTGGTGGAAAAGCCAAAGGTAGGGAGGTGACGTTTCCTAGGGATTTTCGGGATTCGACAAATAAGGCTCTACGTTAAGGATAAAAGATTTTCGCGATAACAGGTGTGTAATACTTCCCCACCATCTAGATCTAATCATAAAATGCATGATCATAAGATTTATATATGTTTTGATAATTGCCAACATCTCGGTTTATTGATGAAAGCCTAAGGAGGGTAAAAGCGGATCCGAGGTTAGTAAATAATCTGTTTAAATGTTATAAGTAAAATGATTGTATGTGATTGCATGGGTTGGGTTGATGAAAAGAGGAAGTTATACGTTATATGTGTAGCGGTTTTTACCGTGATCTGATGTAGCGGCTAATGCCGTGAACTATTATACGGGCTTGGGCCATTATATGTTATAAGGGCTTCGGCCATCATACGTGGATGAGCAGCAAGACTGCCATCATTGTGTGTAGCGGTGTAGGGCGATTGTAGAAATCCCCAATGGTGTGAACGGTTGGTACGGGGGCGTGTAGCGGATGGAAACCTAGGCAAATGGGTTGGGCCTTGCATATTATTTGTTATTAATGTTTGTTATGAGTATTAAACTGTTTATTTTGCTTAATTGGCTTAAGGCCCAAAAATCTAGTGGTGCATGAGGGTTGCACACTAAGTCTCGCGACTCATCCTTTTAATTAACATTTCATGTGATACCTAGTGCTTCGGACCGGGCTGGAGAGGAACGCAAGGTGGCCATGCAGCAGAATATGTGGATTTAGCAAAAAGACTCAAGTTATTATTTTATATTTTTAATTAATGGATTTTAAAATCTCGTTGTAATAAGGCCATGGGCCACTAGTTTATATTTTGTTTTATTATGGGCTTTTATTACTTTTAGTTGTTTAAATTTTTATTTTAATTAAACTAAGGCATGTACTTAAGTTTGGGTTTTATTTTACAAAGGCATATTCTATATAAAATTATATTTGGGCTTTTCTAAAAATACGACATGTTTTCCAAAATTTTTCTTAGTGACATACCAGATCCAGTTGTAGTGTTTGGGCCGGGTTTGGGGTGTTACAAATTGGTCTCAGAGCCCGGTTCAAAACTCGGCTTTGGGGTGTTTGGGCTCAAAACGTTTTCTAAAATGGGCTTTTGAAATATGACTGTCTTTAAGTAATAACAGATCTGTTAGCTCGGCATGGCACCTGCGTCTCCGGCCCAAGTCCGCCAGGTAAGTACTCTGAACCATTGTGTGATCTTTATTTATGTGGGCTTAATGGGCCTAGTGGGACGTAGATTAGTTAGAATTAGAACTTGATGGACTCTAGGCTTAGTACAAACTACTTCTTAAAATTTCATAAAACTTAATTTCACTGAACAAACCCGTTAACGAGCCGCAAGGCTAGGGTGTGGTAACCGTCATACTCATATCTAGGAAGGATCCGGAAGAGCCTGGTATTTAAGCAGTCCTAGTGACTCACCTCCTCTTCGCTGGAATCATACCTAGTGCGTAGTGACTGTTCACCTTAGCCAAGTTAGGGTGTGGCAATGGGCATACGCATGTCTAGGAGTGGATTCAGTGAGAGCTTGGTACTTAAGCAGTCCTAGTGACTCACCTCCTCTTCATTAGAATCTTACCTGGTGCGTAGTGACTATTCACCCTAGTTACGAGGACTGGTTGATGGGCTAAACCCTATGATTAAAACCCGAAAGGGACCAACCACCTTATTTTTGAAAAAAAATCCCAAGGTTTTGTAGAAAAATTTCGAAATGCATTTGATTTGTGAAAACTTCCAACTAACCATGATTTTATAAAATACCGATGTTTTGAAAATTTACCGAAAATCTCACGTTTACAAGAATGACTCGGACCATGAAACTAGATTTTTTCCAAAAGTACCCCTGTTTGAAAAAAAAAAACAACAAACAACATCAAAGTTTGAAAAAAAAATTGCCAAACTATCCTTGTTTTGTAGAATGACCAAAATACCCCTGGATGTCAAAATTATCGAAATACCCTCGAATTTCAAAATTTTTGAAATACCCCCGAATTTCAAAATTTTTGAAGATACCCCTGGGGTGCAAAATTACCGAAATACCCTCGAAATTGAAAAAAATTACCAAAATACCCTTACTTCACAAAATCACCAAGGACCTTATTTTGAAAATTTATGAAAATACCCCTGTAGGATAAAATTACGAAAATACCTCTGGGTAGTGAAAACAACAACGAGAGCAACAACATCACTACTTCTCTGTAATGAACGCGTGTTCATAAATATTGATGATTGAATGAATGACTTTGAAACTGTATTGTGTAAAACTATTCATCATAAGACTGTTCGCGATAAATCAGTGGAAAGAAATAATGATTCATAAAATTCTTAATCAGATAAACGTAAATCGGAAGAATGAGTACAAGGGGTCGAGGACGTCCGCCACGTGGACGCGGTAGGGGTAGGATGACCTTGTCTGAGCCAGTAGGGTCTGGCCATGGGTCAGGTAACGAACTGCCAGATCCTCCAGCTGTGGAGGGAGAGTTACGGGATCAGGCGACCGGAGATGATGCTGTATCCCAGGCGATGTTGCGAGTCCTGAAGAGAGTTGCTGGAGTAGGCATGGGCACAGGAGCCCAGAAATCTGTGTCAGAGCGGCTTAAGGCCAATGGGGTAGAAGCGTTTAGGAGAGTTTCTGGGGTAGCCCCTAACACAGCTGAGTACTGGATGGAAGTGACTGAGCGCATAATGGATGACTTAGACTTCACGGTAGAGGAAAAGTTGAAAGGGGTCATGTCTCTCCTCCGAGATGAGGCCTACCAGTGGTGGCTCACGGTGAAAGAAGGTACTGCCGCAGATCGGATTGACTGGGACTTCTTTAGGGAGTCATTTCAGGGAAAGTATGTTGGGGCTAGCTATATAGATGCCCAAAGGAAGGCATTCCTGAACTTGGTACAGGGAAGTAAGTCTGTGGTTGAATATGAGGCCGAGTTTCTGCGCTTGAGCCGTTATGCTCGAGAGATGGTAGCAACGGAGTATGAACGTTGTGTTCGGTTTGAGGATGGGCTGAAAAATGAGTTAAGGGTTCTGATAGCACCGCAACGAGAAAGGGTTTTTGCTGTTTTGGTAGATAAGGTTAAAATAGCTGAGGAAGTGAAATGGGTTGAGAGACAAGAAAGGGATAAGGATCAGGGTAAGAATAAGAGGAGTTTTGGGCCATCAAGAGCATCAGGGAATTTTCAGAAGAGGCCTAGGGCTGATGGGCCAGTTCGTGCTCCGACAAGTCAAAATCAAGCATGTTCTACATGTGGGAGGACGCATTATGGCGAGTGCAGAATAAAAACAGGTGGATGCTTTAAATGTGGGTCCACAGAACATCTGATTAAGGACTGTCCTCAGATGGATCAGGGGCAGCCAGCGGGCCGAGGTGCTGATCAAGTGAGGAGTGATGATCAGCCTGGACCAAGTGGTCGCGGTGCAGGTAGAGGAGGAAATGGGGCTGGTCGTGGTCGTGGAGCACTTGGTAGAGGTGCCGGTAATGTAGATGCAAGGCAGCTGGGTCTAGTTTATGCAGTTCATCGATAAGAGGATGGTGACGCACCGGATGTCATAACCGGTACGTTTCTTATAGCTGATAGCCCTTTCCTTGCTTTGATTGACATTGGGTCAACCCACTCCTATGTTGCATGTTCGATATCTGAGACTTTAAGTATAGATCCTGAAACAACTACTAGGAAGATGACTGTAGTTAGTCCCCTAGGACAATCTAGGGTAGTAGACAAGCTGTTTAAGGATGTACCTTTAGAGACTCAAGGGGTAGTGTTTCCGACAGACTTAATGGAATTGCAATTCAGAGAGTTCGATCTTATCCTAGGAATGGATTGGTTGTCAAAGCATCGTGCTAAGTTGGATTGTGGGTCTAAGCGCATGGTGTTAAGTACCCCGGAAGGTGGGGAGGTGGTTGTGTTAGGAGAAAGAAGGAACTATTTGTCCAACGTAGTGTCGGCCTTGAAAGCTGTTAAGATGATTCGGAAGGGATGTAACGCCTTTTTATCTTTTATTAATGCTTTGGAAGCTAAAGAGGTGACTGTCGATGAGGTTCGAACAGTCAAGGATTTCGCAGACGTCTTTCCGGAGGAGTTGCCAGGATTACCCCCGGATCGCGAGGTGGAGTTTGGAATAGAACTACTCCCGGGTACGACTCCGGTCTATTACCCCTTATCGAATGGCGCCGAAGGAGCTGGTGGAGCTCAAAGCTCAGATTCAGGAGCTATTGGATCGAGGATTCATCTGACCGAGTGTGTCTCCATGGGGAGCGCCGGTCCTATTCGTGAAGAAGAAGGACGGATCCATGCGTATGTGCGTGGACTATCGTCAACTGAATAAGTTGACGATTAAGAATAAGTACCCATTACCGAGAATCGACAATTTGTTCGACCAGCTCAAAGGAGCTTCAGTCTTTTTTAAGTGATTTAAGGTCGGGATATCATCAATTAAGGGTTAAAGAAGGAGATATTCATAAGACGGCGTTTCGAACTCGGTACGGTCATTATGAGTTTTTGGTAATACCGTTCGGTTTGACGAACGCGCCAGCAGCATTTATGGATATGATGAACCGGGTGTTTCAGCCATACCTTGATCGGTTCGTCGTAGTATTTATCGACGATATATTGGTTTATTCCAAGACTGAGGAGGAGCATGATGCACAACTTCGAGTGGTGCTGCAAATTCTGAGGGAAAAGCAGCTGTATGTAAAGTTCAGTAAGTGCGAGTTCTGGCTGAAGGAGGTGACTTTTCTAGGGCATGTGATTTCCGCAGAGGGGATTAGGGTAGACCCTCGAAAAATCGAAGCTGTGTTAAATTGGAAATCGCTGAAGTCTGTGGCGGAAATTCGAAGTTTCTTAGGATTAGCAGGATATTATCGAAGGTTCATTGAGGGGTTCTCTTCAATAGCGGCACCATTAACTAAGTTGTTGAGGAAGGGAGTATCTTTTGTGTGGACTAACAAACAACAGGAGAGCTTTGAGAGGCTGAAGAGAATTCTGACGGAAGCACCAGTGTTAATTCAGCCAGAGGCGGGAAAAGAATTTACTGTCTATTGTGATGCGTCACACACAGGGTTAGGATGTGTGCTAATGCAAGATGGGAAAGTTGTGGCATACGCATCTCGACAGTTGAGATCGCATGAGTTGAACTACCCTACGCATGATTTGGAATTGGCGGCGGTAGTGTTTGCTCTTAAGATTTGAAGGCACTACCTGTACGGGGAAAAGTTGGTAATTTACACCGACCATAAAAGTTTGAAGTATCTCCTTACTCAGAAGGAGTTAAATTTACGACAACGTAGGTGGATCGAGCTCTTGAAGGACTATGATTGCTCGATTGAACACCATCCCGGCAAGGCCAATGTGGTGGCAGATACGTTGAGTAGGACGGTGATAGCAGACCTAAGGGCAATGTTCCCTCATCTTAGTTTGTATGAGGATGGTAGGTTGGTGGCTTAGCTACAAGTAAGACTTATGTGGACAAGTCTAATCAAGGAGAAACAACTTTTGGATGATGTCTTAAGTACTCAAATCCGACAAGTGCAGGAGGGTGAAGTAGAAGACTATAGTCTGAACAATGATGGAGTTTTGTGTTTCCGTGGGAAGGTTTGTATGCCAAAAGATGAGGAGCTAAGGCAGATGATTCTTCGGGAATCGCATAGTAGCCCCTATGCTATGCATCCTAGAGGAGTTAAGATGTATCGGGATTTGCGAGACTAGCTCTGGTGGTCGGGTTTGAAGCAAGAAGTTACGGAGTATGTAGGGAAGTGTTTAACGTGTCAGCAAGTCAAAGCTGAACACCAGTTGCCTTCGGGATTGTTACAGCCGATAAAGATTCCCCAATGGAAATGGGAGAAAATCACAATGGATTTTGTTAGTGGGTTACCCCTTACACCCACCAAGAAAGATTCAATTTGGGTAATTGTGGATCGGCTGACGAAGTCTGCTCACTTCATACCGATTCGGGTCGACTACTCTTTGCAAAAGTTGGCTAAGTTGTATGTGGCTGAAGTCATAAGATTACATGGTGTATCGGTGTCGATCATATCGGATAGGGACCCTAGGTTCACGTCACGATTTTGGAAGGCTCTTCAAGCAATGGGAACAAGGCTAGACTTCAGTACCGCTTTTCACCCACAGTCTGATGGTCAGTCTGAAAGGGTAATCCAGATCTTAGAGGATATGCTAAGGGGTTGCATCATCAATTTTAGGGGTAGTTGGGAGGAGTATTTACCCTTGGCAGAATTCGTGTACAATAATAGCTACCAAGCTAGTATTCAAATGGCGTCGTCGTATGAAGCATTATATGGAAGGAGATGTCGTACTCCAACTTGTTGGACGGAGTTGGGTGAACGTCAGATATTGGGTCCGGAACTAGTTTCAAAAATGGAGGAAAAAGTTAAGTTAATACGGACTCGATTGAAGGAAGCGTCTGATCGGCAAAAATCTTATGCGGATCTAAAGCGGAAAGAGGTGGAATTCGCAGTAGGAGACCAAGTCTTCTTGAAGGTATCTCCGTGGAAGAAAGTAATGAGGTTTGGACGAAAGGGTAAGCTAAGTCCTCGGTTTATTGGGCCTTATAGGGTGTTAGAACGTGTGGGGCCAGTGGCTTATTGTTTGGAGATGCCTTCGGAGTTGGAGCAGATACATGACGTGTTCCATGTTTCGATGCTGAGACGTTATCGATCTGATCCATCGCACATAGTGCCAGTGGAAGAAATTGAAGTAAGGCCGGATTTGTCTTTTGAGGAAGAACCAGTGCAAATCTTGGATCGAGACGTGAAAGTGTTAAGAAGGAAGTCCGTTCCATTGGTTAAAGTTTTATGGCGAAATCACGGCGCTGAAGAGGCGACGTGGGAGCCAGAGGATGTTACACGACAGCAGTATCCCCATCTCTTTTGATCAGGTAAATTTCGAGGACGAAATTTATTTTAAGGGGGTAGAACTGTAATATCCTAAATATAGGCCTGTGCATTTATATGTGGTACTTGATTAATTTGTAGTTTAAGAATTTGAGGTTGAATTGAGGCCCTGATTAAATATTTGGATTAGGGTTTAAATTAATGTTCTAGGTAATTTAAGTGATATTTTGGGCTTTAAAATTTTAGGTTAGGTGGCTAATAAATGGTGTTAGCTCATAATTTAAGTAGATAGTTAATTAAGTGACAAGCTGGGCTTGTGGCCCAAAGATTTGAGGAGCTTTAAGTGGGCATAAGGTGGCGTCATAAGGGGGGAGGAGTTTGGGCCAAGTGAGAGCTACTGAGAGCCCAAGTTTTGGGTCAAAAATTCGGCACTTAGGAGCCCTAGGAGTGGACGACACACTAGCTACAAAATAGGGATTTTAATTCTTTTATTTTCTTGATAAATAGGAAGATAAAGAAAGAGAAAGATAAGGGCTATTTTTGAGGAGATAAGGGATTAAGATAACAAGAAAGATAAAAGCTATCAGATGACAGCAGAGTTGGCCGAAAATCCAACTCTGGGAGGGGGATTGTATTGCCGAAATCTATATAAGCCAAGTGATCATCCTTTCTTTCAATTTTTCTCTCTTCTTCCTCACCTAGCCGAATTTCTCTTCTTCTTTTCTCTCAAAACCTTTTCTTTGCTGCAACTCTCCAAACACAGTTTACTTTCCCCTCTTCTCTTCTCAAAGTCGAATCTACAAGTGAGATCTCTGTTTCCCGAAGGTGCACCGTAAGCCGTATACTCCTCTTTAATCTGGTGAGTTTCGGGATTTCTCCTTTTTCTGTGATTCCTTTATTTTTATCAAGCTCCTAATCCAAATTATTATTTCCAAGGCCCTTTCGATTATACTCTTTATCCCTAGAAGCCGAATCTGTTCCATTAAAGCTGATTTGGTGGAAAAGTCGAAGGTAGGGAGGTGACGTTTCCTAGGGATTTTCGGGATTCGACAAATAAGGCTCTACATTAAGGATAATAGATTTTCGCGATAACAGGTGTGTAATACTTCCCCACCATCTAGATCTAATCATAAAATGCATAATCATAAGATTTATATATGTTTTGATAATTGCCAACATCTCAGTTTATTGATGAAAGCCCAAGGAGGGTAAAAGTGGATCCCAGGTTAGTAAATAACCTGTTTAAATGTTATAAGTAAAATGCTTGTATGTGATTGCATGGGTTGGGTTGATGAAAGGAGGAAGTTATACATTATATGTGTAGCAGTTTTTACCGTGATCTGATGTAGCGGCTAATACCGTGAACTATTATACGGGCTTCGGCCATTATATGTTATAAGGGCTTCGGTCATCATACGTGGATGAGCAGCAAGACTGCCATCATGGTGTGTAGCGGTGTGGGGCGATTGTAGAAATCCCCAATGGTGTGAACGGTTGGTACGGGGGCGTGTAGCGGATGGAAACCTAGGAAAATGGGTTGGGCCTTGCATATTATTTGTTATTAATGTTTGTTATGAGTATTAAACTGTTTATTTTGCTTAATGGGCTTAAGGCCCAAAAATCTAGTGGTGCATGAGGGTTGCACACTGAGACTCGCGACTCACCCTTTTAATTAACATTTCAGGTGATACCTAGTGCTTCGGACCGGGCTGGAGAGGAACGCAAGGTGGCCATGCAGCAGAATATGTGGATTTAGCAAAAAGACTCAAGTTATTATTTTATATTTTTAATTAATGGATTTTAAAATCTCGTTGTAATAAGGCCATGGGCCACTAGTTTATATTTTGTTTTATTATGAGCTTTTATTACTTTTAGTTATTTAAATTTTTATTTTAATTAAACTAAGGCATGTAATTAAGTTTGGGTTTTATTTTACAAAGGCATATTCTATATAAAATTATATTTGGGCTTTTCTGAAAACATGACATGTTTTTCAAATTTTTTCTTAGTGACATACCAGATCCGGTTGTAGTGTTTGGGCCGGGTTTGGGGTGTTACAACTGATGTGCTGACTCAGCTAGTTAGGGAGGTACTGAAAGAGGTTAAAGAAATCGGTGAAACACTTCGGGTTGGGTGCGTGGACTGTAAGAAACATTATTTATTCTTAATACCTTTAGTTAACTTGGTTTATTATTTCCTTGTAATAAGGCCATGGGCCATTAGCTTTATATTTTCGGTTTTTGGGCTTTACTTTCAGACACTTGACTTATCCGATAAAATTGGAACTAAGGTATGTACTAAATTTTGATTTTTAATTCATAAAGGCGTCATATAAAATTTATTTCTTCTACAAACTATCCAAATTATTAAGAGTTTTCGTATAAATGATAAAGAAAAAAACATAAATATTTTTTTTATTTTTCAAGGAAAAAAGGCGACATGTTTTACTAAATCTTCTTAGTGAGATGCCAGATCCAGTCGTGGTGTTTGGGCCGGGTTTGGGGTGTTACAAATCGGTATCAGAGCCAGGTTCAAAACTTGACTTTGGGGTTTTTGGCTCAAAACATTTTCTAAAGATGGGTTTTCGAAACATGCATGTTTATAAATAACACAGGATGGTTTTCTCGGCATGGCACCTGCGTCTCCAGCCCAAGTCCACCAGGTAAGTATTCTGAACTCACTATGTGTTATATATGTATGTGGGCTTGATGGGCTTTATGGGACGTAGACTCTTTAAATTAGAACTTGATGGACTCTAGGCTTAGTTTAAACAACTCTTTAAACTCATAAGATTTAGTTCAACCAAACAAACCTGTAAACAAGTCACGAGATTAGGGTGTGGCAACAGGCATACGCATGTCTAGGATTAGATTCAGGAAAAGCTTGGTATTTAAGCAGTCCTAGTGACTCACCTCCTCTTCGCTGGAATCCTACCTGGTGCGTAGTGACTGTTCACCTTAGTCATGAAGACTTGTTGACAGGCCAAACTTTATAATTAAAACCCGAAAGGGACCAGCCACCCTATTTCACAATAAAAAAAAACCCAAGTTTTGCAAAAAAATTTGAAATACATTTCATTTGTGAAAATTTCCAAAATACCCCAAAATTGTAAAACTACAAAAATTTGTGAAAATTACCGAAACACCCCGGTTGGCAAAATTTCCAAGATACCCTTGGTTTGTGAAAATTTTCAAAACCACCGTAATTTTAAAATACCCATGTTTTGCAAATTTACCTGAAAACCCCTAGATTTACAAGAGTAACCCGGTTTACGAAATTAAATTTTCCAAAGTACCCCTGCTCTACAAAAAAAAAAGAAAAAAAACTTATTTTCCAAAATACCCTTGCTTTATAAAAAAATGTACCCAAAGTACCTCTAGATCTAAAGATCACCAAGATACTTTATTTTGGAAAATATCCTGTAGGGCAAAACTACGGAAATACCCCTGGGTAGAGAAATAATGAAGATACCCTTATGTGATGAATGTGAGTTCATGGATGTTATATGTTTGTTGATGTGTAATGGTTGAATGCATGTGGTTTCTAGAATTAGGAGATAAACTTGAGACTGAAACTGTAGATAGGTTCGAATTCGAAAGAACTACTCTTAAAATTACTTCCCATAAGATTGTCCGTGGTTAATCAGTGAAAGAAATTAATAATTCATAAAATTTCTAATTCAGATAATACGATAATCAACGATGAGCGCTAGAAGATGAAGAAGAGGCAGCGGCCGAGGCCGTGGAAGTGTTAGGAATGATGTGCTGACTCAGCTAGTTAGGGAGGTACTGAAGGAGGTTAAAGAAATTGGCGAAACACTTCGGGTTGGGTACGTAGACTGTAAGAAAAAAAGAGATCGTAGTTTTCTAGGGTTGCAGTCTCGTTCTATGAAGCATGTTAAGGTACGTCCAAACTTTCGGGTTTGCGAATATTGCAGAAGGCATCATCCGGGTGAATGTTGGAAGAAGTCAAGAACGTGTTTAAGATGCGGGTCTCAGGAGCATAAGGCTCGGGATTGTTCAATCACGATTAAGTCGGGTATGTTTTGTGTGGATGCTATATTTTTGGGCATAGAAACTATATGCGTGTAATGTTTATATATTATTAAATTAGAGTGCGCAGTGAAAGCATAGTGGTGAGACTTGGGTAGTACGATTAATAGTTAGTTGGAAATTTCGAGGACGAAATTTCTTTAAGGGGGTAGAACTGTAACATCCTGAATTTTTGGGCCTATGCGTTTAATGGGTGAACATGTGTAATGGGTTAATTTATGTGTTAGGGGTCCAAATTGGGCTCAGGCTTAGGCAGAGGCCTTGGTTAAAATTATCTGTTGGGCATTATAGGGTTTAAAATGTGGTATCTGTGTTTAAAATATCAAAATGGGCTTGTGGCCCAGTGGTCAGTGGCGCCACTTAAGTAGCAAGGAGGTGACGCCACACAAGGGAGTAAGGGGCCCAAATTTAAGTTTCATGGTGCCCAATTCTTTTAATTTAAGTTAGCTAATTTTCGGCATTAGGGTTAGGTGGCGTGGACGGCAACAAGGCTCAAAAATAGGAGGATTTATGTGAATAGGATAATGTAGATATTATAGTTGATAATATGGAAGATAAAGGAGAAAAGATAGGAATTATCTGCAAGGCTAAGTGGTGGCCGAATTTCAAACTCTGAGGGGGAGGAGAAATCAGTTTCTGATATGGCTAAGGAGTGCCGAAACTTTAAATAGTCAGGTGAGGGTTCTCTTCTTTATTTTTCGGTATTTAGGGTTTCCATCTTTTCTTTCTCTTCTTCTCTGAGTAAAAGCCAAAATTCCTAACCCTATTCCCTCATCTTCACTTTGATTCAAAAGCCGAAACTCCATTGTTCATTTCTCTTCTTTCTTCTAAAAACCGAAGCCTCATAATCATTTTTCTACATTCTTTTCTGTCGATATTTGTTAAAGCTGAACCTCCTCTGTTCTGCCAAAATTCTCTTTTCTTCTTCATGCCGATTTCTTCATTAAAAACCAAATCTACATAGACTCCTTCCTATCATCTTCTCTTCTGATCTTCTCAAAAAGCCAGAATCTCTAAGGGGTAGTCGAATTCTTTGTGTTAAGATCTCTTAGATCTAAAAGCCGAAAACACTAGTCCCTGAATCTCATATCACTTTTCGGGATTTCAAGGCAGATAGCGGTGGTGTTGGCTACGGATAGCATTGGCTTAGAAAGTCTCGTTCTAACGATAATCAGGTGTGTAGATCTCTAACACACTAGTTAACTATAATATATATGTGTTATGGGCTAAAAAGCCGGAAAGAGGCTGTATAGACAGTCGAATAAAACCCAAAAAGGGTTAGGCAAAGGATGCCAGGTACGTGATCATAGAAATCTCTATGTGTATCGATATATATATACATATGAAAGCCTGTTTTCTTAAGGATGGTATGATGTTTTCAGTTTTTCATGTGTGTATGCATGGGGTGGGATTATGATGATGAAGGGGAAGAAGGTCGCATAGCGATCGGTGGCTTTGCCACATAGGTCACATAGTGATCGGTCTTTATGACAGGCAGCTTAGCTGTCGAAATGCTACGATGTGTTATTAAGGTCGCATGGCGATCGGTGACTTTGCAACATAGGTCACACAGTGATCGGTCTTTAAGACAGGCAGTACGGCTGTCGTTTTGGTGTGTAGCGGATGGAGGGTTGATTGTAGAAATCCCCATGGTGTGATGGTTGGTACGGGTTGGTGTGTAGAGGATGGAACCTAGGATTGGGTTGGGCTTTGCACAATTTTTATTATATGATATTCTGTTATTCTGATCTGTGGGGCTAAGGCCCAATCTGATGGTGCACGAGGGTTGCGCACTGAGTCTCGTGACTCACCCTGTTCTTTAACATTTTTCAGGTAACACTTAGTGCATCGGACCGGGCTAGAGAGGAGCGCAATGTGGCCATGCAGGAGTTTTTTTGATTTAGTAAAAGGGCTTTGTTAAAATTATTTATTCTTAATACTTTTAGTTAACTTGGTTTATTATTTCGTTGTAATAAGGCCATGGGCCATTAGCTTTATATTTTCGGTTTTTGGGCTTTACTTTCAGACACTTGAATTATCCGATAAAATTGGAACTAAGGCATGTACTAAATTTTGATTTTTAATTCATAAAGGCATCATATAAAATTTATTTCTTCTACAAACTATCCAAATTATTAAGAGTTTTCGTATAAATGATAAAATTGAAAAAAACACAAATATATTTTTTATTTTTCAAGGAAAAAAATGCGACATGTTTTACTAAATCTTCTTAGTGACATGCCAGATTTGGTCGTGGTGTTTGGGCTGGGTTTGGGGTGTTACAAATTGGTATCAGAGCCAGGTTCAAAACTCAGCTTTGGGGTTTTGGGCTCAAAACATTTTCTAAAGAGGGGTTTTGGAAACATGCATGTTTATAAATAACACAGGATGGTTTTCTCGACATGGCACCTGCGTCTCCGGCCCAAGTCTGCTAGGTAAGTATTCTGAACTCACTGTGTGTTATATATGTATGTGGGCTTGATGGGCTTTATGGGACGTAGACTATTTAAATTAGAACTTGATGGACTCTAGGCTTAGTTTAAACAACTCTTTAAACTCATAAGATTTAATTCAACCAAACAAACCTGTAAACAAGTCACAAGATTAGGGTGTGGCAACAGGCATACGTATGTCTCGGATTTGATTCAGGAAGAGCTTGGCATTTAAGCAGTCCTAGTGACTCACCTCCTCTTCGCTGGAATCCTACCTGGTGCGTAGTGACTGTTCACCTTAGTCATGAGGACTTGTTGACAGGCCAAACTTTATAATGAAAACCCGAAAGGGACCAGCCACCCTATTTCACAATAAAAAAAACCCCAAGTTTTGCGAAAATTTATGAAATACATTTCATTTGTGAAAATTTCCAAAATACCCCAGAATTGTAAAACTACCAAAATTTGTGAAAATTACCGAAACATCCCGGTTGGAAAAATTTCCAAGATACCCTTGGTTTGTGAAAATTTTGAAAACCACCGTAATTTTAAAATACCCATGTTTTGCAAATTTACCCGAAAACCCGCAAATTTACAAGAGTAACCCGGTTTACGAAATTAAATTTGCCAAAGTACCCCTGCTCTACAAAAAAAAAAAGAAAAAAAAAACTTGTTTTCCAAAATACCCTTGCTTTATAAAAAAAAATGTACCCAAAGTACCTCTAGATCTGAAGAAGATCACCAAGATACTTTATTTTGGAAAATATCCTGTAGGGCAAAACTACGGAAATACCCATGGGTAGTGAAATAACGAAGATACCCTTATGTGATGAATGTGAGTTCATGGATGTTATATGTTTGTTGATGTGTGATGGTTGAATGTATGTGGTTTCTAGAATTAGGAGATAAGCTTGAGACTGAAACTGTAGATAGGTTCGAATTCGAAAGAACTACTCTTAAAACTACTTCCCATAAAATTGTTCGTGGTTAATCAGCGAAAGAAATTAATAATTCATAAAATTTCTAATTCAGATAATACGATAATCATCGATGAGCGCTAGAAGAGGAAGAAGAGGCCGCGGCCGAGGCCGTGGAAGTGTTAGGACTGATGTGCTAACTCAACTAGTTAGGGAGGTACTGAAGGAGGTTAAAGAAATCGGTGAAACACTTCGGGTTGGAAGCGTGGACTGTTAGAAAAAAGAGATCGTAGTTTTCTAGGGTTGCAGTCTCGTTCTGTGAAGCATGTTAAGGTACATCCAAACTTTTGGGTTTGCGAATATTGCAGAAGGCATCATTCGGGTGAATGTTGGAGGAAGTCAGGAACGTGTTTAAGATGCGGATCTGAGGAGCATAAGGCTCGGGATTGTTCAATCACCATTAAGTCGTGTATGTTTTGTGTGGATGCTATATTTTTGGGTATAGAAACTGTATGCGTGTAATGTTTAGATATTATTAAATTAGAGTGCGCAGCGAAAGCATAGTGGTGAGACTTGGGTAGTACGATTAATAGTTATTTGGAAATTTTGAGGACGAAATTTCTTTAAGGGGGTAGAACTGTAACATCCTGAATTTTTGGGCCTATGCGTTTAATGGGTGAACATGTGTAATGGGTTAATTTAAGTGTTAGGGGTCCAAATTGGGCTCAGGCTTAGGCAGAGGCCTTGGTTAAAATTATCTGTTGGGCATTATAGGGTTTAAAATGTGGTATCTGGGTTTAAAATATCAAACTGAGCTTGTGACCCAGTGGTCAATGGCGCCACTTAAGGAGCAAGGAGATGACGCCACACAAGGGAGTAAGGGGCCCAAATTTAAGTTTCATGGAGCCCAATTCTTTTAATTTAAGTTAGCTAATTTTCGGCATTAGGGTTAGGTGGAGTGGACGGCAACAAGGCTCAAAAATAAGAGGATTTATGTGAATAGGATAATGTAGATATTATAGTTGATAATATGGAAGATAAAGGAGAAAAGATAGGAATTATCTGCAAGGCTAAGTGGTGGCCGAATTTCAAACTCTGAGGGGGAGGAGAAATCGGTTTCTGATATGGCTAAGGAGTGCCGAAACTTTAAATAGTCAGGTGAGGGTTCTCTTCTTTATTTTTTGGCATTTGGGGTTTTCATCTTTTCTTTCTCTTCTTCTGTGAGTAAAAGTCGAAATTCCTAACCCTATTCCCTCATCTTCACTTTGATTCAAAAGCCGAAACTCCATTGTTCTTTTCTCTTTTTTCTTCTAAAAACTAAAACCTCATAATCCTTTTTCTACTTTCTTTTCTGTCGATCTTTGCTAAAGCCGAACCTACCTCTGGTCTACCGAAATTCTCTTTTCTTTTTCCTGCCGATTTCTTCATTAAAAACCGAATCTACATGGACTCCTTCCTATCATCTTCTCTTCCGATCTTCTCAAAAAGCCAGAATCTCTATGGGGTAGTCGAATTCTTTGTGTTAAGATCTCTTAGATCTAAAAGCCAGAAACACTAGTCCCTGAATCTCAGATCACTTTTCGAGATTTCATGGCAGATAGCGGTGGTGTTGGCTACGGATAGCGTTGGCTTAGAAAGTCTCGTTCTAACGGTAATCAGGTGTGTAAATCTCTAACACACTCATTAACTGTAATATATTTGTGTTATAGGCTAAAAAGCCGGAAAGAGGCTGTATAGACAGTCGAATAAAACCCAAAAAGGGTTAGGCAAAGGATGCCAGGTACGTGATAATAGAAATCTCTATGTGTATCGATAAATATATATATATATATATATATATATATATATATGAAAGCCTGTTTTCTTAAGGATGGTATGATGTTTTCAATTTTTCATGTGTGTATGCATGGGGTGGGATTAAGATGATGAAGGGGACGAAGGTCTCATAGCAATCGGTGGCTTTGCCACATAGGTCACATAGTGATCGGTCTTTATGACAGGCAGCTCAGCTGTCGAAATGCTACGATGTGTTATTAAGGTCGCATGGTGATTGGTGGCCTTGCCACATAGGTCACATAGTGATCGGTCTTTAAGACAGGCAGTACGGTTGTCGTTTTGGTGTGTAGCGGATGGAGGGTTGATTGTAGAAATCCCCAAGGTGTGATGGTTGGTACGGGTTGGTGTGTAAAGGATGGAACCTATGATTGGGTTGGGCTTTGCATAATTTCTGTTATATGATATTCTGTTATTCTGATCAGTGGGGCTAAGGCCCAATCTGATGGTGCATGAGGGTTGCACACTGAGTCTCGTGACTCACCCTGTTCTTTAACATTTTTCAGGTAACACTTAGCGCATCGGACCGGGCTGGAGAGGAGCGCAAGGTGGCCATGTAGGAGTTTATTTGATTTAGTAAAAGGGCTTTGTTAAAATTATTTATTCTTAATACTTCTAGTTAACTTGGTTTATTATTTCCTTGTAATAAGGCCATGGGCCATTAGCTTTATATTTTCGGTTTTTGGGCTTTACTTTCAGACACTTGAATTATCCGATAAAATTGGAACTAAGGCATGTAGTAAATGTCGGTTTTTAATTCATAAAGGCATCATATAAAATTTATTTCTTCTACAAACTATCCAAATTATTAAGAGTTTCCGTATAAATGATAAAATTGAAGAAAACACAAATATTTTTTTTATTTTTCAAGGAAAAATATGCGACATGTTTTACTAAATCTTCTTAGTGACATGCCAGATCCGGTCGTGGTGTTTGGGCCGGGTTTGGGGTGTTACAAATTGGTATCAGAGCCAAGTTCAAAACTCGACTTTGGGGTTTTGGGCTCAAAACATTTTCTAAAGATGGGTTTTGGAAACATGCATGTTTATAAATAACACAGGATGGTTTTCTCGGCATGGCACCTGCGTCTCCGGCCCAAGTCCGCCAGGTAAGTATTCTGAACTCACTGTGTGTTATATATGTATGTGGGCTTGATGGGCTTTATGGGACGTAGACTATTTAAATTAGAACTTGATGGACTCTAGGCTTAGTTTAAACAACTCTTTAAACTCATAAGATTTAATTCAACCAAACAAACCTATAAACAAGTCGCGAGATTAGGGTGTGGCAACAGGCATACGCATGTCTAGAATTGGATTCAGGAAGAGCTTGGTATTTAAGCAGTCCTAGTGACTCACCTCCTCTTCGTTGGAATCCTACCTGGTGCGTAGTGACTGTTCACCTTAGTCATGAGGACTTGTTGACAAGCCAAACTTTATAATTAAAACCCGAAAGGGACCAGCCACCCAATTTCACAATAAAAAAAACCCCAAGTTTTGCGAAAATTTCCAAAATACATTTCATTTGTGAAAATTTCCAAAATACCCAAGAATTGTAAAACTACCAAAATTTGTAAAAATTACCGAAACACCCCGGTTGGCAAAATTTCCAAGATACCCTTGGTTTGTGAAAATTTTGAAAACCACCGTAATTTTAAAATACCCATGTTTTGCAAATTTACCTGAAAACCCCTAGATTTACAAGAGTAACCCGGTTTGCGAAATTAAATTTTCCAAAGTACCCCTGCTCTACAAAACAAAAAAGAAAAAAAAAACTTGTTTTCCAAAATACCCTTGATTTATAAAAAAAAATGTACCCAAAGTACCTCTAGATCCGAAAAAGATCACCAAGATACTTTATTTTGGAAAATATCCTGTGGGCAAAACTACGAAAATACCCCTGGGTAGTGAAATAACAAAGATACCCTTATGTGATGAATGTGAGTTCATGGATGTTATATGTTTGTTGATGTGTGATGGTTGAATGTATGTGGTTTCTAGAATTAGGAGATAAACTTGAGACTGAAACTGTAGATAGGTTCGAATTCGAAAGAACTACTCTTAAAACTACTTCCCATAAAATTGTTCGTGGTTAATCAGCGAAAGAAATTAATAATTCATACAATTTCTAATTCAGATAATACGATAATCAACGATGAGCGCTAGAAGAGGAAGAAGAGGCCGCGGCCGAGGCCGTGGAAGTGTTAGGACTGATGTGCTGACTCAACTAGTTAGGGAGGTACTGAAGGAGGTTAAAGAAATCGGTGAAACACTTCGGGTTGGAAGCGTGGACTGTTAGAAAAAAGAGATCGTAGTTTTCTAGGGTTGCAGTCTCGTTCTGTGAAGCATGTTAAGGTACGTCCAAACTTTTGGGTTTGCGAATATTGCAGAAGGCATCATTCGGGTGAATGTTGGAGGAAGTCAGGAATGTGTTTAAGATGCGGATCTGAGGAGCATAAGGCTCGGGATTGTTCAATCACCATTAAGTCGTGTATGTTTTGTGTGGATGCTATATTTTTGGGTATAGAAACTGTATGCGTGTAATGTTTAGATATTATTAAATTAGAGTGCGCAGCGAAAGCATAGTGGTGAGACTTGGGTAGTACGATTAATAGTTAGTTGGAAATTTCGAGGACGAAATTTCTTTAAGGGAGTAGAACTGTAACATCCTAAATTTTTGGGCCTATGCGTTTAATGGGTGAACATGTGTAATGGGTTAATTTAAGTGTTAGGGGTCCAAATTGGGCTCAGGCTTAGGCAGAGGCCTTGGTTAAAATTATCTGTTGGGCATTATAGGGTTTAAAATGTGGTATCTGGGTTTAAAATATCAATCTGGGCTTGTGGCCCAGTGGTCAATGGCGCCACTTAAGGAGCAAGGAGGTGACGCCGCACAAGGGAGTAAGGGGCCCAAATTTAAGTTTCATGGAGCCCAATTCTTTTAATTTAAGTTAGCTAATTTTCGGCATTAGGGTTAGGTGGAGTGGACGGCAACAAGGCTCAAAAATAAGAGGATTTATGTGAATAGGATAATGTAGATATTATAGTTGATAATATGGAAGATAAAGGAGAAAAGATAGGAATTATCTGCAAGGCTAAGTGGTGGCCGAATTTCAAACTCTGAGGGGGAGGAGAAATCGGTTTCTGATATGGCTAAGGAGTGCCGAAACTTTAAATAGTCAGGTGAGGGTTCTCTTCTTTATTTTTTGGCATTTAGGGTTTCCATCTTTTCTTTCTCTTCTTCTCTGAGTAAAAGTCGAAATTCCTAACCCTATTCCCTCATCTTCACTTTGATTCAAAAGCCGAAACTCCATTGTTCTTTTCTCTCTTTTCTTCTAAAAATTGAAACCTCATAATCCTTTTTCTACTTTCTTTTCTGTCGATCTTTGCTAAAGCTGAACCTACCTATGGTCTACCGAAATTCTCTTTTCTTTTTCCTGCCAATTTCTTCATTAAAAACCGAATCTACATGGACTACTTCCTATCATCTTCACTTCCGATCTTCTCAAAAAGCCAGAATCTCTATGGGGTAGTCGAATTCTTTGTGCTAAGATCTCTTAAAACTACTTCCCATAAGATTGTTCGTGGTTAATCAGTGAAAGAATTTAATAATTCATAAAATTTCTAATTTAGATAATACGAGAATCAACAATGAGCGCTAGAAGAGGAAGAAGAGGCTGCGGCCGAGGCCGTGGAAGTGTTAGGACTGATGTGCTGACTTAGCTAGTTAGGGAGGTACTGAAGGAGGTTAAAGAAATCGGTGAAACACTTCGGGTTGGGTGCGTGGATTGTAAGAAAAAAAGAGATCACAGTTTTCTAGGGTTGCAGTCTCGTTCTGTGAAGCATGTTATGGTACATCCAAACTTTCAGCTTTGCGAATATTGCAGAAGGCGTCATCCGGGTGAATGTTGGAGGGAGTCAGGAACGTGTTTAAGATGCGGGTCTGAGGAGCATAAGGCTCGAGATTGTTCAATCACCATTAAGTCGGGTATGTTTTGTGTGGATGCTATATTTTTGGGTATAGAAACTGTATGCGTGTAATGTTTATATATTATTAAATTAGAGTGCGCAGCGAAAGCATAGTGGTGAGACTTGGGTAGTACGATTAATAGTTAGTTGGAAATTTTGAGGACGAAATTTCTTTAAAGGGGTAGAACTGTAACATCCTGAATTTTTGGGCCTATGCGTTTAATGGGTGAACATGTGTAATGGGTTAATTTAAGTGTTAGGGGTCCAAATTGGGCTCAGGCTTAGGCAGAGGCCTTGGTTAAAATTATCTGTTGGGCATTATAGGCTCAGGCTTAGGCAATGAGGTGACGCCACACAAGGGAGTAAGGGGCCCAAATTTAAGTTTCATGGAGCCCAATTCTTTTAATTTAAGTTAGCTAATTTTCGGCATTAGGGTTAGGTGGAGTGGACGGCAACAAGGCTCAAAAATAAGAGGATTTATGTGAATAGGATAATGTAGATATTATAGTTGATAATATGGAAGATAAAGGAGAAAAGATAGGAATTATCTGCAAGGCTAAGTGGTGGCCGAATTTCAAACTCTGAGGGGGAGGAGAAATCAGTTTCTGATATGGCTAAGGAGTGCTGAAACTTTAAATAGTCAGGTGAGGGTTCTCTTCTTTATTTTTCGGCATTTAGGGTTTCCATCTTTTCTTTCTCTTCTTCTCTGAGTAAAAGCCAAAATTTCTAACCCTATTCCCTCATCTTCACTTTGATTCAAAAGCCGAAACTCCATTGTTCTTTTCTCTTCTTTCTTCTAAAAACCGAAACCTCATAATCCTTTTTCTACATTCTTTTCTGTCGATCTTTGCTAAAGCCGAACCTACCTCTGGTCTGCCGAAATTCTCTTTTCTTCTTCCAGCCGATTTCTTCATTAAAAACCGAATCTACATGGACTCCTTCCTATCATCTTCTCTTCTGATCTTCTCAAAAAGCTAGAATCTCTAAGGGGTAGTCGAATTCTTTGTGTTCAGATCTCTGAGATCTAAAAGCTGGAAACACTAGTCCCTGAATCTCATATCACTTTTTGGGATTTCAAGGCAGATAGCAGTGGTGTTGGCTACGGATAGCGTTGGCTTAGAAAGTCTCGTTCTAACGGTAATCAGGTGTGTAGTTCTCTAACACACTAGTTAACTGTAATATATATGTGTTATGGGCTAAAAAGCTGGAAAGAGGCTGTATAGACAGTCGAATAAAACCCAAAAAGGGTTAGGCAAAGGATGCCAGGTACGTGATCATAGAAATCTCTATGTGTATCGATATATATATATATATATATATATATATATATGAAAGCCTGTTTTCTTAAGGATGGTATGATGTTTTCAATTTTTCATGTGTGTATGCATGGGGTGGGATTATGATGATGAAGGCGAAGAAGGTCGCATAGCGATCGGTGGCTTTGCCACGTAGGTCACATAGTGATCGGTCTTTATGACAGGCAGCTCAGCTGTTGAAATGCTACGATGTGTTATTAGGGTCGCTTGGCGTTCGGTGGCTTTGCCACATAGGTCACGCGGTAATCGGTCTTTAAGACAGGCAGTACGGCTATCGTTTTGGTGTGTAGTGGATGGAGGGTTGATTGTAGAAATCCCCAAGTTGTGATGGTTGGTACGGGTTGGTGTGTAGAGGATGGAACCTATGACTGGGTTGGGCTTTGCATAATATCTGCTATATGATATTCTATTATTCTGATCTTTGGGGCTAAGGCCCAATCTGATGGTGCACGAGGGTTGCGCACTGAGTCTCGTGACTCACCCTGTTGTTTTACATTTTTCAGGTAACACTTAGTGCATCGGACCGGGCTGGAGAGGAGCGCAAGGTGGCCATGTAGGAGTTTATTTGATTTAGTAAAAGGGCTTTGTTAAAATTATTTATTCTTAATACTTTTAGTTAACTTGGTTTATTATTTCCTTGTAATAAGGCCATGGGCCATTAGCTTTATATTTTCGATTTCTGGGCTTTACTTTCAGACACTTGAATTATCCGATAAAATTGGAACTAAGGCATGTACTAAATTTCATTTTTTAATTCATAAAGGCATCATATAAAATTTATTTCTTCTACAAACTTTCCAAATTATTAAGAGTTTCTGTATAAATGATAAAATTGAAAAAAACACAAATATTTTTTTATTTTTCAAGGAAAAAAATGCGACATGTTTTACTAAATCTTCTTAGTGACATGCCAGATCCAGTCGTGGTGTTTAGGCCGGGTTTGGGGTGTTACAGCAGGGGTGCGGCGTCACAGGGGAGTAGTAGGGGGAAGGAGTTCTAGTCTCGTCAGCAGCATTCAGAGCTTTATTTTTTGTGCTTAGGGAGCTAAGGTGTTGGCATTTGGCTTGACTCTTCATGGTGGTTGTTGAATGAGTCAAATGCTTTTGAATGAGTGGTGGAGAGGTTCTTGTGGTGTTTGAATGGGTGTGGGGGAGTGAAAGTAGGAGAAAATTGTGGGATTTGGTGTTGGTTGTGGAGTTGGCCGAAAGTTGGGATGTATGGGGGGTGAATTCGATCAAGGGGGTAAAAGTGAGGGGACCTTTGTTGTTGAGCACTTTCAGTTTAGTTGCTAGAGGTGTGTGCCAAAATTTGCTTTGTTTTGAGGATATTTCTTTTTGGCATCTTCGGTCTTAGGGAGTGAGTGTGTGCCGTTGTGAAAGAGAGCACCTTTGGGGTTCATTTCAGGTGTCTATTCTTTGTGAGTGCCGAAAGTCCATAAGTGCATTACTGTTTCTTCCCTTCTTCATTTTTGGCAAGTACTCTATCTCTTGTCAACGCATTTATTTTCTCTTCCATCTTCTAGTAAGCATCTCCTTCTCCATAACCGAACCATCTTTGCTGTTGCTAGCCGAATCCCTCCTCACTATTTCTATTTCTTGCTTATACAACTTTCTTCTTCTTTTCATCCTGTTTCTCCGCGTTTTATTCTCTTCTCCTAATCTTCTTCTTTAGCCGAAACCTTGCACCTCCTCCATTGACACCTTTTCTTTTCTCTCTTTAGCCGAATAGCTCCTTTGGTCAAGTGACTCGGTTTCATCATGTTACTCGATGGTTGAAGGTAATTATCTTTTTTTCTCTCTTTTGATGAAAAACAGAATCTTTTATCTCCTTCTTCACTAACCGAACCTCTGGTTCTTTGTCAACTCGAATCGATGCTGCTCGTATAGCCTAAGGCGTGAAGGGCTATTCTTCTCTGCCAAATCTATCCTAGTTTTCATCATCAATAACGTAAGGTAATCTCGTGCGATACTTTTTCCTTCTCTAAGTTTCTTTTAGCCGATTACTCAAGGGGTAACTTTTACTGCTAAGCTGAACTGTTGGTTCTCTCACAACTCATCTTTGATTTAAGGATGAACCAGTTGCTGTGTGGTTCATCATTTACCAAGGTAGGAGTCACTTCTTTTCGATTCTTGGTTATTATATCCCTTAATCGATTGCAGTTTGCCTTAATCAATTCTCTTGTTAGACAAGCGACGTTTCACTCTGAGTACTAATCAAATCTCTTCATGGATGCAAGTGTCGGTCAAGCTATGGTGGGGAGCGAACCCGTAATCCCTGCTCCCAAATTTAAAAGACGTGCGGTGTCAGCGGTTCGAGACTATCCGCCAGGTTGTGGTAGAGAGCTGACATCTGCCTGGGTTAGGCAGATAGCCGTTGTCCCTGCTAGTGAAAGCGTCGACGTAGAGAGTTTAGTGTTACATGTTATCAGGTGTGTAATTCTCACACTCTGTTTATTAAATTACGTTATTAACTATGTTGGCTGGAAGCTGAAACGACTGTATCGACAGTCGAGATACCCTTGTGGGTAAAGTTGGAGACACCGGGTAAGTTCCATTATGATTTTATGTTCGAAAATATGTGTATGTATGAAATAGTTGACAATTGTGCATTTGAAGCATGATCGAATTCTCTCAGTATGTTAATATGTGCATGGGCTCGGGATATGATGTGAATGGGGAAGTGTTATTTAGGGACTGTCACATTGGTTTGGTACCACAGTGGGTTGGCCCCACATATCTTATTCAGTGACTATGTCTCAGTGGTTTGGTACCACGGTGGTTTGACACCACGTATATATATATATATATTTCAGTGACTTGTCTCAGTGGTTTGGTACCACTGTGGGTTGGCCCCACATATATCTATTCGAGATTACCACAGTGGTTTGGTACCACAGTGGTTTGGTACCACGGTGGGTTGGCCCCACACACATTATTAGTGACTCTGTCACAATGATCTGGTATCACGGTGGTCTGGAACCACAGTGGCTTGGTGCCACGGGCGTTTGGCTGATTCAGGAGATGTAGAGGATGGAAATTAGGTTGGGCTGGGCTACATTGCATACATGTTTAATATGTTGTATTGTGTGGGCTAAGGCCCAATGGGCATCTGTGGGCTTAGAGCCTAAATTTCGTTTAATGGGGATTTACACACTGAGTCTCGGTGACTCACCCCTCTGCTTAATTTTGCAGGTAATCATTAGGTCGCGGATTTGGGAGCCGAGGCGGACTTGTGGTGGCCATACCATGTTTTTCTCGTAAACTCATTCACTTATTTCAAACTTATTTTTTTTAATTGGGTTTTTGTTATGTAATAAGGCCACTAGAACTTTAATTTGGGTTTTGATATAATGCTAATATTGCATGATTAATAAACTATCAAAGATGGAGTTTTCTAAGATTAAAAACTGTGAACAAATAGTTTTTTTCAAAATGGTTAATGAAAGATGGATAACAAGCAACAAATTGATTTAGGGATTTTACCTAAAACCTCAATATCGTTTTCAACTGACAAGTTTCATGAAATTCCTTAAATTCGACTTTCGACAAATAAGCCTGACTTCGTAATTCAGTTCAAATTAAACAACTACTTTAAATTTTCGCTAAAACTACAATAACGCAATGCAAGGTTT
This sequence comes from Gossypium australe, assembly GCA_005393395.2. Classification (NCBI taxonomy): domain Eukaryota; kingdom Viridiplantae; phylum Streptophyta; class Magnoliopsida; order Malvales; family Malvaceae; genus Gossypium; species Gossypium australe. Next base: position 64,466,212 of record CM016616.1, on the reverse strand, counting down.
TTCCCAAATCACGATATTTAGATAGTTTTCTTTCAAATTTCCTTTCCTGTAGCACACCAGATTTGGTCGTAGCGTATTGATCGGGTTTGGGGTGTTACATATAAGTACATCAAGTTTTGAATTCCATAACTATATTGTACTTATAACTACTAAAACTTAACTTTTACATCTTATGCAATTTGGTCCTTTCCATAATTAAATATATAATCGATAAAATTTCTTATCAGAATTTTCATATGGCATTCCTATCATAATGCAGACCATGCAATAATATTAAAATAAAATTTCTTTCCAGCTTGGACTTGTGGTCCCGAAACCACTATTTCAATTTCACTGAAAATGGGATGTTACAAAGTAACCCTCTCAGGAAACCTGAAATCCTCAGTTAATCACATCGTCATCCACTTGTTAATCGCCCCTAAGTGATTTAACCACTCATGTTATTCATAATCTCGACTCTAATTGAATAAATCATGTGTAGAACACGATTGAATCGAAGAAGAAACGGGATTAGAATAATTTTATGTTTCATATCTAATAGAGAACCGAGCAACAAATTGATTGATTGGAATAATGAAATAGATCGAATGCAAAGGGAATATCAACTAAAATACTTCAATAATATAAAATATCTCTTGGATTGAAACTAATTCAAAGAGGGAAAACAAATACTTATGAAAAGCCGAAAGAAAATTAATCTAAACTACTAGGGTTTTTAGTGCGTTTAAGATGACTTAGTTACATCAAACCCCTAATTCCTTATTTATAGAAGTGTTGGCAACCCAAATTAGGTCTTCGACACGTCCTAGGTCTTTTCATAAGGTTGATTGTGCGAACAAAAATAGCCTTGATATTCTTGGGTATCACGTCAACTTGTTTAACAGCCCATTTTCAGTTGTGTCAAAAATAGTGGTTTTAAAACCACATTTCTGACATGCGATTAAATATTTTATTTTTTTATTATTTATAGGGTTATTGCTGTGTCATATTAAAATTTAGTTAGAAAAGTTTAACGTTTAGATAGTTAGTTGAGTAAAAAGGCTAAATCAATAAAGGTACAAGGGTTTATGTGGAAAATATACCATAATTAAATGGTATACACGGTTAGTGCTTATTGTTTAGTTGAATTATGTGTTATAATTTAATAAAAAATAAAGAAATGTTAAGTAAAAAAATAAAATAAACAGAACATATCATCTTTTTCTTTATGTTCTTCTCCACTGAAAACCACAATTTTAGAGACCAAGGAGGTTCGGCCAAGCTTTCTCCATTGCATGTGTGTGATTTTGAGGTTCGTTTTTAGTAATTTTTATGTTTTGTGATCGTTTTAGCTTAATCTAGCTCACCCAGGGACTAATTTGTAAAAATGTTAAACATTTTATATTATACCATTGATGAGTTTGAGGTGTTTTTGAAGTTTTATGATAGATTATTAAGCTTGGTTTTTTAATAGGACTATGTAAAGTAGTTTCTGGTGATTTTAATGTTCAATGACTAAATTGTCAAAATAGTAAAGTTGCATGAAATTCTTGTGAAAATATGATAAATATGGGCTATAGAGAGACTCTAGGAAATTCGGATAGAATGGGCTGTGGTTAAATGTGATTAATTTGTAAGTTTCGACTTTAGGGACTAAATTGCATAAAGGGTAAAATGTTGGGGTAATTTTATAATTTCATAATAAAAGTGCTCATAATCATAAGTTTTATTATTTAAGTTGGTTGAATTGATTAATTGAATGAAAATTTTATTTAGATAAAGAAACAAATCAATTAGATTCAAATGGTGGAAAAGCTAAGTTAGCGGAATAGTCGTCGACATCGTATTCATAACCACTTTTGTTTAGGTAAGTTCGTATATTGATTGAGCTTATTAATTTTTTTTTTGGGTGAAATGTTGATTAATTTTTATGCTAGGTATAGTTTAAAATAATTGTTATGTGCTAATTATTAATCTGGATTAAATTGCATTAATGGCTAAATTGACGATTATGTTTGAAAAATAAAAACTATATGGATGTGAATTTAAGAAGGTATAATGTGTATAAAGTTAAATAATTTGGAAATGAAATGTGACCCGTATGAACCTCATGAATGTTTAGGATACAAATGACATATTATTAGGGGTTATTTACAGTTTCGGGTGCTGGTCTTGGATGTCCTACTGATGGCTGAGGTTATGCATTTGTTGCAGATTCTCTATAGCTTGTGTGAGCAGCATCGTGTAGCCTAACATCCCGACCCACAGATTTTGTGAGTAGGCCTATTTCACAGCTAGTGTGAGCGTATATAGTTACAGTCAAAGCTTGTGTGAACATTTTTCCCAAGTATCTGACCTTTCATTTGGTTCATCGGGGTGATAAATGTGTAAAATGAAATGGATATATGAATTTGCTATATGAAATCTATTCAGTAATTTGAGTTTATTTTATTTAGAAGCTTACTAAGCATTAATTGCTTACGTCTATCGTATTTTATTCTTTGTAGGTCATCAAAAGTTAAGGTCAGTTGGAAGTTCAAGTCAGAGCACACACTATCTATTTTTTGACTCGGTAGAATTTTAATCATTTTGGTTTGGTTATAAATGGCAAGTACTAGGAGTTTAAAGATCATATGTAAAGAACAATGTTGTTTTATGTTTTGTTTTGCAAATATGGTAAATGTGTTTCTTAATAGGTACTTTAGTTTGGTATGCTCATATATATAAGTGGTGTGATTCATGCTCTTGAAATTTTGGTTTTGGATGTGGATTGTGGTATGAAATGATTGATAGATACATGTTTTATAATTTGGGTAATGATGTATGTGAATTTGGAGTTTAATGTTTGAATTGTTGTGCCAATGAGGGCATATTGGTTAGGCACTTAGGTTGAATGCTTTTGGCATGTTTTGACATGTTTGGAATGTGTTTTGAATAGATAAAATGGTTGGAAATAGTTTGACTTGGAACTTTAGAAATGATTGTTGAATTAGCTTGATTTTGAAGTTATTTTAGGTGCACACGGCCTAGGACATGGTCTGACACGCGACCGTGTGTCATGCACGACCGTATGTCACACACAGCCACCCCACACGACCATGTGGCCTATTTAATTTTGGTGCGGGATTGCCTAGAGGACATCAGGGAGTTACATAGCCTAGCGACACAATCGTGTGACCGTAGGATACACGGACTCAGGTTGTTACACAGTTTGGCCACTCAGCCATGTCTTTGGGCTACACGGTTTGGGCTTTATCACAGGGCCTGATCACACGGCCATGTGACCCCTATTTTTAGTTTTTTTCCAGAATTTTTTGTTTTTGTTTCAGATTAGTCCCTATTTCTTTCCAAACTAATTTTAGGGTTACGTAAGCTTGATTTAAGGCCCGTATTCGTATATATTCTATGAATAATGATTTATTATGAATATTTGATATTTAAATTTATTTTTGAATTGTATTAGTTTGTTCTTGAATTCGTTAACTGTTGTAATACTCTGTAACCCTAATCCGGCACGGAGATGGGTTAAAGGTGTTACAACCTGTGTCGCGCCATATCCCTTGCATGGCATGACACTACATGCAATTTTTTCCTTGTGTCATTCATTTCATGTTTTGATGTCCCGGAAAGCTTATGCATCACTCGTCCCTTGCTTCCACATCAGTTGGACCTGTAAATCTTCATCATACATGCTCAATTGAACACATTAGCACTACCTAAGGCCTATGTCGGCCTAATGGGTCACAAGACTCATAAAATGTGTTAAAGAAAAAATTATTTTACTAACATTTAATCATAACTACTAAATTCTGGAAATGTACTATAAAATACTAAATTGGCTAGAAAACAAGCTCCTCAAATGCGGAAATGACTCGAATTAACTACTACATTTGACGGTAGGTCAACTGCTCATTGAATCGACGCAACCTTTCTCATCTCGACACCACTGTTTGTTCCTTTACTCTTTAGGCTAGCTTGTTGCGACGTTGAGAGGCCATGTTGGGACATGGTTTGCTGATCGCCTCAAGACATGCTAACATCTAGACTATGAATACTATAGCTAAAAGATATGAAATGTAGAGGTGGTGTCTGCAATTATATGGGTCAGGTTGTAATATAATTACAAAAATGAAGTGTGTGAGCACTCCAAGGATCATACCCAAGCAAAGAAATAACATGCATAAAATAAGAACGATAGGAAACTGAATCTCTAAACTCAATCAAATCTAAGCATGGGTGATTAGTTCGCTTCGGTGATCATAACTAATTCCTATTTCGGGTTTCTATTCAATCAACTAGTCATTAGCCTAGTAGGATCTCTAGATCTTCCACTAAACTAATGAGTCGGCAAGAACTACTTATCTCTCTACCTCACAGTCTAGACCGGTTCGGGGCTAAGGTGTTTATAGATAAGCCATACCAATTTTGGGTTAATTCCCACCTAAATGACTTCCTAGGGTTGTCAAGCCTAGGGTTTAAGTTCTTCCTCTCCCAAACAACTGATCCACTAAGAAAATCCTACATAGAAATTAATTAATCATACTTCCACTCACTAATCCCCTATAAGAGGATTAGTTTCTCATGGATTTCATAAACAACATAAACTTGATAAAATAAATAGACATTAAGAGTAACTCAAGAATCCACAAAGAGTTTGGTCGAATCTAGAAATCAGGTCCTCTAGCAAACGCTAATAGAAATAAATTTAAAAGAAATCTAAAACCTAAGAACAGGGAAAAACTGAAACTAAATTTATAGAGAAAAACTTAAAATGTAAAAAGTTGTCCTTAAACAAGTGCGAAATGAGCCTATTTATAGAATTAGGGTAGTCGTCATCCTCAACACTAGGTTAGCTGACTTTTGATGTTTAATTTCCATTGTGCAAAGTAGAACGCCCTTAACTCGTATTTAATCCTATATAGGGTTGGTGTCACGACACCCAAGTGTTTGTGTTGTGACATCAAAAGGAGTATGCATAGTTCAGGGGTAACTTCAGGGGTGTGTCACTACATCCCATGGTTGTGTCGCGACACTTAAGATAGACTTGGATTTCTTGTATTATGGTCCTTATGTTGCGACATCAAGCTCCCCATGTTGCAACACAATGGCCAACTTCGACTTCCTACGCCTTTGAATGGTCTCCTGCACATTACTAAGTACGTTAGCTTGTCTTTAGGCCTCATTCGAACCCTAAGGTCAATAAAATACTCAAAATACGCTTTTTATTGAATTAAAACTAAACTAAGAAAACATAATTAAAACCTACTAAAATTACTCGTATTCAATCTCCTTAAGCATGAAAACAAGTTTAATATTATACACCGAATTATGAAAGATGACATGCTCATTGTGACGACACGATTTCCCACGTTGGGACGAGGATGGCTTGCTGTGATGCCTCGTTGATGCTCAACATGACATCATGACTATTTCGACCCCTCTCGTGTACAAAAGTTTGACTTCTCAATTCGTTCATTTCCCCCCTTTCCATGAACTCGGAAACCCCTAAAAATACGAAAAAATTATTGGAATTAAAACATTAAACACAATAATTAAATTTTTTTGTAACACCCCAAACCCGGCCCAGTCGTTATGGCTGAATTCGGAAAGCTAAATTGGCCACCGGAATGGCCCAAAAAATCTTTCTTGATTTCAAATGTACTTTATTTTATTTTAAACCATTTGCACAGTTCATTCAAAACTAGTAAAATCGAATGTTATACTTTATTTTCAATCTCATTTCAAAAACCATTTGTCCACGAAAATGGTTGAAATAAACTTTTAGAATTTTTTTTTTAAAAATTAAAACTATTGGCTTATCAATTCAAAACAAATAAAATAAAAAAATTATTTTAATTTCATAAAAATCGTGCAAATTTTAGGAATCGAAATAAATAATCTCAATTGTAAGCATTCAATCATTTATTCAAAACTATTTCAGATTTTCAACCATACTTCTAGATCATTTGTCTTTTTATTCAAATTTGGAGAACTTGGTTGTTCGTCATTGTTTCGGAAATAAAAACATATTAACTTCATAAATCAAATGTCTTTAGAAAACTCATTTGTAAACATTAATAATTTTGAAAACTAAGTCTAATTTTATTAAAAACTCATTTTTCAAAAATAAAACTGAAAAATGTGTTATTGACATATTCTATATTAAAAACTGAGTTTCAAGCGAAATCTTATCAAATACTAATTTATGCAATTTTTAAAACTTAATGTCATCCAAGCAATTTATGCAAATCAGAATGAAAAATCCCAAAAATAAAGTCCTATGCCACAGTCCATACTCAAACTTATTAAAAAAACCAAAATATAAACATGTCAAAATAAAATTTAATTACTTTAATTTAAAAAGACTTTCGAGAAACTCTTCCAAATTCTGCCATCGAATCCTAACCTCGAGGTTATCTGTAAAATTAGAAAACTAAAGGGAGGTATTAACATAAACACAATCACATACATATAAATATCTACATTAAACAATCATAATAATCATATCAATTTCATATAACTCAATATTTCACACTTATACTATGCATGATCATGTCAATGCACATTTCATAAAACGATGCAGGTTTTATGAAAACAGTCCTACCCATCTTCGCTACACACCAGAATTGAGTTCCTTAGAACTCATCCATCCAACATACCAAATTGTGAACAATGTCACCAAAATCAAAGATAAACTATCAGTAATCAATATCATGGACAAGCCACCAAAATCGCAGATATACAACCACATAATCAAAATCGTGAACAATATCGCATTAATGCATATAAACTGCCACATACTTCCGCCTTTCACATATCCCACCCATGCATGTGATATGGCCAAAATAACTTTTTCACCTAAAAATCATTTTCCCTTTGGCATATGAGACATGCTCATTATATCACTTTTCACTTAAAATCACACAGGATACTTAACATGCAAATTACATATGTGCACATGGTACCAAAATTTCACATTTTATAAATCATGCAAAAATCAAATATGCCATAAGATCACATAACATGATAATGAGGTTTTCATAATTTTCATATCATTAATAATTAACAAATCATATATCAAACATATCACCAAAATCAATAATTTCGAATCACACATCATACATATCATCAAACACAATTTAAATAATAATAATCTTAACAACATAAAACATAGGTTTATTTTTGTTTAATGCTATCTCGGATCTAATCACAAAACGAATAATCCATCATTAAATCATCACTTAAGTTATCCTTTTAAATAAAAATGGATTAATCTTGATTTCCAATACCACACTTACGCTAATACAACTAGAATCAGAGATGTGATTTGCTTCCCAAAAGTCAAAGGTGTTCCAAGTTGTTAGCAATCGACCCTTCACACAAGACCAATATACGAGATGTTAATACCAAAGAAAAATGATTTCTAACACTAATACTACATTCAGATATTAATAAAAATATGAGGAAGAAGTGATGATTTAGTACGCAATATCATTTCATACTTACGTTATTCCTTAACCGAATCTTTGCTGAATCAACTAATCAAGAGGAGAGAATGGATAAATCAAAGAAATAATTGATAGCAAAGGATCTTTTTAGGATAAAAGCAATAAAATTCGACAAGGATTTATCAAAACTAAAAAGATAGAGATTAATGTGGAAGTCGCGAGTTTTTTAAAAGAGAAAAGGAAAGAAAAGGAAAAATGGTGGTCACGGCGGTGGTCTTGTAGTGGTCCGACGATGATGAGGTGGTTGTACGGAGGTGGTGTGGTTAACTAATAGTGGTGGAAGGTGGAATAGAAGTGGAGAAAAAGAGGTGCAATGGTGGCTCAAAGAAGAAGAAAATGGAAGAGAAAGGAAGAGTAAGGGAGGAATCGGTCAAGAGATGAATGAGAGAAAAATGTAAATGGTGGCTAACTTAGGTGGGATGGACGGTTCAAGCTTGGAAAATGGGAGAAAAATGGAAGCTTTGGGGGAAAATGGAATGAAAAGTGGATCAAGGGCAAACATGTGGAGTGAAAAGGGGGTTTATGGGGGAAGTTGACTAGCTAAAGGAGGAAAGAATCTTTCTTTGCATGGTAACTAAGAGTGGATGGTTATGGAAGAATTGACCAAAGTTTTATGAGCCAAAAAAAATGAGAATGTAGAGATTTGAACATAGGAACTTTAGGAAATTAACTAAGCACTTAACCACTTGACTATTCACTAGCTTATTATAATTCTTACAACATTTATTTTAAAAGGCATAATTGCAAAAAAGCCCTCAACCTTTGGGGCTTTTGGATATATGCCCATAACCTTTTTAGTTTTTGAAATCGGCCTTTAACATAAAAAAATTTTTAGACATCAACCCAGTTGAAACGATAATCGTCAGCTAACTATTAGTCAACAGCCAGTCAAAAAATTGGTCTATGTGGTGTTCCAATTGACTAATGACGTGGTAGACATTAAAATAATAATGCTGATGTGGCAAAAAAATTAAACAAATTTAATAAATATAAAACAAGAAAAACCCTAAATCCCCTAAATCCCAACTTCTAAAATCCCTAAATCGTGAAATTCCCCAAATCCATAGCCTCCGAAATCTTTATTAAATCCCTAAAATCTTTAAATCCCTAAATCTTGAAATCTCTAAATGGTTAGCATTTTGAAATTCTTGCAATCCCTAAAACTTTTACGAGTCAAATAATTGAATTCCTAAAACTTTTAAGAACAAAAAAGCTTCAACAATCATAAGTAGTTTCTGTAACCCAAAATCGAAAGGTAGGTGCTTTCTTTTTTGGGTTGTTGGGAAAATAAATTCCATTTTTGGTTTGATTTGTTGGTTATTTGTGATTTATTATTTCAATTTTAGTGCCACAAAGTAGGGTTTGTTTTTTCGATTTGTGATTCGATCTTTTTTTTTTGAATAATTGACCGAGGGATTTTTCTACATCCCTAATCCCTTAGAACCAAATCGTGAAATCCTTAATATTTCCAGAAATTTTTATTTTTCTTCCTTGTCATCTAAAATCATGGATTCACATAATTCGAATAGTCAGTCAAGAGGTTTGGTAATGCATGGTTTGAATGGTTCGAAGAAAAAATCGTCATATGCAAATATTGTTACTTCATCGCGGAGGGAGTATGTCTACGATGGACCAATAGTAAAATGTCACCACAATAAGTTAGCTCCAAGAGACACTTCATGGAGCGATTTAAATCCCGGGAGGAGATTTTATGGTTGTTTATATTTTTGGGTAAGTGAAGAATTTTTATTTGCAAATTGAGCTTGAGATCAACTTTGATTATTTCATAAATCTCACTATTTGTTTTGTTTTCATTATGGATTATTTCAATTTGGCTGAATTGGGATTTGTTTGTAGGATAGTGGTTGTGATTTCTTCAAGTGGTACGATGGGAAAATGTGTGACAGTGCGACTAAGTTACTGCATCAATTGCGTGATAGTGAACGACATCTTTTGAAGGATAATTTAGCACTTAGAAAGAATGTTATCGATTTGGTTTCATTTGATGGTAACCATAATGGTGGCAGTAGTGTTGTTGACATTGAGGTTGAAGGAGGTAGATCAATTTGTGGTATTGAATGAGAAGTAGCATTAAGGAAGAAAATGTTGACCATGAAGCAAAAATTTAAAGTAATCAAGAAAGAGAAGTCAATGTATAAGATATTATTTTCTTGCTCTATGTTATGTATTGTATGCATCACCATAAGTTTTTTTTTTTTTGGCAGTAGTGGTAAGTGGCATATACAACTAGTAGTTACAAATGTTGATTTACAAATATTGATTGTTTTTTTTTTATGTGATTAACATTATGCTTGGAAGTAATGACCAATATTTGTTGTTTATGCCTGATTTAATTTAGCTTAGTAAATAATGTAGTGACAATAAACGTAAGACTAAAAGGACAAATTTGATCATTTAAGCATATGATTTCCCTATTGCAATTCGGATAAATGTATGCAGCTAGCAATTGCAAATGTTTATTGACCAATATTGGTTGTTTTTTTTATGTAATTTAACATTATGCTTGGAAGTAATGACCAATATTTGTTGTAACACCCCAAACCCGGCCTAGACGTTACGACCGAATCTAGCATGTCACATGAAAGTGTTGTTGAAAGACCGCACGTTTGATAAAACTCTGTATCCTTTTGAAAACTTCGAGTTCAGACGTTTGTTTATGAGACCCGTTTTACCCACTCTCCATTTTAGAAAAGTTGTAATTAATTTAGAAAACTGTCTTTGTTATGAAAAATCGACTTTGAACATTTGCGAGAACATGATATTTTGGAAAAACGGTTATTAATGTTTTAAGGAAAACAACCATGTTAAACATTTAAAAATAAACACTAACGGAAATGTAAGTTTAAAGAAAAGTTAAAACCAATGGCCTTATTACAACAATAATCCCAATTAAATAGAACCCTAAAATTAAAGCGAAATGGAAGTTTACTAAAATTCACGATGTATTGTAACATCCTAAATTTATGGGCCTATGCATTTAGTGTAGGAATATGTTTAATATGTTAACTTAGGTGAAAGGGGTCTAAATTTGGGCTTAGAATTAGGCAAAGGCCCAGATTAAATTATTTTAAGGTAGCATCATTTACAATTAAAAAGGAACAAGTTTTGGGTCGCAAGGAGCCCATGTTTTTGGGCCATTTTCGGCAATTAAATCGGAGCAAAGGTGACGCCACAACAAGGGATTTAAGGGCCCAAATTTTAAGTTTAATGAAGCCTAAACCTTTTAATTTAAATGAGTTAAATTTCGGCATTTAGAATTAATGAGGTGGACGACTACAAGGCTTAAAAATAGGAAGATATATATGGATTTTTAAGTGATAATATCATAGATAAAAAGGAGAAAAGTTAGGAGCTTATCTTAAAAGGAAGTGTTGGCCAAAAATCTACCACCTAGAGGAGTGTAAAATTCGGCTACTGCATGGCATAGAGGGTGCCGAAATTCTCCTCCCTTCTAGCTTAAATTTTAAGGGCGTTTTTGGTATTTAGCAGTAGGTGTCAAAAATCTATAAATAGGGGGGCTAGCTCCTTGTTTCTGACATTGAAAAACCCTAAAATCCTCTCCCTTGGTGCCAAAATTCCCTAGCCTCTCCCTCTCCAAATTTATTTCTTCAATTTCTTCAAAAACCAAAACTTTTCCCCACTTTCTTTTCCCTTGTGCCGATTTCTCTAAAAAGCCGAAGCATCCATCGCTTTTTCTTTTATTCATCCTATTTGAGAAATTATTCTATACTTTCGGCATTTAAATCTTCCATTGGCATTGCCGAATCCTCTCTTTAGTGCTAGCCGAATCTCCTAAGCTAAGGTAAGAGTCGATTTTTGTTTAGTTCTCATAATCTATTCCCGAGTTTTGAAAAGCAAAAGCCGAAAGCTAATAGTTTAATGGTTTTTGGGATTTGAAGGAAGCTTGGTCGACTAGATCTAAAAGCCGAAAATCGTTAGTCTTCAACTTCGGGATTTTAAGGTAAGAAGAGTTGTTTATTCAAATACATAAAATTGGGTAGAACACTAACCATGGCCGAATATAGGAGAGGCCCTAGTTTCACATCCTTCCGGCTTTTTGAGCAAAGCTGTAGATCGGTTTAGCAAGGATATCAACATTAATCAGGTGTGTAGATCTCTAACACGCTACTGATAAACCTGTATGTATATTTATCTCTGTATGTTATGGGCTAAAAAGCCGGAATAAGGCTGTATAGACAGTCGAATGGAACCCTAAAAAGGACATAGAACTCCCTATGTGTATCGAAGAATATATATGACTGCATGATGTTTCTTTATGTATGTATGCATGGGGGGGAATGATGATAATTGAAGGGGAAGTGCATGATAGGTCACTTGGTGATCGGTGGTAGAAATCCCACATAATTTAAATGTAAGGTCACGTAGTGATCGGTGGCTATGCCACGTTTAATGATTCCTACTTAATAGGAATAGGCAGTACGGCTGTCGTTTTGGTGTGTAGCGGATGGAGGGTTGATTGTAGAAATCCCCACGGTGTGATGGTTGGTACGGGATGGTGTGTAGAGGATGGAAACCTAGGATGGGTTGGGTTATTCATTCTTTACTGTTATTATGTGATTATGATTGATGCCTTCCTGTATGGGCCAGGGCCCATAATGTGTTTGTGGGCTCAGGTCGATAAGTGTTTTGAGATTTATACATTGAGTCTTTGTGACTCACGCTTTCCTTTTCTCTACTCTTCCAGATGAACAGTAGATCGTGGACGTGAGAGCCGAGACAGACTCGAAAGGCCATCAAGTTCTATTTCTACAAGTTATTTTCTTTTGAGGTTTCTTTAAGTTTAATTTATTTCAATGTTATTTCGAGGATATTTATGTAATAAGGCCCCTAGTTTTCATTCAGCTAAGTCGTTTTCAATGTTAAGCAACTTATGAATTTTATGATAAGGTTTATTTATAATTAATAATACTTAATACAAGGTTTTATTTTTTTAAAATGCCGCTTATTTACTTAAATATTGTATAATTAACTCACGAATTTCAAATACCATCAAAGTAAAGGTTTTCAAAGTACAAGCCGTGACATGCCAGATCCGGTCGAAACGCATGGGCCGGGTTTGGGGTGTTACATTTTGGTATCAGAGCCCAGTTCAAAACTCGGGCTGTGAAATGGGTCTAGAAGTGTTTTAGAAAAAAAATTGTATTTAAGAAAAATTTTTGGTTTGAAGACATGGCCTTCGAGTCTACCGGCACCCAATCCACCCAGGTAAGTATTCTCAACTCCTGATTGTGATATAAATGTGGGCTTAATGGGCTTTATGGGACGTAGACTATCTAGATTAGAACTTGATGGACTCTAGGCTTAGACAAACAACTCTTCAATTACATAAGACTTAATTTTTACTAAACAAACCTGTAAACAAGTCGCAAGACTAAGGTGTGGTAACAGGCATATGCATGTCTAGGAGTAGATCCGGAAGAGCTTGGTATTTAAGCAGTCCAAGTGACTCACCTCCTCTTCGCTGGAATCTTACCTGGTGCATAGTGACTATTCACTTTAGCCATAACAGGGTGTGGCAATAGGCATACGCATGCCTAGGAGTGGATTCAGGGAGAGCTTGGTATTTAAGCAGCCCTAGTGACTCACCTCCTCTTCGCTGGAATCTTACCTGGTCCGTAGTGACTGTTCACTCTAGCAATAAGGACTTGTTCATGGGCTGAACCCATAATTAAAACCCGAAAGGGACCAACCACCCTATTTTGCAAACAAAAACCCCTAAGTTTTGTACACTTCAAAAAAAATACACTTGATTTGAAAATGTTCACAACTATGAAGGAAATTACCAAATTACCCTTGTATTGCAAAATGACCAAAATAACCCTGGTTTGTAGAGTTACCAAATTACCCTTGTTTGGCAAAATTATCGAAATACCCTCGAATTTCAAAATTACCGAAATACCCTCAGATTTTAAAATTACTGAAATACCCCCAGATTTCAAAATTACCGAAATGCCCTCGAATTCCAAAATTACCCCAAATTCCAAAATTACCAAAATACCCCAGATTTCAAAATTACTGAAATACCCCCGGGAATGCAAAATTACCAAAATACCCTTATTTGACAAAATCACCAAGGAATCTTATTTTGAAAAATTATGAAAATACCCCTGTAGGATAAAATTACGAAAATACCCCTGGGTAGTGAGAACAACAACAACAACAACAACAACAACAACAACAACAACAACAACACTACTTTTCTGTAATGAACGTAAGTTCATGATTGAATGTATGTGTTTCTTAGAGGATATGAACTTGAGACTGTGTGGTGAATGCGAATTTGAAAGAATTACAGTTAAAGTTATTATTCATAAAACTGTCCGTGGTTAAAATAGTGGAAGAAAACTAATAGTGCATAAAATTTCTAATCAGATAAACGCAAATCAGTAGAATGAGTACAAGGGGACGAGGATGCTCTAGATGCGAATACCGGTGCGTACTCTACCATAGAATACTAAGTGTTTATTTTGGGTTTAGAATTAGAGTGCGCAGCGAAAGCATGGTAGTGGGACTTAGGTAGTACGATTAATAGTTAGTTGGAAATTTCGAGGACGAAATTTCTTTAAGGGGGTAGAACTGTAACATCCTAAATTTATGGGCCTATGCATTTAGTGTAGGAATATGTTTAATATGTTAACTTAGGTGAAAGGGGTCTAAATTTGGGCTTAGAATTAGGCAAAGGCCCAGATTAAATTATTTTAAGGTAGCATCATTTACAATTAAAAAGGAACAAGTTTTGGGTCGCAAGGAGCCCATGTTTTTGGGCCATTTTCGGCAATTAAATCGGAGCAAAGGTGACGCCACAACAAGGGATTTAAGGGCCCAAATTTTAAGTTTAATGAAGCCTAAACCTTTTAATTTAAATGAGTTAAATTTCGGCATTTAGAATTAATGAGGTGGACGACTACAAGGCTTAAAAATAGGAAGATATATATGGATTTTTAAGTGATAATATCATAGATAAAAAGGAGAAAAGTTCGGAGCTTATCTTAAAAGGAAGTGTTGGCCAACAATCCACCACCTAGAGGAGTGTAAAATTCGGCTACTGCATGGCATAGAGGGTGCCGAAATTCTCCTCCCTTCTAGCTTAAATTTTAAGGGCGTTTTTGGTATTTAGCAGTAGGTGTCAAAAATCTATAAATAGGGGGGCTAGCTCCTTGTTTCTGACATTGAAAAACCCTAAAATCCTCTCCCTTGGTGCCAAAATTCCCTAGCCTCTCCCTCTCCAAATTTATTTCTTCAATTTCTTCAAAAGTCGAAACTTTTCCCCACTTTCTTTTGCCTTGTGCCGATTTCTCTAAAAAGCCGAAGCATCCATCGCTTTTTCTTTTATTCATCCTATTTGAGAAATTATTCTATACTTCCGGCATTTAAATCTTCCATTGGCATTGCCGAATCCTCTCTCTAGTGCTAGCCGAATCTCCTAAGCTAAGGTAAGAGTCGATTTTTGTTTAGTTCTCATAATCTATTCCCGAGTTTTGAAAAGCAAAAGCCGAAAGCTAATAGTTTAATGGTTTTTGGGATTTGAAGGAAGCTTGGTCGACTAGATCTAAAAGCCAAAAATCGTTAGTCTTCAACTTCGGGATTTTAAGGTAAGAAGAGTTGTTTATTCAAATACATAAAATTGGGTAGAACACTAACCATGGCCGAATATAGGAGAGGCCCTAGTTTCACATCCTTCTGGCTTTTTGAGCAAAGCTGTAGATCGGTTTAGCAAGGATATCAACATTAATCAGGTGTGAAAATCTCTAACACGCTACTGATAAACCTGTATGTATATTTATCTCTGTATGTTATGGGCTAAAAAGCCGGAATAAGGCTGTATAGACAGTCGAATGGAACCCTAAAAAGGACATAGAACTCCCTATTTGTATCGAAGAATATATATGACTGCATGATGTTTCTTTATGTATGTATGCATGGGGTGGGAATGATGATAATTGAAGGGGAAGTGCATGATAGGTCACTTGGTGATCGGTGGTAGAAATCCCACATAATTTAAATGTAAGGTCACGTAGTGATCGGTGGCTATGCCACGTTTAATGATTCCTACTTAATAGGATTAGGCAGTACGGCTGTCGTTTTGGTGTGTAGCGGATGGAGGGTTGATTGTAGAAATCCCCACGGTGTGATGGTTGGTACGGGATGGTGTGTAGAGGATGGAAACCTAGGATGGGTTGGGTTATTCATTCTTTACTGTTATTATGTGATTATGATTGATGCCTTCCTGTATGGGCCAGGGCCCATAATGTGTTTGTGGGCTCAGGTCGATAAGTGTTTTGAGATTTATACACTGAGTCTTTGCGACTCACGCTTTCCTTTTCTTTACTCTTCCAGATGAACAGTAGATCGTGGACGTGGGAGCCGAGACAGACTCGAAGGGCCATCAAGTTCTATTTCTACAAGTTATTTTCTTTTGAGGTTTCTTTAAGTTTAATTTATTTCAATGTTATTTTGAGGATATTTATGTAATAAGGCCCCTAGTTTTCATTCAACTAAGTCGTTTTCAATGTTAAGCAACCTATGAATTTTATGATAAGGTTTATTTATAATTAATAATACTTAATACAAGGTTTTATTTTTTAAAAATGCTGCTTATTTACTTAAATATTGTATAATTAACTCACAAATTTCAAATACCATCAAAGTAAAGGTTTTTAAAGTACAAGCCGTGACATGCCAGATCTGGTCGAAATGCATGGGCCGGGTTTGGGGTGTTACATGTATGGCCACCTCAGAGTCCCCCACAGCTCCAAATCCACTAACGCTGGGGATCACCTTCAAGGTTGAAACAACGGTGTGTGTTACGAGAACTCGGTGTGTAATCCCCTAATCAGTTATTACTGGGCCCGAGCCCATACGAAATCCCAATTGGGTCGAAGCCCTATTCAGTAACAATCTGGGCCCACGGCCCCAAAATCATGGTAATGCAACAAGAAATGCAACCCTCCCCGAACCTAATAGACCATCCGCTACACTCCACACGTACCAGCCCTACAAACCTGTGGGGATTTCTAAATCAACCCACCCATCCACTACACTCCAAAATGCAGTCAAGCTGCCAGTATAGTCACAGCAAAGCTGCCAGTATCAGTATATTGTGGCATAGCTACCAGTATCAGTATTGCAGCAGAGCTGCCAGTAACAATATTTGTGGCAAACGAGGGCATTTCAGTAATTTACCCACCAGGGGTATTTCGGTAATTTTACCCACCGAGTGTATTTCAGTAATTTCGCATCTGTCAGTCACTCTGAAGGCCCACTGTCGCCTCGAGTGACTCGGCCACCATTTTCAGTCGTTACCGGACTACTGGGCCTAAAATTTGATTTCGGCCCATTCGAGCCCACACGCTCATGTGGCCCATTTTGAAAGGTTTCAGTCACAGATTTCTAGTTTTTCACGACTGTACTTACTCTTTGACGATTTTTTGCTATCTTCACCCATGTGGGCCGGAAAGCCCATTGGGCCCGTTAAGCCTACATCAGCTCGGTTAGGCCGGTTACAGCCCAAATGTCGCGAGAGCACTCGTGACAATCTCCACGACTTCCCATCCCTACACATATTTCAGACTACCACTACGAGCGTTCGCACACTCGTGAGGTCGTAAATGTCAGTTTTTCAGCTTTTCAGCTTTTGGCCAACTTGCGAATCACCATAAACAGTTACCTAGAAAAGTGTGAGATTACACACCTGAAACGAGCGTAGATTTAATCCTTGAAATTACGCACCTATGAATCCATACACTTAAACCATTAGTCTTAATCTCAATAATTCGTATCCAGAGATTTGAAAACGACAACCCAATTCACACTACTTACCAAAAATGTCAGCAACTCTTTGTTACGATTGAGAGTTCGGTACACTTCCTCCGATCACAAACCGAGTCCCTAAGAAGGAGTACGAGTAAGTTATGTTATCACAAGATGACGAAGAAACGACCTTTCTGCCTAAATAAACTTAGAAAAAGAACGTCCATCTACCACCTTTATTCGGCCCAAACTACCTTACCAATCAACTTTTGGAGACCAAGGTTAAAAGAATGATGAGTGGTAGCAAAGGGTGACTTGATTCGGCCCTTACCCCAAAGGAGAACAAAAAGAAGTTTAGAATACCAACTGATAGTTAACCCGGCTTAGCCAAGAGAAGAAGAGTAAAGAACAAAAGCGATAGAGGCGTTACCTTTGACAAAAGAGAAGTCGACTAGAAGAAAAAGGTTCGGCCCCCAAAAGTAAAACCCCCAAACAATCGGCCACAAGGATCTATGGTGACTATTGATCAGAGAAAAAAGAAGAATTAAAGAGTAGAAGGAGGGGTTCAGCAATACTGTGCACAAGAGAGAGATGAAACAAAAAGGGAGAATGGTAACTAGTGATTTCGGCAAGGATAATGGAAACACAAAAGAGAACAAGTGGAATAAGGAAATGTCTAGGAAGAAATCCTAAAATGTCAAAAGAGGAATACTAAGAACACAAGGGAATTTCAGCACACTCTCTCAAAAGGTTTCGGTTTTCACTCCCCCCTCACCAAATATCGAATTTGCCTACCAAAAACACTCCTAGCCGAAACTCACCTCTCACCAACTCCCATATTCGGCCAACCATCAACACACTCCCCAAATCCCTTGATTTACTCCTTGATTTACTCCTCCACTCACTCCTCATCACCCATTCAAAATATTTGACCAAGTCTTCCCTCTCTCCTATAGAGTTTGATCTCCACTCAGCCACCTCCCTTGCCTGAGCACAAAAATAAAACCCCCAAGTGCTTCTCGTGAGACTCGGACCTCACTTCCCTTGCTTCACAAGTGACGCCAACTCCACCCTTACACTTGCTCAACTTGTGCTAGCAATCTACCGATAATTTCACTTGAGCCCTGACTCCCACAGTCCTCTCCCCTAAAGTGCCCAAAAACCAAAATTTTACCAGGGCTCAAACTCGACCCCAGGCCTCCCTAAGACCCCTAAACACCCTTAAACCACACACACAGAACCAGCACAACATGCAATAGCACAAATTTTACAGACCTCCAGATTTTAGGATGTTATAATTCTACCACCTTAAAGAAATTTCGGCCTCGAAATTTACCTGGTTAAAAGAGATAAGGGTACTGCTGTCGCATTGCCTCTTTCGGCTCCCATGTGGCTTTTGCTGAACCATGATTACGCCACAACATTTTGACCAACGGAACTGATTTCCTCCTCAACACCTTAATATCTCGGTCCAGGATCTGCACTGGTTCTTCTTTAAATGACAGATCAGGTCTAACCTCAATTTCCTCCACCGGCACTATGTAAGAGGAATCTGAACGATAGTGTCTTAGCATCGAAACATGGAATACATTATGCATCTGATTCAACTCTGGGGACAGCTCAAGCTGATACGCGACTGGTCCCACACATCTCAACACCCGGTAAGGTCCGATGAATCTGGGGCTCAACTTGCCCTTCCGTCCAAATCTTAAAACCTTCTTCCAAGGTGAGACCTTCAAGAAGACATGATCTCCCACTGAAAATTCTATATCCTTACGCTTCAGATCCGTATACGACTTCTGTCTATCAGAAGCTTCTTTTAACCGTTCCCAAATCAACCTAACATTTTCTTCAGTTTCTAAGATCAATTCCAGACCCAACAACTGTCGCTCATTTAATTCTATCCAACAGGTAGGGGTACAACACCTACGACCATATAATGCCTCATAGGGTGCCCTCTGAATGCTGGATCGGTAGCTATTGTTGTACGCAAATTTCGCTAACGACAGATAATCTTCCTAACTACCTCTGAAGTCAATCACACAGCCCCTTAACATGTCCTCCAAAATCTGGATTACCCTTTCTGACTGACCATCAGTCTGTGGATAAAATGCTGTGCTGAAATCTAGCCTTGTACCCAAAGCTTCATGTAATGCTTTCCAGAACCGAGATTTAAATCTAGGGTCCCTGTCCGATATGATGGACACTAGTACCCTATGCAACCTCACAATCTCCGCCACATACAGCTCAACCAATTTCTGGAGTGAGTAGTCAGTGCGACCCGGAATGAAGTGAGCAGACTTAGTCAACGGGTCAACAATTACCCGCACAGAATCTTTCTTGGTAGGCGTTAAAGGTAACCCACTAACAAAATTCATCGTTATCCTTTCCCACTTCCACAGTGGAATCTTCACCGGTTGCAGCAATCCTAAAGGCAACTGATGTTCCGCCTTCACTTGCTGACATGTCGAACATTTGCTCACGATGTCGGTAACTTCACGTTTCAACCCTGGCCACCAGTACTGCTCACGCAAATCACGGTACATCTTGTTTCCACCGGGATGCATAGCGAATGGGCTACTATGCGCCTCCCGCAGAATCATCTGTCTTAACTCAGAGTTCTTCGGCATACAAATTCTTCCACGGAAGCATAATACCCCTTCACTATTCAACCCAAAATCCACTGTCTCTCCACTTTCCACTTGCTGAAGTCGAGAACCCAACATTTCATCCAACAATTGCTTCTCTTTAATCTGACTAACCCATGTCGGCTTTACATGAAGTTCCGCTAACAAGCTACCATCTTCATGAAGACTGAGATGAGCAAACATTGCTCTCAGATCCGATACCACCTTACGACTTAATGCATCTGCCACCACGTTGGCTTTACCTGGGTGATACTTGATCGCTGAAATCAGAGGGTTAAAAATTTATAATGAATGTGATCGAACCTGGAAACTAACTCTGACAACGATTAAAGGCAAGTGTACCTATCGAACAGTAGTATAGCTTGGGGCAAGACCGGATTGTCAAACCCAAAGGAACTAAAAGTACTAATACTAACTTTCTTATTATTATTTAACCTTAAAGATATAGTGAAGTTGCTTTAATCTAAATTAACGACTACTAAGCTAAAGACACAAGACAAAAAGAACGAATTGGGAAATAACTTGACGAAAACCTCAGTTGATTACGATGATACCCTTAGGAAGAATCCACCTAGACTTCACTTGTTACCTACCACTGAACCATATGATTTCTTTACTTAGCTTGATCCGTAGGACTCCCTAACCTATATTAAACCCTCTCTCGATGCGAATAACGTCTAACACTAGGTTAATTAGTGGAACTCTCGTTCGCTTATAATAACCCTCTAGAATAGCAGTAAATCGATCAATGGACTCCCATTTTAGGTTTCACCCTAATCCGACAAAATCTTGTAACCCTATATCTAGGCGTTCGATCAAATCCGCTTAATTATGCTAGATCTACTCTTAATCAGGGTTTATTCCTCCTCCACCTAAGCACATCAGATTTGGATTAAGTAAAATAATTAAGAACAAACTAAGTAATTATCATATAATTCAGAAATCAAATAATAAAATTCATCTAGGTTTCATCCCCTTCAGGTATCTGAGTGGTTTAGTTCATGACAAATAAATAAAACATCTCAAGAGAAAAGATAAAACAAAACATAAGAAATCCCTAAAACTTCCTGAAGGAATTGAAGGAGAAATCCGCCGTCTTGAGTATAACTTCGGCTTCTTGGGATGGATCAACTGGCTATCTTCGAGTGATTCCCTTAACTCTGACCTTTCCGACTTGGCTCTTTAGCCTAGCTTCGATCCTTGGACAAAAGCCTTGGCAGAAGGCTTCTGCCGAACTCCCCTCTCAAGTTGCCTCCTTGGGTGTTTATATAGACTTTGAGATGCCTTACTTGGCCCCTAAGTATCCTAATTTAAGTAGAATTCCTAATAGGGTGTTTGAATAGGCTTGGAATGTGTTTCTTTGCCTCCAAGTATCCTTTCCTGAATGAAATTGCTCTTTCCAGTGACAGGGACACGGCCATGGCACACGCCCGTGTGGATCGTGGCCAGGCCGTGCTCGGACTTTTAATGAAGCACGACCGTGTTAGCTTTGGGCCAGGTCGTGTCGATTTCTCTCTTGGCCCAATTTGGTCTGTTTTAAGCTCGTTTCTTGTTCTTTTCATCCTTGGGTGCTTTCTTGAGTATAAAACATGAAAAGAAAGGATTAAGAGCACCTTTTTACATAAATCAAAGGATAAATCATCCAAAAGTATGCTAAATGGTATTAAAATATGTTACTTTACAGTTTATCAAATACCCCCACCTAAGCTTTACTTGCCCTCAAGCAAGCAAAATTCTCAACTCATAATTAAAACAAACTTCTCGATTCAAAATTTTTATCAATAATGTTTCATCATAATTCAGAAATAATTCATACATGGATAATTCAACTCAAAGAGTCCTAAAGATTCAAACAATCAAAGTCTTACATTTATAGCCTTGAAAATGTTAGGTGTTTCCCTTCACCTAAATAATTACCTCTGATTCGAAACCGACAAGAATTGACATCCTCACTAAAGATTCACTTAAATCACTCAAAGTGTTTAAGGTTCAAAATTAATCACTCAATAAGTCGAACATGAAAAGTTAATCCCATAGGCTTACATGAAAATCAAATCTCCACCACTGTAAAATGAGATGATACACAAATCAAAAGGTCTTTAACAGGGTTGTAACGAGGCTTAGGTTAAGGGTATGGATAAAGGCTGAATTAGAAGGTTAGAATTGAGTTTGACCTAACAAATTACCTAACTAGAAATACGAACTAATGATAAGTAATTGCATCAAATGAAAATTTGTAATACTAATACTCTAATACGAGCTTTTTCTTCAAGACTTGAAATTTACATGCATAAGCTCACCTAACTAATAATGAATATACTTCATTTTTTTCCTTTTTTTTTTTTAAGAACAAACTATTATAATAAGAAGCACTTTTACAACTGAAATAGAACATAGTTAGGAAACTGTTCAAAATCAAATCTCGACAAAAAGGGTAGTTAAAAAGGAATGAGATAAACAAATACAAAGGGTTTTGGGTTAAAATTAGTGGGTGAGTCAATAGAAAAGGTTGTTAGGATTAAACGGGGTTCACTAGGGGTTAATTTATGAAGGTGGGCCTTCTAGTGGTGTAAGTGGGTTAAATCCTAAGTGCCTGTATCATCTCTGTATATCAAACCATAGACGTGGTCTCGACATGTATAATCAAGGCAAGTTCTAGAATAACAGTTCAAGTGTCACACTCATAATCAAAAAATGAGCACGAAAAAGAATATGCTCTAAAAGGCTCAAAAGCTCACAGAAATTATGGGTTTTTGATTTGTCAACCTCGTAAATTTCGAACTTCAAGATATCATTCAGATTCAGGTAGACAACCTAAAAAAATTTAATTCTGAAAAATAGACTTATCATGCTTGATTCCCTAGTATCCTTCAAATTTAATCATTAATGCATAATATCAATGACTATCCAAAACATATCAATAAAAATCATGAATCAAAGGAATTTTCAATCTAATTAGTAATAGAGAACTTACTTTAAGATCAAGGCATAATTCAGGGATTTTTAGATAATACTATAACCCCCCCCACACTTAAGATGTACATTGTCCTCAACGTACAAAGATAAATAATAGCAATATAATCTTAAAATCATAAGATGGGGAGGGAAGTAAAACTTCCTGAATTTTGGATGAAGTCATTGAAAAGAAACCGGATAGGATTGGAGGTGAACGTGGGGAAGCGTCTCGAACTGTTTGAAATTGAATCCTCGAAGTAGCCGTCCTAATTTTATTGAATCCTAAGCTAAATCTAAATGGCATGAAGAATAAGAAGAAAGTAATAAATTAAAAACAAAAGTAAAAATAAAAATTAAAAATAAAAATAAAAATAAAACCGGATAGGATTGGAGGTGAACGTGGGGAAGCGTCTCGAACTGTTTGAAATTGAATCCTCGAAGTAGCCGTCCTAATTTTATTGAATCCTAGTAATAAATTAAAAACAAAAGTAAAAATAAAAATTAAAAATAAAAATAAAAATAAAAGTAAATAATGGAAAATGAAAGACATCTAGAAAAGAAAAAGGAAGAAGGATGTTTAAATAGAGATGTAGCCCGTGTTTTGGGATTTTGAATTTTGGGCGCGTTCAGGGTGTTCGGCCACAGCCGTGGGTGTAGTGGCACGCCTGTGTCTTTCTTCACACGGTCATTTAATACGAGCGTGCTCCTTCCGTGTTCGATAAGTCAGAAAGTTGGCACGGTTGGAAGGCACGGTCGTGTTTAGCCCGTGCTTAACAAGTCAGTAACCTCGCACGGGGCGTCGGCACGGGCGTGGACTATTATCGCCACCCGTGTTGGCAAAAGAAATTTTTCTATGTCGTGCACGGCTACTGGCACGCCCATGGTTCATCCCCTGGCTTCCCTACGGCCACGGGCACGCCCGTGTGTAGGGTCGTGTGGCCTAGAAATATGCTCTTTTGTTAGTTTATGGTTAGGTGTTAAAAGGAAAAAGAAAAGAAAAAAATAAAAAAATAAAAAATGTAAAAATGGGGTTAGTGCTTGGGTTGCCTCTCGAGAAGCGCTCGTTTATAGTCTTAAGCTAGACTTTACCTCTCATTCGTATGGTCATGGTGGTTTGAGGAGTTGAAAATC
The DNA here is from genome assembly GCA_005393395.2 of Gossypium australe. Taxonomy (NCBI): domain Eukaryota; kingdom Viridiplantae; phylum Streptophyta; class Magnoliopsida; order Malvales; family Malvaceae; genus Gossypium; species Gossypium australe. Next base: position 64,442,199 of record CM016616.1, on the reverse strand, counting down.
CTTTCTCATGCGATCACTTCGGTTATGGATATATAGTTTAAGTCGAGTAATGTTTACCTCAAAAGTGTTGAATTTAGGATTGCTTACCTCGACTGTGCCGTATAGGAAGACATTAAGTACCTCAAAAGTGATTTCTTCGTTTGTCTTGAGGTCTGAATTGGTGATTCAAGGGTCTTCCTTATTCAACAATACCTGATCCTCTATTTTGATGTGATTTGTTGTTCCTATCAGCTTGTCTAGGGTCTCCTTCAGTTTCACTTCGTGCAGCTCCTGTTCCTTTCTGATTTGTGTTTCCTGCACTTTTAGTTTGTCAACCCTAAGGCTTTGTTCCTTATGTGTTTCTTCTTTGTCGGCACGAGGTCTAAGATCTAGCTCAGCTAAGTGATTTCGCGATGCTTCCTGTAAAGAAGGTTGAATCAAATGATTATCAATAGAATTAACGTTCGTACCTTTATTACTCGATGTCCTAGATGAGTCAACAGCTTGAAGAGTGATTGTTTCGTTGTCTACACAAAATGTGAGTTCACCGAATTCTTTCTCTGTTTGGTCTTTCTTTATTGCATCGGGATATGGCACACGAGATTGGTATTCTGTAATTACCGATTTTGGTAAATCATGGCACACCTCAACCTTACCTTCACTTACGATAGGTTCTTGCCTTGGGTCTAATTCCACTAACAATTCACTGTTATGAGCTTGTACGGCTTGGGGCCCATGATTCGGCTCAAGTTTGTAGCCTTGTGGTGTTTCCTGCGGTGAAAGTTGAACAATTTGATTATCAACTGAATTTACTTTCTCACCTTCATCACTTGATGTCCTGGCCGAGTCAAGAGCTTGTAGACTGATTGATTCGTCACCTACACGAAGAATGAGTTCTCCTATACCAACATCAATTTTAGTCCTAGCAGTTGCTAGAAAGGGTCTTCCTAAAATTAAAGGAATCGAATTGTCCTCATTCATGTCTAAGACAACAAAATCTACTGGAATATGAATTTATCAATTTTGATTAGAACATTTTCTATTATACCCCTAGGAATTCTGATAGTTTTATCAGTTAACTGAATGCTCATCCTAGTTTGTCTGGGTTTCCCTAGACCTAGTTGTTTAAACATTTTATAAGGCATAACATTGATGCTTGCCCCTAAATCAGCTAAAGCATTTTCAATAGATAAACTACCAATTAAACATGGAATTGTAAAACTCCCTGTGTCTTTTCGCTTCTGCGGTAGTCTGTTCTGTAACATTGCTGAGCATGCTGCGTTTAATTCCACGTGGTGCTCCTCGTCTAATTTGCGTTTGTTTGTCAAAAGCTGTCTTAAAAATTTCCTCGAGTCTGGCATCTGAAAAAGAGCTTCAAGAAGAGGTAAGTTAATATGTAATTTCTTTAAAAGTTTAAGAAACTTACCGAATTGTTCTTCTGAATTGTCTCTTTTCATTGCTTCGGGATAAGGTATGCGAGGTTGGTACTCTTTGATTACCAGTTTTGGCTTTTCTTGTGTTACTTCTGTTTTACCTTCGTCTACCTTGTTTTCTGGTATTGCATTGGGTTCATCTAACCCTTTACTGTCCTGAGCTATGATGGCTTGATTTTGCTCTTTAGGGTTAATCTTCGTGTTACTGCGTTAGTGACTTCCTTGACTGACTTAGTAATTTCCACGATTCGGCTCTCGTTGCTTTTGATTGTTTTCTCAGTTTCTTGGAAATGTTTTTCTGTGTCTGCCGAAATTTTTGTCAGCATCTCTTCAAGGTGTGACTCCTCTTCCTGTTGGTGAGGTGGTTGTTGAAAGTTTGGAGGAAGTTCTGATCTTTGGCTATTTTGATCATCCCACGAGAAATTGGGATGGTAACTCCAACCTACGTTATAAGTGTCATTATAAAAATTATTTTGTGGTCTAGAATAGTTACCCGTATAGTGAGCTTGCTCGTTTTCCATGCCATATCCGTAGGGTGGGTACTCAGGATTCGCCACTCCTCCTAGATTCGAGTCATATTGCATTACTGAGTGTACCTGCGAGGAACTATACAAACCACCAATCTTTTTATTCATCATCTCTAGCTGGTTAGATAACTTGGTGACCACGTCGAGGTTGGAGACACTGGCGCCTTTTGTTGGCGTTGTCCTCATAACTTGCCACTGATAGTTATTTAGTGCCATCTCCTCTAAACTAAAATTACCTGTCAAAGCAAAGAAAAATTAGCAAAGTAAAAATAAAACAAATAATAAAATTGCAATAATAAAATAAAAAAATGGCTAAAGTAATAAAAATTAAGCTTTCTTAATATTTTAGTTCCCCGACAACGGCGCCAAAAACTTGATCGCTGAAATCAGAGTTTTAAAAATTTATAATGAATGTGATCAAACCTGGAAACTGACTCTGACAATGATTAAAGGCAAGTGTACCTATCGAACAATAGGATAGCTTAGGCAAGACCGGATTGTCGAACCCAAAGGAACTAAAAGTACTAATACTAACTTTCTTTTTATTCTTTAGCCTTAAAGATATAGTGAAGTTGCTTTAATCTGAATTAACGACTGCTAAGCTAAAGACACAAGACAAAAAGAACGAATTAAGAAATAACTTGACGAAAAACTCAGTTGATTACGACGATACCCTTAGGAAGAATCCACCTAGACTTCACTTGTTACCTACCACTGAACCATATGATTTCTTTACTTAGCTTGATCCATAGGACTCCCTAACCTATATTAAACCCTCTCTCGAGGCGAATAACGTCTAACCCTAGGTTAATTAGTGGAACTCCCGTTCGCTTATAATAACCTCCTAGAATAGCAGCAAACCGATCAATGGACTCCCATATTAGGTTTCACCCTAATCCGGCAATATCTCGTAACCCTATCTCTAGGCGTTCGATCAACTCCGCTTAATTATGCTAGATCTACTCTTAAGCAGGGTCTATTCCTCCTCCACCTATGCACATCAGATTTGGATTAAGCAACATAATTAAGAACAAACTAAGTAATTATCATATAATTCAGAAATCAAATAACAAAATTCATCTAGGTTTCATCCCCTTCAGGTATCTGAGTGGTTTAGTTCATGACAAATAAATAAAACATCTCAAGAGAAAAGATAAAACAAAACATAAGAAATCCCTAAAACTTCTTGAAGGAATTGAAGGAGAAATCCGCCGTCTTGAGTATAACTTCGGCTTCTTGGGATGGATCAACTGGCTATCTTCGAGTGATTCCCTCAACTCCGACCTTTCCGGCTTGGCTCTTTGGCCTTGCTTCGATCCTTGGACAAAAGCCCTGGCAGAAGGCTTCTGCCGAACTCCCCTCTCAAGTTGCCTCCTTGGGTGTTTATATAGACTTTGAGATGCCTTACTTGGCCCCTAAGTATCCTAATTTAAGTAGAATTCCTAATAGGGTGTTTGAATAGGCTTTGGAATGTGTTTCTTTGCCTCCAAGTATCCTTTCCCGAATGAAATTGCTCTTTCCAGCGACAGGGACACGGCCATGGCACACGCCCGTGTGGATCGTGGCCAGGCCGTGCTCGTACTTTTAATGAAGCACGACCATTTTAGCTTTGGGACAGGCCGTGTCGATTTCTCTCTTGGCCCAATTTGGTCTGTTTTAAGCCCGTTTCTCGTTCTTTTCATCCTTAGGTGCTTTCTTGAGTATAAAACATGAAAAGAAAGGATTAAGAGCACCTTTTTACATAAATCAAAGGATAAATCATCCAACAGTATGCTAAATGTGGGATTAAAATATGTTACTTTTACGGTTTATCAATACTCGATCGAGCAGTCATAGTCTTTCAGCAACTCTATCCATCTCTGTTGCCTCAAGTTCAGCTCCTTTTGGGTAAGGAGATATTTCAGACTCTTGTGATCGGTGTAAATAATCGACTTTTCCCCATACAGGTAATGTCTCAAATCTTCAGTGCGAACACCACTGCAGCTAGTTCTAAGTCATGGGTAGGATAATTCACCTCATGAGGCCTTAACTGACGGGATGCATATGCCACTACCTTCCCCTCTTGCATCAGCACACATCCCAAACCCGTGTGTGACGCATCACAATAAACAACAAATTCTTTGCCTGCCTCAGGCTGAATCAACACTGGTGCCTCAGTCAGAATCTTCTTTAGGTTTTCAAAGCTTTCCTGCTATCTATCAGTCCAAACAAACGGCACTCCTTTACGCAGTAACTTAGTTAAGGGTGCATCAATCAACGAAAATCCCTCAACAAACCTTCAGTAATACCCAGTCAAACCCAGGAAACTTCAAATTTCCGATACCGACTTCTGTGGCTTCCAATCCAATACCGCTTCAACCTTCCGAGGATCAACCCTAATCCCCTCGGTAGACGCCACATGACCCAAGAATGTCACTTCCTTCAGCCAAAACTCGCACTTACTGAATTTGGCGTAAAGTTGCTTCTCTCTCAATATTTGCAGGACAACCCGAAGATGCGAGTCATGCTCCTCCTCAGTTCTTGAGTACACCAAGATGTCATCTATGAATACCACCACGAATCGGTCTAAATAGAGTTGGAAGACCTGATTCATCATATCCATAAAAGCGACTGGTGCATTCGTCAATCCGAACGACATCACTAGAAACTCGTAATGCCCATAACGAGTTCGGAAGGCATCTTGTGAATATCCGCCTCCTTGACCCTCAACTGATGGTACCCTAATCTCAAATCTATCTTTGAGAAAACTAAAGCTCCTCGCAGCTGATCGAACAAATCATCAATCTTCGGTAGCGGGTATTTGTTCTTAATAGTTAACTTGTTCAATTGACGATAGTCAATACACATACACACCGACTCGTCCTTTTTCTTCACGAACAATATCGGTGCTCCCCACGGAGATACACTTGGTCGAATAAACCCACGGTCCAACAGCTCTTGGATCTGAGCTTTGAGTTCTACCAGCTCCTTCGGTGCCATCCTATAAGGGGCAATGGACACCAGAGCCGTTCTCGGTAACAGCTCAATGCCAAATTCCACCTCGCGATTCGGAGGCAACCCCAGAAGCTCTTCAGAAAATACATCTGAGAACTCTTTCATGGTTCTGACATCCCCAACAGACAATTCCTTAACGTCTGATATGCTGACGAAAGCTAGGAATGCCTCACACCCTTTACGAACCATCTTTTCGACCTTTAATGCCGATATCACATGGGAGAGATAATCCCTTCTTTCTCCTATTACCAACACTTCCTCATCCCCTGGAGTCTTTAAAACCATGCGCTTAACAGTGCAATACAAATTTGCACGGTGCTTGACTAGCCAGTCCATGCCTAAAATAAGATCAAACTCTCCAAACAGTAGTTCCATCAAATCCGCCGGAAATACCACTCCCTGGACCTCCAAAGGCACATCCCTAAACAACTTGTTCACTACCACTGATTGTCCTAAAGGGCTAATCACAGACATTTCTCTAACAGCAATTTCAGATTTTATACCCAAAGTCCCAGATACAATACTAGCAACATATGAATGGGTAGATCCAATATCAATCAAAGTAGTAAACAGCACATCAAATATAAGAAACGTACCGGTTATGACGTCTGGTGCATCGCCCTCCTCTCGACGTCTAGCCGCATAAACCAACCCTGGCTGCCTTGCATCTGTATTTCCAGCACCTCTGCCCGGTGCTCCACGGCCTCGACCAAAACCATTTCCCCCTCGAGCTGGGCCACGACCTCTCGATGGCTGCTGACCACCTCTCTCTGACTGAACATAACCCTGTCTCACAGCTGGCATCGGACCCGGTTTCTGCAGACAGTCCTTGATTCTGTGGTCTCTCGACCCACACCTGAAGCAAGCCCCGACTCTCCTCCAACATTCACCCTGATGAAATAACCCGCACACTGCACAAGGCTGCGGTCTGCCAGTAGCAACCGGAACTCTAGTTCGGGCCGGCTCATTAAATCTAGGCCTCTTTTGAAATCTATCAGAAGAACCAAAAGGCCTAAAATCCCTCTTATTCCTGCCCTTATCCTTGTCACGATTCTGACGCTCAGTGCACTTCACTTCCTCAGCAATCTTGGCTTTCTCCACCAATACAGCGAAATCTCTTTCTTGCTACGGAGCTATCAGTACCCGCAACTCATCTTGTAGCCCATCTTCAAAGTGCACACAAAGTTCATAATCAGTCAAGACTATTCCCCGGGCGTACCGGCTCAGACGCTGAAACTCCGCCTCGTACACTGCCACAGATTTACTCCCCTGAACTAGACTCAAAAAAAATTTTCTTCGAGCATCCACATAGCTAGCCCTGACATATTTTCCTTGGAAAGCCGCTTTAAAGAAATTCCAGGTGATACGATCCGCCTGAGTACCCTCCTTCACTGTGAGCCACCACTGGTATGCCTCATCTTGCAAGAGAGACACTGCTCCTCTAAATTTTTCCTCTACAGTGCAGTCTAGGTCATCCATAATTCGTTCAACTGCCTCCAGCCAGTATTTAGCTACACTTGGAGCTACACTAGAAATGCCCCTAAATACCTCGGCCCTGTTTGCCCGGAGTCGCTCAGGAATAGATTTTCGGGCTACCGATCCGGTACTTGCTCCAGCAACCCGCTCCAAGACTCGCAGCATAGCTTGGGACAAAGCATCATCCCCTCCAGTCCAGTCTTGAGACCCTACTTCTGTTACTGGCGATGCTGGCGCTTCACCTTCCGACTCATGCCCTGATTCTAAGGATCTAGGAAGCACCCCCGCCTCTACCACGGTCGTGTGTACCACGTCCACGTCCTCTTGTACTCATGTTACTGAATCGATTTAATCTGACATTAGAAATTTTATGAATTAGTGTATAATTCCAATTTTTATTAACAGATGTTTTATGAATAACAGCAGTATGAGTAGTTTTCGCGGCTCGAGTTTCCCTAATGTCTCAGTCTCTATAGGCTTAGCTCCTATAGCTAACAGTCTCAGTATACTAACTCTAATAATTTCTTGCTAAAGTAATTTCATCAAATTACCAAACAGAATCAGAAGACTTACGGATTTAGTGCTGGAGACTCGGGTGCCATACTTCCATAAATACATATTTTTCTAAACCAAAATTTCAAACGAATCTTCAAAAGCATTTTCGAACCCATTCCACAAGCCGAGTTTTACAACCTGGGCTCTGATACCACAAAATGTAACACCCCAAACCTGGCCTAGACGTGACGACCGGATCTAAAATGTCACATAAAAGTGTAGTTGAAAGACCGCGCGTTTGATAAAACTCTGTATCCTTTTGAAACTTCGAGTTCAGACGTTTGTTTATGAAGACCCATTTTACCCACTGTCCATTTTAGAAAAGTTGTAATTAATTTAGAAAACTATCTATGTTATGAAAAATTGAATTTGAACATTTGCGAGAACGTGATATTTTGGAAAAACAGTTATTAATGTTTTAAGGAAAACATCCATGTTAAACATTTAAAAATAAACAATAACGAAAATGTAAGTTTAAAGAAAAGTTAAAACCAATGGCCTTATTACAACAATAATCCCAATTAAATAGAACCCTAAATTTAAAGCGAAATGGAAGTTTACTAAAATTCACGATGTATGACCACCAGAGAGTCCCCCACAGCTCCAAATCCACTAACGCTGGGGATCACTTGCAAGGTTGAAACAACGGGGTAAGTTACGAGAACTTAGTGTGTAATCCCCTAATCAATTATTACTGGGCCCGAGCCCATACGAAATCCCAATTGGGCCGAAGCCTTATTCAATAACAAACTGGGCCCACAGCCCCAAAATCATGGTAATACAACAAGACATGCAACCCTCCTCGAACCTAATAGTCCATCCGCTACCCTCCACCCGTACCAGCCCTTCACACCTGTGGGGATTTCTAAATCGACCCACCCATCCGCTACACTCAAAAATGCTGTCAAGCTGCCAGCATAGTCACAGCAAAGCTGCCAGTATTAGTATATTGTGGCATAGCCACCAGTATCAGTATTGCAGCAGAGCTGCCAGTAACAGTATTTATGGCAAAGCCACCAGTATCAGTGTTGCAGCAGAGCTGCCAGTAATAGTACACTTCTTCCAATATATAAAAACCCAACCCCATGCATCATGTCATGGCATAATAATCTCGTGAATGCAATAATGTATCATCATGGCAATTTAATCAAGTATACACAACAAAGCATAACTACCCCTAAGGCCATAACAGTCATTTTCCCAACGAGGGCATTTCAGTAATTTACCCACTAGGGGTATTTTGGTAATTTTATCCACCGAGGGTATTTTAGTAATTTTGCATTTGTCAGCCAATCTGAAGGCCCACTGTCGCCTGGAGTGAGTCGGCCACAATTTTCGATCGTTACTGGACTATTGGGCCTAAAATTCGATTTTGGCCCATTCGGGCCCATACGCTCGTGTGGCCTATTTTGCAAGGTTTTAGTCACAGATTTCTAATTTTTCACAACCGTACTTACTCTTTGACGATTTTTCGGTATCTTCGCCCATATGGGCCGAAAGCCCATTGGGCCCGTTAAGCCCGTATCGGCTCTGTTAGGCTCGTTACAGCCCAAATGCCACGAGAGCACTCGTGACACTCTCCACGACTTCCCGTCCCTACACATATTTCAAACTACCACTACGAGCGTTCGCATACGAGTCATAAATGTCAGTTTTCTGGCTTTTCGACTTTTGGCCAACTTGCGAATCACCATAAACAGTTACCTAGAAAAGTGTAAGATTACACACCTGAAACGAGCATAGATTTAATCCTTGAAATTACGCACCTATGAATCCATACACTTAAACCATTAGTCTTAATCTCAATAAGTCGTATCCATAGATTTGAAAACGACAACCCAATTCACACCACTTACCAAGAACGTCAGCAACACTTTGTTACCATTGAGAGTTCGGTACACTTCCTCCGATCACAAATCGAGTCCCTAAGAAGGAGTACGAGTCAGTTATGTTATCACAAGATGACGAAGAAATGACCTTTCAGCCTAAATAAACTTAGAAAAAGAACGTCCATCTACCACATTTATTCGGCCAAAACTACCTTACCAATCAACTTCCGGAGACCAAGGTTAAAAGAATGATGAGTGGTAGCAAAGGGTGACTTGATTCGGCCCTTACCCTAAAGGAGAACAAAAAGAAATTTAGAATACCAACTGATAGTTAACCCGGCTTAGCCAAGAGAGGAAGAGTAAAGAACAAACGCGATAGAGGCGTTACCTTTGACAAAAGAGAAGTCAACTAGAAGAAAAAGGTTTGGCCCCCAAAAGTAAACCCCCCAAATAATCGGCCACAAGGATCTATGGTGACTATTGATCAGAGAAAAGAGAATAATTAAAGAGTAAAAGGAGGAGTTCGGCAATACTGTGCACAAGAGAGAGATGAAACAAAAAGGGAGAATGGTAACTAGTGTTTTCAGCAAGGAGAATGGAAACACAAAAGATAACAAGTGGAAGAAGAATAGAAAAATGTTCAAAAGAGAATAGCAGAAAACGTGCAACACAAAAGACCCTAAATTTCTAGGAAGAAAGCCTAAAATGTCAAAAGAAGAATGCTAAGAACACAAGGGAATTTTGGCACACTCTCTCAAAAGGTTTTGGTTTTCACTCCCCCCTCACCAAATGCCGAATTTGCCTACCAAAAACACTCCTAGCCGAAACTCACCTCCCACCAACTCCCATATTCGGCCAACCATCAACACACTCCCCAAATCCCTTGATTTACTCCTTGATTTACTCCTCCACTCACTCCCCATCACCCATTCCAAATATTTGACCAAGTCTTCCCTCTCTCCTACAGAGTTTGATCTCCACTCAGCCACCTCCCTTGCCTGAGCACAAAAATAAAACCCCCAAGTGCTTCTCATGAGACTCGAACCTCACTTCCCTTGCTTCACAAGTGACGCCAACTCCACCCTTACACTTGCTCAACTTGTGCTAGCAATACCGATAATTTCACTTGAACCCTGACTCCCATAGTCCTCTCCCCTAAAGTGCCCAAAAACCAAAATTTTACCTGGCCTCAAACTCGACCCCAGGCCTCCCTAAGACCCCTAAACACCCTTAAACAACACACACAGAACCAGCACAACATGTAATAGCACAAATTTTATAGACCCCCAGATTTTAGGATGTTCATTTGTTGTTTATGCCTAATTTAATATAGCTTAATAAATAATGTAGTGATAATAAACATAAGACTAAAAGGAAAAATTTGACCATTTCAGCATATGATTTGCCTATTTCAATTTGGATAAATGTACTTTACAAAAACATATGATTAATCTACACATCATTCACCCTATACACCATCCACGCTATACCAGTCAAAAACCAGAATGTGAGTGAGCTATACATGAACCAAAAAGAAAACCAGCATATTGGTTTTAAATACAACAAAATAACATCCAACAGTGGTGTATTCCAAAACCAGAATGTTGTAGGCTCAAAACGAGACTACCTTCTTCTGTTCCAAAACCAAAATTTTGTAGGCAAAATACCTTACACTGTCCTTTTTGGATCACGAGCTGTCGTGCCTAGAAAATAGAAAATAGATACAATAGATAAATGAATTATGGCACCCTGGATAAAATAAATTGCTTGACAAAGGAACTTCGTAGATAGAAAACTGTTGCAATAAGAGACTTGTGTTGTTATGAACCTATTTGTAGAAGGTGATATGCACAGTCATGAAGTGAATTATGGCATGATTTTGCATACAGCATAAAGAAAAGGATAGCAACCCTAGTTCCAGAGAAAACACAATAGATATATATAATGAAGTTGTAACACCCTTACCCGTATTCCATGCCGAAACAGGGTACGAGGCGTTACCAGATGTATACACAAGCAATTATGCAAAACCGAGACATGACTTTCCACTCAAAATTAAAACTTTTCATATCACCTCTTAAACAAGCCTACAAGGCCTAAATCACACTTTAGGAATGGTTCGGGTACAAATTGAACTCTTTAAAAGATCTCAATAAATACTTAGAAAATTTTCATCAAACAGTCCACACGCCCGTGTGGAGAAAAGGACAGGCTCGTGTGGAACTTCACATGCCCGTGTTCCACACCTGTGTGGATTTATTTCCCATTTCGAACCTACAGGGGTTTTTACATGGCCAGAAACACGCCCGTGTCCATGGCCTGTGTCTCTCACACGGCCACGTCACGCCCGTGTCTTAGCCCGTGTGCAAAAACCTTTGCATTCTATTTCTGACGTCATCACCCCATAAATGTCACATGGCCAAGGTACACGCCCGTGTCCTTCGACCATGTGGTGAATTAAATTCCTAATTCAAATGTAGACTTCACATGGCCTGGGCACATGCCCATGTCTAAGGCCGTGTCTCCCACACGGTTGAGACACACGGTCGTGTCTCCGCTCGTGTGGTTACTACTGAGCATACTGACTTACCAACTTAGCATGCAAGGGGACACATGGCCTAACAACACGCCTATGGGGCTGGTCGAGTGTCACACACAACTTGCATATTCATGAATAATTTCATCATTTCATAGATTAATAAGAAAGTGCCATCAACTATGGCCTTTTACAAAAGAATTCATACTCAAATAAGCCAACACATTTGGCCAAAACAATATGACATTTAACTAAGTCTAAATCCCTATACATGCCATACTCAAAATGCTAAATCTAACTATACCAAAATAAGTGGATAGTGTGGATGATCCTCTGACTATCTTCGTATCCCATGCTGGTTCTTCGACACTAAAATAAGGGAAAAGAAAAGGGAGTAAGCTTTAAGCTTAGTTAGTCTATATGTAAACCATAAACACCATACCACATACTTTTCTATCAAGAACATATATGTGTATCAAGAACAATTTAGATCATCTTAATTATACTTACTCATTTCAATCTTACCACATCCCAACACATATCATAAAACATTGCTCACACTTATATGCATTTATACCCTGCACTTATCACCACAAAGTAACATGTAAATTTTACTTGTGCAAAGTTTCTCGATGAACACTTCGAAATAATGTTAGATACTCGGTGGTTTCGTACACAGCCCACCATTTAATAATTAACAAGGTGGTATCACACACAGCCCACCAATGATGATAAATACAATGGTATCGCACACAGCCCACCAATGATGATAAATACGATGGTATCGCACATAGCCCATCGTTAACAAATAACAAGGTGGTATCGCAAACAACCCACCAATAATCACATGTTCACGGATATTTATCTGTACCCATTTTCCTATTCTGAAGGTTCATTCGAGAATTTTCTCACCTTCTATCATTTTTAATAGCTCTTAACAGTAATCATTCGCATACACACAATGCATTAATAAGTAAAACATACACAATAAGGATGTATCGTTTACACATAAACTTACCTCGATGCAAAATATGCCAATTTGAGGTTTAGTCCAAAACCTTTCCTTTTCCACGGTCAAGGTTGATTCCACGTTCTTCTTGATCTATAATGACATATTTAGCCTATTAATTAATCACATTAATCAAATTACTCCAAAATGCCTATTTTGGAAAAAAATGACCATTTTGCCCCTAGGCTAGTAAAATAAAATATGTTCATTTTTCACACACTTAAGCCTAGCCGATTCATATTCCCTCTTATAGCAACTCAAGATTTCAATTAATACATACATTTACTACCTATTTTACAACCTTTACAAAAAGGTCCTTTTAGGTGTTTTCATAGAAACACCTTTCACAAAAGTTGTGCATTTAACACCCAAGATTCATTTTCTTCCATAAAATTTCAAAAATCAACATAAATATTCACATGGAAAAACCCTAGACTCTCCACCAATATACAAAATAGTCCCCTCATTAGCTAGCTTAAGCTTTAGGGGTTCCAAAAGTACAAAAATTATCAAGAAAAACCACTAAAATCACTTACTTGCAAGGATGATAAGTTGCTAAAATTTCAAGCTCCCAAACTCCTATTCTTGCTAGAATTTTCAGTGGAGGAAGAAGATAATAGGAAAAGATGATAACTTTTTATGTTTTGTTTTATTTTATTCAATTACGTCACCAAAACCCACCTAACCATTGACCTTGTCTCATACTTGTCCCTATGGCGGGCCAACACTAACCCAATAGCCTAATTTCACATTAAGGACCTCAAATTTAAAGTTCTATAGCTATTTGACACCTCTAGCTAGTAAAATAAAACTTTCGCACTTTATGCGATTTAGTCCTTTTTTGAAATCAAGCATGCAATCGCTAAAATTAATGCACCAAAATTTTCATACACTCATAATCATGCCATAACACATAACATAATATTAGAACTAATTTATCCGACCTCAAATTAGTGGTTCCAAAACCACTATTCCTACTAGCCCCAAAATCGGGCTGTTACAACTCTACTTCCTTTAGAGATTTTCGTCCCCTAAAATCTTACCGATAAAGAGGTTTAGGTACTTTTCTCTCATGGCTTCTTTCAATTCCCACGTACCCTCTTCTACACCATGTTTTTCCCACAACACTTTCACTAAGGCTATACTTTTGTTCCTCAACTATTTAACCTCTCGAGCCAAAATCTTAATTGGTTCCTCTTTATAAGTCATATCCGGTCGTATCTCAATTTCTGTCGGAAGAATCACATGCGAATGATCGAAACGATATTTTCATAGCATCGACACATGAAACACGTTGTGTATTCTCTCCAATTCTGCCGGCAAAGCTAATCGGTATACTACTGGTCCAATCCTTTCAATAATCTCGTATGGCCCTATGAATCGCGGACTCAATTTACCCTTTCGACCAAATCTCAATATTTTCTTCCACGGGGATACTTTCAAGAATACTTTATCGCCCACCTAAAACTCAATTTCTTTCCTTTTTTAAATCCGCGTATGACTTCTGTCGATCGAAGGTAGATTTTTTTTCCAACTACCTTCGAACTCTAAAACACAGCATCAGAGCATATCCTCGAGAACTTGAATCACTCTTTCGGATTGGCCATCGGTTTACGGATGGAACGCAGTACTAAAATTCAATTTCGTACCCAAGGCTTCTTGCAACTTTCTCCAAAACCTCGAAGTAAACCTTTGATCTCTATTCGAGATAATGGATATAGGCACCCCATGTAATCTCACAATTTTGGCAATATACAGCTCAGCCAACTTGTCAAGTGAGTAATCAACACATACCGGTTTAAAGTGAGCCGATTTCGTTAATCTATCAACAATAACCCACATAGCATCTTTCTTTTTCGGAGTCATAGGTAACCCCGTTACAAAATCCATCGTGATTCGATCCCACTTCCACTTGGGAACCATAACCGGCTGAAGTAAACCCGATGGTACTTGATGCTCAGCTTTCACTTGTTGACAGATCAAACACTTTGTAACAAACTCGAAGATATCTCTTTTCATACCCGACCACCAATACAACTTCTTCAAATCATTATACATTTTTGAGCTGCTCCGATGTACTGACAAACAACCATTGTATGCCTCATGTAAAATTTTTCGAATCAACTCATCATCTTTAGGTACACATACTCTATCACGAAACATCAAACAGTCATCTGAACCAACCCGAAAATTAGAGTTATTTCCCGATTCACACTGAGCTCTCCTAACTTGCATTTCACTATCATTCTTTTAAGCTTCACGAATCTGCCGAAGAAAAAAGGGTCTAACCCTCAACTCGACCAAGATAAAAACATCATCAGACAATGCTAAGCTTGTACTCATGGCTCTCAACGCATATAGGGATTTTCTGCTCATGGCATCCGCAACCACATTCGCTTTCCCTTGATGGTAATTGATTACTAGCTTATAGTCCTTCAATAATTCGAGCCACCGTCGTTGTCGTAAATTCAAATCCTTTTGGTTCATCAAGTATTTCAAACTCTTGTGATCGATAAAGATTCGGCATTTTTCACCATATAAATAATGATGCGAAATCTTCAAAGAAAAAATGATGGTAGCCAACTCCAAATCGTGCGCCGGATAATTCTTTTCATGATGTTTTAACTGTCTCGAGGCATAAGCTACTACTTTACCCTCTTGCATCAACACACAACCAAGACCGTCTAATGATGCATCACTATAAATCACAAACTCCTTTCCCGACTCAAGTTGTACCAAAACCGGTGATTCAGTCAACAATGCTTTTAGTTTCACAAAACTTTGTTGGCACCTCTCGGTCCATTTAACTTAACATCTTTATGTAGCAATCTCGTCATCGGTGTAGCAATCATGGAGAACCCTTTAACAAACCGTCTATAGTAGCCCGCTAAGCCCAAAAAAACTCCTAATCTCTGCACATTTCTCGATGGTTTCCACTCAACAATAACCAAGTTCTTACTCAGATCAACTCTAATTCCATCACCTGGCACTATGTGTCCTAAAAATCCAACCTCTCGGAGCCAAAACTCACTCTTGCTAAACTTAGCATGCAACTACTTGTCTCCTAGAGTCTGCAAAATAGTTCTCAGGTGCTCTGCATGTTCACTCTTATCCTAAGAATAAATTAGTATGTCATCAATAAAAATGACTACAAATTTATCCAAGTATCGTCGAAAGATACGGTTCATTAAATCCATAAATATCATAGGACCATTCGTTAAGCCAAAGGGCATGACAAGGAACTCATAATGGCCATACCTTGTCCAAAATGTAGTTTCCGGCACATCTTGCACCTTAACTCTTAATTGGTAATAGGTAGATCTTAGGTATATCTTAGAAAACACTGTGGCTCCCTTCAATTGGTCAAAAAAATCGTCGATCCTTGGTAAAGGATACTTATTTTTCACTGTCACCTTGTTAAGTTGTCTGTAGTCTATACACAGTCTCATCGACCCGTCTTTTTTCTTCACAAAAAGTACCGAAGCACCCCAGGGTAAATAGCTCGGTCTTGCAAAACCCTTATCCGTTAACTCTTGTAACTAAACCTTCAACTCTTTTAACTCCAACGGTGCCATCCTATACGGGGCAACCGAAATAGGTACCGTACCTAGGACTAACTCAATGCCAAACTCGACTTCTCTAACTGGAGGCAATCCGGGTAACTCCTCCAGAAACACGTCCAGATACTCGCATACCATAGGCACTGATTCAATCTTTACTTCTAACTCTTGCGTATTCAACACAAATGCGAGATAGGACTCATACCCTTTTCTCATGTATTTCTCAGTTACCATAGACGAAATCACTATAGGCAAACTATCCGATTTACCTGATTCAACCTGAATGATATCTCCGTTTACACATCTCAGTTCAATAAACTTACTACCACAGTTTAGTAAAACATTATGAGCAATCAACCAATCCATGCCAAGAATTAGGTCAAATTCATAAAACGGCAACAACATGAGATTAGCTAGAAAACAATGACCTCTAATTGTCAAGGGACAATTTCTACACACTTTGTCAACTAGCACATGCTTGCCTAACGGGTTTGACACTTTTATCACAAATTTTGTAGGTCAATCAAAGCAACAACAAAAATATCATGAAGAGAAAAAGTACTCGTAATCACGTCTGGAGATGATGCCTCTTCGTGAGTGCGAATGGCATAAGTCCTTGCAGGCGCTCTACCCTCTGATCTCATAGTAGAATCTCTAGGCGCACCTCTACTACTAGTCCCACTTCCTGGGTTCCTCTGTGGTCTACCCCTCAAAGGTGCATTACTTTCTCTCATTACTTGTTTTCTGTCTTTCTCATCCTTTTCAAGACAGTTTCGAATGAAGTGGTCTAGTGAACCACACTTGTAGCAAGCTCGATTGTTTCCCCAACACTCCCTAGTATGTTCTCTACGACAATTTGGACACTCGGGTTTATTTGACTTCGCATTGTGCACACTTGCCATCAAGGTGGCTTGAACTTTAGAGCCTGAATGTGTGTTACCACGATCTCGGTGTGAATACCCAACTGAAGCGGTCATTCGAGGGTTTGTTTCCTTGGACCTCTTTGATTGAGTTTGGAACGACTTACTCATCGGCCTCTTCCTTGCATATCGGGCCTCAATCATAGCTTTTCTATTTTTCTTATTTAGCTCTTCAGCCTTGCAAGCTCTATCAACCAATACTATGAATTCTTTCAACCTTAAGATTCCAACTAACAATCTGATGTCCTAGTTCAATCCATCTTCAAATCTCTTACACATAAGAGTTTCAGTATGTACACACTCTTAAGCGTACTTACTGAGTCTGACAAATTCGCACTCATACTCTGCCACAGACATTTTACCTTGCTTCAATTCGAGGAACTCTTTCCGTTTCTAATCAATGAATCACTGACTTATATATTTCTTCTGAAACTTTCTAAGAAGAAATCCCATGTCACTCTCTCCCTCGGAACTACAGATGTCAGCGTCTTCCACCAGTGGTATGCCGAGTCCCAAAGGATAAGTTGCTGAAATTTCAAAGCTTTCAAAACCCTTCTTTGAATGTAAAAATCGGTGGAAGGAGAAGATAAGGGAAAAAGATGATAACCTTCCTTTATTTTATCATATTTTATTCATTTAGTCACCAACTATCACCAAATTTTTGACCAAATTAAATGCCTTTGTCTCCCTAGTCTCTATGGTCGGTCAACACTTTCTTATTGGCCTAACTGCACTTTAAGGACCTCCAATTTAATATTCCATAGCTATTAGAAACCCCTAGCTTGTAAAATAGAACTTTCGCACTTTATGCGATTTAGTCCTTTTTCGTAATTAAGCATGCAATCGCTAAAATTAATGCACCAAAATTCTTATGCATCCTTATAATCATGCTATAACACATAAAATAATATCAGAATAATTTTCTTCAACCTCGGATTAGTGGTCCCGAAACCACTGTTCTACTAGCCCCAAAATCGGGCTATTACAACTCTCCTTCCCTTTAGAGATTTTCGTCCCCAAAAATCTTACCGGTAAAAAGGTTTGGGTATTGTTCCCTCATGGCTTCTTCTGATTCCCATGTTGCCTCTTCAACACCGTGTTTTTGCCATAACACTTTTACTAAGGCTATGCTCTTGTTCCTCAACTGTTTAACCTCCCGAGCCATAATCTTAATTGGTTCTTCTTCATAAGTCATGTCCGGTCGTATCTCAATTTCCGTTGAGGGAATCACATGCGAAGGATCGGAACAATATCGCCGCAACATCGACACATGGAACACATTATGTATTTTCTATAACTCTGCCGGTAAAGCCAACCGGTATGCTACTGGCCCAATCCTTTATATAACCTCATACGGCCCTATGAATCGTGGACTCAATTTACCCTTTCGGCCAAATCTCAATATTTTCTTCCACAGGGATACTTTCAGAAATACTTTGTCGCCCACTTGAAACTCAATTTCTTTCCTTTTTAAATCCACATATGACTTTTGTCAGTCCGAAGTAGCTTTCAGACTATCTCAGATCACTTTCACTTTCTCCTCAGTCTCTCTCACTAGATCAACCCCGTGAATTTGCTTCTCACTAAGCTCGGTCCAATACAAGGGAGTCCGACACTTGCGACCATATAAAGCTTCGTACGGTGCCATTTGTATACTTGATTGATAACTATTGTTATAGGCAAACTCAACCAAAGGTAGGTATTTTTCCCAACTACTTTCGAATTCTAATACACAGCATCAGAGCATATCCTCAAGAACTTGAATCACTCTTTTGAATTGGCCATCATTTTAAGGATGGAACGTTGTACTAAAGTTCAATTTTGTACCCAAGGCTTTTTGCAACTTCTTCCAAAACCTCGAATCTCTATCCGAGATAATAGATATGGGCACCCCATGCAATCTCACCACCTCAGCAACGTACAGTTCAGCCAACTTATCAAGTGAATAATCCACTCGCACTGGTATAAAGTGAGCCAACTTTGTTAGTCTATCAACAATAACCCACATAGCATATTTCTTTCTTGGAGTCGTAGGCAATCCCGTTACAAAATCCATGGTGATTCAATCCCATTTCCACTTTGGAACCATCACTACTTGAAGTAGTCCTGAAGGTACTTGATGCTATGCTTTCACCTGTTGACAGATCACACATTTTGTAACAAGCTTGGAGATGTCTCTTTTCATACCCGGCCACCAATAAAATTTCTACAAATCATTGTACATTTTCGTACTGCCCCGGATGTACTGACAAGCAACCACTGTGTGCTTCATGTAAAATGTTCCGGATCAACTCATCATCTTTAGGTATACAAATCCTATCATGAAACATCAAACAACCATCTGAATTAATCTGAAAATCACAGTTATTCCCCAATTAGCACTGAGCTCTCTTAACTTGCATCTCACTATCATTCTTCTGAGCTTCACATATTTGTTGAATAAATAGCGGTCTAGCCCTCAGCTCGGCCAATATAACACCATCATCAGACAACGCTAAACTCGTACTCATGGCCCTTAAAGCGTACAAAGATTTTCTACTCAAGGCATCCGCAACTACGTTTGCTTTCCCCGGATGATAATCAATTACTAGCTCATAATCCTTCAATAATTCGAGCCACTGTCGTTGTTGCAAATTTAGATCCTTTTGGTCCATCAAGTACTTCAAACTCTTATGATCGGTGAAGATTCGATACTTCTCACCATATAAATAATGACGCCAAATCTTCAAAGCGAAAACGATCGTAGCCAACTCCAAATCATGAGTCGGATAATTCCTCTCATGCGGTTTTAGCTGTCTCGAGGCATAAGCTACAACCTTACCCTTTTGCATCAATACACAGCCGAAACCATTAAATGACGCATCATTGTAGACCACAAACTCTTTTCTCGACTCAGGTTGTACTAAAATCGGCGCCTTAGTCAACAATGCTTTCAATTTCTCGAAACTCTGTTGGCATTTCTCAGTCCATTCAAACTTAACATCTTTATGCAATAGTTTCATCATTGGGGTAGCAATCATGGAGAACCCCTTTACGAAATGTTTGTAGTACCCCACTAAACCCAAAATGCTTCTAATTTCTAATACATTCTTTAGTAGTTTCCACTCCACAATAGCCGAGATCTTACTAGGATCAACTCTAATGCCATCACCCGACACAATGTGTCCTAAAAATCTGAACTCTCAGAGCCAAAACTCACTCTTACTGAATTTAGCATACAACCGCTTGTCTCTTAAAGTCTATAAAACAATTCTCAGGTGCTCTGCATGCTCATTCTCACCCCGAAAATAAACTAATATGTCATCAATAAAAACACTACAAACCTATCCAAATACGATCGGAAGATGCAGTTCATCAAATCTATAAAAATCGCAGGAGCATTCGTTAAGCCAAATGGCGTGGCAAGAAACTCATAATGGTCATACCTCGTCCGAAATGTAATTTTCGGCACATCTTGCTCCTTAACCCTCAATTGGTAGTAACCAGACCTTAGGTCTATCTTAGAAAACACTGTAGCTCCCTTCAATTGGTCAAATAGATCATCTATCCTTGGCAAAGGATACCTATTCTTTACTGTCACCTTATTGAGCTATCTGTAGTCTATGCACCATCTCATCGACCCATATTTCTTCTTCACAAAAAGTATCAGAGCACCCCACAGTGAATAACTCGGTCTTGTAAAACCCTTGTCCGTTAACTCTTGCAACTGAACTTACAATTCTTTCAACTCCAATGGTGCCATCCAATGTGGAGCAACCGAAATAGGTGCCGTACCTGGAACTAACTTAATCCTAAACTCGACTTCTCTAACTGGAGGCAATCCGGGTAACTCTTCTAGAAACACATGTGGATACTTATATACCACCGGCACTGATTAAATCTTTACCTCTGACTCTTGAGTATTTAGCACAAAGGCGAGATAGGACTCATACCCTTTTCTCAAGTATCTCTCGGCTACCATAGATGAAATTACTACAGGCAAACTATCCGATTTACCTGATTCAACCCGTATGAATCTCTATTTACACATCTCAAATCAATAAACTTACTACCACAGTTCACTAAAACATTATGAGTAGTCAACCAATCCATACCAAGAATCAAGTCAAATTCATCAAATGGCAACAACATGAGATTTTCCAGAAAACAATGACATCTAATTGTCAAAGGACAATTCCTACACACCTTGTCAACTAGCACCAAGGAGAAGAGAAGGGAAAAAGATGCTGAAATTTCAAAGCTTTCAAAACCCTTATTTGAAAGTAAAAATCGGTGGAAGGAGAAGAGAAGGGAAAAAGATGATAACCTACATTTATTTTATCATATTTTATTCATTTAGTCACCAACTATCACCAAATTTTTGACCAAATTAAATGCCTTTGTATCCCTAGTCTCTATGGCCGGCCAACACTTTCTTATTGGCCTAATTGCACTTTAAGGACTTGCAATTCAATATTCCATAACCATTAGACACCCCTAGCTTGTAAAATAGAACTTTTGCACTTTATGCAATTTAGTCCTTTTCGTAATTAAGCATGCAATCGCTAAAATTAATGCACCAAAATTCTCATGCATCCTTATAATCATGCTATAACACATAAAATAATATCAAAATAATTTTCTTCAACCTCGTATTAGTGGTCCCGAAACCACTGTTCTGACTAGCCCTAAAATTGGGCTATTACAATGTGTATGAGTTTTGATGTTTAATGATAGATTGTGAACATTTGATGTAACGCCTCAAAATTGGGCCTAGTAGAATTGGGCCTATTGGACCTTGAGTGTAGGAGCTTTTAAAATTTATGAGAACATGAGAATGGCATTAAGGCATTTTGGACTAGGTAGGTAAGTGATTTTGGAAGGTTACGGGGCCCCTATGAAGTCCCAAGTTCAAGTTAGGCCATAGGAAACTTTTGGGTTCTTGGCTCTTTAGTGGGTAGGTTGCTGACGATAGGATTTAAATAATTTTGTGTGTATTAGAAGACAAAAGTTAGCATATGGTGGAGTGGTGGTGGTGTCAATAGTAGAGCAAAGGGAGAAG
Source organism: Gossypium australe (assembly GCA_005393395.2). Classification (NCBI taxonomy): domain Eukaryota; kingdom Viridiplantae; phylum Streptophyta; class Magnoliopsida; order Malvales; family Malvaceae; genus Gossypium; species Gossypium australe. The sequence continues at coordinate 64,420,340 of CM016616.1, read as the reverse complement.
GAGTTCGAATCCCTCAGATCACAAGTGAAGGCTTTTATTTTATGTCTTGGGAGAGGAGGTAGCTGAGTTTGGATCGAATTCTACTAAGGGAGTTGGAGACTTGGTGATATATTTCAAATGGATGAAGGAGAGCAAAGTTAGGAGGAAATGGTGGAGGAAATCAAGGGATAGAGGACTGTGCAAGTGGTGGCCGAATATGGGGAAGTGGGTAAGCAATTTTCGTCATGAGAGGTCTTTTGGGGGATGGGCACATTCGATTTTGGGTGAGGGAAGTGCCGAATTGTTGCTTTGAATTTTACTTAGAGAAGTGTTGGCATTTTGGTACTGGGTAACATTTCATGCCGCTTCTTTGTTTATCTCTGGTTGCTTCTTCCTTTTTCTGACTTTGGCCGAATTCCCATTATTGGCATTTCTTTTTCTCATCTTATTCCTCCTTCTTTTCCCTGTTAGGTGCCGAATTGGTAAGCTTTGCCTTCATCTCTTTTCTTCTTATCACTCGTTTCTCTTCTTTACCCCTAAGCCGTACCAACACATCTTCCTCCCCTTTTTCTATCATATTTGTCGTTTCTCCTTCCAAGGGCCGAACTTTCACTTTCTCTTCTTTGTTCATCATTAGTTCGTGGTGCTACTCTTTGTACCGAAACCTTATTTTCCATTTGGCTCATCCCGGAGCAAAGGCCGAAGCTATTCACTCTTCTCCAGTCGGTTCTTTTCTAGTTGAAGGTAATGGTTTCTTTCCTTTTTAGTTTCTTCTTCTCTTTCGTCTCTTCAAGAATCGAAACACTCAACCTTTAACTCTATCTGGTTTAGGTCGAATTACTCACCCTCTTCCATCTCAAGATCTTTTTGTTCTCTGTGCTGAGAGCCGAATCTTGTGGGTTTAGCCACTCAGGAGTTCTTCATGGAGGTAGACAATAGCCAATCGGAGGGGGAATCAGGAAGGGTGCCTAATGAAAGTGGACTCCTGACCCCTGCACCCAAGTTTAAACGGCGTAGGGTGTCAGCGATTCCGGACTTTCTGCCTGGATGCGGAAGGGCGTCGACATCTGGGTTAAATAGGCAAATCGCGGTTACTCGATCTAATGAAGGTGACGGTGATCGTGAGTGTTTAGTTCTTTACGTGATCAGGTGTGTAATCTCACACCCACTTCGATGATTGCTTGTGATGTTCTGTAAAATGGCTAAAAGCCGAAAAGTCGAAAAGCCGGCAACTATGACTACTCGAGCGTGCGAATGCTCATACTGGTAAATCAAGATACGAATCGTGACTCTAAGTCATTAAGAGTGTCACGAACACTCTCACGATGCCGAGGCTGTAACGGGCCGAATCGGGCTAAATGGGCCTAACGGGCTCACCGACCCACTTGGGCAAACGGCTGAATTTGTAACAAAAGATAGGCCCGAATGTGAAATCTGCAAATCTGATTCCGAAACCATGCGTTATGGGCCACACAAGCGTGTGGGCCCGTTTGGGCCTAAAATAGATTTTAGGCCCAATAGTTCCGTAAAGACCCAAAAAGGGTCCCGAGTCGCTCGAAGCGACAGTAGGCCTTTGGAAAGGCCATTAAAGGTGAAATTACTAAAATACCCTTGGAGGGTAATTTACTGAAATACCCTTGGGTTACGAAATTACTAAAATACCCTTGATGGGTTGGATGACCGTTTTACCCTCAGTGTTGTCAAGTAATGTGTGTATGTTTACATTACACTTTTATATGTTGATCTATATATTGCATTTTATCATGTTGCCTGGGGCGGGTTAATGATTGAAGAGCAGTGTAGCCTAGTGGCATAGCCACAATATATATATATATATATATATATATATATATATATATATATTACATAATTATGACTCTGGTGGCTCAACCACAAATATTCTGTGATTAGCAGCTTGTCTGCAATATTCGTGTGTTTGGCGAGGTGGGTTGACTTGATCCCCACAGCTGTGATTGGCTGGTACGGGGGTGTGTTTGGTTGGATTGGGTTGGGTTGCATTACATTCTTTGCATCCCATCATTGTATTACCATGATTATAGGGCTTAGGCCCAGGTTGATGTCTTTTGGGCTTGGACCCAGTTAATGTCGGTTTAGGGGATTACACTCTGAGTTCTTGTAACTCACCCCTTTTCCCTTAACCTCGCAAGTAATTCCCAGCAGTAGAGGATTTGGAGCCGTGGATGACTCGGTGGAGGCCATACATCGGAGACCTTGCTCGCAAACTTTAGTAAATTTCCATTTTGCTTCATTTTTAAGATTATTTTTTTTTTTGGATTTAATATTTTGTAATAAGGCCTCTGGGATTTATATTTCTTTAAACTTTCATTTTAGTATTTTCAAACTATAAACAATTAAACCTATAAACATGAGATTTTCTTAAAACATTAATAATCGTTTTCTAAAATATCACGTTTCTGCAACTATTCAAGTTCGATTTTCACAACAAAAACTGTTTTTCAAAATAATAACAACTTCGTAAAAATGGACATTAAGAAAATCGTGTTTTTACAAACAAACAACGAAACTTGGAGTTTCTCAAAGAGATGCAACATTTTATCGATCGCTTAGATTTTCAACTACCTTTTGATGTGACATGCTAGATCCGGCCATAACATCTAGGCCGGGTTTTGGGTGTTACATTTGATGTTAGTTAAACAAGTTTTGTTAAGTGATTTTTGATGAAAATGCAAATTAGGGGCTAAATTGTTAAATGCGAGAAATGTGTGGTTAAAATGTGAAATAAATTAGAAATATGGACTAATATGGACACTAGTGAAATTCGGCTATCATGAAATTGGATTAAATTGCATGAATTTATGATTTTATGCTACAAGGACTACATTGTGAAAAATGTGAAAGTTTAGGGGTAAAAGGGTAAATATGCTTTAAAGTATGTTTTGGACTGAATTTAATGAATAGATGATTTATTTGAATACATTTAGATCAAGAAAAGTGGAATTTAGATCTAGATCGGGAAAAAACGAAAGTGGTCGACTAAACGACTCGATTCGCCGTTCCAGCATCCGAGGTAAGTTTGTACGTGATAAACATTATTACAATTATGCTTTTAACGTTTTGATATTTCATAAATTGTATACACGAGACTACGGTCATGTCTAATGATAAATTGACAATGTTTAGCACTTAGTGTGCGATTTCAGATAGCTTCGGCTATATACGGCACTTAGTGTGCGAGACTGAGTTAGCTTCGGCTATGTAAAGCACTTAGTGTGTGGAGTTATAATAGCTTCGGATATGCGATGACACTTAGCGTGTGAAACATCAAGTAAGGCACTTAGTGTGCGGAATTATAATAGCTTTGGCTATGCGATGACACTTAGTGTGCGAAACATCGAGTATTCGACAGTGTTACGGGAAGGTATGAGTTCGTTATGAATTTGTATAGGTTTGTACATGTAAGTATGAAGATCAAATAGAAAAGGATATGACTTTGCATATAAGTATATGAATAAGTTTGTGAAAGGTTTGATAATATCATGAATGATACATTAACTTGTTTAAATTGATGATTTGTATTTAATGAATTGTTGAGTAGATTTAGTATGAACTTACTAAGCTTTGTAGCTTACTTTGTTTGTTTTTCCTGTGTTTTATAGTGGATTAAAAGCTAGCTCGGATTCATGGATCGTCAGAGTCTACGTCACACTATCCAACCATCTACTTGGTACTTTTGAATTGTATATATATAGTATATGGCATGTCTAGGCTTGAGTCATTTTGATTATGTTTTGAAAGTGAATATTGCCATTTGAGATGACTTATGAATGGTTATGTTTTGTTTGTATTTATAGCCATGAGATTTGGCTTAATTTGGTTAGTTTGATTATGTATATATATAAGTGTGCTTATGGCTTATATTATGAGGTTTGTGGAATTGGTATTATGCTTGTGAATTGGAACAAAATGATGTATGTTTGGTAAATGTTTTTAGATATGGACTATTGTCATTTTGTAAAGTGTTTAATGTTACCTGGAAATGGTTGATAAATTGATGATGATTGTGATTGAAGTTTAGGTTAAGAAATGTTTGATGAAATGGTAAGAATTATAGTTGATTTGGTTGTTATGGATTGCCTATTTTGCTTTGTTTTTGTGCCATATGTGTAGGTGAAGGTTTGTACCAAATGGGGTGGCGAAATGGCTTGGTAAATAGCCTATTTTTGTCCACATGGGCAGAGACACGGGCGTGTGTCTCAACCGTATGTGACACATGGTCAAATTACACGGCCGTGTGTCCCCTGGTGTTGAAATTAAATTGAAGTCAATATGCTCTACACGGTCTCACACACGGGCGTGTGACTGGCCGTGTGGTACAAGTCAGTATACCCTCCTAAATGGCATAGGGCCTATCACACGGGCGTGTGACTTGGCTGTGCTGCACAAGTCAGTATACCCTATAATTTTGGCACAGCCTAACTTACGATCTGGCACACGAGCGTGTGTAGCCACTTCGAAGGGTACACGAGCGTGTGGTTAGCCGTGTGACCTAAGTCAGTATGTATGCCCTGTTTTCACATGGCCTAAGACATGGGCGTGTCTACTAGCCGTGTGAGGCACACAGCCTATTCACACGAGCGTGTGACCCTTGTATACATGAAAATTTTCTAAGTGTTCAGAATTTTCATATGATATCGGTTTTGTCCCGAACCACTTCTAAAGCATGTTTAAAGCCTCGTAGTCATTTATAAGGGACAATGTGATTGTGTGGAATAATTTATGAGAATGAATACTTATTGTTGTATAAACGTATGATTTATATTTTGTGAATGGCTCGGTAATACCTCGTAACCCTATTTCGGTGTTGAATATGGGTGAGGGGTGTTACATTTATATTCAAAACCTCTTTTGTTTTAAAGAATGTGTTCGTTCAAGTTCTCTAGTAACACTGTCGTTCATCGATATGATTGCTGAAATAGAGCATGTTACAGCATGACTAAAAGGTTTGGTTTGGTTTACATGAACCATGGATTTCTTTAAGAGTAACAGTAAGGGTTTTATAAAGAGAAATGTTTCTTGAATTTTGAAGACTCAAGATAAGAGTCAGAGGGAATTGGGTTTCTTAAGGGCTACAAGTTCAATCAATAGAGTTCAATGGAAATTTAAAACACAATATCTTAACTTAAATACCTAAATAATTCCACCAAATTTCCCTTACAAAAATAAAATTTAAGAACTAAAAATTACCCAACTATGATAAGAGGCAAAATGACACTTGAGATTTTAGTTTTAGTGCCTTACCTTGTGTGCCAAATCAAACTTGACAAACCCCAACTGAATTCTTCAATTTTTTGAACCTAGCAACTTCAAGACTTTAAGTAAACAAGTGTTGTAATGCCCTCAACCCGACCCGATTCGCCATGTCCGGATCTCGAGTATTACTATACAAAATACTTAACTGAATTATCGAAACAATTGACAAATACTTCTTACTGAAAATAATTTTCTTATTATTTTAACTAAAAGATTGAATATCTAAGAACAAAAGAAAGTATTTAAAATAAATTATTACAACAAACTTGTTACAACTTATACAATATAAAAGTTTGTTATAGATGGACTCTTAGGGCGTAACCCTAAACTACACCACTTTCCCATTGTATGCATAATAACCCACTTCGTCAGTACCTTGGTGTACTCCTGGCATCGTCCCTCTTGGCGAATTCTTCCTATATGCCTAAAAAAACAACAAACATTATAAGTTCAAGAGAAATTAGTGAGCTTTATCCCCAAAAGTACATTGGCATATACTTTATCTTATTTGAAGAACATCTGTGCTCCAACTACCCTTCTGAACCAATTACTTCCATTTCGGGCAAATACTATTACAATTTTGGTATACACTTACTCGCCAATTTTCATACTCTAAACTTATCAATGTACCATCCAAAAGAAAATGTCTTCAGAGCCCAATTGATACAAATCATCTCTTAATACACAAACTTACTCCAGAACAGTTGCTCACAGATATTAATCATTGACGGATACATACACATTTTGTGAATACTTGCGCAGATCTGAATACCATTAAACTACTAGTCAAATAATACCTTAGTTCGATTCCATACAAACTCTCACTGATAATGTACTACACAGATCATTCAAATGAATTCCACATCATTTTATTTCGCAACCCTAGATACTCAGGATAATGATAACTCAAATTCCATATGATTTCAGAAGAAGACATTATACAACTCAAATATAGCATATTCCAGATAAATGAGATTCAACCATTACCTAAATCAGACGAACTTGAACTGAAAATTTCTTATGTATTCCATAACCATGAATACTGACCACCTCCGGACGTACCAATGTCCAAAGTAGAAATCATGCACAAATGATATAGGAAAAACGATATACGTAAGTATACGGGTCAGGTTGTGATATAGTTTACAATGGAGTAGGTGAGTACTCTAAGGATCATACCCAAGGAAGGCGAGCACGAAATTAATCTTAACTCAAACATAAATAGATCTAATTAATATTCAAATCATATTATAGAATGAATAAATAAAAGAGGATTTTTTGGCTAAATTATAATAAAATAATAATGAAAATAAAAGTAACTAAATGAATGGAAAGCAAGAAATCAAATAAGTAAATATCAAATCTAGGCATGGGTGATTAGCTTGCCTTGGTAGTCTTAATCAACTTCTATCTTGGGTTCTCTTATTCAATCAACTAGTCAGTACCCCATCAGGATCTTCCGATACGTCTACTGAAATACTGAGTCGTAAGAACTATTTATCTTCCAACCTCATAGTCTAGACCGGTTCAGGGTTAAGTTGTTCATAGATAGGCCATATCAATTTTAGGTTAATTCCCACCTTGATGACTTCCTATGGTTGTTAGGCCTAAGGTTTAGTTTCTTTCTGTCTTAAACAGTTGATCCGTTAAGAAATCCCTACAAAATATTTAATTACTCATACCTCCATTTGTTAATCCCCCAAAGGAAGATTAGTTCCTCATAGATCTAATAAACATTATGTACTTGAATGAAAGATTGAACATAAAGAACAATTTCAAGAATAAAGTTTAGAAGAAGCCTGATTGTATTGAATTAAAGTGCTGAATCCTCACAGATTTTGATAATAACTTTAAAAGTTGATTTCTTCCCAAAGAGTAAATAACAAGAATGGAAATAAAGGCTAAACCCTAAAGGAAAAGAAAAACTAAAATCTAATGCTAATGAGAAAATTGTACAAAGGAAATGGTCTCCAAAACAAGTGTTAGCTGAGCCTATTTATAGACTTAGGATGGTCATCGTCCTTAACCCTAGGTTAGCTGACGTTCCCGAGCTCAAAGTTGGATTGTGCAGACCAAAATGCCCGTGGCTTGTATTAATTTCCTGTGCAGAGGTGATGTCGTGAAACAATAGGTCCTGTGTCGCGACATTGGGGGTAGTATGTTCATCTTCAGGGTGTCTTCAAGGGTATGTAGCGACATCCTCAAGCTATGTTGCGATATTAAAGGCAGTCTTGGGTTTTTTCAGTTCTACTCTCTATGTTGCGAAATCTAATGCTTCGTGCTGCAACCTAGTGACCATTATTGAGTTAATACGTCTTCTAATGGTCTCCTGCACACTCACAAAACATATTAGCTCACCCTTAGGTCTCATTCGACCCTTAAGGTCAAGAAAAGACTCGAATAACACATTTTATTACACTTAACCAAACTTGTTGAAATGTAATTAAAACATAACTAAAATGCTTATGTTCTAGCTCCCAAAGTGCAAAAACTAGTTTAACTACTACATTGAATTACGACAGATCAAGTACGCCTATTTTCAAAACTAACAGATTACCATGGCAGATACTCGTTTTATCATACAGATACACACTTCTTTTTAGAAATTCCTTTATATAATTCAACCAAATTAACCTTAGATGTTTCATAAGCTTATCATAGAAGTATCTATCATAGAACAATCAGAATTTACCTAGATCTTACTAGAAGGGCGGAAAAGCACACCTTATCAAACAAACTTAGCATAGTACGCCACAACAGCCAAACAGAATACGCTAGAAAGACATCATAAAGATTCACGTTTTTACTGTCTCAACAGACTTTCGCAGAAGGTGCCATGTGTAACACCCCTAGACCCGACCCAGACGTTATGGCCGAATCCGGGAATGTCACATCAAAGGCATAATTCAAAACAATTTTGCTAAGTTAAAATTTAAGGCCTAGAAGCCCAAAATCCTTGAATCTTGTTAAGTAATGATAAAAACCCATATTTTTAGGTATTTCGAAAACCATGTTTAAGAAAATTTATTTAAGTTTAACAATTAAGTAAACAGTTGAACAATGATAACAAAACACAAAATCTAAAGTAAATAGTTGAACAATGATAACAAAACACAAAATCTAAAGTCAAATCGGAGTACAAGGCCTTATTACAACCAGGGAAAATAAAGTAATTAAATTCATGTCCTTTGAAACAAATAAACAAAACTCCTAAGTATCTTGTAGTGTGGCCATCTCCGAGTCCTCTCCCATGTCGAGTCGTCTACTGAGGGTCACCTGAAACATTTAATAAAAGGGTGTGAGTTTCGAAACTCAGTGTGTACGACCCTTGGTAACCAATCAACATGCAAATATCACATTGGGTCTAAGCCCTATCAAATTCGGTGGTCTTGGGCCTTAGCCCGCAATGACCTCACATTACATCAGTATCACATGAATGCAATGCACCCATCCCAAATCCAACCCTGTACTCCATTTCCCTTCCAACCCTACACTCATGTAGGGATATAAATATCAACCCACCCATCCCTACACTCCAAAGGTAGCACCAGCAGCGGCACTACCCAAACGTTGCAGCAAAGTTGCTATAATGGGCTTAAAGCCACCGATGGATCCACGGCCATCAAGCGACTATGCGATCCTCAAATCTTCCTCCGTATCATCAAAACCCACCCAAATGCAACATATATTTCATGAATGCAACATACACAATTTCACACACTAAGGACTTAAGGGTATTTTAGTCATTTCACTACCCAGGGGTATTTCCATAAATCTACTCTACAGGGGTATTTAGGTAATTTTGCAAAACATGGGTATTTTGGAAATTTTGTAAATCAGGGATATTTTGGTAATTCTACAAATCAAGGGTATTTTGGTAATTTTACAAATCAGAGGTATTTTAGTAATTTTGCAAATCCAAGGATATTTTGGAAATTTTCAAACTAAGGGTATTTTGGTAATTTTCAAACTAAGGGTATTTTGGTAATTTTCAAATCAGGGGTATTTTGGTCCCTCTCGGGTTTTAGTTATGAACTTTGGCCCATTAACAAGTCCTTGCGGCTAAAGTGAACAGACACTACGCACTAGGTAGGATTCCAGAGAAAATGAGGTGGGCCACTAGGACCGCTTAAGTACCAAGCTCTCCCTAAATCCAATCCTAGACATGCATATGTCCGTTGCTAGACTCTAACCCAGCGACTTGTCCACAGACATGTTTAATTATTAGGTTAAGTCTTATGCGGTTTAAGAGTTATTCAGAACTAGGCCTAAAATCCATTAAACCCTAGCATACTTGTCAACATCCCCATAAAGCCCATCAAGCCCATTTCACGTTCAATATAACCCATTAAGCCCAAATCATATCCTTATGGCCCATTAGGCCCAAAACAATTCCAGATCATGTAGCATGCATGACTAACTCAATCCATATAACTAAATCAATCAATTTCATCAAACTTAGCCTCAGGGCCCACCGGGCCCATTTAGCCACTTTCGGCTTTTCGGCATTGCCGATATCATATGTGTGTAGTGTTTGTACACACCTGGTTACTGCGACGTGCTATACTATCCTTGGTCTTGAACCTACAACCAACCAACCTTCAATCAATCACCCATACTTAATCAAAATATTTACCAAAAGCTGAAGCCTTACCGTAACCTTACCGTGTGCCACCGGGTTCTAATAGCCCTTCCTTAGCTACTAATCACGAGTATCCCCTAGACCTACACTCACACATACACCATCAAACTCTGAGTGACTCATAATCCACACAAGTCACCCCTATAGATCATACTCACATTCAGCCATAATCGAGTTGAGTACACTTACACTTTGCTAACGATCCTTACCACGCTTGTGATCTCTGAACCTTACTCTTGTTAATACAAGATTAACGATAAAGAGAAGTTAGATAGCCCTTCAGCTTTTAACGAAACACACTAAGGGGTTAACTAAATACTTACCGAATCCACTTTTGATCCTGCGGCCTAGATAGCTACTAAAAGAGATTCGGCTTTTAACCTTGACTGATAGTAGATAACAATCGATTTTTGATGGAGGAACAACCACAAAGATTCGGAACTAATAGGAATTTCAGCAAGGAAAAAAGATGGTGGTAATTCGGCAATGAGAGAATTCGGCTATGGGGGAGAAGAGAAAAGTATTGAAAACTGAAAGAGCCCTTCAAAAGAATTCGGCACAAAGGGATTGGGCTTTAGGAGATTTCAGCAACAAGGCAAGGTATTTTCCTAGGACCCCAGATTCGGCACACACACATTTATATAGCCTATAGCCGAAACTTAGCCACCTCTAAAGTCCAATTCGGCACCACTTCATCCACTGCTAATCTCCTAATTTTTCTCGATGATATCTCCCTTATCCTTCTCCTAAATTCTCTCTACTGATCACTTCTCCTTAGAGTCCCTCTACACGCCACTTCCAGCCTTTTAGAAGCCTAAAATTAAACTCCAAAATAAAACTAAGCTAGCACTCGAACCTCAGACCTCCCTGCATGCATATGTCGCCACCTCTCTACACCCTAGTGGCATCACTTAGCCATTTCACCACAGTATTATTTTTTCCATTTTTCACTTATTTTTATTTAAAAGCCCACTACTCACAACCCTGATTCCTTAATTAATAAATTAAGAATCCTCCACCACAAAACTCGAACCCAGAGCTTTTCCAACATACCTAGACACTCCAAATTCATTAAACCTTTAAAGCCGTCATGTCATTTGTCATTTTCTTGCTCACTTAAAAATTTTATGAGACCCAAAGCCCAATAGGCCTAATTCTTCTAAGACCAAATTCGGGGCGTTACACCATTGGTATCTCCCTCATGGACTTATACCTAATTTCATGTATCATGATCTGGCAATTCGATTTACGCATTACCGAAGGTTACACCATGAACATACATACAGACATATCTTGCCATGGATCTCAGTCATATGGAGTTATACACATCCACTTATCATGATCTGCCTATCTAGTCTTCAACTTACTAGAGGCTACACCATGAGTGTTCTCATATAATACGATGCCATGGGTCTTAACCTCAAGGTCTTACACTTAATTTCATATCGTAATCTTTCAATCTGGTTAGCAATATAACTATCGTACTAGAGGCTTTACAAAGGAACATTTTCTCAACATATATTTACCCATATAATTTCGTATTCCAAACTAAACTCATATTTCTTGTTTATCAAACTTTACATGTATTCTTACCCTTCAACATTCTTTTTTCAACAGAACTTTATACATATCATCATAACCTATATCTCCTATTTACTATACTCATACACTTAAATATTGCAGTTTACATATATATATCTATGCTTCTATTTGAATAGTTTGCATAAGATATTCAAAATAGAGACTCACTTGATACTCACCTATTGCAGTTCTAAGCTCCAAACTTAGACATCCTTTTCGAACCAGCATCAAAAACTGCTTATAGACCATAGGACCATTATTAAAACTTATTTACATACAATTTACTATCATATCAAACTTTGATAACCCCCATGCCTATACTTACAACTTATTGTTCATATACCACATATAGACTCACTCTTTCAAAAACATCTAACATGTAGAGTTGTAATACTTACCCAAAGATGGAATGGTCACTGATTAAACCAATAATCCTTAACTTCCAACTTAATGAGGAAAGCATACCATTGGATTTAAGAAAAAGAATTAGAAAGTACTCTCAAAGGAAGAAAAAGAACCTTTCTCAAAACCCTTCTCACACATATCAATATGACCCATCCTACTTAGTAGAACTTATCAAGTGTCACACATTTCAGAATTTGTCTTCTTAATGGTCTACAGTTTCTAAGAGAAATATAAATGAGAATCCTGCATTATAAATATCAGACTAGTCTATCTAATTGGTTCCTAACTAGGTTACTTTACAACCTAACTAGCACAGTACTTTAGACAAACAAGGTGTAATACACCCTTTAGCGATAATTCATATTATACCTTCCAAAATTATTCTTCTTATAAAGCACATTACCTTTCGCTTGCCCATATTTTGTGGCGTTTTCTAAGATTTAGGTGACCATAAATGTAATAAAGCCAAAATGACTTAGAAGACTCCTCCATATACAAAAACAAAATAATGTTATCCATAAAAATGGCCTTACATCTTAAAAAGGCTTTCCACATTATGATTGTTCCTCATATCCTTCCAAAATAGGCTATACCAACAATAAAATCAACACTAGATTTGGTTTCCAAAAGGCTTTCCATATTATGAGTGTTCCTCATATCCTTCCAAAATAGTCTATACCAACAATAAAATCAACACTAGATTTGGTTTCCATGAAACACATATTAACCTTGAATCAACGATTCAACTACTCATAAGAAAATGAAGTTAAGGGTTGAGACAAGCCCTTAACAACCTAATTAAATAAAATCATGTTGAATTGGGAGGTTGATACTAGATAGCTTGTTTAAGCTCATTTGCTTATTTTTTTTTTATTTCCTTTCTTATTTGCTTGAATTGGTTCTAAGGTAGCTTCATTTTGGTTATCATTATCCTCTAGCATTTGGTTTCCCCCCACCAATTTATTGTTCTCCTCTACAAGGATTGGCTTTATAGGATTTGTTTCCATGTGCTTCTTATTAGCAACATATTGGCTTCGCATAGAAGGTTTAGACACAACAAAAATAAAAAGTTTATTAGTATTAGGAGCTTCGGGCACAAACTCAAATCTATCTCATTGAAATGGATATAGATTGTTGGTTCTAATTGACATCCTCTACAAAAGTTCAATAAAAGTAAATCACCTTGGTTATGACTCGTTGCAGCAAAAATAGAACTTCTAAATAATTTTTTTTCAACATCAAAATTTGTTTTCAAAACCAAAAACATGTTCATATGCTCTCCATTTCATCTTTTACTAGGTCTTCAATCTCTTGGTCCTCATAAGTACAACTTGGCATAGAATGGCAAATCATCCCACACCTAATACACACCTTGCAAACTTGCTTGTACCTCGATCCATTTTTAAACTACATTATCTCTTTGAATGACAGATCCAGCCCTCTATGGATGCCACAGACAAATTACAACACAAATTCTGAAGAATTTGATATTTCTTAGGGTGTTGCAGCTCAAATCCACCTAGCTATGTGCTATACTATTTGATTTATCCTATTAGCCATAAATGGCTTCAAATTTTCAAATGAAAGTCCCTATATTTGAACCTAAATATGTATGGTAGGGAAAAGTACCAAACTTCGGGTGGAATTTTGGGGTCCACTTAGTGGTCATTAGCAAGGCCCCATTTAGTGCCCAAAGGGCTTCTCTCTGCATTATATGCAAGTTTGACATCCTGTCAAAATGAATGACATAAAAACTATCATCCCTATTGATAACGATTGTATGTCTATGCAAGTTCCACACCCTGTTAACAAGCCTTTGTAGGTACCATGCTAAGAACGCTAGAAAGTCATTCAAATAGGTAATAAAACAATGATCCTATAGGCTCTACTTATTGTAAGATCATCATGATTGAACATGATAATAGACCCTCATCTCACTAGCACATTGTTGATAGGGTATAACCCTGTCCCTATCTCTAAAAGGAATATTATGTTGGAAGCAGGAGGAAGAGAAATAATTTCTAAATAAGATTTTGATGGGGGAAGAGAGAAAAATATTAGGAAGATGAATTTGGAAACACATTTCTACTTATGAATTTATTTTCTTCTTTTACTTTAGAACACTCAACTCTTATAAATTCATTACTACCAAGGGGTATTTATAAGAACTTGCGACATTCCCAAAGATATATAACCTAAGTTCTAAGTACTTTCCCCAAGCATAAAGTAACTTAAGGCTAAGTACATTTCTTATCCATGTCTAAAATCAACTAATAATATACTCATACTTCTAAGTACATAATCTAAAATTATTTCAAATTACAATATTTAACATATTATCCATTTGCAAAGAAGAAGGGACAGTAGAAGAATCAATGGGGAAGGTTGAAGAGGTTGTTTGAAGTGTTTGCATATACCTTTTTACATGCATGGTCCTTTAAATAGGGTTTAAATCTCGATGAGGCCACATTATTAACTTGATTCGAAGAGGCTACATTTTTCAAGTAAGAAATGATGGGGTGTAGCAAAGTGAATCAACACAAAAAAAAAAAAAAAGGAGAAAAGCTCTCAATGAGAGAATCTGCCTCACAATCTTATTAAGATCACATAATATGTTATTTTTTTGCATTCCTATCTCTATCACACAATAGAACAAAACACCAATGTTTAACTATTAATTAATTGTAGTACTAGGTTCGGTTCACCTGTGATATAAACATGATTAAATTCAGTTCTGGATTCTAATTAAAGAAAAACTTCAATCTAAATTATCTTTATTAAATTCAAAAACTAATGCATAAATTATAAACAAAAATATAATCAAAATAACAACTTCATCAACTCTTTCCCGCTCTGGAATATTAATAACCAAGCATAAAAGCAATTAGATCATGCATTAGATATAGTGCCAGAAAAGTCAGATACATATTGTTCATTGGAAGGCTAATACCCTAAAACTAGACGACATTAATATTAATTAGATATGATAACTAAGAAAGTTTTGAGACACAAAAGTTACGTTAAATACGCCCTAAAGTTTTGGTAGCAGTCAATGACTCAAATCTCCATATTTTGCCTTCTCTCATCTGCTTTGTTCTTGCATGCAACTTTCACACATTATCATTTTGTTCCTGCAAAATTTTCGTAGAAGCCCTAAAAGGAATCAGCCCCAGCCCTTCGCCAAATCCCATAATCAGAAAATTTTTACCGTAAGTATTTGCTTACTTACATTGCTGCTACTTCCACAAACGGATGATGCTGCTGGAGAATTTGGGATGTACCGAGCCCACTGTTCCCATTTCCCAGCAAGTCAGAATCAGAATAAGAATCCAAATTGTCATAAAAATTGAAGATAATTAAGCTATAATTTATTATAAACAGGGTGGGTATTCTTAAGTTTTTATTCAGAGAAAAGAAAAATAAAAACCCTCGAGGGCAAGTAGATAGATGAAATAGTATATATGTCTCTTACATTTTTAGCAGCTGCGCTGAAAGCTTCTCGATGGGGTATCTCAGGATTTGCTGCTTTAATGCGCTGTATTTCCTCCCTTTCAATTTGGGAAAAGAATTGATGTGAGAGAGAAAAAAAAACATATAGTATCATAGCAGAAAAAGCAATATATCATTACTTCATAAACCGATTGTAAGCAGATGGAAGCCTGTGTTTCTTCTCGGGGGCTGAAAAAAGAAAAAGAAAGTAGCAGTTTCCAATTAATCGAAACATATTGGAGAAAGAAGGGTTGCAAGAAAATCAAAGGAGTATGATACTATTAGGGGTTTCCATATATATATATACGTTTTACAACAAATGGCGCTTTAGGGGATGATGGCTCGCTCGATGTTGATGAAGATGGCGATGGAAACTGAGTACCTTTCCTGAAATCACCGCAGAAACTCTGCATCTCCTTGACATGAACAAGCTTCATTCCATTACTAATCAAATCAAATCAACTCTTGTCTGTTCTATTTTACTTTGAGGTGTGGAATATAAATGTGCATGCATAATTGTGAAAGGTAATACAAGAATATATAGAAAAGAAATGGAGTTTTGCTTCCTAACTGTAATTGTATGCTAGAACTAATAGTGGCATGCACTTGGTTTCCACCTCTGATGCTTTTATTTCTCTTGGTTTAAAAATGGAAAACGTACCTGGAGAGTGAGGCTGGTTTGGGGATCGAGGCATTGACCTTGCAGTGGAGGTCTGGTGCTGAGAAAAGAAAGGTTACTGCAATGACCACATTTCACTGTCACTGTTTCAAGCAATCTTTTGCATGGGATCCCAACCTATCAAAAACCAATTCAGATCAAGAAAATACAAGAAAATGGGCACACTTACGGAGACATAATAAACATATATGCAAACCCCAAACCAGCATCTTATGAGAACATCAAACACAAAACTTGCAGCTTAATTTCATTATAGATGAGGTTAGCTCCCGAGACCCTAATAATCTATGTACTAGCCAGTAAGGATTTTAATAGCTTGTTGCTTCGCAGCGACTGGCTCTGGTATCAACTGCCGCAATTGATTTCAATAACAGTTCGTTGTATTTGCAGCTACAATAAAAAATAATAATGATAACCATTGAGCTCCATATTGGGAGTGAAATTATACCGCAAGAACAGTGTTGCAGAAGTTGCAGCGGACATAGCAAAGATGCTCGGATTGTGGAACCAAGTCCATCCCAACTTTGTCTTCAAGGTTCATATTATCAAAGAGAGAGGTGTGGTTTTCAGAAGCTTAGGGTTTTCGATAGGAGGAGAGTGGGCTATTGCTAGATGGTGGGTCTTTTTTTTCTTTTTTTTCAAAAGAGGATGGGTTGTTATGGAGGCAAGATCGAGAGTCAAAAAGAAAATCTAGCGTTACTAATATTACTTGTCACAGTACCTGGTACCTGCTCTGCAATTTACGGACACATGCTCCTCCACCAATTTCATTTTTCATTTCTTTTATTTTCTTCAAATATTCAATTTTCATAATTTTTTTCAATTTCATTTCTTGATTTTGGATTTATATCATCTCTTGAAATCTTTTATAAATTATATTAAACTTAAGAAAATATTAAAAAAATTTAAACATTATAAACAAATTATAACATTTTTAAAATTTAAAAAATAATAATTAACAAAATCCAAATTTAATAATCAATTTGAAAAAAATTTCAAATTTTAATCAATTTGAAAAAAATTTCAAATTTTAAGGCTAATGTAGAAAAAAAAATTCAATGATCAAAGTAAAAAAAATGTAGTCAATTATATTTTAATGTAATTAATTATAATTACTTATGCCTAAGCAATCATTCTAAGTAGTGGGTTTGAATGATTTGATTGTAAATGAAGCACATCAGTTATATTTTCTAGTTATCTTTACACAATAATAATATTTAATTTTTTTTCATATATTTTATTTTTAAAATGTAATTATATATATTTTTATTGATCCCCTTTAAATAATCTAAAAAATAATAATAAGAGATAATTTTGATATTTTAAACATTTAACTAAATTACATAAAATTTATTATTAATTATTTATACTAATTTCAACTAAGGGTGTGTTTGATAAATTGTTGCAAATTTTCATGAAAATAAAAAATTTCACATTTAATATTTTAAATGTGTTTGATAATCATTTTAATCTTTTACTTAATATAAAATTGTCAAAAAAAAAGGTGTTGAATAAAACAAGTAAGTAGATAGCTACTTATCACTTAACCTAGAAAAATTCAGTTGATTTTATTTTATTAAAAAATTAAAATAAATTATCCTTGAAAAATTCAGATATTCAAATTACCATATTTATCTTTCATCCAAAAATCTCCAAAATTATATACTTAATAAGATTCAATAAAAGATAAATAATCTTTTAAAAATCAATATTTACTTTTATCAAATGAAATAATTATATTCACCACTTATATTTACTACTTTACCAAAAAAAAAAATTCTAATATAAATTCAGTACTTCAATATTTAGCAGTAAAAATTCTGTACTTAAATTTTCAGTTTATTAGACACACCCTAATTTACATAATATTTATTATTAATCATTGATACTTGACCAAGAACCAACCAATTACGACATTGAATATATGTTAAATATAACATAGGGTATAGCCAAACAAATATGGAATGCTTAAATAATGAGATAAAATTGTACACAATATTTAATTTTCTTGTTAATTTAATTTAGTAATTGTACTACTGATATTTTCTTGAACTAACATATTAGAAAGATTTGGTTTTAAATATTGTTAATTGTTTAGAGAATCTCAAGTATTATTTTTTTCAATATTAATTAGTTTTTTTTAGAATTTAAAATTATATAATTGTGTAGTTGTTATTTATACTACCAAATATAATATATAAATTATGACATAATTATACTTTGTCATTCAAACATAATGACTTATTTATACTACCAAATATAATATAAAAGTTATGACATAATTTAGACTATCAAATATAATATAGTATTTTACTTTATTTGGGCCTTTAATCTTAAAGAAAAAGTCATTTTAGCTCTCTATTCAATTTTTGGCATCTTTTAGCCATTGAACTTGTGTTATTGTCAACCAAAAATGGATGAAAAAGTTAATATTTGTTAACATTGCTAATGTGGCATCCATGAGTAAACGTTAACAATTAATTAATTTTTTTAAAAAAATATTTTATTGGAATTGTTAAAAAATCTAAAATTTATTTAAAAACAAAAATTTTAATAATATTCTATAATATAAAAATTATTAGAATTGCAAATAGATTGTATGAAGCAACAAATTCTCAAAGATTGGATGGAATCGAATCAACTAATCGGATTCCCTGATTTAAAGAGATTGCCCGAATAACTTGGAAACATATCTTGAGATTCATGACTTATCCTGGACTTTATGAAGATATTATCATTGTTGATTGTGTTGCTATTTTTTTATTATTATTGTAATTGATTTTTATCTTAACAAGTTTTAAACTCTTATATATTGAAAGGCTTGTATAGGTAAAAGTGTGTGGAAAATTTTAGCATTTATATTATTATTTACAGTTTGGTTTTTTAGTGGATTTTATAAGTAAACAAATGAGTAACTTGAATCAATAAATAGATACTTAGACATGAGTGATCTAGATCTTTAGGTGCAAAGGTGAGGTTACCTGTAACCTCCCCAACTCAACCTAGACGTTAGGCCCGAATTCGAAAGATTATATTAACCATCGGAATGGCCAGTATGCTATTAAAGTTTATAAAATAGTCATATTAAAAAAATTGTTTAATTTATAAGAAAACTTAATTAAATTTTTAGAAAAACTCATGAACTAATAAAAATCAATTAAGTTATACGTTTTCATATAATGGTGATTTCCTTTGAAACTTAGCTAATTCCTAATTTATTTATTACCCAAAATTCAGTTATAACCTAGCAGCGGAAAAAATATTCAATATAGTTTTTAATAAAATTCGGGGCTATCTAATTAATATTCATAATATGATATCCTAAACTCAAATTAAATGACATGCAAGCTATGTATAAAAAAAAACTCAAATCCTATGTCTCATGCCACAGTTCAAAATAAAATAATACAAACTCTGAATAATAGAATTATCGAATAAAAAGCCTAAAATATTTTAATAAATAAAACCAAGCCGAGACCTTTCGGATGTCGTGTCTGCGTCTTAACCTAGTGAGTTATCTGTAGAGAATGAAACAAGTAGTGAGTGAGCTATGAAGCTCAATGTGAGTTCCATTACAAGCAAATTAGCTCAAATGACTAAGCATACAGAAACACGACACATAGAGTAACCCACAATAGTAATTTCAGATTATTGATATTTCAAATCACTCAATAGTATATGTATGTGTATATATATATATATATATGACATCTTAGAAATCTCAAAATTGCATGCACATGCTTTTATGAATGCAATACAGTTTTCGTTTAACAAAAATGGTCCTATGGGAGTTCCCCTGAACTCCAACCACCTACACACCTGGTTGTTGTTTTAACCACCAATGGTTTGCAGATAAACTATTAATGGTTGTGGACACAAAAAAAAAAAACACCGCGAATGGAATTTGCTTATGGCTGTGAGTACACAGCAAAATAATGCAGATAAAATCTGCCACTGGTTGTGGATGCACAACATGTTTGCAGGTAAGAGCTGCCAACAGATTGTGGATGCTAGCATAATTGCAATTAGGGAAAAACACTACCAACGATTGTGGGTGCACAGCAAGTTTGCAAATGACCTACCAATACTTTCTTCGTATATGTCGTCCCACCTTATGTAATGCAATAAAGTATATTCAAAACAAATCAATGTGGTAGCATTTAATATGCTTTTAACAAAACAACACGGTAACAATTATTATGCTTCTAACTAATCAATTCAATAGCAAAAGATATGCTTATCATGTGTTCGGTTTAACAGTAACATCAGTCATGCTGAACATACAATCAGTAGTATAGATACATTAGGCATATATTATTCACATAACATGCATATACAATAATAGTTCAGTTAATTAGAACATGCATTCCAATATTCATATTCTGGAAAATTCAATTGAAAGAAATAAAGTTCTAAAAATAGTTCGGGGACTACCTAGAGACTAAATTGAACAAATTATAAAATTCTAGGCAAAACTGTAAAATGTGAGAAATAGGGGTTACACAACCGTGTGGCCAAGCCATGTGAGAGGGTTGAAACTGTGTGGAGGGGTTACATGGTCGTGTAATAGACTGTGGTCGTGTGGATTTTGCAAAATTAAGCCACAAAGGAGACACAATCATATGGCAAGTTGTGTGAGATTCGAACTAGCCTAGGGTTTCGGAGGCACATGGTTGTATGAAGGGCTGTGTGGTCCATATGTCCGTGTGGCAGATTGTGTGGCCCTAATCCTAGACACGGTTTGCCTCGATTCGCTTGTAAGAGAACACACACCTTTCATCGGAAGCCTGAACGACTACAATCAAGTCTGATCTGACACACCTAAAACAAGTCCTTCAAATGACGTATTCACATGAATTAGCAATTGATTTCAACATTTGATAAGATTAATGGAAAGATCCGGCAAGAATTGCAAGATAACGTAATCAGATTAAAAGATTAGTGTGGATCGATGCTATTTTAGATTTTATAAGTTTTACTAATTGAAATGAGAATACTTACTAAACTTTTGACGAATATTTGGGGCTATGGACGATAAATTTGAAAACTGGTAGAAAAGTAGTTTAACGAAAATTGATTATGATTCGAGAAAAGCAAAAATAATTCTTAGCAATAAAATGGAAGTATGATGAAAAGAAAATGGGAGAAAAGGAAATAAGAAGATATATAGAAAATAAGGAACAATTCTAATTGGAATGAAAAACAAAACAAAACCCTAATGTCATTAGGACAATAAGGACTAAATACTTAGGGTTTTCAAACTTCAGGGGGTTGCATGGTAATCTTCCATTGCTACCTAAATAAAAAGAAATAAAGGGGGTTTTGGGGTAGTTCAAACACAAGTCTCCAAAGGAGAGACGCAAGCATGTAACCATTAGGCCTAGGGCTATTTCTTGTTAAGTTTTCACTCCTAATGATATATATTTTAGTGTGGTTTTTATCTTAGTTTGCTGAAATTAAAAAGAAAAAAAATGGAAGAGGAATGGTTTGAACCTAAGATCTCTAAAGAGTGCACAAACTACTTAATTATCAAGCCTATTCAATTTCTTTGGTTTTTTTTCAATTAACCTCTTTGGGGCGTGACATTACCAAACCGATGTGTCACTACAACAAAAAAGGCCTATAGCGACACTTATGGGGCGACACTATCGTAAGTGTTGGAATAGACTGGCCAACATACGCTTTAGCCAACTCTTTTATAAGGGTTGGGATATGCATGCCTAAGGCAACGCTTAAATAAGAGTTGGCTTTGTCTAGTCCTAAGACGACAGTTTTGGGGCGACACTTTCCTAAGTGTTGGGATAGACTTGCCAACATACACTTTAGCCAACTCTTTGTATAAGGGTTGTGATATGTATGCCTAAGGCAACACTTGAGTAAGAGTTGGCTTTTGTGTAGTCCTAAGACGACAGTTTTGGGGCGACACTTTCCTAAGTGTTGGGATAGACTTGCCAATATACGCTTTGGCCAACTCTTTTTATAAGGGTTGGGATATGTATGCCTAAGGCAACGCTTGAGTAAGAGTTGACTTTTGTGTAGTCCTAAGACGACAGTTTTGGGGCGACACTTTCCTAAGTGTTGGGATAGACTACACTTTTGCCAACTCTTTGTATAAGAGTTGGGATATGTATCCCTAAGGCAACACTTGAATAAAAGTTGGCTTTTGTGTAGTCCTAAGATGACACTTTTGTGGCGACACTTTCCTAAGTGTTGGGATAGACTATGCTTTAGCCAACTCTTTGTATAAGGGTTGGGATATGTATGCCTAAAGGCAACACTTGAATAAGAGTTGGCTTTTGTCTAGTCCTAAGACGACAGTTTTGGGGCGGCACTTTCCTAAGTGTTGGGATAGACTATGCTTTGGCCAACTCTTTGTATAAAGGTTGGGATATGTATGCCTAAGGCAACGCTTGAATAAGAGTTGGCTTTTGTGTAGTCCTAAGATGACACTTTTGTGGCGACACTTTCTTAAGTGTTGTGATAGACTACGCTTTAGCCAACTCTTTGTATAAGGGTTGGGATATGTATGCCTAAGGTAACACTTGAATAAGAGTTGGCTTTTGTCTAGTCCTAAGACGACAATTTTGGGGCGACACTTTCCTAAGTGTTGAGATAGACTTGTCAGCATACGCTCTGGCTAACTCTTTGTATAAAGGTGTAACGTCCCAAATTTCCTTAATTCTGGCTTTTTTTAAATGTGTAACACCAAAAAATTGGATTTAAAATATGAATATTCTTAAAATTTCACATAATCAGTTTGTGAATAATTATATATATTCAAATTAAAAAAAAACTTAATAGCTTCGAGTGTGAATAAGGTTTTTAATAAAAATGCCGCAAAAAATCAATTTAGTTTAGGGTTTAAGGTTTAGTGTTTAGATTTTAAGGTTTATGAATTATAGTTTATTGTTTAAGGTTTTAAGGTTTTGTATTTATGGGTTTGGGGTTTCAGATTTTAGGATTTTGTGATTATGGGTTTGGGGTTTAGGATTTTAGGGGTTTTTCAATATAAATGTTTCAAAATTTATGTTATATATATTAAAAATTTTAATCATAAATAAGATAAATATAAATTATTATTTTTCAAATAATAAAATATCAAAATGGGATAAATCCCAAAAGCATACATGAACAATGGTTTAATGTGCAATTGAATATATGAACTTTAATTTGATCCAGTTCTTGTAAATTATTAACACAATTATTGATATAACATAATTTGAAACAAAATTAATTTAGGGAAACAAAATTAAAATTAAAAAAATTGGTAACCCATGCATCTCTAGAGAAACAAAATTAATTAGTAAATTGAAAATGTTATTTAAATTTCCTAAAATATTGAAAGAATATATAATATTAAAAATTTATCTAATTAATTTATGGTTTAAGGTCTGGAGTTAAGGGTTTAGGGGTTTGTAGTTTATGGGACATGGTTTCGAGTTTAGGGTTCTAATATTTAAGGGTTATGGTTTATGGTTTAGAGTGAGTGTTTTAGAATTTAGGGTTTAGAATTATAAGGTTTAGGGTAGATCAAATGAAGATGGGAGTGAAGGAGAGGCCAATACTACTAAAGAACGGTTTGGTCTGTAAATCAGTTAACCGACGTTAATCAGAACTGAGCTATTTTTATCAAGACTTTTCATCCTTATTTGTAGGGTTCTTAGAATGTCATATGTTCATGCTCGTGTTAGGAATCGAACTAATCTAATTAGAATTAATCAGTTCGGTTTGACCAGGTTTTTCGGTTTCTCATTCATTGTTAGGCTGGATAATGATACCATTCTAGAAATCAATTTACTATTTAAGTGTTGGTCAATGATGTTTGAACCGGATAATATTGATTGGTCGGATTGGGAGCCAGCCGGGGTTACTAGTCTGAAGAATGGCTTTGATTCGGTTAGACCAGTAACTGGCATGGACCGATTAAATTGACAGTTGAATTGGGGTTTTTATTTTTTAATTTTTAACGATTTTTTAATTTAACCGGTCGGATTGGTGAATTGGTGGCTGAACTAGTTCGGTTTAAAAAACATTAGTGTTGGTTTGTTTAGTTATTCGATTTAGAAATTAAAAAAGAAACCTAAAAATCAACCACACAATCATGTCCAAATTAAAATACACATCACTAATTAAGCATTCTTGATAAAAACTGATGTGGGGACAGAGTGCTCAAATTTAAGCTTCTCATTTTGTATAAATATTGAGATTTATATTTAGCTTAGATCTTTCAATATGTCGGTTTTGTCCAATGTTATTATGGTCTAGGAAAGTCATGATTGAGTCATGTTTTACATGTTTATTTTTATACTTATACTCGCTCAATAAAAAAGAATTACCTTATCAAATAAGGTGAAAGTTTAACAAATTTCTATTTTAGTCTTTGTAGTATTAAATGGATCTATTTATTCATTGTGTTATTAAATAAATTTAAATTGAAATAGAGTTCATATTTACTGTTTAAAATAATATTATTTATTGTTTTTTTATAGTTTTGTAAATGAAATTTTTGTTTTTTTTAACTGAATTGGAATTAAAAAAATATTTTTTATATTACAAATGTTAATTATGATACAATTTAGATTTATTTAATTGGTTTAAATAGTATAAAGAATATGTTTTTTACAAGACGGTGTGATTTTGTAATTTGATTTATTTATCCCAAAATTTCAAATGAAATCTCTTTTTTTCTTTCCCTCTTTTTCCCGAAATTGTTTCCCACCTGAAATCTCTTCTTTTTCACACTTTGTATTGTATATTAAAACAGGATAAAACCCGAGCCCTAAACTCATTTCTTTTAAAACTCCCCATCTAATGTCAGACAATCTTCCGGAATCCGAGAGAAGTAAAATTGTATGCAGTCCCCAGCCCTGATTGCTGCAAGGTAAAATAGGATATTCTTATTTTCTTCCTTCCATTCTCATAATTTTCCGGGGGCTGTTTGGAATGAAAGAAATTTCTGCTCGTTTTCGGGCTACTGTTCGAAGAGAGGGGGAGAGGAGAGCTAATTGCATGCTTGGTTTGACTCGGTTGGGAGCTGATTTTGTCAAGAAATTCGATTATTGAAGGAAAAAATTCCTCTTCCAGCCGTCTAAAGGAAAAGGCAGCAGCAAGAGGGGGAAAGAGCTTGTTCAAGGCTAGGCTCGGCTTGAAATTTCTGGTGAGTACTTGAATCCAAAACTTTAAAATTTTTGTGCATTTTAATACTTAAAAATTGTTGATTTTGGCTGGAAGTTTATTGGGACTATACACTTGCTTATTTGGTTGTTTAAAGAAAAATTAAATAAAAGTTAAACAATTTGATGCTAGTTGTTTGAGTTGTATATGGTACATGGTAGTTAAATCAGCATATTGTATTGAGGTTTGAAATTAATGTATGTACTATTCAGAATAAAAGAAAAACAGAAGAGATTAATGTTGAGTTAATTGTTGATAACCGTTGTTAAGAATGCTCAATTTTAAGTATGAAATTGCTGAACTAAATATACTTAAATTTGTTGAGGACAGGACTGCTACTAGTTGAAATAATATGGAATTATGAGAGGTTAAATGCCAACTTTGGCTTCTGTCCAAATGCTGGACTTTCAGCTTTTAATTTCCTTATTTAAAGATGTTTTAAACTTGCTAATAATGCAACAATTGTATATGTTATTTACTTAATTAAATAAATGATAGTGAGTTCTTTACATTTTCTTCCTTGGTTGTTTTTGTTGCATCTTTATGTTCGCATGAGTGATGGAATTAAGTAAAATTTTAGTGAAATTTCTGGCTTTCGCGGGAACTGCTGAAGCATTTAATTTGCATGCATGCTGTCTAATTTCTTACCTGTTTATGTGGTCTGATCGATGGTTGTTTATTGCTGCCCAAATAATAATTAAAGATCATTCAAGTGATCAGGAAATTAAAATGGTCTGAACAATGTGAAACTAAATTGTTGAATATTAACTAATGATGTTCTAATGGATGTAAATTTATGATGTTAGTAAGCTGAAAATTTAGGTGTTATGTGCTGCAAATTATCATGTCTGAAGCTGGTCCAAATGCTGAACTTTAGGTATTTAAATGTTGTAATTTATCATGTTTGAAGTTGGTATTTGAATAACTAAATATTGCTTATTGGATTAAATGAATTTAGCTTGACAGATTTGATCAACAGCTCGTTTGGAGCTTGGTATTCTCTTGAATTCTTTTTTTTTTCTCTTTCATTTTGAGATCACGGGCCATAATGGATGGCGTCCAGGTAGAGAAACAGGTTCATGAACCTACTTCATAACTTAAACTCAACTCCTATTTGCTAGATTCACATGGTTGACACATGCACTTGATATTTGATAAAAAGACATTAGTTTCTTTCATTATTATTAGGTATCTCAAGGTTCATCAGGATAGACAGTTCTTATTACAGAATAGTGAAAGGATGCTAAATATATATTTCATCTGAAGACAGAGAGCTCATGCTGTTTCTAGTTTTCATTTTTAACTTCTCCAGCTGTCTTGCAGGTATGAAGGCGTTTCAGAAAAATTTCTATCTTCTCCTGTTCCAAAGCTCTTACTTTTAGCTGGCACTGATAGACTAGACAGGTAGCCTCATTAGATTTTTATTACTCTGTCTATTTAATTTTAGAAACCTTTCGTTTTTTTCTAGTTCTATATACCAGGGTTTTTGTCTACTACCATAGATAGACAAGTACCTTTAGTGGTGTTTACTATTATATCATTTTCGATATTTGAGGTACAATGGTTTATGTTGGTCCAATTCTTCATTTTTCATGATACATTTATGTCCAGGTCACATAAATGGACATGGGTATCAAGGTTTGGTCCTCCAAATATACTATAAGTTAAAAAATAAGTTGAACATTACTTACCCTTGACTCATAGTTGTCTGATATTATTCTTGAAAGATGTTCAATGGAAGTTTTTCTAATTTTTTGGCATTAGGTGCAAATGTAACAAATGATAGATTCTTAAGGATA
This sequence comes from Gossypium australe, assembly GCA_005393395.2. Lineage (NCBI taxonomy): Eukaryota > Viridiplantae > Streptophyta > Magnoliopsida > Malvales > Malvaceae > Gossypium > Gossypium australe. The sequence continues at coordinate 64,393,300 of CM016616.1, read as the reverse complement.
TAGCATATTCTTTACTCTTGGTTAACAATTTGTTAACTTCTTTGCATTTTTTTTTGGGGTAACAGGGCGCTCACAATAGGTCAAATGCAAGGCAAGTTTCAAATGGTGGTTGTTAAACATACAGGGCATGCTATACAGGTTCACATCAATTATATTTCCTCGGATGTTCTTTTTGGCATATTTATTTATCTTTAATTTCAACTTCTAAATATTGAATTTGTAGGAGGATGTACTCGATGAATTTGCTACCTTGATAATCAATTTTATATCTCGTAACCGCATTGGGCCTCATGGAGTTGAGGTTTGTATCTTGTTTCTGAATAAATTGTTTGGGAGAAGGTTCCCTAATTGTACTCCACTGTCGTTTAATTACTTTAATGCAGGCTACAGGACAGGATTATGAGAAGGAAAAACTTAACGAAAGGAATTGAAGTTTTTTGGGGCTACCTTCGTAGAAATAAAAGATCAACAGAGTTTCTTGGAATTGAAGTTGCAGTTTCAAAATGTATTAGCTTTATGTAGTACAACATCAATATCAATGTCCATCATCTTAGGTAGTTTTTTATTTGTTCACTTTTGTACATTGAGTTGAATGTTAGTAGTATACATTTCAGCTAAATGTTAGTATATTTTAATTGTTGGATCGATTTTTGTAGTGAATATTCAATATTTATTTAATTTTAATTTTAATTTTATATTTTTTAGTTGTATTTAAAGCACAATTCCTATCATTGTTCACTGTAAATATTATAAAAATATATTAATATGAAATAAAAAAATTACATCATACGTGTCTATCCCAATCTTTTTAAGGTTACTTTAGACGGGTTTATCCTAACATTTTTTAAAGGTTGCCTTAGACAAGATTTATCCCAACCTTTTTAAGGTTGCCTTAGACGAGTCTATCCCAATCCTTTTTAAAGGTTGCCTTAGACATGGTCTATCCCAACTTGTTTAAGGTTGCCTTAGATAAGTCTATCCCAACCTTTTTTATAGGTTGTCTTAGACAAGGTCTATCCCAACCTTTTTAAGGTTGCCTTAGACGGCTTTATCCCAACTGTTTTTAAAAGTTGCCTTAGACAAGGTCTATCCCAACTTTTTTAAGGTTGCCTTAGACGACTCTATCTCAACCGTTTTTAAAAGTTGCCTTAGACAAGGTCTATCCCAACTTTTTTAAGGTTGCCTTAGACGACTCTATCTCAACCGTTTTTAAAAGTTGCCTTAGACAAGAACTATACCAACCTTTTTAAGGTTGCCTTAAACATGTCTATAACAACCTTTTTCAAAGATTGGACTTGACTAGGTCTTTCCCAACCTTTTTTAAAGGTCGGTATTGACTAAACTTTTCACAACCCTTCAATAAACGTCGGCTTATGTTGACTTATAGCGATGCTTTTGAAAAAGCGTCGCAATGCATATACCAACCCCACTATATACGACCATTTTGGAAGCGTCGGACGAAGCGTCGCGAAACCTATGGCAATCTTTTTTGCGTCGTCTTATGTCAAAAAAGTGTCGCTATAGGACTGTTTTGTTGTAGTGTGTATGAGGACTTAAATCACTTAGTGTATGAGGTTGAAAGATATTGGGTTATGCCTTTGAACAAAGCTTCATAGACATAGAAAAATCAAATTGTGTAAACAATTGTATTGTGTTCATCTTTGTTCTTTCATATTGAGAAAAGCAGTTAGCATTGTTTGTAGATTGCTTCCTATTCTTGCAAGTTTCGATTGATTGTTACAAAAATCAATGATAAGATATACGTTTAAATAATAACATAAAGATGGTGATGGCATTAACATAAAAAAATGAATTAATCTAAAATTCTATTAATAAATTATTTAATAAAATTTTTATTTTATTAGAGATAAATGTCAAAACTATACATGAACTTCATTTAATGTGCAATATTATTCATGAAAATTTGATTTGATTCAATTTTAAAAAATCATTAACATTATTATTAATGTAACACCATTTTATGTTTACACATTGCACAAATAAATAATTATATTTATCTAATATGAAATTTATTTATTTATTTCTTTAAGTATGTATTATTGAATTAAAATTAAAGTTTCATATATACATTTGAACCACAATAAAAGTTCATAGGTAGTTTTAGATTTATCCCTTTTTATTTATAACATTTAAAATCTAATATTTTTACCATCAATATTAATATATAATATTTACTTAATTATAGTTTATTATATAATAAAATTTAATAATTTATTAATTTATTATGATAATAAAATTTTTATTATACTACATACAAATAATTAAATAACATAAATGTTTTGTCAACTATTATAATTTAGAAAAAAGAATAAAGTTTTATTGTGGAATATCATCTCCTAAATAATAAAATATATAATTTTAAAAAATTTAAAAGAACTCAAAAGTATATTAAAATTAAAAATTATGAAAAATTAAAAAATATATAGAAAAATGTAAAAAACCTTAATTAAGATTTTCATTAATTTCTTTTCGTACCAATCTTAATTTTTTTTTCTCTCTAAAGTTTTTAGGGAAAAGGTTTCAAAAATTTAAAAGATTATATGTATAGGGTCAACATTTTTTATAACAGCCTTGTTTATTTGTTAAAATTTTGAATGTCATAGAGATTACACACCTATAACAACATTTGATATTTAGGTGATATTTTTTAATTTTAAAATTAAAAAATTATATGTTAATAATATTATTAATTAGTGAGATTAGAGAATATCTTTAATAAAATTTATAAATGTGATTCCATTTATTTAAAACTATTTTTATTTAATAAGATGTGATTAATATATTCTTTTTGTAAAATTTAAATATTTTATTAAAATATTATTTAAATAAAATTTATGATTTCCATTGCACTTAGAATAGAACTAATTTGACGAAGTAGTTTAGTAAAAAATATACTTTGTAGTTAATGATTGTTGTTATAAATGAAAAATTGTTATGAAAAGTAAAAATAAGACATTAAAATTGATTATAAGACAAACTTGACTATATATATTCTAAAATAAGATGTTACTATAGAGGGTGAATATTATATAGAGAATTGACTGAAATAAGAAATTTCAAATATTTCAATCTTTTCATGTTATTTGGTTTGAGAATTTAAAATGGTGAAGAAACAAGTGAGTTTTAAGAATACAAGTGTTTATGGGAAGTGAGATAGAAATCAGAGGAAAAATAAATAAATCGAGAGATGTTGTTACTGAATAAGAATCAAAGAGAAATTGAAAGGACATTATGAGTAAATGTTTGTTTGGAAGTACTGGGCTGGGAATTATGAGTGTTTAATTTTTGTTCAGTTTTATGATGGAAGTCTGATAATAAGGTTGCTCGTGAATTTGGGTACAGTTTTTTAAATTGATTAATTCCATTGCAGAGAGGACACCAGAATTCGTTGTAGATGATGCCCATTTTCTTGCTACAAATGTTTTTTTTTTTTAATAGATGTTATGATATTAGGATATTATTCTTTAAGAATATTTAAATTTATTGTAAGGAATATATTATATATCTGATTTTTACCTGCTGTGTCTTGAGGCCTATGAATAAGATTGAATGAGATTATCTTATTCTTCTCATATATTTTTTTAATTTAATAATTTTCTTAAATAATAAATCTTTCCAAAAATAGTTTTATAACTTTCATTTGTATATTTAAAAATATTTTCTGCTTTTTAATATATATCTGTAGTTTTCTTTTTTCAAATTATGTATATATTTTTAGATTATATATATATATATATATTAATTTTTAGTATTATTTTAAGATGTCATATCATTAAAACTTAATACTATTATAAAAAAAATTATTGCATAATCAAATACAAATTTAAATATAAACTTAAGATGTTAAAAAATAGATACCAACTTCTTTAAAAAAGAAATGAAATTAAATTAAATTAAATAGAGATAACTTATTTCCTTTTATCTCTTTTAAAAATGGATCCTACTTTCGTACCTATCTTTCATAACTCATGGAGATGACATACACTAATATATATATATATATATATATAACAAAATACCAAAGCCAAATATTTTATAAAACCAAAAAACTAATATTAGATCCTCAAACTTAAATTCCATTGAATTCTAAATACTAAACTTTTTCTTATTCTAATCCCATTTAAATAATTTTATTTGATTTAAGATATATTGTCCTATTATAAGATAAAGACTTAACCTTGAAAACTCATTTTTATTTAATTTTAATATATATATATATATATATATTTCCTTTTACTAAATTATTTATAATTTTTTACAAATTTAAATGATACTTGTGTTGAATATTTTTATAATATTTATTTTTATTTAATACTTTGTAATATTTTAATAATTTATTTTTTAAAATCAATCATTTTTCCAAACAAAACAATTACAAATATTAACATTTTAAAAATCTAAAAATTTTTAAAATTTTTCGTCAACTACATTCTATAATTGCCCTATGAATTTATTGTTTTCTAGTTGTCATTATAATTTTTTTCTCAATATTTTTATCATTATAATTGATTACATGTTGATTGAATAGTTATTGTCTAATAGTTCAATGTTATGAATTTTTTTTTAACTACCAAAAACAAATATTATGATTTTTAAGTATGGAAAAAAAATATTTATCACATTAATCACTATTAATTTAGTGCTATAAAAGCTCTTTAAATGGTATAAGATTTCTCTGATGAATTTTTCTCCGACCCTTATGAATTTGTTTAATTTTTAATTATTAATTTAATATATTATTATAATTTTATCTTTTTTTATTTAAATTTCAATTAACAATAAGGGTAATTTTGTTAATTTAAAAGTTTATTATATAGAGAAGTATTATAGATTATATATTATAGATAAAACTAGTTATGTGGTGAAAACGTAAAAAATTCTCTTTGCCCACGTAGATGAATACGGAACATTTTTTTTAAAAAAATATATATAAGTATACGACAAAATTTGAACAACAAATATAACTAACGTGATTCAAATCCAAATCATACTTGAGGCGGTGAACACCTTAACCATTAGGCCATCACATGGGGTTCAATACGGAACAATCTTTTTTAGTGTGAATCAATAATAATAAAAAAAGAAATACTGTTTTGTAATTTCAAAAGGTTTTGGATTTAATCTTTATGCTTCCATACGGTCATTCTTAATGTATATATTTTTCAAATTTTCAAATTTTAGTTTTCACCAAATGATAATAGTTAAATTCATTAAGTTCTGCTATTTCCAAAATTTAATGCACCAAATATATATTATTATATGTGTAATGCCACATAAACTTGTTATTTCTACATAGTCCTCGCTAAAACTTCAATTACTAGATTAATGATGATAGTTGTGTCCAAACTTAAATTTTTAAATTCAAAAAATATAGGAACTTAAAATGATCTAATTTGAGAATATGTACCAAAACTACAATTGTACTCATAGCACATGATTGATAATTGAATTTAGGCATAATGACTTATTTGATTTTTAAACTTTACAAAAAAAAAATCATTTAGTCATTTATTTAATTTTTTGCCTCTTTTAGCCCTTGAACTTGTATTTTTTGTCAAATCATGCCAAAAAGGATGGAAAAATTAACATTTGTTAACTTTTCTAACGTCGTAATCCACGTGAATGTCAAGTCAGAAATTAATTAAAAAAATTTTAAAAATATTTTTATATGTTGTAATAACTTTAATAAATTTTAATTTTAATTTAAATTTTTTTTGATAATTTTTTGAATTTTTTAAATTAAAAAAATAATTAATTGTTGATGTGGCAATTCACGTGTATAAAGTTAACTTTACAAGTTTAAGAGCTACAGAGGCGAAAAATTAAATGAATGGCCAAAATGATTTTTTTTTTTAAAAGTTGAAGGGTTAAATAAGTCATTGTACTTGTATTTAATCAAATAGATTTAACTAATATTGTCTGGGTTAGTACTAAAATTTTAAATGTTGAAAAAGTACAAGGGCTAAAATGATTCAAATTAAAGCATAGAGACTAAAATTACAACTTTTGCAAAATATAGAAACTAAAACTGATCAAACTAAAGCACAAAAGACTAAATCCACATCTTTTACAAATTACAGTGAAAAAAACAACCAAAACTTGAAAAGAATCCTAAATAAAATTTGTATGGGGCTATCTTTTAACCGGATCTTCCGTATTATTGATGTATATCTTACTCCAATAAATACAATAAAGTAAAAAGGAACAAAACAAGCTCTCAAAAGCTCTCAAGACTCAGATCATCGTATCATAAGTTTCAGATGGATACACAGAGAAGACAAGTGACCAAGTCCCTTGAGTGTTGAGCATGTATGGTAATCGGAATCAAGTCATCAAAACTATACATCATTCACAATATCTTGAAACCAAGTGTTTTCATTACAGCCAGACAGTAGTTACTAGGTAGAGCCAATGGCGATGGGAACCTAGTTTGGGACAGTGTGAAAAAGATAGTGAAGAGATGGGGTCCTGCCCAAGCATTCCATCTTTTGTGGGTGCAATGTAAAACAAGGAAACCTGAAAGAGACCGATGCTACAATCACATGTCAATGTCACACACGCACACTGTCGTCGGTGGGAGTAGTGTACTATATACAATGAAATTTATAGGAAGAAGAGGGGGAGGGGGGACACTGAGGAAAAATGGGGGTAGGGGTTCCCTGTCTTTTTGTGATGGGACGATTCCTCAATTTCCATACTTGGTAACAATGGTGGTTTGACACTCGGTTTCTTCACCTTTCTGTGCTGGTATAACTCGACTTTCCCAAGGCTAAAGGGTGCTTTTGCACTCAAGGGTTATTACTCTTCTATCTCCCAACGTACATGCTGGTTTTGCTTTTCATCACTGCATTCTGCCTTGGGTTTCTCCCAAACTTAATACGCATTTGTTGTTTGCCACGAGTTTCCCCTAATTTCCTTGATATCCACCATTACTTGATGACTCATTTCGCACGTATAGAGTCCTATTGATTAACGAATATGGGCACAATCATTGGATCTAACTTCACTCTCTTTCTTACCCATATCAGGAAACTTTTCAACTGTGATTGGACTCCTCTTTGGCACTAGCTTCCAAGGTTACGATTAGGTTGGTTCGGATCAAATACTACCATTACTGATTGGCCAATTATAATAAACACATCAAACTTACTAATACGTTTATTATCATCGACTCATTGCATGATTGCAAATTGTTGTACATGATCGGCAATTTTACTTGTGTATATAGTATTATATTATCTGTCTATTCAAAACTTATCATAATTTTAGCAAACTTAAAATGGGCTCCTACTTTAGCCATGTTCATGCCCTGTGTTTATATAATAAGAATCAAACTTTTGCCTTTAGGACAAGCAATGATATACAATCAAGGTTGTTATATCGTTGTGTATATATACACATATACTCCATTTCGATTTATAGACTATGCTGGCAGAAAGTTTAACCTGCTTTTACCATGCTTTGATATTATTTGTGGCTTGGAACCTTTTCAGACGAGGCTTCTTTGTTATGTAACATGTTTTTTTTTTTAAGAATTAAAAGTTACATCGTCTATTTGATGATCCAAGTCTATTCCTATTTGATAAATTGAGAGGTATCTAGGTAAAGCACCCTCAACAATGACTGAATTATTAGTGTAATTAGTTAGTCGGACACCAATTCACTTTAAAAATTAATTTAAATATTCTTTTTTTTTAAATAAGTAATATATTATAATAGTATTTTTTCCTTTCAATAAAGATAAAATCTCAAAAAAAAAAAATCACTTAGAAATATAGTATTAACGTTTGGACTTAAAACCTTAAAGTATTAATAAAGAAATTCAACCGCTTTAAATGGGTATTATGTATATTTTTTATAATGTATTTTCTTTTACGAATGTCATAATGTTACATAATCTAATTTTAATTAAATTATTTAACTGAATTTAGTGTTATAAGTCAAGTCACAAAAACACAATAAACTTTAAACTAAATATTAATAAAAGTGTACTTCTAACTTTTTCCTTTACAAAATTTAAACATTTAAAATATTATATTATTTTCTAATGAATTTTTAAAAATTAATATCCATGTCTGTTAAAAAAATTACCCATGAATTTTTTTAAGGATAATTATTTTTAAAAAAATACTATTTTACTCTTATCAATATATATTTTTAAAATTTTTTATTTAAAGAAAAAGTAATTTTTTTATGCAAAAAGTGGATGCCATGAGTTATACTATGAAACATCTTTAATGGCCGACCAGTTCGAGGTGACATATTTGTTTTATGTGTTTGAGATAGAGAGACGCTAACTTTCCAAAATATTTAAAAAATAGAAGAAATGATTGTAAGCTTCGTTTTCTTTAAAAAATATATTTTGAAAAAAATATTTAAAAAAGTTTACATTTAAAATTTAAATATTTAGTCGTAAAAGAGTGTTTTTTAAAATATAAAATATTTATTTTAAACATGATATTTTAAATTAAAATATACATTTAAATGATAATAAATTAATTATGGTTTTTTAATAAGAATATAATAAATTATTAATATATATTTAGTATTGGAATATAATTTTTAAATATTTTAAGAAAATATAAAATCATTTGTAAATTTTAATTTTAATATTCAAACCATATTTTTGATATTAAAATATAACTATTACAAATTCAAATATATTATATATTATACATTTGAAATAAATTTAAAGGGAAATAATTATATATCAATATAAATATTAAAAAAATACATTGTATGATCAATGAAGGTTAAACACGTCACTTTGACTCTAAAAGTGTTTTATTAAACTAAAAAGCTACAAACTATAACTTTTGTGTTTGGGTTTAAAAGTATTTTTGAAGTTATTTGTTTAGCATTACTTATAGCTCCGAAAGTTCTCTCGACCCTAAAGGTGTTTTTGAAAAGTAACGATGAACAAATCATTAGTTTAGTATGAGTTTTAATTATCTATACCACTATAAAGTATTTAATTGAATTTGATATCACAAAATCAAGTAATACCTAACTCAATGGTGAATTATTAATTGAAATTGTTGCTACCTTAAGTCGCTTGTTTGTTGAGATGCAAAACAATAATGCAAGTTCTAGACTGTAGTGGCCATTACGGCTTAGCATTGCGAAAACTATGCAAACAAAAAACACAATGAACGCTAAGGTTTGTTTACGAGGTTCAATTTCCTTACGTTTGCGGAGTGATCTACCATAAATCGATATGATAAATTAAGTCCTTTTTGACACTTAATGAGCTTGTATTCAAGCGTTTTATGGTCTTATTTTGCACTTTTCAATATTTATTAGATTTGTACGTTAGTGTGTTTTGTGACCAAAATGGAAAAATCTTGCCCTTTGGAGTTTATTGATTAATTTTAACTTGTGTAGGAGGTGACTAAGGTCAAAACTTGAAGAAACTTTGTTGCTATCCTCCAAGTCGCAACACTAAACCCATGGTGTCGCAACACTAAAGCTGTCTCTTACCCTGGGAGTTTGAATTTCAAGAACTATCACGCTGTAGGTGAACTAGTGATGGAGTCGTGACACTGAGAGCATGGAGTCGCGACATTGTGTTGCTAAAGTCGTGACATCAAGGGCAGTCACCAATGTCGAGGGATCCCAACTATCTAAGAAGCCAAAGTCACGACATTAGGGACCAGAGTCGTGACACTGATGCTGCCAAATTGATCTGGGTGAATGTTGTTGGCAAGGTCGCTACACCAATGCCTAGATGTTGCAACATTGAGGCTCAACGAGCAAAAAATTGCAAGGATTGTAACACCCCAAACCCAACCTAAACATTATGGCTAGATCTCGAGAAGTTACCATGATTCCCTTTGAAAATCCATAAATCAGTTAGGATTGTAGAAATAATGAAAGCTTTGATAAAACAATTTCAATTTTTATATGAAAATAACTTCCTTAATTTGTTAATTCTGTTGATTAAATTATATTTATAAAATGCTTATATTTGCAGCGGAACTCTTAGTTAAGTTCAGTTTGGAAAATGCAGTCTGAATTTTGAAAACCCTATGTTTTGTCGATTGTACAATTATGATTTTTAAAACGTTTAAACGGTTTAAAATAGAAAATAAATGTCCAAAAACAAAAACAATCCCAAATGTCTGAAGCAGCCCAACAGTTCCAAAACAGAATAAACCAGGTTTTTAAATAGCAAAAATTAAGAGTATTTAACCGAGCTCTTGTCGCACTGACCATCTTATGCTTGAGGATTACCTGAGAATCAAACAACCAGAAAATGAGTTTACAAGCTCAGTATGGAACTTACCTAATATTTAAAAAATAGATACAATTACAGACAAGCTTTCAGATATCAATTAAATGGATTTAATAAACAGAAACATATGTATATCAGATACAGATTAATTTTCCTACCCCCATCCACTTTACACCATCTCCGGCCATCCTTACACACCAATTAGGGTATTAAATACCCAACTAGCCCTACACACCAGTTAGTGTCTATATGACGCTTTTCAGAATGTTTGCAGCCTAGCTGCCAGATCAATAGGCAATATATCGCCAAATATAGATATATGCTGTTGTGCCACTAAATTAGGCAGATAAATTAAACTTCCATCACTTCATGCATATGCAAAACTAGACAAATATCACATACGTATATGACAAACATGTTTTTCTTATCAGATTTAGATCACACTTAGCATATAACAAATCATGTTATAACATATAACATACTAATCATGCGTACATAAATCGTATTTAACACTAACAAAACATCAAATATCATGATTTGTAGCCCAATTTGTACCCTACGGACCCTACAGAAGGCATACATTCGACTCGTACGATGAATACGGCCATAGAGAAAAATTTCAGAGTTTAGGCCTACACGCCCGTGTGGCCCACACGACCTAATTGGCCTAGACTGTGTGGTGCACACTGATTGGCACACGGTCTGTCACAAGGCCACACACAACCATGTGGCATCGACAAACCAATTTTTTAGCTTTCAGTCATTCACGATTTTTCGAGTTTTCGTTACACATCTGATCTGATTTTGATACAAAACCAACCACGATAATTCGAGAACCTAAAAACGTAAATTTAATCATCGATTAAAAATGATTTCCCACACCCGATTCACTAATCATTATTACCAACAACAAGTTTTAACAAAGAAATTCAACTTTAAACCTCAAATTGGATCATTACCCTCAAGCAAACAGTAGCCCACCAACGATTCTAGGTCGCCGAAGGATTAATTGCCTCGTCAAATTCATCTAGAAACTCAAACAATTAACAACAAAATTCATACACCAATAAAATAACATTCGTGCGTGAGGAATAACCAAACTTTAACAACGAAAACTAGTTACTTACGCTAAGATTAACCACAAAGAAAACCCCTTTTCAAAAATCCCTCTATTGATTAAAACAAGATTGGCGAAACAACAACGACCACAAATTCGAAAAGAACATCATATTTTTTAACTATCTTATTTAAAAAAAAATTCATGATAACAACTCATCAAATTCTGATAATTACTCAGCTTTTCAAGAGTTTGAATTTAATTTAAACTTATTCACATGTATGACACAGAGCATGAAAATAAAAATAGTTCCACTTGCTCGCACAGGAACTTGAACACAAGACCAAAAGGTAAGCTGAAGCCTTACCACTGAATCAGCAAGCTCATTCTTATCATAGGTGGAGCGAAAATAATACTTAAGCCTAACGAACAGAGATAGAGATAGGAACAAAATAACAAAATTTTCCAAGAGTGATATTTGAACCCATGACCTCAAACACACCATCAAGGCTATTAACCACAAAAGTAGATACTTAATTATTACAAAATTAAACAAATCAAATATTCAAATTTTGGGGACGATACAACTCTCACCCCTAAAAGAAACTTCAGCTTAGAAAATTTACTTGATTCAAACATATGTGGGTATTACTGTTGAATCGAGTCCTCAGGTTCCCAAGTGGCGTCTTCGGTGCTATGATTCTGCCACAAAACTTTAAACAAATGAGTGGTCTTCCTCCTCAAGACCTTAACCTCTCGACTCCTCCTTGAAGGTCAAATCCAATCTTACCTCAATCTCCTCAACATATACAATATGAGATGGGTCAGACCGATACTGTCTCAACATAAAGACGTGGAACATATCGTGAATATGATCTAACTTTGGAGGTAGCTCTAACTGATAGGCAACCGATCCAACACGTTTCCGAATTCGATAAGGCCCAATGAACCTAGGGCTTAACTTGCCCTTATGTCCAAACCGAAGAACTTTCTTCAATGGGGATACCTTAAGAAAAACTTGGTCACCCAAAGAAAACTCAATATCTCTCCTCCTCAGATCTGAATAAGAATTTTGTCTATCAGAAGCTGCCTTAAGACGATCCTGAATCGTTCTAACCTTATCCTTAGTCTCAGAAACCAACTCAAGACCCATAATCCACCTCTCACCTAACTCAGTCCAACATAAATGTGTACAACACTTACAACTATAAAGAGCCTCGTAAGGTGCCATCTGAATACTGGATCGAAAGCTATTATTATAAGCAAACTCAGCCAGTGGCAGAAACTCCTCCTAACTACCACGGAAGTCGATTGCATAACTCCGTACGCTATCCTCCAGAATCTGAATCACTCTCTTAGATTGCGTATTAGTTTAAGAATGGAACTCAGTATTGAAGTCCAACCGAGTACCCAGAGCCTCATGAATTTTCTTCCAAAACTAAGAAGTGAAACGAGGGTCCCTATTAGAGATAATCAAGATCGGAACCCCATAAAGTCTAACGATCTCAAAAGTGTATAGCCTAGCCAATTTCTGTAGAGAATAGTCTGTCCTGACCGGAAAAAAGTGAGCAGACTTGGTCAAACAATCTATGATGACCCAAACAAAATCCTTCTTAGTGGGTGTCAAGGGCAACCCACTAACGAAGTCCATAGTCACACGCTCCTATTTCCAAAGGGGAATCCTAACCGGTTGAAGCAAACTTGAAGGCAGTTGGTGCTCAGCCTTAACTTGCTGGCACGTCAAACAAAAAAGAGACGAAATTAGTTACCTCTTATTTCAAAGCCACCAGTATAACTCTCGGAGATCTCGATACATCTTATTTCCACTGGGATACTTATCATAGGGGCTATTATGTGCTTCTTGCAGAATAGATTACCTTAACTCAACATCGATAGGCACACAAACTCGACCTCTGAAACATAGAACCCCATCACTATTAAACCCAAAATCAGAAGTCCCACATTCTTTAACCTATCAAAATCGCAAAATCAAAGAATCATCCACTAACTGCTTAACCTGAATCTGATTAATCCAAGTTGACTTAACTTGCAACTCGACTAATAGATTACCATCATCAAATAGACTTAGGCGAGCAAACATTGGCCTCAAATTAGACATCAATCTACGACTAAGAGCATCGGCCACAACATTGGCTTTACCGGGAATATACTCAATGGTGCAATCATAGTTCTCAAGCAACTCAACCCATATACGTTACCTAATGTTCAACTCCTTCTAAGTAATGAGATACTTGATGCTCTTTTGATCATTGTAAATGATTCACCTCTCACCATACAAATAATGCCTCTAAATTTTCAAAGTGAAGACAACCACAGCCAACTCAAGGTTGTGCGTGGGATAGTTGCCTTCGTGTGACTTAAGTTGTCGGAATGTGTAAGCCACTACCTTACCATCTTGCATCAGAACACAACCAAACCCGATGTGAGAAGCATCACTATAAACCATAAAATCTTTATCGAATTCAGACTGTATCAAAATGGGTGCCTAAGTCAAAACATATTTGAGTTTCTCAAAGTTTGATTGTTGCTCATAGGTCTATAGAAAAGATGTGTTTTTATGCAATAACTTAGTTAGAGGAGGTGGGATAAACGAGAATCCCTCAATAAATTTTTGATAATACCCTGCTAAATCTAGAAAGCTTTGGATCTCAGGCATATTCCTAAGTTGTTTCCACTCAAGTACAACCTCAATCTTTTTAGGGTTTACACGGATAGCCTTAGTAGATACCACATCCCAGAAAAATGACCTCCCTTAACCAGAACTCACACTTGTAAACTTAGCGTAGAACTTTTTCTTGCTAAGTATTTGCAAAACTACTTTAAGATGTTCTTCGTGATCATCCTCTGTCTTAGAGTATGCCAAAATATCACCGATGAAAACCATGATGAACTGATCCAAATACAGTTGGAAAACCCGATTCATAAGATCCATGAATGCAGTCGGAGTATTCGGCAAATTGAATGGCATAACTAGGAACTCGTAGTGCCCATAACGAGTCTTAAAGGCGGTCTTATGTACATAAACCTCTTTAACCTTTAACTGATGATACCCAGAACAAAGATGAATGTTTGAGAATACAGATGCCCCACAAAACTGATCGAACAAGTCGCCAATCCTCAGAAGTGGGTACTTACTCTTTACCATCAATTTATTCAGTTGGCGGTAATCTACACACATTCTCATAGTACCATCTTTCTTTTTCACGAAAAAAACTAGTGTTCCCCACAGGGACACACTAGGCCTGATGAACCCTCGATCGAGAAGTTCTAAAGTTGAGCTTTCAATTCCATAAGCTCCTTCAGTGCCATGTGGTAGGGAGCAATAGACACTGGAGTTGTACCTGGTAAAATCTCAATACCGAACTCAACCTCCCTATCCGGAGGCAACCATGGCAATTCTTTAATAAAGACATCCGAAAGTTATCTAATAGTTCAAATTTCCCCAAAAGAAGATTCCACAGAGCTTGAGTTATGCACATAAGCCAAAAATGTCTCACACCCTTTTCGAACTAACTTTTCGGCTACTAGAGTGGAGATCACGTTGGAGAGGTAATTTTGACGCCCACTGATCATGATAATTACCATATCATCCTTAGATATCAGAGTTACCCTCTTTATAGCACAACCTAAGTTGACTCGATGCTCCAAAAGCCAGTCCATTCCCAGTATCAAATCAAACTCCCCAAATGATAACTCCATCAGATTAGTTGGAAACACAACACCTTATATCTCCAACGGACACCTCTTATAAATCCTATTAACCTATACTGATTGACCCAATAGACTAATTATAGAAACCTCACCAAAAGTACTCTCAACCAGAATTCCCAGATTTATAGAAATAATACTAGCTATATATGAGTGAGTTGAGCCAATATCTATTAGTGCAAAATATGAAACAAAATTAATATAAAACGTACTTACTATAACATCAGCGATGCCCTTGCCCTCATGGTGCCTTGCCGCATAAATCAAAGCAGACTACCTAGCCTTAGTTTGATTAGCACCTCTGCCTGGTGCCCTTTGGCCCCTACTGAGACCTTTATCATCTATGGTCAGACCACGACCCCTAGGTGGTTGTTGAATTGCCCTCTGAGGCTGAACCAAACCCAGGGTTGGAGCTTGCACCTGATCAGAACTGAGTAGACAATCCTTAATGCGGTGCTCCATAAATCCGCATCATAGACAAGCTCTCAATCACCTCCAAAACTCGCCCAGATGGCGCCTACCACAATCCCCACACAACTGAATCTAAGAAGTAGCAATCAGTGCCTCAATTCGTAGAGGCCTAGTAAACCTGTCCCATTTCTTAGGTCGCTAAACAGAGCTAGAAGGTGTCAAATTCCTCTTATTTTTACTCTGGCCCCTCTCTTTCTCTCTCCTTTCGCACTCCGCACGCTTTATATCTTTAGTGATCTTAGCTTTCTCCACCAAAGTTTCGGAGACTCGCTCCATCTATGGAGCCACCAACACCTTAATATCATATCTCAACCCCTCCTCAAATTGGATGCTCTTATCATAGTAAGTCGCTATTAAACCACAAGCATATTTGCTTAGCCTAAAAAATTTGGCCTCATACTCAACCACAGTCCTATCTCCCTGAGATAGCCTTATAAACTCGCATTTACGGGCCTCTACATAACTCGTCCCCATGTACTTGCTCTAGAAGGAGTTTTAGAAGTAATCCCAAGTTATTCGCCCAGGCTGAGTACCCTCCTCAATAGTCAGCCACCACTGATAAGCCTCATTGTGAAGCAAGGACACTACACCCTTTAGTTTCTATTCAGGAGTTTAGTCTAAGTCATTCATAATCCTTTCTATGGCCACCAACCAATACTTGGCCAAAGTCGGTGCGACCCCAATGATGCAACTAAAGAACTCTACTCCATTGGAACAGAGTCGTTCAGTTACCAACCCTCAGCTCCTAGATCCATAATGGGTCCCAGCGACCCTCTCAAGAACTCTCAACATGGCTTTGGACAATGCGTCTTCCCCAGCCGTTGAGTTTGAGACCCTATCTCAGCAGTAGGCGTACCCATAGTCTCGCTCATATCTAGATTAGGCATATTGCCTATCGAGGATGACTCAGTTTGAGCCCCTCTTTGGAGCCCACAACACCCACTGTTAACACGTCCACGAGTTCCACGCGTACTCATTGTAAGTTATCTACATTTCCAGAATTTTATGTATCAACTTTGAAGTTTGTTATCAAATAATTTATGTCAAGAATTTTATCAAAAGATTTTACAGAGTTGTTATAATCTTTAACTACACCAGAGTAATTCTAATATCATAGTGTTTTTATAAACTAAAAGTTCAGCTAAGGTAGAAGTACTTACAGGATCAGCGTCGGGCACTCTATATTCTATAAACCCATTTTTCATATTTAGTCATAAATAACATTTTGTTTAAAAAAACACTTTTTACAAAAAAAAAAATTAAACCCAAAAAATAATATCCCGAGTTTTTAACCTAGGCTCTGATACCACCAAATGTAACACCCCAAACACGGTCTAGATGTTTACGGCCAGATCTGAAGAGGTTACCATGATTCCCTTTGAAAATTTAGAAATCAGTTGGGCTTGTAGAAATAAGGCAAGCTTTGATAAAACAATTACGATTTTCAAATGAAAATAACTTCTTTACTTAATTCGTTAATTCTGTCAATAAAATTATATTTACAAAAGGCTTATGTTTGCAGCAGAACTCTTAGTTAAAATCAGTTTGGAAAACATTGTTTAAATTTTAAAAACCCAACATTTTGCCGATTGTACAATTATGATTTTAAAATGTTTAAATGGTTTAAAATAGAAAATAAAAGTCCAAAAAAAAAAAAACAATCCCAAATGTCCAGTGCAGTCCAACAGTTACAAAACAGAATAAACCAGATTTTTAAATAGCACAAATTAAGAGTGTTTAACCAAGATCCTGTCTCACCAACTCGTCCTACGTCTAAGGATTACCTAAGAATTAAACAAACAGAGAATGAACTTGCAAGCTCAGTGTGTAGCTTAAAATTTAAATAGTAAATACAATTCCAGACATGTTTTCAGATATCAATCAGACGAATTTAATAAACAGAAACAGATGCATATCATATACAGATTAATTTTCCTACCCCTATCCGCTACACACCATCTTTGACCATCCCTACGCACCAATTAGGGTATTAAATACCCAACCAGCCCTACACACTTTTCAGAATGTTTACAACCTAGTTGCCAGATCAATAGGCGATATATCGCCAAATACAAATATACATGACTGTGCCACTAAGTAGGTAGATAATTTAAACTTCCACCACTTCCTCCATAAACATATCTCTCATCCCAATGCATATGCAAAACTAGACAGATATCACATACATATATGACTTACATGTTTTTTATATGAGATTCAGATCACACTTAGCATATAACAAATCAGACTATCACATATAACAAACTAATCATGTGTACATAAATCGTATTTAACACTAACAGAACATCAAATATCTTGATTTGTAGCCCAATTTTTACCATACGACTCTATGAATGGTTTACATTTGACTCGTACGACGAATATGACCCTAGGAAAAAAATTCAGAGTTTGGGCTGTCATGTCCGTATGGCCCACACGGCCTGATAGACGATCTCACACACGCCCGTGTGGCCCGCACACTCATATGGCCTACACGACCCAATTGGCCCAAATTGTGTGGCTTACACACGGCTCGGCACACTGCCCTGTGGCATCGATAGTCCAAGTTTTCGGCTTCCAGCCATTCGCGACTTTTTGGGTTTTTGTTACACACCTTATTTGATTTTGATGAGAAACCAACCATGATACTTCGAGAACCTCATAAAGTTAATTAAATCATCAATTAAAAATTATTCCCCACACCCGATTCACTAATCACTATTACCAACAACAAGTTTTAACAAAGAGATTCGACCTTAAACTTCAAATTGAATCCTTACCCTTAAGCAAACAACAACCTACCAACGATTCTAGGTTGCCGGAGGATTAATCGCCTCGTCAACTTCACCTAGAAACTCAAACAATTAACAACAAAATTCATACACCGATAAAACGACATTCGTGCGTAAGGAATAACCAAATTTAAAAAACAAAAACTAATTACTTACGCTAAGATTAACCATGAACAAAACCTATTTTCAAAAATCCTGCTATTGATCAAAACAAGATTGGTGACACAACGTCCACAAATCCAAAAAGAACAGAAAAGAAACAATAGGAAAATAGAGAAAGAAAAGGGAAAGAAAATGAAACTAATAGGAGAACAAAGAAAAAAGAATAGAAACGATTGAAAGTGGGAAAGAACAAAATGAACGTGAGAAAAAAAAACATGAAAGAAATGAGAGAAAATTTGCGAAGAAAATTAAAAAAATAATCTTGTAATTAATCCCCTTTTTTTAACTATCTTATTTTTTTTTAAAAATTCATGATAACAACCCAGATTTTCAAGAGTTTGAATTTAATCTAAACTTATCCACATGGATGACAGAAAGCATGAAAATAAAAATATTTCCAATTGCTCACACAGAAACTCAAACACATGATCAAAGGGTAAGCTGAAGCTTTACCACTAAACCAAGAAGTTCATTCGTATCATAAGTGGAGCGAAAATAATACTTAAGCCTCACAAACAAAGATAATGATAGAAACAAAAATTATAAAATTTTCCAAGAGTAAGATTTGAACCCATGACCTCAAACACACCATCAAGGCCTTTAACCACATAAACAAATACTTAATTATGAAAGGGACAAGTTTGACCTAGTGAAAGGGACAATTTTGTCCATTCTAGGTCAAACTTATTAACACTATAAATAAAACTTTTAAACATGTTTTAGGGAGCTTTTTTTCATTATTTGATTAATTTTAGAATAGAGGCCGTTTTTTTTATTTATTTATTTATTGCAATTCTTATTTCTTCCCAACTCAAAGGTGCATTCTTGTAACTTTGAGTTTTTTACTTTTAATCTTAATCGAGTTTAGTTAGCTTTTCATCAAAGTTTACAATTGAATAATCAAAATCACGAGATCTTTTGTTTACCCACCATTTCAACTAGGGGTGTTCAATCGGTTAACCAAACTGAACTAGCATTAACTGAATTAACTAAACTTTTTAAACCCTTAACCGTTAATTGAACTATAACATTTTAAAAAAAATAACCGAATCGAACTATTTTGGTTACTTTGGTCAGTTAACCAAATTAACCGAAGTTTTTATGTTTTTGTTTTTTTTTTGTTTGTTAAAACAAGTATAAAACATATCAAAAAATAAATTGGTAATTTTCATTTAACCGAATTAACCAAAATCAACTGAATTATCCAAAATTAACTGAAATTTTAAGTCTTGAAACACTACATAATTAAAAACACTACATAAGTCTTGAAATTAACACATAATTAAAATGTATTAGTCTTTAATATTCTTCATTTGCATCCATTTCTACTCTCCAAATGATCTCCATTTGCATTATACCTACAAAATGTGTGCAAACAATGAGTATATAATAGGAATATATTCATTAAAAAGATCAAATAATATTAACAAAAGAATCAATCGTAAGTTAACAAGAATAGGATAGCAAGAAACCTTTCAACTCACGAAAGCTTATGAATTTAGGGTAGGCTCTAATGCATTCCAAGAAAAGTCTAAACATTAAAATGATTAAATAATTTAATATAGAAGTAATGTGGTAAAAAAATTGAAACTAGTAAATTAAAAATAAATATAACATTTTCATTATTGTCAAGCTCTTGGATTTGTTCTTCAATTTTCTTGATGTCTTCTTTTGATGATGATTTCTTAATCTAATCTTGAGTACAGACAAGAGCTTGTACAATTTTAAGAGTTAAAGAACTCTTAAATTGATCAAGCACACGCCCCCCGGTGCTAAATGCAGATTCTGAAGCAACCGTAGAAACGAGTATAGTTAACACATCTCTGGCCATATTTGAAAGAGTGGGAAATCTAGGGCTATTCACTTTACACCACAATAAAATATCAAAATCTTCAACAAAATTCTCATTAGTCTCAGCTAGATATTATCTAATTCAGACATTTTTTCTCACCACCATTTCTTAACTCACACTTTTTATACAAAGTTTAGATACGCCTTTTCATTTTTTTATTGTGGTTCACCGAGAGAAACATGTGTTGATACACTCCATTGGCTACAAGCACTATGAAGTGGAGGCTTATATTCATCAAACAATTCATACAAAGCTTCTTTCAACTTTTGCATCATTTCACAAGTTGTTTCAACATTAGACATTTCATTAAGTGCAAATTCAAGATACTTCAATTTTTGTCTAGGATCTAAAACAAAATTAACTAATACAAGAAAATTCATCTTATCAATATCACCTATTTATCATATTTTTCTTTCATCTTCATTGCCATAACACTAAATTCAACATCAATATTTGACTAAGCATCTCGTAAAAGGATGTCAATTTCAGAAAGCTCATCAAAAAACAATTTATTGGATGTGACATATGAAGTTTCGGAAACATGCAAAGTGACTTCATAAAAGTGTTACAAGAAATCCCTCAAGTTTCTAACACTAGCCCAATCATCTGCACTAGGCCAACCCGCCTTTTAAGTTCAGCCTTAAAGTTTGTATCTTGCTCCTCAAATCTCTCAAAAGCTCTCTCAAAAGTCTTATTAGTGTCTGAAATGAAGTAGGTCGAGTTCCACCTAGTACAATCATCAATACACAACATCTTCTTGCACTCTATCTTTTCCACCACAACACACTCCTTAAAGTTTTGTAATCTAGTTGGAGGTTGCCTTACATATCTAAGAGCACCCTAGTATCTATATTATTTACATAATTTAATATATAGGTAACATTAAATTCTTCTTTTGTCTACACAATCAGTTTCATGAAATAATATACTGGTAATACTTTTCGTCTACAGGCATTTACCAAAATGCCTTAAAAAACCCAACTCCAAACGCAAAAGAGATAGAAAGTTGCATTTTTTTATGTCAATGATAAATCATAAAAGTAATTTAACTAAAATATATCAAACAATCAAAAATGGAATTTCTTTCTTAAAAAATAGAACCAACCAATTAGTGACATCTAAAGAAACAACCAAATAAAAGAAAGGTTTTTAGAATTTCCCTGTCTTGATTTTACTGGCGATTAAGGGAAGAACGCTGGGGATATAGAGTGTGTAACACCCTTACCCGTATCCGATGCCGGAACAGGGTACGAAGCGTTACCTAACTTAAACACTTGCATACATACAATTTTGAATCATAAAAGTCCATTCAAATATAAAATTTTTCAAATTTCCTCTTAACATCCTTAATATAGGTCTATGAGGCCCAAAAACACATCTTAGAAATGTTTCGAGATCAAATCAAGTTCTTTGGAAAACCTTGGAAAATGTCATTAAAAATAGGGGCATGCACCCGTGTGGAAGTGTGACACGCTCGTGTGACTTGATAACATGGCCATGTGACTATTCGTGTGATTCACACGACCTAAGCGTATAGGGACACACCCGTGACCCACTCTCGTGTGGATTTATTATCTCAATTTGAAACTACAGAGGTTTTCACATGGCTTGACACACGCCCGTGTCTATGGCCCGTGTCCCTCACATGGCCACGATACACCCGTGTCTTATCCCGTGTGCAAAAACCTTGACATTCTGTTTCTGACGTCATCAACCTAATAAGGTCACACGGCCAAGGCACACGCACGTGTCCTTAAACCGTGTGGGGAATTAAATTCCCAAATTCAGGTGCAGACTTTGCAGGCCTGAGCACACGCCCATGGGGCAGACCGTGTGTCACATACAGTCTGGACACACGCTCGTGTGTCTACCAGTGTGGACAAGAACAAGGCTATTTACCAAGCCCTTTTCTGCCGCCCCTATTTGCACTATCATAAGCCACAGTAAGCAACCTATTTATTCATGCATACTTATACCATTTACTCAACCATGCAACTTGCACTTCCATGATAAACATCATCATTTTCAGATATTAATAACAAAAATTAGCCATCAATTATGGCTTTATACAAAATGAATTAAGTGACATTAATAGCCAACATCTTGGATAACCAATATGACATATAACAAAATAACCAAGTTCCTTTACATGCCATACCCAAAATAATCAAACTTTATTATACCAAAAGAATAGCTTGATAGTGTGAACCGAACTCCGATGTCCTACGATCCCTAAGCTAGCTTGGCGATACTACAAGGAAAGGGAAAGGAGAAGGAGTAAGCATAAAGCTTAGTAAGTTTGCATGCAATAGATGACAACATAAAATCTTATGATATATTCATACTTTACTTTAAGTAATAGCACAAGTTCTCAAGCACATTGACATAACTTACTCATGCTTACTCTTACCAATCACATATCATATATCGGACTTATTTCTCGTGAGTATCTCATATGTACCTGTATCACTTCATCACATAACTTTAGCACTTTTACCATCTTGAACATAAACATAACTTTTTACCATATTTAACGTAAATTTAGCTCTTTACCCGTTGAACCGCTTGGAATGTCGAAGGATACCCGAAATTCATCATACAAGTAGTAAGATGCCAATGCCATATCCTAGATAAGGTCTTACATGGGATCACATGTCGTTGCCGATGCCATATCCCAGATATGGTCTTACTCAGAATCTCATATCGATGTCGACGCCATATCTTAGATATGGTCTTATACGAGATCGTATATCGATGCCATGTCCCAGACATGGTCTTACACGATTTTCATATTCGATCCATATCCCAAATATGGTCTTATATAGCATCTCAATTCGGTGCCGAGGCCATGTCCCAGACATGGTCTTATACGGGACCTTACAAACCTCATGTCTTGACGATGGTATCCTCTCACTTCCTAAGGTTCAACCGGGACTTCAACATCATAAATTTTCATCATATTCTCATCGAAACACCATTGATCAATTTCATAGAAATAATATACATCTTCACGAAATGTCAAGCATTTTAAAACATAACTACATGATGTTGAATTATTACACACAAACTTACCTTGGTTCCAAATATGCCAATTTGCAAATCTAGCCCGAAACCTTGCCTTTTCCCCGGTCAAAGTTAATTCCACATTCTTCTTGATCTATAATAACAAATTCACTCATGTAATCACCACATTGATCAAGACATTTCAAAAGTCATACTTTGGCAAAATTATCATTTTGCTCTTAGACTTTCACAAAATTACAGTTTTGCACCTAGGCTCGTAAATCGTTTTTCATCAAATTCCTCATTAACCAAGCCTAGCTGAATATACTTTAAGCTTATAGCAACTCACAATTCCAATTATTTCACATATTTACCATCTATTTTACAACCTTTATAGAAAGGTCCATTTATGTGTTTTCATGGAAACCCCTTTCACAAAAGTTGTTTATTTAACAACCAAGGTTCATTTTCTTCATAAAAATTCAGCAAACAACATAATTGTTTTCATGGAAAAACCCTAGCCTCTCAACCATTTTGCAAAATAGTCCCCTCATTAGCTAGCTTAAGCTACAAGGGTTCTAAAAACACAAAAATCATCAAAAATGATCATCAAGATGACTTACTTGCAAGGATGAGGAGTTTTTGAAAATTTTTAAGCTTCCAAAAATCCTCTTTGGCTGATATTTTCGGTGGAAGATGATGAAGATGAAATGTGATATCATCTTTCTCTTTATTTTATTTTATCTCATCAATTAGTCACCTGATTCACCTACTTTGACCAAATTCTTATTTTCTTGTCCCCTATGGCCGGCCAACCCTTTCCTAAGGGTCTAATTGCATATTAAAGACCTCCAATTTAAGGTTCTATAGCTATTTGGCACTTTTAGCTTGTAGAAAAAAACTTTGCACTTTATGCAATTTAGTCTTTTTTCGCAATTAAGCATGCAATCACTAAAATTAATGCGCCAAAATTTTCATGCACTCATATAATCATGATATAACACATAGACTAACATTAAAAGTAATTTTCTCTGACCTCAGATTAGTGGTTTCAAAATCGCTATTCCGACTAGCCCCTAAATTGGGCTATTACAAGTGAGTAGACAATTGTAGCTTAATGCTATCTCTTCTCCTGACTGCTAGGCAAAGGCCACCTAGCCTAATCAAATCTCCTTAGCATATGCATCACACATCAACTAACAAACATATTTAACAAGAAAGAAACCAGATTTAACAACCAAACACCTCAATTAACAGCATCACACCTGAACGCAAAAGGGGTTCCAGCAATGACGTGAGCAAGACAACAGAAAAGGTGTGTGAGTGAAGTGGCCAGACGGTTGAAGTACATCACTGCGTTAGGTTATGGTGGTCGATGGTGAGGTGGCTGTCAGCAGTCGGCACTCGATAATAGGGAGATTTCAGGGGAAGCTAGATATTTGAGGAGATAAGTGATGAATCGACGATGAAGATGAATGGGAATGAGATTCAAATTATAGATTAGTTGTTAAGATTATAGGATTGGGGATTTTTGTGTTATTTTTTTATTGTAGGTTAGGGATTTTCGAGTTGGGTTAAGGTTATTGGGTTAGGGTTAGTGAGTTATGGATTTTTAACATTGGACTGAGTTTATTGGATAGGCCGGTGGTTGGGGCTTGGGTGGGAAGCGGGCTAACTAGCTAAGCTTGATATATATAATATTGGTTTTTTTTGAAAGTTTGATTAATTCGGTTAATTACTCGATTTCAAATAGAATTAATCGATACCCGAAATTTCAAAAAACCATTAACTGACCTCCGACTGAATTAGATCGGTTAATCGATTGATTAATCAAAGTAGTTCGGTTCTATCGATTAATTCAATTTTAACAGAAATTTGAACACCCCTAATTTCAACAAGCAAAATCAACGACTTCATTGAAAAATTTGAGCAATTTCTAAACTCTTTAAATTTTTGTATTGTTTAATTATTTAAATGAACATAAGAATTATTGAGTATTGTTTGTTTAAGATGAGCATGAACTAAATTCCTTGGGCAGTTGGTTAATTGAACTATTAAACATTTAATTTACAAATTATTAAACATTTAATTTACAAATTAAGGACTAAATTGAATAATCTGGACTAAATTGAATGTAGAAACTTGTAATTGACAACTCTAGGTGAAAACATAGATAAGTGAGACTAGAAGGAGATCTTATTAAGTAAAAATTCAATTGTCCCTTTTTAGTCTAAGTTAGATCGAGAGAATAATTAGACTAAATTGTAATTGGGTAAATTATTAACCGAGAGGCATTGATTAACTGATTAGAAAATTATTCCATCCAATTCCCTAATCCGAGAATTAATTGTCAACATGAAAATTAATCAACTACTACTTTTTTTTGATCAATTTTTTTATAAATTTTGGAATCTTTACAATTAAGTCCTTTAGATATTGTTATAACTTAAACATTCAATTAATGAATTATTGTACTATAGCTTGTTAGATATTAACTATTTAAACTTTTTGGTTTGCGTGATTGTTGCTTTTAATTAAATCTTATCAACCTGTTTCTTGTGGGTTTGATTCTTGGAATAATCCACAAGTGTTCCATTATACGCTTTAAAAACAATACAACCCGACCTATTACATTTGCAAAACACCGCAGATTTTAGTCTTTGTTTGCAATTTTCTCTACTCAGTGCACGTACACCGAGGGACTATCAAGTTGTTGGCACCATTGCCGGGGAGATTTTTGTGTTTGATAATTGAGTTATTTAGTGATAATTTGCATGATTTGTAGCAAGATAAGTAGCAAATTCTAAAATTATAGATACAACGCTTTATTTTTTATGCATTGTTGTATTTTATTTTGTTAAATTTTAGTTTATTTCAATTGTTTAATTTGGTTGAATTTCTTATGGTATTTTCATTTAGTGTATGACTTAGAGTAGAAACAAGTTGCTCCCGTTTGATTCTAAACTGGAAAGAACATTGCAGAACGCAGAATGGGTTATTTCCTAGGGAAGATCAATCATACATTGATCAACCGAAACAAAACCCACTTTTTGAGGAATCACCGTTGCAAAGTCCACAAGTAGAGGAACAAATGACAAATGATACATTGAGGGACTATGCCATGAAAAACTTAGATGCTGTGCGATGCAGTATCAACAAGCCGACGATAAACGCGAATAATTTTGAGATTAGGCTGACAATGATCCAAATTATTCAGGGTAACCTCTAATTTTGGAGGTCGATGGATGAAGACCCCAATCAACACCTTAAGCTCTTCTTAACTCTATGTGATAATTTTAGATATAATGGGGTATCCAATGATTCTATTTGTCTTCGACTCTTCCCTTTTCATTATGTGATGACACGTTCGTGTGGTTAGATTCACAACTTGTAGATTCCATCACTATGTGGGAAGAACTTGCCAATCTATTTCCTGCGAAGTATTTTCCATCTAGCAAGACAATGAAGTTGAGGGTGGACATCACCTGTAACACCCCAAGCCCAGCCTAGAAGTTAGGCCTGAATCTGGCATGTCACATGTAAGTGTTTTTCAAAACCATGTTTCTTGTTGTTAAAACTTGTTTGAGAGTTAAAGCCTCTTTGTTAAAACTCAAAACACTTAAGCAATTGCTATCCACTTGCAAACGTAATTACTTTTAAAACTTTATCTATTGCGGAAGCATATTTAAAATAAATAATTTACGAAAATGTGATGTTTAAAAATTGAGTAGCAGAAGCATTTTGAAAACGTTGGGGAAATGTAACACCCCAAACCCGGCCCACAAGTCCTGACCGAATCTGGTATGTCACTGCGGAAAAACGTTTGAAAAATCTTTTGTCTTTGGAATAGACTTGAAAATTTGGTTAACTTTTGGAAAGTGTGTCTAGTAAAAATTATTTAATAATCTAAGCTTGATTTGAATTAAAACTTTATTATAAGTTGGTATGATATTAATCATTTGTAAAAATATTTCTAAGTATAGTATAAACTTCAACAATAATAAATAAAGTACTTTAAAACAAAAGTGGCTCTTATTACATCCAATAAATACCCAAAACTGATAATATAAAATAATTAAATCAAATAAAACATCTACTGCATAAAATCTGCTTCGGCATGGCCACCTTTGTCTCCACTCCAACCCGGTCCATTAATCACGAATCACCTGCGATGTTTAAAATGTTGGGTGAGTCACACAGACTCAGTGTGTAATTAACCACTGGAATCCACCCACATGCTAACCATACAATAACCCAAGCATCAGATATTACATCTCAGATTCAGTTCATAACACAATCTGGGCTTGGCCCATACTCAGAATACTTATCAAATGATCGGGTAATTAGCCACATACCCTCCACATACTGGGCTTAGCCCATTTCTTGTACAAGTCCACAATCACATATTACCACATGCCACAATTTATGTAAAAATGAATCCCAGCCCAAGCCTAAGGTCCATCCTCTACACACCCCCTTATCCAGCCTACCACACACCAGGGGATTATCAAATCACCCTCTCCTTTTAACTCCACGTGCAATTAAGCACAAAATCCACAACGCGACCTCAGACAGCGCCAATCCACGATGTAGCCGTAGCTAACACCAAAATTACGATGGGACACACAGTCACTCATCAATCCACGATATGGCACGTAGCCTATATCAATCACGATGAGGCACATAGCCACTCATCAACCACGTACTCGAAGTACACCCGTACCTTCTTTTCATAACCCACCCATGCACATGCCACATAAAATATAATCATGATAATGCATGCACATGCTTAATAATATCCACAAGCATACTCATATACAAGCAAGTAATCACATTTCCACAGGTTCGATACTAACCTGATCATCGCTATACCCTTTAAGGGTATTTATGTCACATTCATCACTGCATTGTTAGTAAACACATTATACACATAAAACCCGGAAACAGTAGGCTAGCTACACACCTTATAACCTGCAGTTCTAGACTCTCGATCCCGATGCTATCGTTTAATGAGACTACAGCTATCTGCCTATAGCTTTCTCCCGCTGCTGGCCCACACCCCGGTGGCCAATCCCGAACAGCTGAAACCGCTCTTTTCTTAAACTTTGGGATGGTAGCTTTCCCTTTGCCCTCTTGACTGGCACTCGTATCCATAACGATATCTAATCAACACACGATTAATACAGATCTCAAACGAATAACCATAAACTATACATCTTTACCGAAACGAATTGAGATCCAAAAAGGCATCCCTTTACTCTTGTCGATCTGGCCCTAAAAAGATCATAGCCACCACTCAGTCAACACATAAACATATACAATGGCCTAGGGCCGAATACCAATGGATCACTTACCAACCGAATACTCAAGGGTAAAGTCTTTGCTTGCTTGCTTCCAAATCTCGGAGCCCTTTCTCTAAAAACCGATTGGAAATGCTCTTGCCTTGATTCGTCTTAACTAAACCAAAATGACTAATGGGGAGTTTCGGCTAGGCCTTGAAGAGTTGAAACAAAAGAATTGTTTTATGAAGAAAAGGGGGGTTCAGCCTAAGCAGAGTTTCCAAGAAAAAGTATAAAGGAAGAGAGAAAATAGATGCACCAACTTTCGGCTTTGGCTTCCACAAAATAAAAGAAAAAGAGGAAGTGTTCCTTGACTTGGTTTCGGCAAGAGGCTAAGGGAAGAATTAGAAATAATTTGGCATAAAAGAAATGGGGCTAAAATTCGATTAATGGATGAGCACACCCCTATTTATAGAATTCGGCCACACCTACTAATTCCAATAAATTTGAATTAGTCCACCTCCCTATATTAATCCATTCAAAATAGTTTGAATGGTTTCAACAATTATCCTCACTTAATCCAATAAATAATAATCCTATACTTAAAATAACTAAGTAGATAAATAACTAAAATACTAATAGAAACTTTATCCAATATCACCACTTTAATTCAAAAAAAACAAAGCAAAAGACCACCCAAATACCTTTGGCCGGCCACCAATTCTTCTTTTAATTCTAATCCAAATTCCCTTCCTATTTTAAACTCATATTTTATCACCTAATCCTATTAAAAAAAACAATCCACTAGCAGCCATTATCTCTTATTTCAAATTTAAAACTAACTAAAATAATCCTATATTTATCTAAAATAATAAACTAACAAAAGCTACCCACCAGCCGAATTCAAAAATGATTAAACAACCTTGGTTTAATCCTTATCCAATGAAGCTTCCATGTGCCGCCCCACCTTCAAATTTGCTGCCAAAAAGAATAAAACAAACATAAACTCCAACGCCAATCTCTTGGTTCGAACCTGGGACCTTGCTGCTGTACTCCTCTCCTCCAACGCCCCAGGCCACTCGGCCACATTGAATTTCATGCCATAAAGCCCCAACATTTATCTTTAAACCCTTCCTACTCAAGCCCATAGCCGCATATAAAAAATAAAACACGCCAAAATGCTGCTGCAGCCCCTCGAACTAGCGCCCACGTTCACCTCTAGCTCCTATGTGGCGCACGGGAACCACTCTGCCAAGGTGCTGCTTGTGTCAAAAACACGCCCCAACTCCTTTTAAGGCCTCCTACCTTGTAACGCCAAAATCCAAAAATTAAAACCAGCCTGCTGCCTCTTTGATTCGAACCTAAGACCTTAAGGCGCCACCTTCCCACAGCCCCAAGTAGCGCCTCCATGCCACTCCACCAAATGATTTCTTGTGCCATAACCTTCCAAATAAATTTCTTAAGCCCTCTAAAGCCAAGCTCCCTTTCTTAACCTTAAAATTCAAAATTTTCCTAAGTCATCCCTCTCCTTCTAGGGTTCTTCAAACCCCTCAAAAATTCCTCCCACATGACCATAAGCCTGTTAACCACTCGGGTTATGCTCCAAACGCATAACCCCTAAACCAGGGTGTTACAATTCTACCCCCCTAAAAATAATTTCGTCCCTGAAATTACTTACTACCATGCAATCCTAACTCACTACTCTACGCCTCCGCTGCGCACTCTGATTTTAGTAAATCTATCATGCCTTCTATACACAGTCCTAAGGTTCACATCCAAAGTTCTTATACTTCACTAGCCACACAAGTATGAGCTAACTTCATATAACAAAACCATAATTGGTGCCCCAAAATAAAGAACGTACCTGATATCAAGTCCTTGGCTGACTCGCATCCAATCTTTTAGCACCTCTGCCGGTACCATTTCCTTCACAGCTCAAACCTCGACCTCTCGTTGCCTGAGGACAGTTCTTAACCAAATGGGCCTTCGACCCACACCGGAAACATTTATTACTATTTCCCCAACATTCCCCTGAATGAGTTCTCCCACACTTAACACAGGAATGATTCCAATTCACATCCACTAGTGTACGAACAGGATTCTCGATCCTTGGTCTTTTCTGAACATTACCAAACGATGCTGATGGTCCAACATTTCTCTTATTCTCGTTCCTATTCTTCTCTCGATTTTCTCTTATAGTCTTCTTAACCTCTTCAGTGATCCGAGCTTTCTCCACCAAAATGGCGAAGTCCCTTTCTCTCTGCGGAGCTATCAACTCCCGCAACTCATCTCGCAGCCCATCTTCGAATCGAACACTCCTTTCATAATCAGTAGCCACGATTCCTTTGGCGTACTGACTTAGTCGCACAAACTCAGCTTCATATTCTGCTACCGACTTATTCCCTTGTACTAGATTTAGAAACGCTTTCCTTTGCGAGTCCAAATAACTGGCTCCTACGTACTTTCCTTCAAACTTGGCCTTAAAGTAATCCCAATCCAGTCGATCTGCCGGTACACCTTGTTTGACAGTGAGCCACCAACGATAAGCTTCGTCGCGAAGTAATGAAACAGCACCCTTCAGCTTTTCTTCATTGGTGCAGTCCAAATCGTCCATGATTCTTTCGACTGCTTCTAGCCAATACTCTGCTACATTCGGAGCTACTCCTGACACTCCTCTAAAAATCTCGGCTCCATTCGATCTAAGCCTTTCCGATACTGACTTCCGAGTTCCATTTCCCTTACTAACTCCTGCTACTCGTTCTAGCACTCGTAACATGGCCCGCGATACTGCGTCATCTTCTCCTGTCTGATCTTGCCCCTCTACGTCCACTGCTGGCGGCACTTCACTTTCTGACCCATGGCCAGACCCTATCGGTTCCGATGCTGCCATTCTACCTCTACCGCGTCTCCTAGAACTCATCTCTATCGTCGCGATTTAATCTGATTAACAAGTTTTATGCATTAGAAATTTGGTTCCACTATTTAACCACGAGCATATTTTATGCATGAAAGATTTTAGAAGTAGTTCTTTCGATCACACAAGGGTTCAGTTCGAGTTTACTACTCTAATTCAGAGAATCACTTTCACATTCATCAATAGAGACACCTTCATTTCTCAATGAAGACACATTCATTCCTCCGTAGAGGCACATTCAGTGGTATCTACCACACACATTCACTATTCGGACATTTCTGCCCGTTTCTACCCCAGGGGTATTTTCGTCATTTTCCTACAGGGACATTTTCGTAATAAACCAGAGAAATTTTAAAACTTTAATAAACCAGGACATTTTGAAATTTCCACAACTGGAGGGTATTTCTGAAAATTTGCCAAATTAGAGATACAGCAGAATTTTGGAAACCAGGGGTATTTAGGTAATTTTGTCAATCAGGGTAATTCTGTAAATTTCCAAAGTCAGGGTATTATTTTGAAGTACAGAAAACTGGATACTTTTGCAAAGTGAGAGAATTTTATTAAAATTGGGGTTGAACCGGAAATCTTGAAAGTCAGGGGCATTTTAGTAATTTTCAACACAGGGGTATTTTCGTAGATTCTCCCTAAATCAGGGAATCTTAATATTTGAAACTCAGGATTTTGGTATTTTATGAAGTAAAATCATTTTAATAAAAGTTGAGGGTAGTGTGGTAATTTTACAATACAGGGGCATTTTTGTAATTTTGCCACTAGGGGCATTTTGATAATTTTGGTAAATCGAGAAAACGTTTTTCAAAATCAGATTTAGGGTTTACAACCCAAAGGGGTAAATTTTGGAAATTTTAGAACTAAAGATTTTAAAACAGTAAGGCTAATCCATTTCGGGTTTTAATAATCGGTTTAACCTATGAACAAGTCCTCTTGGTTAAGGTGAACCGTAGCTAGGCACTTAAAGTCTTATGCACGTGTTTGAGTAGACTAGTCCTAGGGTCCAATAGCCCTATCATTCTATTCTACGAGCCCAAATAAACCCATCACAATTCATAATAGTAAAGCACTTCAAAAGTCCGAAGTACTTACCTGGTGGACTTCGGGTCGGAGGTACAGGTGCCATGCCAGAATAACCTGAAATAAAAGCCCATATTTTGAAAAGCCCATTTTTGAAAAATGTTTTTGGGCCCAAAACCCTCAAAGTCGAGTTTTGAACCGGGCTCTGATACCAAACTGTAACACCCCAAACCCGGCCCACAAGTCCTGACCGGATCTGGTATGTCACTGCGGAAAAACGTTTGAAAAATCTTTTGTCTTTGGAATAGACTTGAAAATTTGGTTAACTTTTGGAAAGTGTGTCCAGTAAAAATTATTTAATAATCTAAGCTTGATTTGAATTAAAACTTTATTATAAGTTGGTATGATATTAATCATTTGTAAAAATATTTCTAAGTATAGTATAAACTTCAACAATAATAAATAAAGTACTTTAAAACAAAAGTGGCTCTTATTACATCCAATAAATACCCAAAACTGATAATATAAAATAATTAAATCAAATAAAACATCTACTGCATAAAATCTGCTTCTGCATGGCCACCTTTGTCTCCACTCCAACCCGGTCCATTAATCACGAATCACCTGCGATGTTTAAAAAGTTGGGTGAGTCACACAGACTCAGTGTGTAATTAACCACTGGAATCCACCCACATGCTAACCATACAATAACCCAAGCATCAGATATTACATCTCAGATTCAGTTCATAAAACAATCTGGGCTTAGCCCATACTCAGAATACTTATCAAATGATCGGGTAATTAGCCACATACCCTCCACATACTGGGCTTAGCCCATTTCTTGTACAAGTCCACAATCACATATTACCACATGCCACAATTTATGCAAAAATGAATCCCAGCCCAAGCCTAAGGTCCATCCTCTACACACCCCCTTATCCAGCCTACCACACACCAGGGGATTATCAAATCACCCTCTCCTTTTAACTCCACGTGCAATTAAGCACAAACTCCACAACGCGACCTCAGTTAGTGCCAATCCACGATGTAGCCGTAGCTAACACCAAAATTACGATGGGACACACAGTCACTCATCAATCCACGATATGGCACGTAGCCTATATCAATCACGATGAGGCACATAGCCACTCATCAACCACGTACTCGAAGTACACCCGTACCTTCTTTTCATAACCCACTCATGCACATGCCACATAAAATATAATCATGATAATGCATGCACATGCTTAATAATATCCACAAGCATACTCATATACAAGCAAGTAATCACATTTCCACAGGTTCGATACTAACCTGATCATCGCTATACCCTTTAAGGGTATTTATGTCACATTCATCACTGCATTGTTAGTAAACACATTATACACATAAAACCCGGAAACAGTAGGCTAGCTACACACCTTATAACCTGCAGTTCTAGACTCTCGATCCCGATGCTATTGTTTAATGAGACTACAGCTATCTGCCTATAGCTTTCTCCCGCTGCTGGCCCACACCCCGGTGGCCAATCCCGAACAGCTGAAACCGCTCTTTTCTTAAACTTTGGGATGGGAGCTTTCCCTTTGCCCTCTTGACTGGCACTCGCATCCATAACGATATCTAATCAACACACGATTAATACAGATCTCAAACGAATAACCATAAACTATACATCCTTACCGAAACGAATTGAGATCCAAAAAGGCATCCCTTTACTCTTGTCGATCTGGCCCTAAAAAGATCATAGCCACCACTCAGTCAACACATAAACATATACAATGGCCTAGGGCCGAATACCAATGGATCACTTACCAACCGAATACTCAAGGGTAAAGTCTTTGCTTGCTTGCTTCCAAATCTCGGAGCCCTTTCTCTAAAAACCGATTGGAAATGCTCTTGCCTTGATTCGTCTTAACTAAACCAAAATGACTAATGGGGAGTTTCGGCTAGGCCTTGAAGAGTTGAAACAAAAGAATTGTTTTATGAAGAAAAGGGGGATTCGGCCTAAGCAGAGTTTCCAAGAAAAAGTATAAAGGAAGAGAGAAAATAGATGCACCAACTTTCGGCTTTGGCTTCCACAAAATAAAAGAAAAAGAGGAAGTGTTCCTTGACTTGGTTTCGGCAAGAGGCTAAGGGAAGAATTAGAAATAATTTGGCATAAAAGAAATGGGGCTAAAATTCGATTAAGGGATGAGCACACCCCTATTTATAGAATTCGGCCACACCTACTAATTCCAATAAATTTGAATTAGTCCACCTCCCTATATTAATCCATTCAAAATAGTTTGAATGGTTTCAACAATTATCCTCACTTAATCCAATAAATAATAATCCTATACTTAAAATAACTAAGTAGATAAATAACTAAAATACTAATAGAAACTTTATCCAATATCACCACTTTAATTCAAAAAAAACAAAGCAAAAGACCACCCAAATACCTTTGGCCGGTCACCAATTCTTCTTTTAATTCTAATCCAAATTCCCTTCCTATTTTAAACTCATATTTTATCACCTAATCCTATTAAAAAAACAATCCAGTAGCAGCCATTATCTCTTATTTCAAATTTAAAACTAACTAAAATAATCCTATATTTATCTAAAATAATAAACTAACAAAAGCTACCCACCAGCCGAATTCAAAAATGATTAAACAACCTTGGTTTAATCCTTATCCAATGAAGCTTCCATGTGCCGCCCCACCTTCAAATTTACGGCCAAAAAGAATAAAACAAACATAAACTCCAACGCCAATCTCTTGGTTCGAACCTGGGACCTTGCTGCTGTACTCCTCTCCTCCAACGCCCCAGGCCACTCGGCCACATTGAATTTCATGCCATAAAGCCCCAACATTTATCTTTAAACCCTTCCTACTCAAGCCCATAGCCGCATATAAAAAATAAAACACGCCAAAATGCTGCTGCAGCCCCTCGAACCAGCGCCCACGTTCACCTCTAGCTCCTATGTGGCGCACAGGAACCACTCTGCCAAGGTGCTGCTTGTGTCAAAAACACGCCCCAACTCCTTTTAAGGCCTCCTACCTTGTGACGCCAAAATCCAAAAATTAAAACCAGCCTGCTGCCTCTTTGATTCGAACCTGAGACCTTAAGGCGCCACCTTCCCACAGCCCCAAGTAGCGCCTCCATGCCACTCCACCAAATGATTTCTTGTGCCATAACCTTCCAAATAAATTTCTTAAGCCCTCTAAAGCCAAGCTCCCTTTCTTAACCCTAAAATTCAAAATTTTCCTAAGTCATCCCTCTCCTTCTAGGGTTCTCCAAACCCCTCAAAAATTCCTCCCACATGACCATAAACCTGTTAACCACTCGGGTTATGCTCCAAACGCATAACCCCTAAACCAGGGTGTTACAGGAAATGTAGTGTTTTGAAGACAGTTATCGTTTTGGAAATTGTATCCGACTTTTAGTAGTTAGAAAACATCATGAATAAACATCAGAAATAATAAGTTAAAATTAGAGAGGCCTTATAACAACCCAAATAAAAATATTTAAAAGTAAATAATCAAAACAGCAAGCATAGGCAGTGTGTGGTCTTCTCCGAGTCACTTGCAACTCCGATCAGTCTAAGGCTGAGGATTACCTGCACAGTTAAAAACGGGGTGAGTTTATGAAAACTCAGTGTGTAATCCCCTTGCTAGAGTAACAATCAGTATACAGAAATAGAAACTGAAACAGTCTGGGCCAAAGCCCTTTAAGAGTAATAGTACAGTCAGTTCAAAGCATACAAGAGTCAAAGCCCACTACAATATCATTTGGGTCACAGCCCATAACAGAACCAATTGGGCCTAGCCTAAACCAATATCAGAACAAGTGGCCTAAGCCCAGTACAGTAACAGATCTCATAAACATATATGCAACAGTATGAGGATGCATCCCAACCCAGTCCAGCCAACACACCTCCCGTACCAAACAACACACCACGTGGGGACCAAGTCGACCCACCCAGCTAGCACACCAATAACGCAGCTGAAACACCCCAAACCCGGCCCACGAGCCTTGACCGGATCTGGTATGTTCCCCGGTGTAAACCGTTTCAAATTCTTTTGTGACTTAGGAAAAACTTGGGTGCTTTGAAAGAAAGTTTGTTTTGGGTTGGGCTTGAGTTGAAAACGAGTTTATTTGAGGTGACAAAATATTTAGAGTTTATTTTAAATTAAATTGACTTAATCTTTAATAATTAAAAATGTCGTAACATAGTAAATTAAACAGAAAATAAAATAGTTCACTATGGCCTTATTACATCAAATAATTCCCAAAAATGAATTAAAGTGCTTAAATAAAATAAAAGTCCAAATAATAAAATTTTCCTTGCTGTGCATGGCCACCTTTAAGCTCCTGCCGACCCGGTCCATTACTGATCATCACCTGGAAGAAAAAGTTCCCCAACGGGGTGAGTCAAACAGACTCAATGTGCACACAAACACTAAGTCTTAACATTTCAGGCATGCATTATCATATCACATACATATTCAAATAACAGGTAAAAATAATGATGCAACCCAAACCCAAACCTAGTTAGCCACCCGCTACACTTCCCCGTACCAACCTGTACACCGTGGGGACTACTAAGTAGACCCTCCTTCCGCTACACTCCATCGAAGGCAGTCGCTGCAGTCGACGTGCTCATCGCCCTTATAAAATTCGTGGTCTTAGGTCACCACATTCAGATTTCGTGGTCTTAGGTCACCACATTCAGATTATCGCAGTCTTAGGTCACTGCATTCAGATTTCCTGGTCTTAGGTCACCACATTCAGATATCGTGGTCTTAGGTCACCACATTCACTTCCCCTTTTCATATAACCCGAATGCCCCATATCATACATATCATGCACATCATGCCTTAATTCACATTCTTATCACTTTTTCACATGTTACAAATAACATATATTCATAATCCTAGTAGGAGTAGGAAACGTACCTGAGTACTTTGTACCATTGCATGGTACTTTAGCCATATTTTCACATTCTTAATAACACATTTAATTTAAAACATAGCCATGAACATATTAAAGCTTAGGGTAGGGTACACACCTGATTCGCTTAGGGTTTCCAATCCAAATCCTGAAAAGCTTGATCTAAGGCCTTAGATTTTAAATCTCTACATTTAATCAATCATTTAATACTTAGTAAAGAGCCATTCGGCCATAAATCCAAATCCTAGTAGGATAGGTACACTAAAACTTACCTT
This sequence comes from Gossypium australe, assembly GCA_005393395.2. NCBI lineage: Eukaryota > Viridiplantae > Streptophyta > Magnoliopsida > Malvales > Malvaceae > Gossypium > Gossypium australe. The sequence continues at coordinate 64,355,548 of CM016616.1, read as the reverse complement.
GTTGCCGATTGACTTAAGAATCAAGTCCCGAAACTTTGTTGTATTCCTTCTTGTATTCGGCCAAACATTAAATCACATCCCAGGTTAGTTTCGACTTTTTAAACAATTATAAAATAGATCTAGATATCAAAATAAGCCTTGGCCGAATGCTATAGGCACTTACCTTGTGGATTTTAAATCCCGTAACTCACCGAATAACTTGGGAACACGCGGCCTATGGTGTACCTTCGGGAAAAGAACTTCTCCTTCCTTGTAGTTGACACTTAGTAAATCCCGAAAGATCTCCTCAAGGTTTCGGCAACAAGAATATTGATGGGATTAGTCCTAGATTTTCGACAAATCTAAAAGAAAAGAATAGAAATCAAACTTGTTCTTACCTTTGAAGAAATCGACAGCACCTAAGCTTGAAGCCACTTGAGATATTCGGCTATGGCCTTAAAAGGCTTACTTCCGGGTTTTGGAGGGATTAGAAAGAAAAGAGAAGGAAGAATAAAGATGGAGGATTCGGCTAGAACACAAGGTATTTCGGCTGTGGCTAACAAAAAGAAGAAGAATAAAAACTGTAGGAAATTCGACAGAGAGAGGAGAATTTGCTTAAGAAATTCGGCAAAGGAAAAGTGAATGAATGAATGGCCTCTCTTTTCCTTTTATAGCTGAATTTACTAGCTAAAGTCCCTTACTTGGCCACCACTCTTCTATTTTGATAGCTTTATCCCTTGAATTATCACTTTATTAAAAGAATTTAATCCAACAATTATCTCTTGAAAATAATGATAAATAAATCCTTTATTTATCCCTTATTTATCCACTAATTATAAAAGAATAAAAGCTCCTAGAATTTAGCCATGTGCCGTCCAACTCCCTTACTCCTTGCAGCAAAATAAAACTCTTTTATTTGCTCCCCAAGTGACTCGAACTCAGGCCCAATTGCATAGCTTGTGGCGTCACCTTCTTGGGCCTTAAGTGATATCTTCAGGCCACTTTTCCAAGCCTGTTTGTGTGTCAATTCCTCCTATTAATTTTCTTAAGGCCACCCTGCCTTAGTTTCCTCTTTTTAACCTTTAAAACTTGACATTTCTTTACATTTCCAAGTTTCCAAAAATTTTCGTTTGCCTCCTTTAAACTTAACATTTCCATACATTTCCAAGTTTCCCGAAATGTTTACTTTCCTCTTTTGAATCATTTCTAAATCATTTCCTTACATTTCCTAGTTTCCAAAAATGTTCACTTTCCTCTTTTTACACTTAACATTTCCATACATTTCCAGGTTTCCAAAAACGTTCAAAACACATTCATAACACATAAGACATGTCATTTCATACAATTAAACTGAAAATGCATAGGCCCTTTTCAGGATGTTACAGTTCTACCCCCCTTAAAATAATTTCTTCCTCGAAATTACTTACTAACGAACAGTCGTACTTCCTAGCTCACCACACTACGCTACTGCTGCGCACTCTGATCTTAAGAATCTATCATACTTTCTAGGCACATTCTCTTAGTTTACAATCAAGGTTCCATACACCTTACTAGCCACATAAGAACGAACTGACTTTACAACGAACAAGGCAATTAAGGTATTCCAGAACCACGTCCCCTAGAGCTCATTTCTTCGATCGTGCTTTAATCTAATTAAGAAATTTTATGAATTAGCCTTTATTCCACTGATTACCCGCGAAGAAGTTTTATGAAAAGAATTTTAGAAGTGGTTCTTTCGTATTCATACATGCATACAGTCTTTACATTCATGCATTCATCAATCAATTATGAACTTTCGTTCATTCAGAGAAATGTTGTAGTTTTCATTGTTGTTGGTTTTCCACTATCTAGGGGTATTTTCGTAATTTGCCCTACAGGGGTATTTTCGTAATTTTTTTTCAAAATAAGGTTCCTTGTGGATTTTGTCAATAAGGGTATTTTGGCAATTTTGCATTCCCGGGGTATTTTTGGAAATTTTGAAATCTGAGGGTATTTCTGTAATTTTGGAACTCGGGAATATTTTGGTAATAAACCAGGGTAAATTTGTAAAGCTTAATAAAACAAGGGTATTTCCAAAATTTGCAAAACTTGAGGGTTCTTTTTGAGAATTTGTTTTCCAAATCGGTGATGTTGCAAAATTTTTGAAATTTAGGGTCATTTTGGTAATTTTGTAAGTTAGGGGCAATTTCGTAATTTTCCAAAATCAAAGTATTTTGATATTTTACAAATTAGGGTTTTTGGAGTTGTTATACAGTAATGAATTTTTTTTTCTTTTTTGAATAAGAACTGTGGGTATTTTGGAAATTTCATAAACCAAGGGTATTTTTGTAATTTTACCACCAGGGGTATTTTAGTAATTTTGTAAATCAAGAAATATTTTAGAAAAATTTTATGGGATAGCTTGTATAAATCAAAAGGGTAATTTAGTCAATTTAAAACTAGGGTTTCCATAAAAATGTGGCTAATCCCTTTCGGGTTTTAGTTAGGGGTTTAGCCCATGAATAAGTCCTCTTGATTAGGGTGAACCGAAGCAACGCACCAGGTAGGATTCCTGCGAAGAGGAGGTGAGTCACTAGGACTGCTTAAATACCAGGCTCTTTCGGATCCAATCCTAGACATGCGCACAATGGTTGCCACACCCTAACTCGGCGACTTAGCCATAGGTTTGTTTAATTAAGCATTAAGTCTTATGTAATAGTTGGGGTAAGCTAGCCTCATAGTTCAAGCACCTATCATACTAATCTACGTTCCATTCTATTTCTACCCTTCTACAGATCACAATATAAATCACCCAAAGGTTAGGGGTACTTACCTGGTGGACTTCGGGTCGGAGACTTAGGTGCCATGCCAGAAAACCTGCTTATCTTCAAAAACTCATTTGGGCTCGATTTGAAAACATTTTCGGCCTTAAACCCCAGGCCGAGGGTTTGAAACTGGGCTCTGATACCAAATTGAAACACTCCAAACCTGGCCCACGAGCCTTGACCGGATCTGGTATGTTCCCCAGTGTAAACCGTTTCAAATTCTTTTGTGACTTAGGAAAAACTTGGGTGTTTTGAAAGAAAGTTTGTTTTGGGTTGGGCTTGAGTTGAAAACGAGTTTATTTGAGGTGACAAAATATTTAAAGTTTATTTTAAATTAAATTGACTTAATCTTTAATAATTAAAAATGTCGTAACATAGTAAATTAAACAGAAAATAAAATAGTTCACTATGGCCTTATTACATCAAATAATTCCCAAAAATGAATTAAAGTGCTTAAATAAAATAAAAGTCCAAATAATAAAATTTTCCTTACTGTGCATGGCCACCTTTAAGCTCCTGCCGACCCGGTCCATTACTGATCATCACCTGGAAGAAAAAGTTCCCCAACGGGGTGAGTCAAACAGACTCAATGTGTACACAAACACTAAGTCTTAACATTTCAGGCATGCATTATCATATCACATACATATTCAAATAACAGGTAAAAATAATGATGCAACCCAAACCCAAACCTAGTTAGCCATCCGCTACACTTCCCCGTACCAACTTGTACACCGTGGGGACTACTAAGTCGACCCTCCTTCCGCTACACTCCATCGAAGGTAGTCGCTGCAGTCGACGTGCTCATCGCCCTTATAAAATTCGTGGTCTTAGGTCACCACATTCAGATTTCGTGGTCTTAGGTCACCACATTCAGATTATCGCAGTCTTAGGTCACCGCATTCAGATTTCGTGGTCTTAGGTCACCACATTCAGATATCGTGGTCTTAGGTCACCACATTCACTTCCCCTTTTCATATAACCCGAATGCCCCATATCATACATATCATGCACATCATGCCTTAATTCACATTCTTATCACTTTTTCACATGTTACAAATAACATATATTCATAATCCTAGTAGGAGTAGGAAACGTACCTGAGTACTTTGTACCATTGCATGGTACTTTAACCATATTTTCACATTCTTAATAACACATTTAATTTAAAACATAGCCATGAACATATTAAAGCTTAGGGTAGGGTACACACCTGATTCGCTTAGGGTTTCCAATCCAAATCCCGAAAAGCTTGATCTAAGGCCTTAGATCTTAAATCTCTACATTTAATCAATCATTTAATACTTAGTAAAGAGCCATTCGGCCATAAATCCAAATCCTAGTAGGATTAGTACACTAAAACTTACCTTGTTGCCGATTGGCTTAGGTGAAACTTTGTTGTATTCCTTCTTGTATTCGGCCAAACATTAAATCACATCCCAGGTTAGTTTCGGCTTTTTAAACAATTATGAAATAGATCTAGATATCAAAATAAGCCTTGGCCGAATGCTATAGGCACTTACCTTGTGGATTTTAAATCCCGAAACTCACCGAATAACTAGGGAACACGCGGCCTATGGTGTACCTTCGGGAAAAGAACTTCTCCTTCCTTGTAGTTGACACTTAGTAAATCCCGAAAGATCTCCTCAAGGTTTCGGCAACAAGAATATTGATGGGATTAGTCCTAGATTTTCGACAAATCTAAAAGAAAAGAATAGAAATCAAACTTGTTCTTACCTTTGAAGAAATCGACAGCACCTAAGCTTGAAGCCACTTGAGATATTCGGCTATGGCCTTAAAAGGCTTACTTCCGGCTTTTGGAGGGATTAGAAAGAAAAGAGAAGGAAGAATAAAGATGAAGGATTTGGCTAGAACACAAGGTATTTCGGCTTTGGCTAACAAAGAGAAGAAGAATAAAAACTGTAGGAAATTCGGTAGAGAGAGGAGAATTTGCTTAAGAAATTCGGCAAAGGAAAAGTGAATGAATGAATGGCCTCTCTTTTCCTTTTATAGCCGAATTTACTAGCTAGAGTCCCTTACTTGGCCACCACTCTTCTATTTTGATAGCTTTATCCCTTGAATTATCACTTTATTAAAAGAATTTAATCCAACAATTATCTCTTGAAAATAATGATAAATAAATCCTTTATTTATCCCTTATTTATCCACTAGTTATAAAAGAATAAAAGCTCCTAGAATTTAGCCATGTGCCATCCAACTCCCTTGCTCCTTGCAGCAAAATAAAACTCTTTTATTTGCTCCCCAAGTGACTCGAACTCAGGCCCACTTGCATAGCTTGTGGCGTCACCTTCCTGGGCCTTAAGTGATATCTTCAGGCCACTTTTCCAAGCCTGTTTGTGTGTCAAATTCCTCCTATTAATTTTCTTAAGGCCACCCTGCCTTAGTTTCCTCTTTTTAACCTTTAAAACTTGACATTTCTTTACATTTCCAAGTTTCCAAAAATTTTCGTTTGCCTCCTTTAAACTTAACATTTCCATACATTTCCAAGTTTCTCGAAATGTTTACTTTCCTCTTTTGAATCATTTCTAAATCATTTCCTTACATTTCCTAGTTTCCTAAAATGTTCACTTTCCTCTTTTTACACTTAACATTTCCATACATTTCCAGGTTTCCAAAAACGTTCAAAACACATTCATAACACATAAGACATGTCATTTCATACAATTAAACCGAAAATGTATAGGCCCTTTTCAGGATGTTACAGCAGCCTAGTTGCTAATAATAATGCAGCAAAGCTGCTAATAATAGTATACGTGGCTGAGCCACTAAAATCAGATTACGTGGTGATGCCACTATAACAGTAAAACGTGGCAAAGCCACTAGTACATAGTACTAATGCAGCAAAGCTGCTAATAACAGTGAACGTGGCCAGGCCACTAAAATCAGTATACGTGGTGAAGCCACTAGAGCAGTAAAACGTGGCAGAGCCACTAGTACAGTACTTCCTCCAACACAAGTCCCAACCCCATGCAATATGTAGTGTATTTCATGCTCAATCATTACACTTATATAAAAAATGGCCATGCTTAGTAACAGTCATTTCAACACATATTAACAACATATCAGACACACTGTAACACCCCTAACCCGTATCCGTCGCTGAATTAGGGTTACGGGTATTACCAAACAAATCATAACTTTACTCAATCAATTAAATTATAATTAAACAAACTTATATAATGGTGCGCACATAAGCAACAATTACATATGCATGAAACACACCTATTTTACTAAATTCAAATCACACCCTTATTTACTTATGAGATACTCAAGCAATAAACCCAACCGTATTTGTATGATTGAATAACATAACTCAATAAACATCATATGAGTACATATCAACTTGATAAAAAATACAGAGTTACAAATATGCAATTATCTATATATATATAGATATACCTAGCTCATACCAAAGTTCAGATAGGTCCAAATAATCGATCAAATCAATATTCACACGAGTCCATTTGCATGCACATAGTTGAACCGAGAATAACTATACAGTATATACATCGCATATCACTATGATCCAAAGTACACATATACCAAATTTACCATATACTATGCTATTTTCATTCATTACAAGATCAAACACATAAACTATAATCGTTTTAAGCATCTTGAACATAAGTAACAATCACTGATTTACTTATTTCGAATGATCAAATAGCATAGTAAAATACGCACATTTAGTTAATAAATTAACTACCTATTCGGTTATATAAGAAACCTTTATTACACTATAAATATATAATTATGTCATCCACTATATCATATCTGTTAACAAACCCAAATACATATATGCACTTTGAAAACCAAATCATATGGTCAAATAACATAACTGAATCATAAATAGCTTATATCCATATCCTGTTTTAAATCACACATAAACTATATAAAACACAATTCCTAAATAAATCATTTACCAAGCTGAATAACCTTAACATTTTCGCTACTTAAAATCGACCTAAACCAACAGTATCAAGAATACAACCATGAAGCATACTTTACAACATTTTGAATCATGACCTAATACATATAAAGATTAACCTTCAAATGATGTTCAACCATTAACCCAAAGACCAAAACACATGACTAATTTAACTCAAACATTAGCATTATAAACAAGCATATATATATATATATATATATATCGAATGCTTAATACATAAACTTGACTAAAAGAAACAGACCATAATCAAATTATTGAAACCAAACACACCAAACACATAGCCAAGAATAAATAAAACCAACTTAACAAAATGATCAAGCCATTTTCGCATGGCTATTATATATATGAACAAAACATCATTCAAACATTTAGCTAGCCTATACATGCCTTTGATTCAAAAACTAGCTTGAAATTACCAAAAGGGATGATAGTGTGGTTGACTTCACCAACGATCCTCTGAGCCCGTAGCTTGACCAAAATCTAAAAAAAATACAGAACATCAAACATAAACATAGTAAGCTTACTAGCTTAGTAAGTCTCAAGCAATTACGATACACAATTAAACATTCAAGCATTAATATATAAATAAATATCAATTCGTATATGATATTGAATACTATAATTTAACATATAAACTTCACTAAGGCCGTATGCCATTATTTTCATTTAGCATCAACCAATCACCTATCTTAAGCATACAACTCTCCAAAGCATTTAAATACTATAGATATTTGCATAATCCAAAACTATTAACTAAAACATACATTTTAGCCACATGTTACTAGTCATTCACATATACAAGCATATCCAATTGTTCTCACATTTAACATTTATACACATATCCGAATCTCAATAGCATAACCAAGCTTATACTTCAATATACATATCATGCTTATTATTGATAAGAGCAAATGCACACTTAAACACTTCACTGAAAGCTTTGCCTACATCGCAACTTACTTAATTCTAAAGGATGTATATATATATATATATATATATATCAACTTACCTTATTCCTTGCATCTAAACAAAAACTTATACTTACCAGAACATTTATCTTATTGCAGTAGCTACATTCCACCTTGTAAATGATTCATGACTTCTCTATTTAAATATATCACCGGCATTAAGCCTGTTAGGCATCAAAGCCCAAAATACACATCGGCATTAAGCCTGCTAGACCCAAGGTCTGAAATTTAATCACCAGCACAAGGCCTGCTAGGCATTTAGCCCGATATAAATCACCGGCACAAGGCCTGCTAGGCATTTAGCCCGAATATCCATATAACTAACCATTCCATGCACAATTGTTAATACCAAACTCACATATAACACATATATATTTCATAATACTATCACATATCAAACTTGGATAAACATAATCACTTTACATCAAATAAAAATTTAATTCAAAGTTATACTAATAACATTCGGCCATTCCACATTTATAATCCCAAAATTTCCAAATTTCATCATTTATTATATCACGTAAATCATTTCCAACATATAATTGCTTAAAGACTTACCTCGGATATCGTCGGACGTCGATAACCGGCTATTCGTTAACTTTCGCCTTTCCCTGATCCAAGTCTGTTTTTCTTTGTTCTTGATCTAAACATAATAAAAATAATCTCATTCAAGCACATTTCATCTCAATTTAGTCCCAAAACACATAAATGGGCAAATTACTATTTTACCCCTAATGTTCCACATTTTTACAATTTAGTCCTATTTGCACAAAACACAAAATACACAAAATTTTATTATACAACCTAAGGGCCGAATATTCATAGGGACTATACAAGTCCATTTATTTCATTTATTTTGCAACTGAATCCCTCTAAAAATTTATTTTTACAAATTAACCCTAAATACTCAATTTCACCAAAATTTCCAATTCCAAACTTGTTAATTCCTAAGCTACTTTTAATATTTTTCCATCAAAAATCATAAAACACAAACATTATACCATGGCCGAATATCAAACATGCTCAAATTCAAAAATTCTAGCATGGGTCAACTAATATTCGAAGCAATGATTTCAAAAACGTAAAGATTAACAAAAACCGACTAAAAACTCACCTTGAATTTGACTTGAAAGTAACCGAAAATCAAAAGAACCAAGCCCCCTTTTGTTTCTTCAATATTCGGCCAAGAGAAAGAACAATTTGATGGTGTTAAATTTTATGTTATTTTATCATATAATAAGTTTATTTTTCATTTACCAAAATAACCTTTAATATAAAAATAAAACTAACTTATATAACAAGGGCATTTTTGTCCTATGCCACCCACTAACATAGATAATGGGTTATTTTCCTTTTAGTACCTCATATTAAAAAGCCATTATCACTTTCGCACTTTTCACTATAATATACAACTTTTACGCTTTAGGCGATTAAGTCCTTTTTCTTAAATTAAACACACAAATGATCAAATTTTCATACGAAACTTTCACACATTATAAATCACATATAATTAGCATAGAATATAATATTTAAATATTTTTCGGAATTAGATTCGTGGTCCCAAAACCACCGTTCCGATTAGGGTCAAATTCGGACTGTTACACACACGCCCACAGTCAAGTCAGTTAAAACACAGTCATTCGATCACAGTCAAATCATAGCACAAGTCAATCATTTACCCACAAGGGCAAATCAGTCATTTTACCCTATAAGGGTATGTCGGTAATCCTACCCCTCAGGGGTTTTTCGGTAATTCTACCCTACAGGGTAATTCAGTGATTCTACCTTACAGGGGTATTTTAGTAATTTGTAAACCAAGGGTATTTAAGTAATTTCATAAATCACGGCTCTTTCGATAATTTCACAAATCAGGAGTATTTCAGTAATTTTACAAACTGAGGGTATTTCAGTAATTTTACAAATCGAGGGTATTTCAGTAATTTTACAAACCGAGGGTATTTCAGAAATTTTACAAATTGAGGGTATTTTAGTAATTTTACAAATCGAGAGTATTTTAGTAATTTTACAAACCGAGGGTATTTCAGTAATTTTGTAGATCGAGGGTTATTAATGATCCAATAGAAGGTCCACCGTCACCTCGAGCGACTTAGGAAATCTAAATTGACTTAATGGCGAAGATGGGCCTAAGGCCCATTACCCTGCCCAAGTGGGCCCACACACTCTTGTGGCCCATTTAGCCTAGAAACAACCACCGCTATGCAATGGCACAACCTAAATCAATAACTTATCACATCACAGACATTTCATCTGTGTGGGCCCACAAGCCCATTGGGTCCACACGGCCCCCTTTCTGCCTTATGCGGCCCAAAGCACCTAAGACATGTGCGTGACATGATAAGCCTATCTATCTCCCATCTAACAGTGTGACTTGCATTCGCGGGCCCTACGGCCCATTGGGGCCAACGGGGCTCGTTCCAGCCCAAGTGACCCACTACGACCCAAGCCCATGAATTCACTCATGGTGGCCTTTCTCATCACACACTCACGCTCCGTGAGCTCGGTTCACCACACGCACGATCCCACGCTCGTATGGCATCATTCACCGGTGTTTCGGCTTTTCGACATAATGCCGATCAACAGTCAAGATAATACAATATATGCACTTTCGGCTTTTAACCGATTAACAATCAGAGCAGTGTATACGGATACACACCTATCACGTAGAGTTCTAAATAATCACGAGCGTCGTCACCTTCACTAGAGCGATCAACTACGATTTGCCCAGTTAAACCAAAGTATTTTAAACAGAAATAATGATGCGAATGGGCCTAGGGCCCATTCTCGACCCAAATGGGCCCAAACACTCGTGTGGCCCATTTAGCCCAAATTTAGCCATAGATATGAGATTCACATAGTCCAGTCCAATATTTACTACACAATCATACAACTTATCCAATTGGGCCCACGGGCCCATTGGCCCACATGGCCAAAACCCACAAGAACACTCATGATGGCCTCAACTATTGCGTCGAAGCTCTCACACGTGCACTCGTATGCTCGTGTGGCTACCATCACCGTGTGGCTGACATTTCGACATTTGACACTCTACAGCTAGAGTAGTGCAAAATACACACCTGATAAGAATCTAGAGTTAATCCGCGCTTCGAACACTCTTATGCCCAAGCGCCAACCAAGGTATGCTTATTCTCCTCATAGATCACTCTATTTAAAGGCAGCTTCTCGCCTACTCTCACGCTAGCTTCCCAATGTGGGATCCCTCCATCAATCTTCCAAAACAGACCCAAATTAGCAAAATAGTCACCTTTCGCATGCAAGGGGTTTCGAACCTTAGACCATTGAGACACTCCACACGCCACTTGCCACCTTTACCAGTAGACTCCTTGTGTAACAAAACACGCACAACTAAATATAATTCTATGGCCCAAAGTCTAAGTTCATTTAAAAGGAAATCAAAATGAATTGCAAGCGCCAAGACTTGAACCCATGCTCCATTGCAACCTTAATGACGCCTTGCCACTTGACCACTCACTTCCTTGTGTCATTTTTTCCCACAATTTATTCTTAAAGCCTACTTACTTACTCCTAGGGTTTTATTCACCTAAAACCAAAAATTTTCCTAAAGCCCAGGATTGAACCCAGGACTTCATGGAAGCCCCCTAACCTTCCAAAATCACTCACCCAATAGGTCCAACTTGCCTTAGTACCTTTCTCTTATTCTCAAAAACTTTAAACGCTTCCATGCCCAAGGCCCAATAGGCCCAATTCTACTAGGCCCAAAAATTTAGGGCGTTACATCACCAACTTCTAGTAATTTGAGGGGGAATCACTTTATGAAGCGTGGAAGTGCCTTGAAGTTATGCTATATAAGTGCTCTTACCATGGTGTTCAAGATTAGTTACATTTACAGACCTTCTATGATGGTTTGTATGGGAATCTAAGGTCTAGTTTAAATGGAGTGTCTGTGGGGATGTTCATGTCTATGATATATGCTGAGGGTTGCTAACTCATAGAGGATATGACAATAAATCCTTACATGTGACTGATTGATTGGTTCACATATAGAGTTAAACCACCAACTATGAATGCAGTCAGTGGTGAGGATAAGTATAAACAAATCCTCAAGAGGCTTAACCACCTTGAAGGTAGCTCGAATAGACCTCAAATACCTAAACAACCTGATCTGACAGAGGCCATATAGGTGGTGAGAATGAAAATTCTATTTGGGGTAATAATCAAGAGGGGAATTATGCTGAGGTGAATTATATGGGTAATAGTGATGGTAACCCCTATTTAATACTTATAAGTCAGGGTGGAAACCAATAAGGGATCTCCAACCAAGGGATAAGAAGTTTTAACCACCCTAGGTAAGTTCTTCCATACCAGCCCTCAAAACTTGATAGGCTCCAAGACAAAGAGAGGAAACCCACCTCTAGTAATGACCCTCTAATGAACATTAGGGTGAGAAAACTTGACGAAAGGATGCATTTGATTTATATGAGTATGCAACAAATGCAAAGTCAAATGGAGAAAATGCTTCGAGTGTTGCAAATGAATGTCAACACTGGCATCCCTAGTAATACAGAGAATAACCCTAAGAGGGAAGGTAAGGGGCATGCGAAGGGTATTACTCTTTGCTCAAGAATAATGGTGAGAGATCTGGTTAGACAATCTATTGTGGTTGTAGATAATGAGAAGAACGATACCCCAACTCTTAAGGTCAAACAAGGGGTGTGTAAGAATGAGGAGGATAATGAAATTAGGGCAGCTGATCTTAATTCTAAACAAGTTGATGAACCTAGTATTAGGAAAATTCCATTTCTGGCTAGGTTAGAGGAGAAAAAAAAGGACAATAAAGAATTTGTAACTGTTCTGAATCTTTTTAAATCTTTGAATGGTCACACACGCCCATGTTCCTATCTCGTGTGGAATTTATTTTTCCAATTTGAACCTATAGGGGTTTTCACATGGCCAGACACACACCAATGTCCCTGGCCCGTGTCCCTCACACGGCCTCGATACGCGCGTGTCGTAGCCCGTGTACCAAAACCATGGAATTCTGTTTATGACGTCATCACCTCACTATGGTCACATGGCCAAGGCACACGCCTATGTCCTTAGACTGTGTGTCGAATTAAATTCCAAATTTTAGGTGCAGACTTCACACGACCTAGGTACACACCCATGTCTATGGCCGTGCCTCCTATACGGCTGAGACACACGACCGTGTCTCTGCCCGTGTGTTTACTACATAGCATACTGACTTGTAAATCTAGCATGCAAGGGGACACACGACCGATCAACACGCCCATAGGGCTAACCGTGTGTCACACACGGCCTAGACACACTCCCGTGTGTCTACCTGTGTGGACATTTAAAAGGCTATATTCCAAGCCAAATGCCACCCTACATAGCAATCATATTTATACCAACTCAATTCATCATAACTCACAACCCTAAGGCACTTCTAAGAAGTCAAATCAAAGCATCCACACAAGCATAAACTTCATAATTTCATCATCATTGAATATATATAAACTTGTCAAGTATTGGCCCAATTCCAATGACCACTTACAAAATGAATTTGATAACGGAAATAGCCAACACTTTGGCTAACAAATATGACATAACAAAATACCCAAGTCCTATACATGCCATACTCAAAATAAATCTAACTTTGTTATACCAAAGTGATGTCAATAGTGTGATTTCCGAACTCCGACGTCCCACGATCCTTGAGTTACCTTGGCAATACTACAAAGAAAAGGGAAATGAGAGGGGTAAGAATAAAGCTTAGTAAGTTTGCATGAAAATAAATAGCAACAAGAAGCTCATAATGACATCAATCCATGACAATTGATACCCACTCAAAGTCTTAAGCACTTTGTCATAACTTACTCGTACTTGTTCTTATCTAGCACATACCATGCTACATATCGTAAACATTCCTTGTGAATTACTCATGGGTACTTGTATTCACTCAATCACATAGCTTTAGTACTAATCTCATTTCTATCTCCGAACTCATCTATTTTTCCCACTAAATCACTAGGGATATTCAAAGATGCATATTCATCGTCATTAACATAAACATGAAGCCAATGCCACATCCAAGATGTGGTCTTACATGGGGTCACCTCTGAGTGCCGATGCCATATCTCGGATATGGTCTTATACGGAATCTCACATCAATTATCGATGCCATATCCCGGATATGGTCTTATACGATTCTCATAGTCAATACCGAAGCCATATCCCAGATATGGTCTAATATGGGATCTCAATTCGGTACCGAGGCCATGTCTCGAACATGGTCTTACACGGGACCTTATCCATCTCATGTCTCGATGACAATATTCTTACATTTATTATAGTCCAACCGGGACTTCATCATCTCAACTTTTATTATCTTTCTCATTCAACACCATTACTCAATTTCATAGAATGTCATGTATCATTACAATATCAAACATTCTCAAACATACTAGCATAAATGTTGAATTTACTACGTACAAACTTACCTCGATTTCAAAATAGGCTAGTTTGCCGATCTAGTCTTATACTTTGTTCTTTCCCCCGTTGAGGTAAACCATTGGTTCTTCTTGATCTTGTAATATCCCGGGTTAGGGGCTGTTTTGTTGTTGCATGTTATTGCATGTGTTTAGTGTGCTGTGTGGCTATTTCGGTGTTTTAGGGGCTTAATTGTAGGCTAGGAGTATGCCTGAGTGAATGGGAAAATTTTGGTTTTTGGGTGTTAAGTGAAGGGAGCTGAGGAAGCTGGGGTTTAAGAAAATAATTTGTTGTTTTGTTGCACAAGTAAGGAGCTAGCTTAGTGGCAAAGCATGCGTTACATGGGGAGCTTGTTGTGGCGTCAACTACAAGGGGTGAGGTCCTGAGTTCAAGCTACAGGATCCCCTATTTTGGCTTCATTTTGGACGGCATGGAGGGAGAGGTAGAAGGCTAGTGAAATTCTACCTTGGACCAAGTCATACCTTTCAAATGAAGGGTGGAGAGCATTTGTAGGAGGGAGACTTGGTCATGTAAGTTTGAAGGAGTGGTGGTGAGTGAATGGAGGGATTTTTTGGCCGATTTTGTGGGGTGTTGGAGTGGGGGTGTGGACGGTTTGGTAGTGGGAAGTGAGGTGTGCCGAAATGCACTTCTCATTTTGTGCATTTTCGGCCAAAAGCAATTGTGAAGCATCATTTCTTTTTCTTTCTTTTGTCAAAGCAACCCGAAACTTCAAGAGATTTTCCCATTTCTTCTTCTTGTGTTCAATTATGCTAAAACCGAAACTCTCTCTTCTCCAACATCCTTTCTCTCTTTTTGAAACTTTGATTGCCGAAACTAATACATTTTCTTATCATATTTTCGTTTCTTTTCTCCTAATACTCTAGTACCGAATTCATATTGCCTCTTAGCCGAATTTCCATTTATCTTCTCTCTCATTTCTTGAAGTACTTGAGCCGAATATCCTCCTTTTCATATTCTTTCTCTTTTGTTTGTTTGTGAGCCGAATTTCTTTATTCATCTTTCTCATCTCTTGCCGAAACTCTGCTTTCCATTTCACATTGTTTTTCTCAAAACCGAAAATAGAGTTGTTAAACACCTAGTGCCGTTTTCTTCTTTCTTTTGTTGTCAACTTAGCCGAATGGTCATTTCCCTTCTTCTTTATGCATTGCCGATGTTGGTTAATTAAGAGCCGAATGTGGCCTTGTTGTGAGTGCTAATCTTTTGGTGATGGAACCGATTGTGTTATAGGGCATTGGGGACTTCAAGGCAGTCAAGCGGAGTCTCCATTGTTGGGTAGTCATTTGGGTAAGAAGGTGTCTCATTAGTCTTTTTGTTTAGTTTTCTTTTAGTCAAGCTATTAAGAATTAATGGTTCTTTCTTTTAGGTGGTGGCCGATTGGTAAAA
This sequence comes from Gossypium australe, assembly GCA_005393395.2. Classification (NCBI taxonomy): domain Eukaryota; kingdom Viridiplantae; phylum Streptophyta; class Magnoliopsida; order Malvales; family Malvaceae; genus Gossypium; species Gossypium australe. The sequence continues at coordinate 64,339,934 of CM016616.1, read as the reverse complement.
GAACCACTGTTGGGTTCGGGATTTGGTAGGAAACCAAATCAGGAGTAAAGGTAAGGGTTCAACATTAAACCCTTTGGTTTATTTGGTCTTAGCCGAATGGTGTAGAAGGCTAACCTATGTTTGATCGATTATAGGAGCAAGGCCGTCAAAGCGGACTTAGATCGTTCGTTGGGATCTTTAGACTCGTATTTACCAGGTGTGTAACTAACACACCCATATTTAGTGATATTGTTATTAAACCTGTTTGCCTATTAACACCATGGCAGTTTGAGGGATTGATATGATACCCTTTTGGGTATGACTTTGGACTCGGGTAAGTCAGTATTGTTATGAGTTTACTGATGATCTATATGGTACCATGAGTATGGATGTATGTGAGATGGGATATGATGTTAAACATGATAGCATGATATGTATGACTTGTATGATATGCATGATCACATGAGTATGGCATGATGATGGGTGATATGAGTGGAGGGAGGATATGATGATATCCGTGTCTTTGGGACACTGTGTCTTTGGGACACCAGAGGTTTGGCACCTCTAGTGGTTTGGTACCACAGTGATATTTTGTGACTTTGGGTCACCAGAGGTTTGGCACCTCAGCGTCTCGTCCCAGTGGCTTAGTACCACGGTGGGTTGGCCCCACAGTTGATTATACGGGATTGACGCCAGTGATTTGGTATCACACGATGGGTTGGCCCCATCACTCGATTATCGTGACTACGGTCACCAGTGGTTTGGTACCACATTGTGTCTTTGGGACACCAGAGGTTTGGCACCTCATTGCGACTCGTCCCTGTGGTTTGACACCACCGTGGGTTGGCCCCACTTGAGATATGGGATTGTCTGCTAGTGATTTGGTATCACGTGATGGGTTGGCCCCATCATTGGATTTGTGACTTCGGTCACCAGTGTTTTGGTAACACATCGTGGCTATACGTCACCAGTGGTTTGGCACCACACTTATGGATATCGTGACTTTGGGTCACCAGTGGTTTGGCACCACCAGTGGTTTGGTACCACACGGGGTAGAAAAGGTGATACGGATGGTTAGGATCGGGTTGCATTAATCATGTTGCTATGTATGATGTGTGTTAGCATGTTGTTCTATCGGGAGCGGGATTTATACACTGAGTCATTCGACTCACCCTCTCCTTTGACATTTCAGGTGACTCGTAGACGCGGACATGGAGCCGGGATGGACTCGGGGTGCTTATGCCATGCTGAATAAAGTTTTATTCAGACTCTATCATTTGGGTACTTTAGTTTAATTACTTTTATTTGGGTTTTTATTTTGGATTTGTAAAAGGCCTTTAAATTATGTTTTAAGATATGTATGTTTTCATTGGATTTTAATATGCCTTAAAGCGATAAGTTGGTATGAATTTTACTAAAACTTGGAAAGACAATGATTTCAAAATTATAACGCAATGTGTTTTAAATTATACCATCGGGTATCACACTATGTTTCTTAAGCAAATTCAAATGATTTCCAAATCAAACTTTATTTTCTACTAGTCAAAAAAAAATGTTTTAAGTAACACTAAGAAACCATTGAGGTTTTAAATGGAATAAACTCGTTTTAACTACCCCTTTTGGTTAAGTTTTCAAAATCTCCGGGTTGCAAATACATCAACCGATTTCAAACAAGTCTACTAAATTTTTCTTCAAATACTCTATGTGTTCACCTAGCTTTTGAACGAAAAATCTAACCTCTCAAAAACGTTTTTCCCCGTAACACACCAGATTCGGACAGGGTGTCCTGTCCGGGTTTGGGGTGTTACAATTGTGGTATCAGAGCCAAGTTCAAAGGCTCGGCTGTGGGCTTGAGGCCCAAAATGTTTTCAAAAGTCTGTTTTAAGTGTTATGTTTTGAAAGTATGGTTTGAAAGGCATGGCACCGAGTCTCCGGCACCAGTTCGCCCAGGTAAGTACCTCGTACTATTGTTTGTGATTTGGTTGGGTGTGATATGATTTGATGATTAGCAATAGTATGCTACTGTAGAGATTGAGACTGATAGGATTCTGTGAACTCGCGAGAACAAATCCTCTTTAATATTCATAAGACTTGCTTTAAAACAGTGGAATAAATACTGATGCATAAAATTCTTAACCAGATACGTAGAAAGATTAGTCATGAGCACTCGAGGCGGACGTGGTCGTAATACTCGTGGTAGAGGTAGGGGTAGGATGACAGTTTCTGAGCCCGTAGGATCTGGTCAAGGGTCAGAAAATGAGATACCGGTTCCGCCACCAGCTGGAGGTGGTGAGTTCCAAGATCAGACGGGGGATGACGCAGTGTCACAGGCGATGCTGCGAGTATTGGAAAGGGTAGCCGGGGTAGGTGGTAATGCAGGAGTTAGGAAATCAGTTCCTGAGCGACTCCGGGCAAACGAGGCCGAATTCTTTCGAGGTGTATCTGGTGTTGCTCCCAGCACTGCTGAATATTGGCTGGAGGCAACTGAGCGGATCATGGATGATCTGGACTTAACTACTGAGGAGAAGCTGAAGGGCATCGTATCGCTTCTTCGGGATGAGTCATACCAGTGGTGGCTCACGGTTCGGGACAGTGTGGCAGCAGAGGATTTGACATGGGATTATTTCAGGGCTGTATATCAAAAGAAGTACATCGGAGCTAGTTATATTGACTCCCAGCGAAAGGCATTTCTGAGGCTTGTTCAGGGGAGTAAATCTGTTTCTGAGTACGAGGCTGAGTTCCTGAAGCTGAGTAGGTATGCCAGGGGCATTGTGGCCACTGAGCATGAGAGGTGTGTTCGTTTCGAGGATGGTCTGCGAGACGAGTTGAGGCTGCTGATTGCTCCGCAGCAGGAGCGCGAGTTTGCTGTCTTAGTTGAGAAGGCTAAGGTAGCCGAGGGTGTTAAGGAGTCAGTGAGACAGGGTATGGACAGAAATAGACATAAGAGGAGCTTTGGGTCTTCTGGATCGTCGGGTAATCCGCAGAAGAGGGCTAGACCGAGTGGGCCAAATCAGCCTGCTAGGTTTGTTGCTGCTAGGCAGGGACCGCCGCAGTGCAATCAGTGTGGGAAATCTCATTGGGGTGGTTGCTGGACTGGAGGAAAGGGTTGCTTCGAGTGTGGTTCTTTGGAGCACCGTGTGAGGGACTGTCCGCGGAAGTTGGCCAGGATTCAGTCTGAGAGTCAGGGCCGTAATCAGTTCAGAGGTAATGGACCGCCACCGCAGAGGGGCCGTGGTAATGGCAGAGGTGGTAATGGTTTTGGTCGGGGCCGTGGAGCACCGGGCAGAGGTGCGGGTGGTTCTGAGGCACGACAGCCTGGTTTAGTGTATGCAGCGAGGCGCCGAGAGGAGGGCGACGCACCGGACGTCATAACCGGTACGTTCTTGATCTTTGGTTCTCCTTATACTGCTTTGATTGATGTGGGTTCAACGCACTCTTATGTTGCCAGTAGTATAGTAGAGACCATGGATTTAGACTCTGAGATATCTTCTAGGCAGATGACTGTGATTAGCCCTCTAGGTCACTCTGTAGTAGTAGATAAACTGTTTAGAGGGGTACCCCTAGAACTCCAAGGGGTAGTGTTTGCTGCTGATCTGATGGAACTGCCATTTGGGGAGTTCGATCTGATTCTTGGGATGGATTGGTTGGTCAAGTACCAGGCGAGGTTGGATTGCGCGGCTAAGCGCATGGTTCTTAAGACGGTTGAGGGTGATGAGGTGGCTATGATAGGTAATAGGAGAGATTACTTATCAAATGTGGTATCCGCTTTGAAAGCAGAGAAGATGGTCAGGAAGGGCTGTGAAGCGTATATGGTTCATGTGTATGCCTTGAAGGCTAAAGAGTCTGCTGTTGAGAAGGTTCGTACTGTTAAGGAATTTGCTGATGTGTTTCCTGAGGAGCTTCCAGGTTTGCCGCCAGATCGAGAGGTAGAGTTCGGGATAGATCTATTACCCGGAACTGCGCCAGTGTCTATTGCTCCGTATAGGATGGCGCCAAAGGAATTGGTGGAGCTTAAGGCTCAGATCCAGGAGTTATTGGATCGAGGTTTTATCAGGCCAAGTGTTTCGCCGTGGGGTGCGCCGGTACTCTTTGTTAAGAAGAAAGATGGCACACTGCGGATGTGCATAGACTACCGCCAGTTGAATAAGCTGACGATTAAAAACAAGTATCCGTTGCCACGGATAGATGACTTGTTTGATCAGCTGAAGGGTGCTGCGGTATTTTCGAAGATTGACTTGAGGTCTGGATATCATCAGTTGAAGGTTAAGGAGGCTGATATCCATAAGACAGCGTTTCGGACTCGGTATGGGCACTACGAATTTCTGGTAATGCCGTTCGGGTTGACTAACGCACCGGCAGCATTTATGGATATGATGAATAGGGTGTTTCAGCAGTATCTGGATCAGTTCGTCGTGGTTTTCATAGACGACATCTTGGTGTACTCAAGGACAGAGGAAGAGCATGATAAGCATTTGCGAGTGGTGTTGCAGATTTTGAGGGAAAAGCAGCTTTATGCTAAGTTCAGTAAGTGCGAGTTCTGGCTTAGAGAAGTGACGTTCTTGGGTCATGTAGTGTCGGCTGAGGGGATTCGAGTGGATTCTCGTAAGATTGAGGCAGTTTTGGATTGGAAGCCGCCTAAGTCAAGGGCTGAGATTCGGAGTTTTCTGGGTTTGGCTGGATACTATAGAAGGTTTGTTGAGGGTTTCTCGTTGATAGCAGCGCCGATGACCAAGTTGCTGAGGAAAGAAGTTCCGTTTGTATGGACTGAGAAACAACAGGAAAGCTTCGATAAGTTAAAGAAGATTTTGACTGAGGCTCCGGTTTTAATTCAACCTGAGGCTGGTAAGGAATACGCAGTCTATTGCGATGCATCACATACGGGTTTGGGTTGTGTGCTGATGCAAGAAGGTAAGGTGGTAGCTTACGCTTCTCGACAGCTGAGGCCACATGAGGTCAACTATCCGACGCACGATTTGGAGCTAGCGGCTGTAGTTTTCGCCTTAAAGATTTGGAGGCACTACTTGTATGGAGAGAGATCGATAGTCTACACGGATCATAAGAGTTTAAAGTATCTCCTGACTCAGAAGGATTTGAATTTGAGGCAGCGTAGGTGGGTTGAGTTGTTGAAAGATTACGACTGTTCGATTGAATATCATCCGGGCAAGGCTAACGTGGTGGCAGACGCGTTGAGCCGTAAGGTTGTTTCGGACTTAAGAGCGATGTTTGCCCACTTGAGTTTGTATGACGACGGGAGTATTCTGGCAGAGCTGCAGGTTAAGCCTACTTGGGTTGAGCAGATCAGAGAGAAACAGTTGGAGGATGAGGTTCTGAGTGCGCGAAGGTTACAAGTGCAGAATGGTGGTTTGGAGGGTTACAGTTTGTCTAGTGATGAGGTGTTGTGTTTCCAAGGTAAGGCTTGTATGCCTAAAGATGTTGAGCTGAGGCAGAAGATTCTTCAGGACGCACATAGCAGTCCTTATGCTATGCATCCTGGAGGTAGCAAGATGTATAGGGATCTTAGAGAGCAGTTTTGGTGGCCTGGCTTGAAGAAAGAGGTGACAGAGTTTGTTGGGAAGTGTCTGACATGTCAGCAGGTCAAGGCTGAGCATCAATTGCCGTCAGGTTTGCTTCAGTCTGTGAAGATTCCTCAGTGGAAGTCGGAAAGGATAACCATGGATTTCGTCAGTGGATTACCGCTTACGCCAAGCAAGAAAGATTCAGTTTGGGTAGTGGTGGATCGTCTGACTAAATCAGCTCACTTTATTCCGGTGAGGGTTGATTATTCACTTCAGAAGCTAGCGAAGCTGTATGTATCAGAGATAGTGAGGTTGCACGGTGTGCCAGTTTCGATAATCTCGGATAGGGATCCCAGGTTTACGTCAAGGTTCTGGAAAGCATTGCATCAAGCTCTGGGCACTCGTTTGGATTTCAGCACGGCTTTTCACCCGCAGTCTGATGGTCAATCAGAAAGGGTTATTCAGATCTTAGAAGATATGCTGAGAGGTTGTGTTCTGGATTTCAGAGGTAGTTGGGAGGAGTTTCTACCATTAGCCGAGTTTGCTTACAACAACAGTTACCAAGCAAGCATCAAGATGGCACCGTATGAGGCGTTGTATGGTAGGAAGTGTCGCTCACCTACGTGTTGGACGGAGTTAGGTGAACGTCAGTTGTTGGGACCCGAGATGGTTGCTGAGACCGAAGACAAGGTTAAGTTGATTTAGTCTCGATTGAAGGAAGCTTCGGACCGGCAGAAGTCTTATGCCGATCTTAAGCGAAGAGATATAGAGTTTGCTGTGGGGGATCGAGTTTTCCTGAAGGTCTCGCCTTGGAAGAAGGTGTTGAGGTTCGGAAGGAAAGGCAAGCTAAGTCCGAGGTTCATTGGGCCGTATAAGGTACTGAGACGAGTTGGGCCAGTAGCGTATCAGCTTGAGTTGCCAGCAGAGCTTAGCCAGATTCATGACGTCTTTCACGTTTCAATGCTTCGGCGTTATCGTTCAGATCCGTCACATGTGGTAGCAGTGGAAGAGATCGAGGTGAGTCCAGATTTGACTATGGAAGAGGAACCTGTGCAGATTCTGGATCGGGATGTAAAGGTGCTGCGTAGAAAGTCTGTGCCTTTGGTTAAGGTACTTTGGCGGAATCATGGCGTAGAAGAAGCCACGTGGGAACCCGAGGATACGATGAGACAGCAATACCCGCAACTCTTTTGACCAGGTAATTTCGAGGCCGAAATTATTTTTAAGGGGGTAGAACTGTAATATCCCGGGTTAGGGGCTGTTTTGTTGTTGCATGTTATTGCATGTGTTTAGTGTGCTGTGTGGCTATTTCGGTGTTTTAGGGGCTTAATTGTAGGCTAGGAGTATGCCTGAGTGAATGGGAAAATTTTGGTTTTTGGGTGTTAAGTGAAGGGAGCTGAGGAAGCTGGGGTTTAAGAAAATAATTTGTTGTTTTGTTGCACAAGTAAGGAGCTAGCTTAGTGGCAAAGCATGCGTTACATGGGGAGCTTGTTGTGGCGTCAACTACAAGGGGTGAGGTCCTGAGTTCAAGCTGCAGGATCCCCTATTTTGGCTTCATTTTGGACTGCATGGAGGGAGAGGTAGAAGGCTAGTGAAATTCTACCTTGGACCAAGTCATACCTTTCAAATGAAGGGTGGAGAGCATTTGTAGGAGGGAGACTTGGTCATGCAAGTTTGAAGGAGTGGTGGTGAGTGAATGGAGGGATTTTTTGGCCGATTTTGTGGGGTGTTGGAGTGGGGGTGTGGACGGTTTGGTAGTGGGAAGTGAGGTGTGCCGAAATGCACTTCTCATTTTGTGCATTTTCGGCCAAAAGCAATTGTGAAGCATCATTTCTTTTTCTTTCTTTTGTCAAAGCAACCCGAAACTTCAAGAGATTTTCCCATTTCTTCTTCTTTTGTTCAATTGTGCTAAAACCGAAACTCTCTCTTCTCCAACATCCTTTCTCTCTTTTTGAAACTTTGATTGCCGAAACTAATACCTTTTCTTATCATATTTTCGTTTCTTTTCTCCTAATACTCTAGTGCCGAATTCATATTGCCTCTTAGCCGAATTTCCATTTATCTTCTCTCTCATTTCTTGAAGTACTTGAGCCGAATATCCTCCTTTTCATATTCTTTCTCTTTTGTTTGTTTGTGAGCCGAATTTCTTCATTCATCTTTCTCATCTTTTGCCGAAACTCTGCTTCCATTTCACATTGTTTTTCTCAAAACCGAAAATAGAGGTGTTAAACACCTAGTGCCGTTTTCTTCTTTCTTTTGTTGTCAACTTAGCCGAATCTATTCTCCTCTTATTAGTTTTCATCTTGGCCGAATACAAGGGGAGTGTTGGGGTTGCTTCAATCGTTTGGAAATTGGTAAGTGGTTGGCCGAATGGTCATTTCCCTTCTTCTTTATGCATTGCCGATGTTGGTTAATTAAGAGCCGAATGTGGCCTTGTTGTGAGTGCTAATCTTTTGGTGATGGAACCGATTGTGTTATAGGGCATCGGGGACTTCAAGGCAGTCAAGCGGAGTCTCCATTGTTGGGTAGTCATTTAGGTAAGAAGGTGTCTCATTAGTCTTTTTGTTTAGTTTTCTTTTAGTCAAGCTATTAAGAATTAATGGTTCTTTCTTTTAGGTGGTGGCCGATTGGTAAAAGAACCACTGTTGGGTTCGGGATTTGGTAGGAAACCAAATCAGGAGTAAAGGTAAGGGTTCAACATTAAACCCTTTGGTTTATTTGGTCTTAGCCGAATGGTGTAGAAGGCTAACCTATGTTTGATCGATTATAGGAGCAAGGCCGTCAAAGGGGACTTAGATCGTTCGTTGGGATCTTTAGACTCGTATTTACCAGGTGTGTAACTAACACACCCATATTTAGTGATATTGTTATTAAACCTGTTTGCCTATTAACACCATGGCAGTTTGAGGGATTGATATGATACCCTTTTGGGTATGACTTTGGACTCGGGTAAGTCAGTATTGTTATGAGTTTACTGATGATCTATATGGTACCATGAGTATGGATGTATGTGAGATGGGATATGATGTTAAACATGATAGCATGATATGTATGACTTGTATGATATGCATGATCACATGAGTATGGCATGATGATGGGTGATATGAGTGGAGGGAGGATATGATGATATCCGTGTCTTTGGGACACTGTGTCTTTGGGACACCAGAGGTTTGGCACCTCCAGTGGTTTGGTACCACAGTGATATTTTGTGACTTTGGGTCACCAGAGGTTTGGCACCTCAGCGTCTCGTCCCAGTGGCTTAGTACCACGGTGGGTTGGCCCCACAGTTGATTATACGAGATTGATGCCAGTGATTTGGTATCACACGATGGGTTGGCCCCATCACTCGATTATCGTGACTACGGTCACCAGTGGTTTGGTACCACATTGTGTCTTTGGGACACCAGAGGTTTGGCACCTCATTGCGACTCGTCCCTGTGGTTTGACACCACCGTGGGTTGGCCCCACTTGAGATATGGGATTGTCTGCTAGTGATTTGGTATCACGCGATGGGTTGGCCCCATCATTGGATTTGTGACTTCGGTCACCAGTGTTTTGGTAACACATCGTGGCTATACGTCACCAGTGGTTTGGCACCACACTTATGGATATCGTGACTTTGGGTCACCAGTGGTTTGGCACCACCAGTGGTTTGGTACCACACGGGGTAGAAAAGGTGATACGGATGGTTAGGATCGGGTTGCATTAATCATGTTGCTATGTATGATGTGTGTTAGCATGTTGTTCTATCGGGAGCGGGATTTATACACTGAGTCATTCGACTCACCCTCTCCTTTGACATTTCAGGTGACTCGTAGACGCGGACATGGAGCCGGGATGGACTCGGGGTGCTTATGCCATGCTGAATAAAGTTTTATTCAGACTCTATCATTTGGGTACTTTAGTTTAATTACTTTTATTTGGGTTTTTATTTTGGATTTGTAAAAAGCCTTTAAATTATGTTTTAAGATATGTATGTTTTCATTGGATTTTAATATGCCTTAAAGCGATAAGTTGGTATGAATTTTACTAAAACTTGGAAAGACAATAATTTCAAAATTATAACGCAATGTGTTTTAAATTATACCATCAGGTATCACACTATGTTTCTTAAGCAAATTCAAATGATTTCCAAATCAAACTTTATTTTCTACTAGTCAAAAAAAAAATGTTTTAAGTAACACTAAGAAACCATTGAGGTTTTAAATGGAATAAACTCGTTTTAACTACCCCTTTTGGTTAAGTTTTCAAAATCTCCGGGTTGCAAATACATCAACCGATTTCAAACAAGTCTACTAAATTTTTCTTCAAATACTCTATGTGTTCACCTAGCTTTTGAACGAAAAATCTAACCTCTCAAAAACGTTTTTCCCCGTAACACACCAGATTCGGACAGGGTGTCCTGTCCGGGTTTGGGGTGTTACAGATCTATAATAGCAAATTAGCTCATTTAATTATCACATTAATAATTACGTTTCAACAATCATGCTTTGGAAAAATTACTATTTTGCCCTTAGACTTTTGTAAAATGACTATTTTACCCATAGGCTCGAAAATCAATTCTAATCAAATTTCTACCTTTAACAAGCCTAGGTGAACATTTATTTCTCTTATTGCTACCATCAAAACTCATTATTTCTCACTTTTACCTCACATTTTACAACCTTTATAAAAAGGTCCTTTAAGGTGTTTTCATGGTAACACCTTTCACAAAAGTTGTTCATCTAATAACTAAGACCCATTTTCTTCCATAAAAATGCAGCAAATGACTTAAAATCTTACATGGCAAAACTCTAAGCTTTTCACCATTTCACAAAATAGCCCCTCATTAGAAAGCTTAAGCTTTAGGGGTTCCAAAAGTACAATTATCATCAAGAAAAATCATTAAAATCACTTACTTGAAGGGAGAATAGTTTGCTGAAATTTTTGAGCTTTAAAACCCCTATTTTGCTTGTTTTTTTCGGTGGAAAAAGATGAGTAAAGAGAAGGATATCATCTTTTCTTTATTTTAATATAAATCAATCAATTTAGTCACCAAACCTTTACCAACTTTGACCAATTTTGACTCCCTTGTCCCCTATGGCCGGCCAACCATGATTTAAGGGGCTAATTGCCATTTAAAGACATCCAATTAATATTCTATGACTATTAGGCACCTTTAGCTTATAAAATAGAACTTTCGCACCTTTTGCGATTTAGTCTTTTTTCACGATTAAGCATGAAATCGCTAAAATTAAAGCACCAAAATTTTCATGCACCTATATAATTATGCTCTAACTCATAAAATAACATGAAAATAATTTTCTTTAACCTCGGATTAGTGGTTCTGAACCACTGTTTCGACTAGCCCCTAAATCGGGCTGTTACAATTTTTCCCCTTAAGGATTTTCGTCCTTGAAAATCTTACCGATGAAAAGGTTGGGATACTGTTTTCTCATAGCCTCCTCGGGCTCCCATGTAACCTCTTCTATTCCATGTCTTTTCCATAGCACTTTCACAAGGGCTATACTTTTATTTCTCAACTGTTTGACCTCTCATGCCAAAATCATAACCGGCTCTTCACCATAAGTCAAGTCCAGTTGAATTTCTACCTTCGTTGGTACTATCACATGTGAAGGGTCCAAACGGTATCGATGTAACATGGACACGTGGAAGACATCGTGAACCTTTTCAAGCTCAAGTGGCAAGGCCAAACGATAAGCTACTGGTCCTATCCTCTCAGTAACTTCATAAGGTCCAATAAAACGCGGACTCAATTTACCTTTCCGGCCAAACCTGAGGACTTTTCTCCATGGTGATACTTTCAGAAACACTTTACCACCTACTTGAAACTCAATCTCTGTAATACCCCTAACCCGTAACCACCGCCAGATTAGGGTTAAGAGGCATTACTAATCATTTCCGAACATTTCATATCATTTCACAACCAAACATGTCAATTCACATTCATATAGTCCCTTATATAAGTCAACGAGACCTTCAACATGCTTTAAAATAGGGTCGGGACTAAACCGAACACACATGAAAATTTTTAAAATTCATACATTTTTCTAAGTTACAGAGGTGACACGCCCACACGGCCTCGGACACCCCATGTGTCCAAGCTGTGGCAAAACAGGGCATACCTACTGACTTGTCCACACGGCCTGAGACATGCCCGTGTGCCTCACCCATGGTCGACACTGACTTGCTCCACATGGGGAGTCACATGCCCGTGGTCACTACTGACTTGTTTTAAAACACAACCTCAAAAGACATGGTCGAGCCACACGCCCGTGTGCTCAACCGTGTGGGCAATTATAGGCCATTTTCAAGGCCAAATTGCCATCCACACTTTTTAATTACCTATAAGCATAAATCAATATCAATTCATGCCTCAATTGCAACCAAAACGTACCATTTCAAGCACCAATTAATCAACAACAATGCCATCTATTCTTATACTCAATTCTTACTCAATAAATCCATTCAAAGCACCATTTTCACAACTCAAATCATGTAAGCTAAACATCATTTAGTCAAGCCACAAATTCACACTTAAAACATCGTTTCCATCAACTAATTCAAGCATGAAATATACCATTTCTAACCTCATTATTTCATACCACATTCATCATTTACATAGCTCACACATAATAACAAAAATCATCTAACATCCAAGCCATGTCACATAGCAAGGTCCAACACCTCAAAATGCACCATATTTACTAGCTTATACATGCCATATACCAAATATGTACATCTTTCAAAAGTACCAAAATAGATAGTTGATAGTGTGATCGAGTCGCTGACAATCCCCGGATCCGAGCTAGCTCTACTGACACTCGAACGTCGAAATACTGAGACTAGCCGATCAATTGAGTACTTTGTCTTTGCTTCGATCTCGATCCGAATCTCTCCTTTCTCGGTCTATACATATTCAAATTTAACTCATTCAACCACCAATTCATTCAATTTAGTCCACACACACATATTTAGGGCATTTTACAAAATAGCCCTCACATTTTCACATTTCGACACTTTAGTCCCTATGTCATAAAATCATCAAATACACAAAATTTCATTTCACCCATGCCTAGCCGAATTCCTTATATCTATACAAGACCACACATTTCATTTATTTCACATTTTCACAATTAAGCCCAAATTACTCAATTTTACTAAAAATTTAAAGACAAAATATGTTAATCTAACACATATCTTTCAAAATTCATCACCAAACTTCACAAAGCTCATGAATTTATCCATGGCACATTTCAAATTCATTATCAATTCACAAAATTTAAGCATGGGTTTTGTAGAGCACAAAGCAACTTACAAAAACGTAGAAATTATCAAAAATTGAGCTCAAAACATACCTCAATCAAGATCAAAATGTGCCGAACCCTTATGTTTCTTTTTTCTTTTCTTGCTTATATTCGACCAAAGATGATGATTAAATGGCCATTCTTTTTTGTTTTATTAAAGTTATATTAACATAATTATTAAATACCAATTTTAGCCCTTTTAATAACATTTAAAATCCACTAACATTAGGCCATTTTTGTCCATCCTATCTATTAATGGTCTAATATCAATTTAAGGACCTTTCATTTAATAAGCCATGCCAAATAAGCACTTTAAAAATCAGCACACAACTTTTACATTTTACGTGATTAGGTCCTTTTTCTTAATTCAGCACACAATCAATAAAATTTTCACACAGAACTTTCACACATGCTCAATCACATATTATAAACACCAAAAATAATATTAAAACATTTTTTCGATCTCAGATTTGTGGTCTCAAAACCACTGTTCTGACTAGTGTCTAAATCGGGCTGTTACAATCTCTTTCTTTTTGAAATCTGAATAAGAGTTTTGTCTATCTGAGGCCGCTTTCAGACATTCACGTATCACCGTTACTTTCTCTTCAATTTACCTGACCAAATTGACCCCGTGAATCTGATTCTCTCTAAGTTCTGACCAATTCAAGGGTGTTTGGCACTTACGCCCGTACAATGCCTTATAAGGCGCCATATTCAAACTTGACTGAAAACTGTTGTTGTAGGCGAATTCCACCAACGGTAAGTATCTTTCCCAATTACCTTGGAATTCCAAAACACAACATCGAAGTATGTCTTCAAGTATCTGTATTACTCTACGACTGCCCATTGGTTCGCGGATGGAAAGCTGTACTAAAACTCAATTTTGTGCCTAAAGTCTTTTGCAACTTTTTCCAAAATTGTGACGTGAATCTCGGATCACTATCCGAAATAATCGAAAATGGTACTCCATGAAGTCTTACTATCTCTGACACATGCAAATCCGCCAACTTTTCAAGAGAATAATCTACTCGTACTGGTATGAAATGGGCTGACTTCGTAAGTCTATCGACTACGACCCATACAGCATCTTTCCTCCTCGGTGACAATGGTAAACCCGTCATGAAGTCCATAGTAATACAGTCCCATTTCCACTCAGGAACCATAATAGGCTGAAGTAGACCCAAAGGTACTTGGTGTTCAGCCTTCATTTGTTGACAAATTAGGCATTTCGATACAAGCTCAGAAATGTCTTTCTTCATACTCGGCCACCAATACCACTTCCTCAAGTCGTTATACATCTTCGTGCTGCCTGGATGTACAGACAAACATCCACTATGTGCTTCATGCAGTATCTTCCAAATAAGCTCATCATTCCTGGGTACACAGACCCTATTTCGAAACATCATGCATCCGCCAAGACTTACCTAAAAGTCCGACTTGACATTTGACTCACGTAGAACTCTTTTGGCTTGTAAGTCACTGTCATCTTTTTGAGCTTCACAAATCTCTTGAAGGAAAAATGGTTTAGCCCTCAACTCAGCTAGGATAGAACCATCTTCAGACAAAGTCATCCGTGTATTCATGGCTCTCAGCGTAAACAAAGATTTTCTGCTCAAGGCATCGACGACCACATTCGCTTTTCCTGTATGATAGTCAATCACTAGCTCATAATCCTTGATCAGCTCTAACCATCTTCGTTGCCTCAAATTCAATTATTTTTGAGTCATCAAGTATTTTAGGCTATTATGGTCGGTGAATATTCGACACCTTTCACCATAAATGGTGTCTCCAAATCTTAAGTGCAAAAACAATTGGAGCTAACTCCAAATCTTAAGTCGGATAAGTATTTTTGTGCGGCATTAATTGTCTAGAAGCATATGCAATCACCTTGCCCTCTTGCATAAGTACACAACCCAATCCATTCATAGATGCATCATTGAAAACCACAAATTCTCTTCTCGGCTCAGGTTGCACCAAAACAGGAGCCTCAGTCAACAATGCCTTTAGTTTCTCAAAACTCTGTTGGCATTTTTTTGTCCAATCAAATTTCACATCTTTTTGTAGTAACCTTATCATCGGAGTAGCTATTGTTGAAAATCCCTTCACAAAACATCTATAGTAGCCAGCTAGGCCCTGAAAACTCCTAACCTCGGTCACATTCCTTGGTGACTTCCAATCTACAATTGCTAAGATCTTACTCGGGTCGACTCTGATTCCATCTCCCGAGATGATGTTTCCCAAAAATCCAACTTCCTTAAGCCAAAATTCACTTTTACTAAACTTGGCATATAATTGTTTATCTCTCAAAATTTGCAAAACCATTCTCAATTGTTCAGCATGCTCGTTCTCATCACGAGAGTAAATCAATATATCATCAATAAATACTACAACAAATTTATCCAAATATGGCCGAAAGATGCGATCCATCAAGTCCATGAAAACGGTTGGGGCATTTGTTAAACCAAAATGCATGACCAAAAATTCATAGTGGCCATATCTAGTCCTAAATGAGGTTTTCGGCACATCCGAGTCCTTGACTCTCAATTGATAATACCCAGACCTTAAGTCTATCTTGGAAAACACTATGGTTCCCTTCAATTGATCAAACAAATTGTCGATTCTTAGCAACGGGTACTTGTTCTTCACAGTTACCTTGTTGAGCTGCCGATAATCTAGGCATAATCTCATGGAACCATCTTTCTTCTTCACAAATAATTTGGGAGCACCCCACAGAGAATAACTCGGTCTTGCAAAGCCTTTATTCGTTAGTTCTTGCAACAGTGCCTTCAATGCTTTTAGCTCGGTCGAAGCCATTCTGCATGGAGCAATGGAAATGGGGGCAGTACCAGGAGCTAACTCAGTCCCAAATTTGATTTCTCTGACCGGAGGTAACCCTGGCAATTCCTCCGGGAATAAATCTGGGTACTCACATACTATGGGCACTGATTCAATTCTTAACTCTGTCTCTTTGGCATTTATCACAAAGGCAAGATAAGCTTCACAACCTTTTCTTATACATTTTTGAGCAGTCATATAAGAAATCACTATAGGAAAGCTATCCGGTTTATCTGATTCAATCCGAAGAATATCACCATTTTCACATTTCAACTCAATAAATTTTCTTCCACAATTTACTACCACATCATGAATGGTCAACCAATCCATCCCAAGGATGACATCGAACTCATCAAACGATAATAACATGAGATTAGCAGGAAAACAATGACCCTTAATCATCAAAGGGCAACCTTTGCATACTCTATCAACCAACACATTTTTGCCTAGGGGATTTGACACTCTTATTACAAATTTAGTAGACTCTATAGGCATGCTCATGCTTGAGACTAATTTCATGCAAATATATGAGTGGGTAGATCTCGGATCAATTAAAGCTACAACATCAATATCAAAGAGAGAAAATGTACCCATGAACACGTCGGGGGAGGAAGCATCGTCGCGAGCACGAATGGCATATGTTCTCGCTGGTGCTCTACCTTCAACTCTGGTAGTCTGCTCTCTAGATAGATTCTTGCTACTCATCTCATTTCTCAGGTTTCTCTATGGTCTTCCTCTAGCAGTACTTATCGATCTTACATTCTGAGACTTTTCTTTCTCACCCACTTTGGGACAATCTCTGATAAAATGGTTTAGGGACCCACACCTGAAACAAGCCTTCTTATTTGCTCGGCACTCACCAGAATGACATCTTCCATACTGCGGGCATTCCGGTCTACTCTATCGGGCATTGCCAACACTAGCAATCGAAGTATTCTAAGCCTTAGACCCCAAGGATTGTTTGCCCTTACTTCAATTGCTGAAGTGGCTGATCGAGTAATTTAAATATACTATGATTATTTTGGATTTGGTTGTTGTTTTCTTTTATTTTTATGGGTTAAATATAAAATTGGTACCCGAAGCTATCAACTTCTCCTAGACCGATACTTATTATTATATTTTGTCCTAGATTAGTACTTGAACTTTTTTCTTTCCACTATATTGGCACATGAGCCTAACGACGTTAACTTTTTAATTGCGTGGCAGCTCTGGCCAATCGCGTGCTGCCACACATCACCCTCTTTCACCCCTTTGACCCATCGTGTGAAAAAGCGATTAAAATTATTTCTTTTAAATTAATTAATATCATTTTTTAAAATAAAAAAAAATCAAAATCCATTAAGTTTTTTTCCAATGATTAGTGAAAAACAATCAATTGCTGAAGAAACCTTTTCGATTACCAGACGTTTCCATCCTTCAACATCAAAAGCAATCTTTGATTCTTTATTTTATTCACATTGAATCCTTTCACCAGAAGTTTCCATCCTTCAACATTTCTATAAAAACCCTTTCGATTACCAAACATTTTCATCATCTCAGCCATTTGAGAAAACCTTTCGATTACCAAACCAAATGAAAAAAAATTCATCATCTCACTAAAAGAAGCCTTGTTTCATGATCGGTTACTTAGCCTTTCATCCCAGTGAAGTGGTAGTCTAATTACTGGTATTTTACGTAACCTTTCTAGGTTTTTTTTCTTATTTCTATTTAAAAAGCATAAGTTTTGTAACGCCCCAAAAATTTAGGGATTTTAATTTTTCATGTTCAGACACAAAAAGCTTGTTTGCTTTAATGGCTAAGTGATTTGGGTGTGCATAGGGGTGTGTGAGAAGCCTGGGTTCAAGTCTTGGCATTTGCAGAATTTTTAAATTTTGTTCTTAAAAGGATCTGGACGCTAGCACCTAGGTCTTATTAATTATTGTGCTCACCTGAAGTCACAAAAAGCCTATTGGTGCAGTGGTTGTGGCGTTACAAGTGTGGTAAGGGGTCTGAGGTTCGAATATTGGCGCAGCATAGGGGGCATTTATTTTGTAGCTAGGACGGCTAGAGTTTGATTTGTAGTGGATGTCTAATGGATGACAAGAGTTTGAATTGGTCATGGAGGGATTTTAGGAACAAATCATGAAGAGGATTATGGAGAGATTGGTGGAGTGAATCAAAGAAGTTGGAGTGCATGAGAGTGTTTGTGCCAAATTTGCTAAGGGGAACTCATAGTTTCGGCTTTGGGGTGTGTGTTTTTCATTTCAGTTATTGAGAGCATTTTGGAGCATTTCGGGATTTGTTTGTGTTTCTCTCTAAAGCCGAGCTAGCGTTTTGTTTTGAGGAGTGTTTTATTGTTTCAGTTTTGGCACTTCCTCTTCACTGCTTAGCCAAATACATCTCTTCCCTCTTTCACCATTCTTTCATTCGATATTCTCTCCATAACTCCCTCTATCAGATTTTTGTTAGTTTTCCCCCTATCGGTTTTGAACTGACATTATTTGCTCTTGTGAAGTGGTCGAATACCTCTATCTCTTCTCCTCACTTTCTTTTCCTTCTTCTCTCTTTTCTCTTTCTAGGCCGAAAACATTTTTTTTCCTTCCTATTGCACCGTGGTTTTGTGGAGCCGATTTTGCTACTCCTTGTTCAACTCTATTGCGCTGTGGTGAGTTCACATGATTCTCTTTTAGTACTATTGTTCATTTCTTGTTGTTTTCTTCATGGTTTAAGCCAAGTATTTTGGTCTTTTGTGACTGATTCTTTGTCCCTTCTTTTATGAATATGTTCTTTGGGTTTCAAAACTTGCGAAGAGTGAAGGGGTTCCTCAGGAGTGCAGAGGCATTCAAGATTCTTCTTCCGCCTTTCAATTGAATATTTTTGGGGGTAAGTTGACTTGTTGGCCGATTGTGCTACGTTTTCAGTATTGGGGGTCTTAAGTCTTATTCTTGTAAACAATCTAGTCTTATAGGTTTCATTGTTTAAGTAGATAATCGGCGAGGTCGTAAGATCGATTCTTAATTAGTGATCTAAGGGCATTAAGCTACTTTCGTTGGTTTAAGGCCTTGACGTGGTGAACTGTTCACTCGATTTCGCAGTCAGGTGTGTAACTGTTTTCTGTAAATGATAAGCAGCTTAAAAGCTAAAAAGGGTGTGTAACCATACACCAAATCTGTTACTGTCAAAACCCGAAAAGGTGTGTAATCACACTATCGTTTCTGTGAGTCGACAAAAGCCAAAAGGCCAAAACTTCGGCATTTGAGGCCTTACGAGCGTGCGATCGCTCGTGTGGTAAAATCGAGCCCACAACCGTAGGCGATCGACTGAAGAGGCCACCACGAGTGTTCTTGTGCACTTGGGCCGAAATGGGTCGTGTGGGCCCAAATAGGCTCGTGGGCCCCACACGGATAAAATTTACGATAAGTGGAAAATACTATACTAGGCTATATTGTTTGCGTAGCCGTGACTGAAATTGGGCAGAATGGGCCACAGAACGTGTGGGCCCACTTGTGCCGAATGTTGGGCTTTAGGCCCATTTACACCGTTTTGACCATATATGTTGTATGTGTCGCCCGAGGTGACTGTAGACCTTTGGGAAGGTTGTTATATGACTGGAATACCCCTAAAGAGAAAAATGACTAAAATACCCCTAAAGAGTAAAATGACTGAAATACCCCTAAAGAGCAAAATGTTTGAAATACCTCTAAAGAGTAAAATGATCGTTATACCCCTAAGGGTAGGTTGACTGATGTGTCCATGATTTGTATATGATTGTTACTGAGTATAACATTATGCATATATGTATGATTTATGACATGACATACTGCATGGGGTTGGGATAATGTTATGGAGGAGGTATATTGTAGTGGTGGCTCTGCCACATATACTGTTACTGGCAGCTTTGCTGCATTACTGTTACTGGCAGCCTTGCTGCGTTACTGTTACTGGTGGCTTTGCCACTTATACTGTTATTATTGGTAGCTATGCTGTAATATTGGTGTGTTGGTTGGGTGGGTCGATTTTATCCCCACATGGTGTATTGGTTGGTACAGTTGGTGTGTTGGTTGGATTGGGGTGGGTTACATACGTGCACTATATTAATTATGTACCAGACTTAGGCCCATATTGATTACTGTAATGGGTTAAGGCCCATACTGTACTGTTACTGAATAGGGCTCAGGCCCAGACTGTTACTGCATGATAGGGGATTACACACTGTGTTCTCGTAACTTACCCTTTTCTTTTAACTGTACAGGTAATCCCCAGCCTTAGATGATTTGGAGCTGCGAGGGACTTGAAGGTGGCCACATGTTTGCTATTAATTTATTTAGACATAGTTATTTAAATTTTTATATTGGGTTTGATATTTATGGAATAAGGCCTCTGGTGATTTTAATTTCTGTTAATTGGGTTTAATTTCTTATTTTGAAACTACCAAACTGATATAAATAAGTTTTCAAAAATAATAACTATTTTAAAAGACAAACAAATATTTTCAAAATTCAAAATGGCATTAATTAGAGTAGCTTCCGATGGTTTTTAACCAACTAAGAAACAAACAGTAACAAACATGGCTATAGTTTAAAAACGAATTTTTCTCAACAAGCCTGATTTCGAAAAACACTTCGATGTGACACGTCAGATTTGGTCGTAACATCTAGGCCGGGTTTGGGGTGTTACAAGTTTGTTTTTAAAAAAATATTGGTTTCTTGATGTGCTTTTTATTATGTTTTTTTTGTAAAAAGAAAGTTTTTATTTTTCCTAAAGTTTTTATTTTTCCCTACTTGGATTTAGCCTCATTCTCAGAAACTGACAAATTTTTTATTTGGACCATCAATTTTCTGGTTTAAAAAAAATGTTTAACAATTTCTAATGGTTTCTTAGTGTTGGTTTAATGTGAAACCAATTTTTAACAATGCTTAGGGTTTTTGTTATTTAGATATTTTATTTGTATTATAACTGATTTGTTACTTTTTTGTTGGCATTTGTGTGTATGCAAAGAACTCTGATCGCTGGAATTAGAGTCTTAAAATTTATAAAGAGAATGATCGAGCCTGCAAACTAACTCTGACAACGATTAAAGGCCAGTGTACCTATCGAACAGTAGTATAGCATAGGCAAGACCAGATTGTCGAACCCAAAGGAACTAAAAGTACTAATACTAACCTTCTTCTTATTGTCTAGCCTAAAATAAGAGAAGTTGTTTAGATCTAACGACTACTAAGCTAAAGATGCAAAGACAAAAAGAATGAATTGAGAAATAACTTGAGGGAAGACTCAGTTGATTTAAGACGATACCCTCAAGAAGAATCCACCTAGACTTCACTTGTTATCTAACACTGAACCATATGATTTATTCACTTGACTTGATCCGTAGGACTCCCTAACGTATATTAAACCCTCTCTTGAGGCGAAAAACGTCTAACCCTAGGTTAATTAACGGAAATCTCTTTCTCACTTAATAACCCCCTAGAATAGCAGTAAATCGATCTATGGATTCCCATATTAGGTTTCACCCTAATCTGGCAAAATCTCGTCACCCTATCTCTAGGTGCGCGAACGACTCCGCTTTAATTATGCTAGATCTATGAATAGGCAGGGTCTTTCGCTCCACCACCTAAACACATCACACTTGGATTAATATCCGGGAAACATTAATACAAGAATTAAGTGCACATAATTAAGAACAAATCAAGTATTTATCTTATAGTTCAGAAAATAATAACAAGACTCATCTAGGTTTCATCCCCTTTAGGTATCTGAAGGGTTTAGTTCATAACTAATAAAGAAAACATCTCAGAAGAAAAGATAAAACAAAACATAAGAAATCCCTAAAACTCCCTAAAGGAATTGAAGGAGAGATCCGCCGTCTTGAGTAGAATTCCGGCTTCTAGAGATGGATCAACTGGCTATCTTCAAGTGATGCCCACAACTCTGACCTTTTCGGCTTGGCTCCTTGGCCTAGCTAACCGCCCTCTTTCAGGTAACACTTAGGGGTTTTATATAGGCTCTTGGAATGTGTTTCTTCGCCCCAAAGTATCCAAATCTGAATGAAATTGCTTTTTGCCACGACAGGGACACGGCCATGTCACACGCCCGTGTGACTAGTCTTCAAGCCTTGTTCGGACTTCTTTAATGAGGCACGGCCGTGTGACTCGGGGGTAAGGCCGTGTTCTAGATGATCAATGCAGCACGACCGTGTGGGCTTAAGTCCAGGCCGTGTAGATTTCGTGATATGGCCCATTTATCTGTTTTGGGCCCGTTTTATGTTCTTTTTGTCCTCGAGTGCTTTCCTGGGTATAAGATATGAAAAGAAAGGATTAAGAGCACCTTTTTACATTAACCGAGGCTTAAATCCTTCAAAAGCATACTAAATGTGGGATTAAAATATATTGCTTTTACGGTTTATCAAATACCCCCATACTTAAGGTTTTGCTTGTCCTCAAGCAAAATTCTCAACTTATAATTAAAACAAACTTTCCATGATTCATAATTCCTATCAATAATGTCTTATCATAATTCATAGATACTTTATACATGGATGAGTTAACTCGAAGAGTCTTAAAGATTCAAACAGTCAAAGTCATATATGTGTAGCATAATAACGTAGGTGTTTCCCCTTATCTAAATAATTACCTTTGATTCAAAATCGACAAGGATTGACATCCTTACTAAAGATTCACTCAAATCACTCGAGGTGTTTAAGGTTCAAAATTAAGCTCTCATAAGTCGAACCTGAAAAGTTAATCCCATAGGCTTGCCTAAAAATCAAATCTCCACAACTGTAATATGAGATGATACACAAATCAAAAGGTCTTTAACAGGGTTGTAACGGGGCTAGGGTTAAAGGTGTGGATAAAGGTTGAATTAGAAGGTTAGAATCAAGACTGACCTGAAAAATTACCTAACTAAAAAAATTGAACTAATCCTAAATAATTACATTAATTGAAAACTAATAATACGAGCTTTTTCCTCAAGATGTGGAATTTCAACATGTAAGCTCACTTAGTAGAACTAATACTGAATATACTTCGGTTTTTTTAAGAACAAATCAAATTTACATAATAAGGAATGTATCTATTATTTAAAATAAAGATAACAGCTAGGCAACACATCAAATCAAATCTCGATATGAGGGTAGTCAAAAGGAATGGTGATAACAAATACAAAGGGTTTTGGGCTAATATTAGTTGGTAAGTCAATAGGAAGGGTTGTTAAGATCAACGGGGTTCACTAGGGGTTAATTTATGGAGGTAGGCTTTTTAGTGGAGTGAGTGGGTTAAATCCTAGGTGCCTTTATCATCTCTGTATTTCAAATCATAAATGTGGTCTCAACATGTATAATCGAAGCAAGTTCTAGAATAACAGTTCATAGTTGACACACTCATAATCAATAAAGTGAGCATGGAAAAGAATATATGCTCTAATAGGCTCGAAATCTCAGAAAAATTATGGGTGTTTTGACATCAACCTTGTACATTTCAAACTTCCAGATAATATTCAGATTCAGCTCAACAACCTAGCAAAGATTTTAATTTTGAAAAATAGACTTATCATGCTTGATTCTCTAATATTCTTCTAATTTAATCATCAATGCACAATTAACTATGACTTAATCTAAAGCATATCAATAAAAATCATAAACCATCAGAAATTTCATCCTAATTAGTAATATGAGGAAATTACTTAAAAACAAGACTAAATTCAGGGATTTGAGAATAATGAAGAAAGTTAGGCCGAACTTGAGAATAATGCAAAAAAGTTAGGCCCTTTCTTTGAATAAATAATCACCCCCACACTTAAGATGTACATTGCCCTCAATGTACAAATATGTATAATGACAGTTATATAATATCAAAAGAGAAAGGAGAAAGTGACACTTCCTGAATTACGGATGAGATCCCTTGGATTGGCAGAGGTCGTGGTTACGGATGACTTATGTAGTAGTGAATTACTCCTAGTGATTTGTTCGTTTCTATGGAGTGTTCATTTGATACTGCGAAGTCACCAGTTAGAAATCTCAGAGGCGTTTAAATACTCGAAGGTTAGATGTGAATGATAATCATGATGAAAGTTTGCAATGTATAAAGAAAAAGTTCAAACTAAGACAAATTAAAATAAATGGAAAATAAGGAAAATAGAAAAATTAAAAGTTAAAGCTTAAAATAAGAAAAGAAAAACTAGATAAATAAAAGGACTCAGAGGTCCTCATCCTCAGTCGGGTCGTGTGGTGGTGTCGGTGATGAGATATGGAAGTGATGGCATATCTGCTGGAGGGTGGCCTCGATTCTGTCAAGACGTCGAGCGTTGTCAGCGAAATATTGCTCGAACTGGTTGAGGTGTGCAGAGATATCCGACAATGAAGCTGCTGTATGGGATGGCTGCTGGTTCACAGTTGGTGCCTCTTGTGGTGATGGTGGGACATCATCAGTAATGTCCTCGGGCTCCGCTTCATCTGTGGTTAATCGGTATTGGGGAGGGTCGGTCCCTCGACGATGTTTAATCATCCTTATGTGTAGCATCGTCTGAATGCCCTGTCATCTGGTCAAATCAGTGTGAGCAAAGAAATCTGAGCCTCGGTGTGGAGGAGGCCAAAGTGTCGAGCTAACCGAGTGATGTACGACCCCATCGATAAAATTCCTTTCCTATGCGGCTCCGTTTGGTGCTGAATTGCACAGGCGATGAAGTATGCGAGGTCGAAAACGTGTCCTTCTGACTGCACGATAGGTAGTAGACATCGTGCTTGTTCACTACGCCAGTGCTCTCACGTCGACCTGTGATAGTGTGGGCTAGAATGGCGTGGATATACCGTAGGGGTGGTTTTTGGAAGAAAGGAAGATTGGGGTTTTGTTGGGATGGTGAAGGGTGTGGGTGTGATTGGATTTGAGACAAAAGAAGTTTTAAAATTTGTTTTAGGGTTGATTTGAGGGAGACGAGTGGTTTAGTTACTTAAATAGGGGTGAGAGCACGGGCAGGGGCCACGCCTGTGCTCGATTTTTATGCGCCCGTGTTTTTTGTGATTTTGAATTTTGGGCGCGTTCAGGTGTTTGGCCACGGCCATGGGTATTTGTGGCAAGTCTGTGTTCTTACTCACACGGTCATATAGAACGGGTGTGTTCTGCTCGTGTTTGACAAGTCAGTATGTTGGCACAGTGAGGTAACACGGGCATGTGCAGCCCGTGTGTGGCAAATCAGTATCTTCACACGGTCGTCAGGCACGGGTGTGTCCAGCCCATGGTTGGCAAGTCAGTATCCTCACACGGTCGCCGGGCACGGTTGTGTTCTACTCGTGTTTAGGAAGATTTTATCTCTTGTCGTGCACGGCATAGGTACGCTTGTGTTTTCATCCCTTGGCTTCCACACGGCCATGGGCACGCCCGTGTGCAAGGCCGTGTGGCCCTAAACTTGTACTTCATTGATATGGGGTTAGATGCTTAAAACTAAAATGTCAGTAAATTAGTGCTCGGGTTGCCTCCGGAGAAGTGCTCATTTATAGTCTTAAGCTAGACTTACCCTGTTTTCATTTCTAGAAGAAGGTTCATGGAGCTGAAGCTCCTCTCTCATATCCCTAAAATCTGCACCATTATAAATTTTGAGTCGGTGACCGTTTACCTTGAATGTGCCCTTGGTGGGGTGAGTTACCTCGATTGTGCCATACGGAAAAATTGTTTTGATCATGAATTGGCCTGACCATCTTGATTTCAACTTCCCAGGGAATAGTTTAAGCCTTGAGTTGTATAGCAGGACCAAGTGCCCTACTTCAAATTGTTTTGATTTCTTGATACGAGCATCATGGCGTCGTTTTGTTGCCTCATTGTATAGTTTTGAGTTCTCGTATGCCTCAGCTCTCCATTCGACTAGCTCGTTCATCTGCATCATTCTTTTCTTTCCTACAGTTTTAAGATCGAAATTTAAAAACTTTATGGCCCAAAAAGCTTTGTGTTCTAACTCAAATGGTAGATGATAGATTTTCCCGTATACAAGTTTGTATGGGGATGTCCCTAGAGGGGTTTTAAATGCTGTTCTGTAGGCCCATAAGGCATCATCTACTTTTAATGCCCAAACTTTTCTGTTTGATTCAACCGTTTTTTCTAGGATGCGTTTAAGTTCCCTGTTTGCTACTTCAACTTGCCCACTGGTTTGAGGGTGATATGGGGTAGCTATCCTGTGGTGTACTCCATATTTTTTTAAGACTTTGTCAAATTGAGAATTATAGAAATAAGTGCCCCTATCACTAATGATAGCTCTAGGTGTTCCAAAATGAGAGAACAGTTTCTTGAGAAACTTAACTACTACCCTAGCATCATTGGTAGGTAAAGCTTCAGCTTCCACCCATTTTGACATGTAATCAACTGCCACTAGGATGTATTTATTTCCGAATGAACTAGGGAATGGTCTCATAAAATCAATACCCCATACATCAAATATTTCACATGATAACATATATGTTTGAGGCATTTCATCACGTTTAGAAATATTACCTGTTCTTTGGCATTTATCACACGAGGTAACATACCTGTTGGCATCTTTAAATAGAGTGGGCCAATAAAAACTCGATTCGAGTATTTTGTGTGTTGTCTTGATGCCACTGTAGTGTCCTTCTGAAGCTCCTGAATGGCAATGTTCCAGGATTTTGCTTGCTTCTGCCTTTGTAACGCATCTTCGAATTACCTGATCTGCACATATGTGGAAAAGAAAGGGATCTTCCCAAAAATAGTTTTTCGCATCAACAAAGAATCGCTTCTTTTGGTGATGTGTTAGTCTTTTTAGCAAGATGTTAGTAGCTAAATAATTTGCGATGTTTGCAAACCATGGTACCTCAGAATGTGTTATAGAAAAGAGTTGTTCTTCGAGAAACGAGTCGTTTATCTCACTTTCATCGAGCTCTTCGATATGTGGATTCTCAAGTCTGGAAAGGTGATCTGCTGCAAGATTCTCAGCTCCCTTCTTATCTTGTATTTCCAAATCAAACTCCTGTAAAAGTAAAATCTATCGTATGAGTCGAGGTTTTGCATCAAGTTTGGTTAAAAGATAACGGAGAGCTGAATGGTCAGTGTAAATGACAACTTTAGACAATATTAGATACTGCCTAAATTTGACAAAAGCAAAAACTACAGCTAGCAATTCTTTCTCGGTGGTGATGTACTTTTCTTGTGCGGGTGTTAATGTTCTGCTAGCATGGTAAATTGGCTGAAAATGCTTCTCTTCATTGTCCCAAAACTACACCTACTGCAAAATCACTTGCATCACACATTAGTTCAAAGGGTAAATTCCAATCAGGTGCAATTATAATCGGAGCATTTATTAATTTATCCTTAAGGAAATTAAATGCATCTAAACATTCCTGATTGAAATTGAAAGGAACATCTTTTTCTAGTAATTTTGTTAAAGGCTTGGCTATTTTAGAAAAATCTTTAATAAATCTTCTATAGAACCCTGCATGTCCTAAAAAGCTTCTAATAGCCTTAACTGAACTAGGGAGAGGTAATTTTTCTATGGTTTCAACCTATGCTTTATCTACCTCAATCCCTTTACTAGAAATCTTATGTCCTAATACAATCCCTTCTTTAACCATAAAGTGACATTTTTCCCAATTCAAAACAAGGTTTGTTTCCTCACATTTCATTAGAACTCGTTTTAAATTTTTAAGGCAAAGATGGAAAGAATTATCGAATACAGAGAAATCATCCATAAATACCTCCATAATGTCTTCCACAAATTCGTCAAAGATTGCCAACATGCAACGCTGAAATGTAGCAGGAGCATTACATAATCCAAAAGGCATTCTACGATAAGCAAACGTACCGTATGGGCATGTAAATGTTGTCTTCTCTTGATCTTCAGGAGCTATTGGGATTTGGAAGTAGCCGGGGAGTCCATCCAAGAAACAGTAGTACATATGCCCGGATAGTCTTTCTAACATTTGATCTATGAAGGGTAGAGGGAAGTGATCTTTTCTAGTGGCATCATTCAGCTTTCTATAGTCTATACAGGCTCTCCAACCTGTAACTGTTCTTGTAGGGATTAACTTATTCCTTTCATTGGGCACTACAGTAATGCCTCCTTTCTTTGGAACTACATGTACAGGACTTACCCAAGTACTGTCAAAAATAAGATAAATTATTCCTGCATCTAGAAGTTTAATTACCTCAGCCTTGACTACTTATTTCATGTTGGGGTTTAAGCGTCTCTGAGGCTGCACACACAGTTTGTATTCCTCTTCCATTAAAATTTTGTGGGTACAGAACGATGGGTTTATGCCCTTGATGTTAGATATTTTCCAAGCTATGGCTTTTTTATGTTCTCTTAGTACTGGTATTAACTCCTCTTTTTCCTTGGGTTTTAGTTCTGAAGAGATAATAATCGGTAGCGTAGAATTGTCCCCGAGGAATGCATACTCTAAGTGTTTTGGCAACTGTTTTAATTCCAATTTGGGAGGCTCATTGATGGAGGGTTTTTGTCTTAGTTCGTCATTGACTTTAATGCTTTCTTCTTGCATTTGTCGAGGTGAAGACGTATTCAACTCATCAGCTTCATCTTCTTCCCCCTCGTCTTGAGTCAGGCACAGTTCCGTCATGTTATCATGTAGGATTTCCTGTAATGAGTTTTGAATGATATGATCAGTAGTATCAACAAAATAACAGGCATCATCTTGTTCTCTAGAATATCACATGGCATCATAAATTTGAAAAATAATTTCCTCATCGCCTATCCTTAATGCAAGTTTACCGTTACCTACATCGATAACAGCCCTAGCAGTAGCTAAAAAAGGATGCCCTAAAATTAAGGGAACATCAATGTCTTCATCCATGTCCAACACAACAAAATCAACAGGAAAAATAAATTTATCAATTTTCACCAAGATATCTTCGATAACTCCTCTAGGATATTTAATAGATCTATCAGCTAACTGAATACTCATCCTAGTGGGTTTTGGTTCCCCAAGATCTAGTTGTTTAAACATTTTGTAAGGCATTAAATTAATATTGGCACCTAGATCAGCTAATGCCTTCTTAATATTTAAGCTACCAATTAAACAAGGAATAGTAAAACTTCCTGGGTCTTTTAATTTGGTTGGTAACTTGTTTTGGAGGATGGCTGAGCATTCTTCATTAAGTTCCACCGTCGATACTTCTTCAAGCTTCCTTTTATTCGTCAGGAGTTCCTTTAAGAATTTTGCGTATTTTGGCATCTGTGAAATAGCTTCAACAAAAGGTAAGTTAATATGTATTTATTTGAAAAGTTTGAGAAACTTACCGTATTGGGCATCTAATCGTTCTTTCTTCGACTTTGCTGGATATGGGATTGGTGGTTTACTTTCTTTGCATATTGGATTTACGTCCTCAACTCCCTCATCCTTTGTTTAGTTATCTTCGTGTGGTCTTTTTGGTTCGACTAACTCCTTTCCACTTCTTAGTGTGACTGCCTTTACCTGTTTTGTTTCTTTAGAAAGAATCTCTGCCCGTATTTCACAAATCATCTCAGTAAGTAGTCCAACTGACTTAGTGAGTTCCCCAATTGACTCAGTGAGTTCCTCAACTTGGTTCTTTGTCTCTTCAACCGATGTTTGTTGACTTTTAAGTGTTTTCTCAGTATCTTGTAGACGATTTTCTGTGTCTGCCATGAATTTTGTCAGCATTTCTTCAAGGTTTGGCTTTTTTTCTTGTGGATATGGTTGATTTTGGAAATTTTGAGGAGGTTGTTGTCTTTGATTTCCTTGACCTCCCCATGAAAAATTTGGGTGGTTCCTCCAACCTGGATTGTAAGTATTACTATAAGGATTATTATTGGATCTGAAATTATTACCTATATAGTTCATCTGTTCGCTCTCTGTTCTCGGTTGGTAGGGTGGGTACTCAGGATTCGCCACAGTTCCACTTGCGTCGCACTGCATGACTGGTTGTACCTGCGAAGAACACAAACTATCAAGCTTTTTATTTATCATCTCTATCTGTGCTGATAGTGTGGTCATTGCATCGAGGTTGTAAACTCCGGCTGATTTTGTCGATTTAGTCCTTGTAACTTGCCACTGATAGTTATTCAGTGACATCTCTTCAATGAACTCGTAGGCTACTTCAGGAGTTCTATTGTTCAGGGTTCCACCGGTGGCTGAATCAATTAGTTGCCTCGTTGAGGGGTTTACACCATTGTAGAAAGTTTGGACTTGGAGCCATAAGGGTAAACCATGGTGTGGACACCTTCTCAAGAGATCTTTGTATCTCTCCCATGCGTCGTATAATGTCTCTTAATCCATCTGCATAAAAGAAGAGATATCATTCCATAATTTGGCTGTTTTGGTCGGTGGGAAATATTTTAAAAGAAAATTTTTGGTCATTTGTTCCCATGTAGTGATTGACCCTCGTGGTAACAAGTTTAACCACTGTTTGGATTTATTTCTTAATAAAAAGGGAAATAACCGAAGACGTATGGCATCATCAGAAACGCTATTTATTTTGAAGGTATCACAGAACTATAAAAAATTAGCTATATAAGTGTTTTAATCTTCGTCCTGTAAACCATCAAATTGAACAAATTGTTGAATCATTTGTATTGTGTTAGGCTTTAATTCAAAATTATTAGCAGCTATAGCAAGCCTAACAATACTCGATTCTGCTCCTGTTAAATGCGGTTTAGCATAATCAAACATAGTATGTGGAGCATTATTTTCTCCCACATCATGTGGTTGTGGATTATTCTTGTCCATCCCTTCAGTAGATTGGATCTGCCTTCTTGGTCTTCCTCTGTGTAATTTAGGGCTCGCCTGATTTCTCTGCGAGTCCTACGAACGGTAGCTTCAATTTCACTACCGTATACTAGTGGTCCTTTCGGGTTCCTTCTAGTCATAAACTAGAGGTACCTACTAGGAGAAAAAAGAAAGAAAATTTAGCAAAATCAAAATTTAACCTAAAAAAATAAAAAATAAAAGTAAATTGCGAAAAATAAAAAATAATGGCTAAAGTAATAAAAATAGAGTTTTCTTAATATTTTAGTTCCCCGGCAACGGCGCCAAAAACTTGATCGCTGGAATCAGAGTCTTAAAATTTATAAAGAGAATGATCGAACTTGCAAACTAACTCTGACAACGATTAAAGGCAA
Source organism: Gossypium australe (assembly GCA_005393395.2). Classification (NCBI taxonomy): domain Eukaryota; kingdom Viridiplantae; phylum Streptophyta; class Magnoliopsida; order Malvales; family Malvaceae; genus Gossypium; species Gossypium australe. The sequence continues at coordinate 64,309,225 of CM016616.1, read as the reverse complement.
GTGTACATATCGAATAGTAGTATAGCTTAGGCAAGACCGGATTGTCGAACCCAAAGGAACTAAAAGTACTAATACTAACCTTCTTTTTATTATCTGGCCTAAAATGAGAGAAGTTGTTTAGATCTAACGACTACTAAGCTAAAGACGCAAAGACAAAAAGAATGAATTGGGAAATAACTTGAGGGAAGACTCAGTTGATTTAAGACGATACCCTCAGGAAGAATCCACCTAGACTTCACTTGTTATCTAACACTGAACCATGCGATTTATTCACTTGACTTGATCCGTAGGACTCCCTAACGTATATTAAACCCTCTCTCAAGGTGAATAACATCTAACCCTAGGTTAATTAACGGAAATCTCTTTCTCACTTAATAACCCCCTAGAATAGCAGTAAATCAATCTATGGATTCCCATATTAGGTTTCACCCTAATCTGGCAATATCTCGTCACCCTATCTCTAGGCGCGCGAACGACTCCGCTTTAATTATGCTAGATCTATGAATAGGCAGGGACTTCTTCTCCACCACCTAAACACATCATACTTGGATTAATATCCCGAAAACATTAATACAGGAATTAAGTGCACATAATTAAGAACAAATCAAGTATTTATCTTATAGTTCAGAAAATAATAACAAGATTCATCTAGGTTTCTTCCCCTTCAGGTATCTGAGGGGTTTAGTTCATAACTAATAAAGAAAACATCTCAGAAGAAAAGATAAAACAAAACATAAGAAATCCCTAAAACTCCCTGAAGTAATTGAAGGAGAGATTCGCCGTCTTGAGTAGAATTCCGGCTTCTAGAGATGGATGAACTGGATATCTTCGAGTGATTCCCACAACTCTGGTCTTTTCGGCTTGGCTCCTTGGCCTAGCTAACCGCCCTCTTTCAGGTAACACTTAGGGGGTTTATATAGGCTCTTGGAATGTGTTTCTTCGCCCCAAAGTATCCAACTCCGAATGAAATTTCTTTTTGCCACGACAGGGACACGGCCATGTCTCACGCCCGTGTGACTAGTCTTCAAGCCGTGTTTGGACTTCTTTAATGAGGCACTGCCGTGTGACTCGGGGGTAAGGCCGTGTTCTAGATGATCAATGCAGCACGACCATGTCGGCTTAAGTCTAGGTCGTGTAGATTTCGTGATATGGCGCATTTACTCTGTTTTGGGCCCGTTTTATGTTCTTTTCGTCCTCGGGTGCTTTCCTGGGTATAAGACATGAAAAGTAAGGATTAAGAGCACCTTTTTACATTAATTGAGGCTTAAATCCTCCAAAAGCATACAAAATGTGGGATTAAAATATGTTGCTTTTACGGTTTATCAAACTCCATGCTAAAGGGAATGTTTTTTTAGGTTGAAATCGATTGAGGTTAAAAGGTCAATCAATTGATATATTAGTATGTCTGTTATGTATGTATATTATGTATGTATAGTAGTATGGATATTATGTATGCTATGTACATTATTGTTTATGTATGTTATGTATATTGTTGTTTATATTATGTATGGATATCATGTATGTATATTATTGTTTCTATCATGTATGTTATGTATAATACAGTTTATATCATGTATTTTGCTATGCATATTACTGTTTATATTATGTAATGAACTTTATTATCTAACTGATTTTGTGTATGTAATGTTTTATCATGACTTGGGATAAATGGTACAATTCAATGAATTTAAATGCAATTAAGCCATTTTTAATTAAAGGTAGACGACCATGTGTTTTAAATTAGGTAAGTTATATATTAAATTATTAATAAAATATTTTATATGTGTTAAATAGTGAAATGAAGCCAAAGCCATTATTTTTCTTATTTCTTCAACCTTCCACTGTTGAAAAGAAAAGAGAAAACTTGAGAAGCCATAACTAAAAACTTCCTAGGTTCGCTTAATTGCATAGTAAGTGTTTCCTAGCTCGTTTTTAGTAAATTTTATGTTTCTGAGATCGTTGTAGCTTAATCTAGCTAACTCGGGTATTAAATTGTAAAATTGTTAAAGTTTTGAAATGTTGCCATTGATTATATTTTATGTTAAGTAACTTGATTGTAAGCTTATATTTGATTATGAACTAAATTGTAAAATGAAATTTGTTGGTTTTGAGTTTAGATACTAAAATGAAAATATTTCAAATTTGATATGAAATTTCTATAACTACTGAAATTAGAGGATTGTAGAAAGATGTATTTGAAATTGGGTTGTAAATTTGGGTTTAAATGTGAAAGATATGATAGTTTTGATTTTAGGGACTAAATTGAATAAAATGTAAAACTTGAGGGATTATTTAATAGATTGAATTCAACAATTGTATTACTTTAGTATGTTGTTAAATGATGCTTCGAATTGATATTTGAATTAAATTATGGTTTAGATCGAGATTTTTAATAATCAGAGGATATACGTGAAAAAAAAGAAATTATTGAATAGTTCCTGGTGTCTTATCCGTTGTTGTTTTTGCCAGGTAAGTTCATATGGGACTTACTTTGTCAATTCATGATATAGTTGTAATACTTTCATTTTCTTTTTAGTTTGAATTGTTAGGTATATATATTGTTTGAGTATCAAAAACATTAATTTGATAAGACTTGAAATGTATGATAAATATGATAAGATACGTAACATCGAATGGATGTAAACTTTTATATGAATGGATTAATTTGTAAGAAATTTTGATAAATGAATTGATAGCTGGTTATGATTAATTGAATCATATTGGTGTGAAATTGATTGATTATTGCGATGGATGATTAAATTGTATAAATTGGTGAAATTGTGAAATTGACTTGGGATTGAAATGAATCGTATAATGTTATGTATATAAAGATATTCTGATGGATGAATTGACGATATTGAAATCGAAAAAATTGGAATTAAACTTATAAATGAATCAAATAATTTGGTTATCATATATATTGTTCTGCAGTTCGGTCCCTACTGATTTGCACTTTGTTGCATACTGCTTTACACTATGGTGCCTATTATTTTGCACTTTGATGCCTATTATTTGCACTATGGTTCCTATTGTTCTACACTTCGATGCCTATTGCTTTGCACTACAGTGCCTACTGATTTGCACTTTGGTGCCTATTGCTTTACATTATAGTGCCTACTATTTTGCACTTCGATGCCTACTATTCTACCTTAGGTGCCTACTGATTTGCATTTTGGTGCCTATTGATTTGCACTACGGTGCCCATTGATTTGCACTTCGGCGCCTACTAGTGTGGTGTAGTTAACTGTGTATCCGTACATGTTATTATAGTTCATCAGGCTATTGGACTAATAGAAGAAAAGGAAACATCTATTAAATTGTTATGAGAATGCATTCCAATGATATATGATTATTAAATGTTATGAATGGTAGTGAATTGATATAACATTGTGGTTGGTAGTGTCTTGAATGACTTATGTTTATACTACTTGATATAATGTTCTATATGTACTTGATTATATGAGAGATTTACTTTATTACTGTGAAATGCTATATCAGGTTAATGATAACATATGTTCTAAATGGATATGTATGTTTCTTGAATAGAATGATATTAATGGTATATTCTTGATGACTTCGTTGTACGGTACTCGATAGACTTAACAAGTAAATGTTGGTTTGATATAGGATTTGAAATAAGTGATAAACTCATCTTAATAATGTGAAACGCTGTAACAGGTAGTTGAGTTTCATTAGTTATTTCAATATGTTTAATTATGAATTGTGGTATGTTTACTATTTTAAATACTATGAACTTACTAAGCATTTTTATCAAGTACCAATTTATGTCACTTTTAGGAGTTGGAAATGTATCAAGTAACAAATGACATATTTTTGTGTGTCACACAAGCTTGTCATACGCCCGTGTGGGTATTGTAGATTTAGTCATTTTTAATGCACACGACTTTAGTTTGATACACGGTCTAGCCACACGGCTGTGTGGCTTTTAATGAAATTTTACAATTTAATCCACACATCCTCAGTGAGATACATAGCCTGAGCACGATTGTGTGTCCGCTATTTTGCATGAGTGCCCTTATCTAGTGAAAATGTTTCAATTTGATTCTTATTGTGCTTGGATCAACTTAAGAGCTTTTGTAAGCTCGATTAAGACTCAAATTTAATTGTATATCATAACATTTGAAGGTTTATGACATGATTGATTATTTGAAGGATTTATTTATGAAATAACTGATCTGTAATTTTGGAAATGTTGCAAATTAGTCTAAGTTAAATTTTGGGTTCATATTAGAGCATACATAAGATAGTATAAGACCTGACCAAAATTACATTTGATGATTATGCAATGAATTGATTATAATTGTATGATTCATGTTTAATTTGAATGTTCATTGTGTAATTATGAAAAAATTCCATATTTATTTTAAATAATTGATATGTATTGAATGTGTTCTATTCTGACTTTATTTATAACGCTTTTGTAGCTCGAGTCTGGGGACCGGAATAGAAATTATAAAGCCAAATAGAAGTAGCAAATAGGGTTAACAATGAGGGTGTAAAGGTATTGAAAGGGGAGAGAAAAATTATGAGGTATCAGATGACTCAAATGTGCGAATAGATTACATTGATTCATCATATTTGGGGTTTTATGGAAGTGATTCAGATGGTGAGGTAGTCTGTAGGAGAAGCCAACATGTATGTTTGATCCTACTAACCTAATCCACATTAGAGCTTGGTATGGTGTTTGGTGGACTAGAGGAATTCAAGACTGCTTTAGCAAAGTATACAGTAAACAAGATGTTTGATATTGTCTATCTTAGGAACGAAAAGGAGAAGAGTAGGTCTAGGTGTAGGGAAGATGGATGCCCTTTTAGAATATATGTTGCTATAAATAGTGATAAGTTTTACAAGATAAAAATCTTTATAGAAATCCACGAGTGTTCAATAACTTTTAAAAACAAAAAGGCATCTTACAAGTTTGTTGAGGAACATTTCTTAAGTAAAATCAGTGTGATTCTAAAGCTGAAGTTAATTGAGATGCAGAAACTAGCCAAGGAAGAGTTGAAAGTTGATCTGGGTAGGACAACATACAGCAAGGCTAAGAGATGGGCATTGGAGGAGATCAATGGAAGGGTAAGCTATTAGTTTATTAGACTATGGGACTATGCAAATGCAGTTAGTAAGATAGATTCGGATGACAATGTAAAGGTGATGGTAAAAAGACCAACCCCTACTGAGGTTCCCAAGTTTAGGAGATTTTTTGTAGGGTTTAGTGCATTGAGGAAAGGGTTTGGGGAGTGTTTTAGACCTTTTATTTATTTGGATGAATGCTTTCTGAAGGAATGATTCAAGGAGGAACTTTTGTTTGTTTTCGGTAGAGATGACTATGACAAAATCTACCCTATTTCACGAACTTCTATGTAGAATGAAAGTAGAGAAACATGGTGTTGATTTCTTAAGAATCTTATTGCAGATTTACAAATTTGTGATGGTTTTGGATTCACGTTCATGATTGATAAACAAAAGGTATGTTTGGGACCTCACATAAATAATTTTGTCCTACTATGCTTAATTTATTAAAGTAGATCGATCTAATACTATTGTTTTTGTTTGTATTTAGGGATTGATTAGGAGAAATTTGAGTTGTTGCCAAGGGTTGAGCACAGAGTCAATGCAAGACATTTATATGCCAACTGGAGGAAAGAAAATCCAAGAGGAAACTTGTAACAAGCATTTTGGGGAGCATGCAAATCATACATAACTACTGAATTTGAAACTAACATCAATAAGATTGACTGTATCAAACATAGTGCCAAGGTAAGTCTACTTAGGATTGATCTTGAGCAATGGTCAAAGGCTTTTTTTTTGGTAGGTCTATATGTGATGTAGCTGGCAATAATTTTGCTGAGTCCTTTAATGCAGTAATTCTAGGAGCTATGTCTCACTCGGATTCTGCTAAGTCCAAAAATTAAGAAAAAATTGAAGGGTTAAATTGAAAACATCCATAAGTTGGCAACCTCTACTTGTAAACCAAGAGAAGATAGTAACTGATTTAGACTTGGTTGAAATCCAATGTCAATTCGAATAGATTTAAACCAGCTGGTCCTTTAGTGGGAGACATAATGATTGTCAATGTATGGATTTCACATGGTTGAAGACCGTGCAAGTAGGGCTATAAATAGCTGAGAGGTGACTTCTATAGTTATCTCAACTATGGAAGCTCTACATGGAGCAATAGTTCTGAAGGTTGAGTCGGAAAAGTAGATAATCCAGTAAACTAGTGATAACTCTAAAATATATAGTTGTCCATTCTAACTCATAATTCTTGCAAATCCTGAGTAGTTGATAATGATTTTTGTGAGTTTTATTACAAAATTAATGAATTGAATATTTTATGTTCAAAACATATTTTTATTCAATTTCATGTAAATTCTACTTAATTTCAAATTATTTTTGAGCAGTTGACACACTAGAGACAGTCTGATCGTAAAGCTCTTCCGTTGAGGCCCTGATAGTGTAGCTTGGTGATAACTCTTGAATAGAGTTATATTTTATGCCTTAGAACCTAGTTAATTACATGTACTTAAGTACATATAATTGCATTTTAGGACATTTCATTAGTATTTTTAACATGGCATTAGAACTTGGGCTACGTTTAAATATTAGGTGTTTTTAATTGCTCGTGGAAGGGCTGTGTTTTGTGTTATTGACAGACGCATGATAAGGAACAAGAAATAATGGGTGAAGTTTTTTCGGGGCAAAAGGGTGGTCAAGGTGCCAGCTCGTATGCTGTGGCAATGTTGGGAAGGTGTCCAGTGAGCATTCAACGCATATCAGTTTTAGCCCAACTCTACTTGTACCAGATAAATATGCCTAGAAAAGAGGAGAAGATAAATCTTGGGGCTATTGGAATTATCCTAAAAAGGAAAAAAAACAAAGCAATTTAAAAAGAAGCAAATGAGGAAACCCTAGGACATGGAACGATGGGTAGAGATCCTCAGGACAGAAAGACAGAAAGAGAAAAGATGCAGACAACCTATCCCAGCCACCTCAGGACACTATGTAGCTGAAGTGTGGATTGGACAAGCGAACGTTGTTTTCCCGATGTTCTTCTATTATTTCTAATATGTTCCTTCATGAATTACAGTAATGAAAATGATGTTTAAGTTGAATTTTATTTGCCAACCTATGAGTTAAATCTCATAGGGTCGGGATTACTTTGATGAACTTTAACCGTCTTTAATGGTTGCAGTAATAGTCGGAGTTATTTTACTATTTCATTCAATTATTTTATTCTTTACAATGTAAGTGAGCAATTCCTAGACATAGTCAACTATGCAGCATAACCTTAAATTAATCTAAATTATGAAACGGTTAGATTAGTTAGACCGTGGTTAAATGATATGCCCAAGTACTCGATAGATACTTGTCGTAGACTCTAGATATGGAGCACCGTTCATACAAAAGGAAACAGTGCAGGGTACCATATTAAAGGCCTAAGACACAGGCAAGGTAACTTGAGGTTTCTGCTATCAGAAGAAGCAGGACACTTTAGAACTTTTCTGGGCAGTAGGTTAAGTATGATTTTGCTGAGGCATTACTGACAGAAAAAGTAGATTTTTAGTAATCCCGAGCTTCCCACTCAGCATCGCGTAACCCTTATCTTTATCATATGATTTTGCCATAGCATTCTTATTCGTTTATTTATTCGTTGCATATCATTCAAGTAGTTATTCTCATAATTTCCATTACATTCCTACTTTTGTTTTGCCATATCATTTCCAAGGATTCATTAATTCCACATATTGCATACATCACAATTCTTTTAATTGCCATTGCACACTTATCATTGTTTTTGCCATAACATAGCATTAATTGTATTTTACTATAATAACTTGACCACTTTAGAGCCTCAATTCGATCCTCGTGGGAACGATACTGTAACACCCCAAACCCGACCTAGACGTCATGATCGGATCTGGCATGTCACATGGAAGGGTTGTTAAAGAAAGTTGCATGTTTGTTAAAATGTTCGTATTCTCTTTAAAACTTCAAGTTTAGGTGTTTGTTTATAAAAACCCGTTTAACTCCATGTCCATTTTAGAAAAGTTGCGACTAATTTGAAAACTGCTTCGACGTTTAAGAGAACCTAGTGTTTAATCAATTACAGTTTGAAAAATCGTTTGTTAACATTTTGGAAAATAACAGGTATTAAGGTTTTAGGAAAATCCCATATTAAACATTTAATAATAAGCAACAACCGAGTTAAAAGTTAAAACCAAATAAAATACCAAAGGCCTTATTACAAAACATAAACCCAAATTGAAAAAAAAAAATTAAAGTAAAGTAAAACGGGATTTACTAAAGAAACAATGTATGGCCACCACAGAGTCCACATCGGCTCCAAATCCTCAATGCTGGGGATCACCTGCAAGATTAAGTAGAGGGGTGAGTTACGAGAACTCAGTGTTTAATCCCCTAATCGAACATTAACTGGGCCCGAGCCCATTCAGATACAAACTAGGCCTTAGCAATATTAGCATAGTTATACAGATAATGCATGCAATGCAACCCAGCCCAGCCTAATAATCCATCCGCTACACACCACCCGTACCAGCCTAACACACATGTGGGGATTTCTACAATCAACCCTCCATCCGCTACACACCTCGATGGCAGTCCCGCTGCTCATCGCCGAAATTGTTGTCAAGCCACCAGATTAACAAAATATACGTGGCATAGCCACCATACAGAATGTGACAGAGTCACCGAAATATATGGCAGAGCCACAGAATTGCACTTCCCCATTCATCAATATCATATCCCAATCCCATGCAACATATCATGACATAATAATTTAGTGCATGCATGAATGTACCAATATAATAGATAATCGGAATACACAGTCATGCTAAATCTACCTGAAAGGGTATAATCGTAAATTTACTCACCTGGGCTATTTCCAAACTCACCCGATAGGTGTATCTCATTAGCTTACCCATTAAGGGTATTTTGGCTCTCAACCGACACACAGAATAGTACATAGCAAAACGAATAAAGGTGTGAGATTACACACCTAATTATGTAGAGTACTAAATAATCACTAGTGCCTTCACCTATACATAACACACAATTAACACATTCCATACTAGTACTACCACGAGGGTACAACGGTCATTTGTCGTTTAGGGGTAAAACGGTAATTACACACTAAGGGTATTTTGGTAATTTTGTAATCTGAGGGTATTTTGGTAATTTCACAAATTAAGGGTATTTCGATAATTTTGCAATCTGAGGGTATTTCGATAATTTTGCAAACCAGGGGTATTTCGGTAATTTTGCAAACCAGGGGTATTTCGATACTTTTGCAAATTGAGGGTATTTCGATAATTTTGCAAATTTGGGGTATTTCAGTAATTTTGCAAACCAGTGGTATTTCGGTAATTTTACAAACTAGGGGTATTTCGGTAATTTCGTAAACCAGGGGTATTTTAGTAACTTTGTAAACCAAGGGTATTCTAAACAGAGATAACGATACGAATGGGCCTAAGGCCCATTTTCGGCCCAAATAGGTCCACACGCTCGTGTGGCCCGTATAGCCCAAATCTAGCCACATATATGAGATTCACATAGTCTAATCCATCATCTACTATACAATCATACAACTTATTCATATGGGCCCACGGGCCCATTGGGCCTACTTGGCCTCGTTAGGCCCATCGTGGCCCAAACAGCACAGCCCACAAGAATATACTCATGGTGGCCTCGACTATCGCGTCGAAGCTCCCACACGTGCGCTCGCACGCTCGTGTGGCTACCATCGCCGTGTGACCGGCTTTTCAGCATTTGCTGCTCTACAGCTAGAGTAGGGCAAAATACACACCTGATAGGAGTCTGAAGCTAATCCGCGCTCCAAATGCTCCTATGCCCAAACGCCCACCGAGGTATGCTTCCTCTCCTCATTGACAGCTTTATATATAGCCAGCTTCTCACTTTCCCTCCTGCTAGCTTTCCGATGTGGGATCCCTCCTTCAGTAGAGTTTAAATCCAACACAACTCTGGCCGTTCAATCTGCAAAATAAATACTCCCTTGCTTGTCATGAGATTCGAACCCAAGCTCTCCCATCAGCCAATTCACGCCACCAGCCATTAAGCCACCAGCTCCTTTTGTGTCTAACATCATGCGCAACTCAATATAAATCTATGGGCCAAAGTCCAAGTTCACTTAAAAATAAATCAAAGTGAAATGCCAGCTCCAAGGCTTGAACCTTGGACCCCTTGCTTCCTTGTGTGGCGTCACCTCCTTGTCTCCCATGTGGCGCCACTTTGTCACTACACCACAAGCTCTTTTTGTGTCATTTTTCTCCATATTTTATTCTTAAAGCCTACTTACTAACTCTCAGGGTTTTATTCACCTAAAACCAAAATTTTCCTAAAGCCCAAGTTTGATCCCGGGACTTCATAGAAGCCCTCTAACCTTCCAAAATCACTCACCTAACAGGTCCAACTTGTATTATTGCCGTTCTCATGTTCTCAAAAATTTTAGGCGCTCCCATGCCTAAGACCCAATGGGCCCAATTCTACTAGGTCCAAATTCAGGTCGTTACAGATACTCATTCATCACTTTACTACTTGATTTGACATGTATACTTGCACAAATCACAAATCATTTCACACTCGACACTTGGCAAAACATCATCAATTTAACTTCCAAAAATTCATCAAGGGATGTCTAAATAAAGTAGTTTGAACCCTTAAATTATTGAAGGACCAAGGTGCAAATGGGCAGCAAAAATTGGATCACTTCTAGCAAAGATAAAGGCCCAAAATGCGACCTAAAGAAAGAGAGCTCCATACATCCAAGGAAGGCCCAAATCCAACACCCAAGAACCAGCCATAATGCTACCCAGATCCGATTTTTAAGCTGATTTTAAACATTTGCAAACCAACCCTCAAACTCTCATGCTCATCTATTCTAACCCTTCTACTTTTCAAGTTTTGCACATTGAGCATCATGCTTAAAATACCAAAACCAACCAACCATTCTCTCCACAATTCATGGTAAACACATGAAGGATAAGATTGTGGATGAAAATCTCTATTTTTAGCCCCCTCTAATGTGTATAAATAGAAGCCAAAACCCATTCATTAATCACTCAACATTCATTCAATCTCTTCTCATCTCTTCCACCCCTAAAGCCTCTTATTTTTCTCCATCTTTTCATTCTCTCTTTGAGAGTTCCCTTAGCAAGCATTTCTTGAGAGAAAAAGCTCTCTTGGCCGGCCATCTTGAGGAGTAATTTGCATCTGAGCAACAATGAAAATTGGAGGAACCCACCACGGATAGTTCTCAGCAAATCACCGAATTCATCTAAGAGTTTCTTCTTCCTTTTCTCTTTAAGTGTTCCAAGTTTAAAAAAATGAATACAAACTATTTAATTTCTTTTTCATTAATAATAATGACTTAAATTTGTTTTAGCTAGAATGATTGCAATGCCTTGATTTAATTCATTCAATTCATGTTTATATTGTTTCATGCCTCAACTGTTTATGTTCCCAATTAAAATTATTCATGTTGTTCATGCATTAAGGTATGTTTCACTGCATTAGAATTGGTTAACTAGATGGTTGTCAATGGACATCATAATTGGAAAATGCATGCTTAATTCATATCTGAACCAGAATGAGTTAAAGTTTTGTAATAATTCCAAAAGAACACTATTACCTTGCATAACTTTAGCTTTATGTAATTCAATTGTTTCAAACCTAACCCATCTGTGTTACTTTGCATAAATTCTAAGAAATCCTTAGTTCAACGGTGACATATAAATATGCATGTTTTTTAAGTAAAAAATCTAAGATCTCAAAAGAGCTTACGATTTAGGTTCCACGTTCATAAATGACCAAGTTGCCATGAAATATTTTCAGAATATTGTTAAACATGATAAAGAATGAATTAGGTTAAGAGATGTAATTGTTATAGCTTATTCATGTTATTATTGTTAAAACGTATGAATTGTTGTTAAACCACTTCATTGCTTTTAGGTTAATTGATTTGCATATAGTGGATTACTTTGATTTTAACACCCATCACCTCAAAATATTGTGTTTTATTAACCAACTTGTAAATATTAATTTTAAAATTATTGATTTAAACATAGTCGCTATGGATATGATACTCTTTTTACTTACTTATTAATTTATAATGATTGTGTATCCTTGCCATTCCGTCGCGAACCAAGTTTTTGGCGTCGTAGCTAGAGACTTTTAATTAAATCATTATTTGTGAAATTATTTCTTGCAATTTGGTTTACTTATTTTTATATTTATCTTTAATTAATCAACTTTTTGTGATTTTATTTTTAAGTCTTTATGAACATAGTTCGAATAATCGATTTACTCCATGTAGACCCTAAACTCAAGTAGACATTTAGACAAAGGAGACAAGAAAGACTAGTCCAGAGATTGTCAATTGAATAACTGCCTAAACTTTAACTAAAGGTACTACCTTCTCACTTGAAATATGTTTATCTCGGTAACTATTCTACTTTACGTGTGATTATTTTAGTAGAATTAACAGAACATCATGAGGAGTAGTTGATTGAAGTTTTCATGAAATTCAAAAAGGCGATCGATTGGACTTTAGCATCCGATGAATAAGCCATTCCTTTTGTAAGCATAAAATTATATTAGAGGAAAGCGAGAAAGCAAGAATTGATGGGAAAAAGAGGCTCAATCCTATTATGAAAGAGGTAGTTCGAATGAAAGTTATGAAATGGTTAGAAGAGATAATTATTTAACCCATCTCAGATAGTTCATGGGTAAGTCTGGTACAGTGTGTACTAAAGAAGGGTGGAATCACGATTGTAGAGAATAAGCATAACGAGTTAATACCGATGAGGAAGGTCATGGACTGGAGAATCTATATAGACTACAAAAAGCTGAACAAGGTTACTTGGAAGGATCACTTCCCATTTCTTTTCATGGACCAAATGTTGGATTGATTGGTAGGTAAAGAATATTACTATTTCTTAGATGAGTATTTGGGGTACAACCAAATAGCTATAGCCTTGAAAGACCAATACTAAACAAATTTTACTTGCCCATATGGTACGTTTGCTTTTAGGCGAATGCCTTTCGACTTATATAATGCACCTACAACATTTCAATGATGTATGATGGTAATATTTACTAATATGGTTGAACATTTTGTCGAGTTATTAATTGATGATTTTTCTATTTTTGTTGATTCGTATGATATGTTTTTGAGTAACTTGGCTAAGGTATTGAAGAGATGTGAGGAGACAAACCTTGTCCTTAACCAAGAGAAATGCCACTTTATGGTTAAGGAAGGGATTGTCTTAGGACATAAAATCTCCAGAAGCGAGATCAAAGTTGACAAAGCAAAGGTTAATGTAATTGAAAAGTTGCCACCCCCAGTCACTGTTAAAGGAATTAGAAGTTTCTTACCGAAGGTTTATCAAGGATTTCTCAAAGATTTCCAAGCCTTGGTGGATCAAATTCGACAAAGCAAAGGTTGATGTAATTGAAAAATTGCCACCCCCAGTCACTGTTAAAGGAATTAGAAGTTTCTTACCGAAGGTTTATCAAGGATTTCTCAAAGGTTTCCAAGCCTTTTTGTATGCTATTAGAGAAAGACACAACTTTTGAGTTTAACAAAGCATGCTTGGAAGCCTTTGAAGAATTGAAAAATCTAATCTCAACAACAATAAACATTACACCAAATTGGAACTCTCCTTTTCAGTTGATGTGTGATGATAGCAATTTTGCTGTGGGAGTTGTGATGGGGTAAAGAAGAAACAAAGTATTCCATTTGATCTACTATGCAAGCAGAACTTTGATAGGAGCCCAACTTAATTACATGATAACTGAGAAAGAACTCTTTTCTATAGTTTTTGTTTTTGACAAGTTTCTTTCATAACTTATAGGTGCAAAAGTCATAGTCTTCATGTACCATTCAGCCATCAAGTACTTGCTTACAAAGAAAGATGCTAAACTGAGGTTAATTCATTACGTACTCTTACTCCAAGAATTTGATCTTTAAATACAAGATAGAAAAGAAGTTGAAAAATATGTCTATCAAGACTATTCCTCTTCAATTGGTAAACTATTGAGGAAGTATCAGCCAAATTGTTAGTTCCATAAGGAACAATCAGATAAGAGAAATCATCAACTCATATGACTGTTGACCTGTCATCAAATGTAGTAGTTAATTTGGGTCATTTTCGCACTTAAGGAGCTTGTTTTCTCGCCAATTTAGTACTTACTATTGCATTTTTAATATTTGTTAATGAGCTAGCAGAAGGACCAATTGGACATATGTGATTAGGGTTCAAATGATTTATAATTAAGTTCCAACTTTTCGCTTATTAATTATAAACTCATTTAGTCACAAAGTCATTCTACAATAGTCTCGCGATTAAGCTCTCCCTAATGACATACTACGAAAGCAACTCGATCAGTGCTAGTCCAATGACCTTTTCATAAGTTTTTTTACCCTTATAGGATATCTTTAATCTCTTTGGGATAAATCTATTCTCCCAATATGATCCTATTTTATCTCATAGTAACCATTACATCTTCCTTCATGAAAAGCCATTTACTATTAAATAGTAATTAAGTCATTCACCACAAAGATGAATGAATCATGACCATGTTTACTTTTCATCTAGAATGTAATGCCAATGAGAGGATATCTTTTATCCATTTCTTGGGCTATGAATTCCACTATTGTGAATGATGCTACATACTGCAAAAGTCGTTGTAACACCCCAAACCCGGCCCATACACCATGGCCGAATTTAGAATGCCACTGCAAAAAACGGTTGAAAAGATTTCGACTTAGCAGTAAAAACATAAAAATTTGTTGTTATTTGTAAAACATTGTTCGTTTAAAATGCCAAGTAAAAATTTGATTGTTACAAAATATCCGGATTTAAAACTTTAGTATATATTTTTAAGATAATGATTGCTTTTACAAATATAAATAAAACATTTCCAAGTACTAATTTTGATCTTCAATCCAACTTAAACAAATAAAAATTTCCAAATACCTTAAGTGGCCCTTATTACAATAAATAAATACTTAAAATACTGAAAACATAGATTTTATAAAATAAGGAAAACAACTTCGGCATGGGCCACCTCGTATCCACTCCAACCCGGTCCAAGCATCATGAGTTACCTGCGATGTTTGGTAAAAATTTGGGTGAGTCAAGCAGACTCAGTGTGTAATTAGTCCACAGATATCCACTCATGGGCTTGGCCCACAACCACATTAAATCACATATCAGATAGTAAGGCAATTTATTCACATAACTCCACACATTGGGCTTGGCCCATTACCACACCACATATCAAATAATAAGGCAATTTATCCACATAATTCCACATATTGGGCTTGGCCCATTACCACATCGATCCACATATGTTCATGCACAGTGCACCCAACCCAACCTAGGGTCCATCCTCTACACACCCCCGTATCCAGCCACCACACACCAGGGGATTACTAAATCACCCTCCAACCTCTACACACCAATTCGGCAATTAATGCCAACCACGTGAACTAAATCACAAATAATCCACAACGCGACCTCAGTCAGTGCCAATCCACGATGTAGCTCGTAGCTAACATCAAACCACGATGAGGCACATAGCCACTCATCAACCACGATATGGCACAAAGCCTATACCAACCACGCTGAGGCACAGAGCCACTCATCAATCCACGTGAGGCTCGTAGCCATCACTAAACTACGTACATAAAGTACACCCTGTCCTTCTTTCATATTCATTTCCCACCCCATGCACATGCAACGTACAATAGTGCCATGCTAAATAATGCATGTACATGTTATTCAGGCATTTAATCACATTTCATAGGCATATTCATAGTTTCATCAATAATTAACACTGACCTGGTTATCGACATACCCCTTAAGGGTATCCATTTCATAATTATCACTGCACTTATTAGCACATACTCATAACACATGCAAATATAACATAAACCCGGATAACAGTGGGTTAATCACACACCTGATAACCTGAAGTACTACGCTCTCAATCCCGATGCTATCACTAAGCTACACTACGGCTATCTGCCTACTTTCCTGCTCTGACGCTGGCCCATACCCCGGTGGCCAATCCCGCACTGCAGAGACTGCTCTCCTCTTAAACTTAGGGATAGGGACTACCCCTTGTCCTCCTTGACTGGTATTCGCCTCCATCAACAAACACTTTAATCAAAACCGATTAATACGAGATCTTAAACGAATAAAAACCATAATCTAAACTTCCTTACCGAAACGATCTAGAATCCCGAAAGCCTCTGCTTACCTCTGTCGATTTCCTCCTAGAAGCCAAAGTCAAAATTGGTCAACACTGATAACCAATATAGCCTAAGGCCGAATATTAGCAACCACTTACCTAGCTTATTTAAATCCCGAAATATTTGCTTGCTCCCGAAGTTGTCGAAATCCCTGCTAATCAATTGTTAGAATCGGCTCCAACCTTAGACTCATGAAAGTGGCCTATGGCTGAATGCTATACTTACTTACCTTGATCGCTCAAATCCCGAAGGATCACTCTACAAACGTTGGCTACAAGAATCCCGAAAGGTCTCCTGCGTTAGGCTGTACCTCCCCCCTACAATCGGCCTTAACACATTATTAAGAAACCTAGGGCCATTCAGCCATGGCATAAATCCCGAAAAATGAAGAGAGGTTGTCACAACCTTACCTTAATAATAGATCCCTTCGGCTTAACAAAGATTCAGTCCACACTAAGATTGGGATTCGGCTTCAAGGTAGAGATGGTGTTTCGGCACTTTAATGGTGAAAAGGAAAAGAGTAGAGAATGAGACTATAAGGTTTGGCTATGGCTCTCAAAATGTAAATGAAATATTCGGCTATCAAAAGGGTAGGTATGGAGTTGAAGTTATAAGAAAACAAAGAAGAATAGAAGAGGCTTAGAAGAAGTCGGCAATGGTAAGTTTGAGAGAGACTTTGGTGTAATCAAAGTAAAAGAAAGAAGAAGATGTGAACGAAGAAAGAAAATAAATGCACAAATGGTTCTAGATTTCGGCTTTTGCCAAAGGAGATAGGGTGCAAATTTCGGCAACCACACAAAGATGAAAAGAAGGTTTCGAAAGAGAGAATTTAGTACACACAAAGGCTAAATTTCGGCACACACACCTTATCAAGCTTCAAAACCGAAAATGCCTCCCTAAGAATCCTATATTCGGCCATTGCTCCTTCCCTTATCAACTCCCTTGATATCTCATATTTTATCTCTTATCTACCCACTTAAGATAAATAAAATAAATTAACATTTTATCTTCTATCCTAGCTGAATTTTAAAAGAAAACCAAAGCTTATCTTCATCTTTTCAAAGCCCCTATGCCGTCCAACACTCCCTCTCTCTCTTGACACCAAACTGAAAAAATAAAAGTACACTCCATGCTGCCAACATGACTTGAACCTGAGCCCTTCTCCCTTGCTTGAGGCGTCATTCACCAAGGCCCTAAGTGGCGCCTCCAAGCCACTTTACCAAGCCCAATCTCATGTCCAAATTCCCTCATAAATTCCCTTAAGGCCTCCTTAGCCTAACTCCCCCTACTAAACTTAAAATTCAATAATTTCCTGAAGCCTTCTCCTACATTTTCAGATTCCCGAAAGCTATAGAACACATCCAAACACACACACAAAGCCCCCTATCTCATGAATTATGCCCGAACACATAACCCCTAAATCTCGGATGCTACAGTCGTATACCCAATGCACTAGTTTTCGGTTCCTTATTTATTTGAACTCACGCTTTTACTTACATCTAAGTATATAAGTCACGCAAACATAGTCCATCATCCACTCGGGATTAAGGTATGCCACACTTTGAACATCACAAGTGAATAAATCATCACTTTTTGATTTACGGTTTGGTCAAATTTGCTCCCAGATATTCCTAATAGATCGACAAATAGTACCTAATAGTCTTGATATTTTTTCCAATACTTTAAAAAGCTCCTTAAATTCATATTATAGTAGAGTTGAATATTCTTAAATCGTGGGTACCATATCTACTTCATTATAAAATAACGATAGGATGGATCCCAAAATTGAGCCAATACCTTTACCAATCCTTCATCTATCATATTGATGAGTAGCAAATGTGTGATATTGACCTGTCATCGAATGTAGTAGTTAATGCGGATTATTTCCACACTTAAGGAGTTTTTTTCTAGAAAATTTAGTATTTAATATTACATTTTTGGTATTTAGAACTTAGAATTAAATATTAGTAAAATAAGTGTTTTTTTAACACATTTTGTGAGTGTTTAGACCTATTAGGCCAATACGGGCCTTAGGTATTGCTAGTATGTGTAATTGAGTATGTAGGATGAAGGATTATAGGCCCAATTGGCGAGGAAGCAAGGGGCAAGTGACACACAAGTTTCTTCTGCCGTCAAAGGAAAGCATAAAATTGCCATCCTGTTGCGCCATGCAAGGGCTATGGTGTGACATAGGTCGATGTGATGCCAAAGAATATCAAGGTTATTTTCGTTCACACAATAAAATTTATACGAAGACCTAGGACATGCCGAATACCTAATTTGGGTTGCAAACACTCTTATAAATAAGATATTAGGGGTTTGATGTAACTAAGTTGTCTTAGACGCAATAAAAAACCCTAGTAATTTAGGAGTAGGATTAGATTAGTTTTCTTTCGGCTTTTCTGAACTATTTGTATTTCCACTTAGAATCGATTTCGATCGAAGAGATATTTTATATTATCAAAGTATTCACTTTATTTCTTCTTTGCATTCAACATATTTCATTATTCTGATCAATCGATTTACTACTTTACTCTCCATTCGATAACAATCCACGATTATTCTAATCTCGCTTCTCTTTTAATTCAATTGTGTTCTTTAAATTATAATTCAATTAGGATTGAGATATGAATAACTTGAGTGGCTAAACCCCTTAGGGGAGATTAACGAGTGGATGGGGACATGATTAAAGGAGGATTTAGGGTTTCCCTGTAACACCCCAAACCCAGCCTAAACGTTACGACCAAATCTGGCATGTCACATAAAAGGGTTGATTAAAAACTGTGCGTTTGTTAAAAAGTTCGTATTCTTTTTGAAACTCCGCGTTTTGTGGTTTGTTTATAAAAGCCAATTCCTTCAATGCCCACTTTACAAAGTTGTTATTAATTTGAATAAAATTGTATTTGTTGTGAAAATCGAGTTTAAGTAATTTTGAATAAAAACGGTTTATTATCATTTCAGGAAAACCCCATATTGAACATTAAATAGTAAACAGTAACCAAAATGAAAGCTAAAACCAAATAAAATAGCAAAGGCCTTATTACATATCAAAATCCCAAAATTAAAAGTAAGTTTAAATATAAGAAACGAGTTTACGAGAAAACATTGCAGGGCCACCACAAGTCTGCCTCGGCTCCCAACTCCGCGGTCTACTGATTACTTGAAACATTTAAAAAGAGGGGGTGAGTTTACGAAAACTCAGTGTCTGTTTCCCCTTACGAGTGATAACTGGGCCTAAGCCCACAGAAGCAGATTGGGCCTTAGCCCTCACAATAACATACTTGGCCGAAGCCCATATAAATCGAATCGGGCCGTAGCCCTAACATCACAGTATAGCAGATAGCACATGCCAAATGATGCAAAACCCATTCTCTAGTCATATTCGGCCATAAGCCCATAACATAGCATATCGAACCATAGCATATTAAATCACATGTACATATAAGAATGAAAATGCAATCCTGAACCCACCTAGGTATCCATCCTCTACACACCACCCGTACCTGCCAATCACACCGTGGGGATTACTAAATCGACCCTCCATCCGCTACACACCATCGAAGGCAGTCGCTGCAGTCAACTGCACATCGCCCTTATAATCGTGGCATAGCCACCAGATAATGTGACAGAGTCACCAGATAACAATTTGTGACATTAGTCACCAGATTCATATTATGTGATATGAGTCACCAGATAATGTGGTAAAAACCACCAGAACACTTCCCCTTTATCATTATCACCCATATGCCCATGTGTCATACAAAATATGCAAAAATCATGCAATATACCTTACCCAAATTCATAACAAATTCACACATGTGTAATATATGCAAAACATATATCAAATATAAGAATAACATGAGTTACCATCATAATCAGATAGACATAAAACAACAAAATCAAGCTAATCAACCTCTAAGGGTATAATCGTAATTTTACCTACCAAGGGTATTTTCGTAATTTACCCACCAAGGGTATTTTCGTAAATTCGCACCTGCAATGGCCTTTTCCGAAGGCCTAATGTCGCCACTAGCGACTCAGCTACCATTTCCGGTCGTACCGGACAATTGGACCTAAAACCCGATTTCAACCCATCCGGGCCCACACGCTCGTGTGGCCCACCTAGCACAAATCTAGCCACGTATATAAGTTCCACCTAGTCTAGTTCAACATATACTAAACAATCATACAATTTACTCATATGGGCCCACAGGCCCATTGGGCCCACTTCGGCCAATCGAGGCCCAAGCAGCCCCAACCCACAAGAATACTATTGATGGCCTCAACTATCGCGTCGAAGCCCCACACGTGCGCTCGCACACTCGTGTGGCTACTATTGCCGTGACTGACACTTCGGCATTTGCCGCTCTACAACTAGAGTAGAGAAGTACACACACACCCGATAGGAGTTTGGTGCTAATCCGCGCTCCGACCACTCCTGTGCCCAAATGCCCTCCAAGGTATGTTAACTCTCCTCCTGGAATGCTCTTTATATAGCTAGCTCTTCACCTTCCTTCTTTGTATCTTTTCGATGTGGGATCCCTTCGTCAGTAGAGTTTAAATTCAACTGAAACTATTGCCGTCCAATCCGCAAAATAAATACTCCTTTGCTTCTCACGAGATTCGAACCTAGGCTCCCTTGCAACATAATCCACGCCGCTAACCACTTGGCCACAAGCTCCTCTTGTGTCTTAAACCATGCGCAACTAAATATAAACTATGGCCCAAATTCTAAGATCCAAGTAAAAAGAAACCAAAATGCAAAAGCCAAGACTTGAACCTTGGACCTCCTTCCTTCTTTGTGGCGTCACCCCCTTGTCTCTTATGTGGCGTCACTTTGCCACTACGCCACACACTCCACTTGTGTCATTTTTCTCCATATTTTATTCTTAAGACCTACCTGCCAACTTCCAGGGTTTTTTCAGCTAAAACCAAAATTTCTCCAAAGCCAATATTTGATCCCGGGACTTCATAGAAGCCCTCTAACCTTTCAAAATCACTTATCTAATAAGTCTAACTTGCATTAATGCCGTTCTCAAAAATTTTAAATGCTACTACGCCTAAGGCCCATTGGGCTCAATTCTCCTAAGCCCAATTTCGGGATGTTACAAATCTACCCTCCTTAAAGAAATTTCGTCCCCGAAATTTCCAACTATAGGTACAGTCACACATCCTAACCTACAATACTACGCTCACGCTGCGCACTCTGATCTTAATAAAACTAATATACTTTCCAACTAAATCTTGGAATCCTTCACATAACCAACTATCTAACACCGGAGCAAACAGATATTTTTCCCACATACATACAATTCCTATGTTCAAGCATCACATCCACACATCGCAGAATAAATACAATCATTCAGCTTATAATAAAATATAGTAGAAAGGAAACTTACGGATTTGGTGCCGGAGACTCGGGTGCCACACTTCCAGAAAACTGATATATATTTTTCTAAACCATCCTTTGAAAACATTTTTGAACCCAAACCCACAACCAAGTTTTTGAAACTGGGCTCTGATACCATAATTGTAACACCCCAAACCCGGCCTAAACGTTACGACCAAATCTGGCATGTCACATAAAAGAGTTATTTAAAAACTGTGCGTTTGTTAAAAAGTTCGTATTCTTTTTGAAACTCCGCGTTTTGTGGTTTGTTTATAAAAGCCAATTCATTCAATGCCCACTTTACAAAGTTGTTATTAATTTGAATAAAATTGTATTTGTTGTGAAAATCGAGTTTAAGTAATTTTGAATAAAAACGGTTTATTATCATTTCAGGAAAACCCCATATTGAACATTAAACAATAAACAGTAACCAAATTGAAAGCTAAAACCAAATAAAATACCGAAGGCCTTATTACATATCAAAATCCCAAAATTAAAAGTAAGTTTAAATATAAGAAACGAGTTTACGAGAAAACATTGCAGGGCCACCACAAGTCTGCCTCGGCTCCCAACTCCGCGATCTACTGATTACCTGAAACATTTAAAAAGAGGGGGTGAGTTTACGAAAACTCAGTGTATGTTTCCCCTTACGAGTGATAACTGGGCCTAAGCCCACAGAAGCAGATTGGGCCTTAGCCCTCACAATAACATACTTGGCCGAAGCCCACATAAATCGAATCGGGCCGTAGCCCTAACATCACAGTATAGCAGATAGCACATGCCAAATGATGCAAAACCCATTCTCTAGTCATATTCGGCCATAAGCCCATAACATAGCATATCGAACCATAACATATTAAATCACATGTACATATAAGAATGAAAATGCAATCTCGAACCCACCTATGTATCCATCCTCTACACACCATCCGTACCTGCCAATCACACCGTGGGGATTACTAAATCGACCCTCCATCCGCTACACACCATCGAAGGCAGTCGCTGCAGTCAACTGCACATCGCACTTATAATCGTGGCATAGCCACAAGATAATGTGACAGAGTCACCAGATAACAATTTGTGACATTAGTCACCAGATTCATATTATGTGACACGAGTCACCAGATAATGTGGTAAAAACCACCAGAACACTTCCCCTTTATCATTATCACCCATATGCCCATGCGTCATACAAAATATGCAGAAATCATGCAATATACCTTACCCAAATTCATAACGAATTCACACATGTGTCATATATGCAAAACATATATCAAATATAAGAATAACATGAGTTACCATCATAATCAGATAGACATAAAACAACAAAATCAAGCTAATCAACCTCTAAGGGTATAATCGTAATTTTACCTACCAAGGGTATTTTTGTAATTTACCCACCAAGGGTATTTTCATAAATTCGCACCTGCAATGGCCTTTTTCGAAGGCCTAATGTCGCCACTAGCGACTCAACTACCATTTCCGGTTGTACCGGACAATTGGGCCTAAAACCCGATTTCAGCCCATCCGGGCCCACACGCTCGTGTGGCCCACCTAGCACAAATCTAGCCACGTATATAAGTTCCACCTAGTCTAGTTCAACATATACTAAACAATCATACAATTTACTCATATGGGCCCACAGGCCCATTGGGCCCACTTCGGCCAATCGAGGCCCAAGCAGCCCCAACCCACAAGAATACTATTGATGGCCTCAACTATCGCGTCGAAGCCCCACACGTGCGCTCGCACACTCGTGTGGCTACTATTGCTGTGACCGGCACTTCGGTATTTGCCGCTCTACAACTAGAGTAGAGAAGTACACACACACCTGATAGGAGTCTGGTGCTAATCCGCGCTCCGACCATTCCTGTGTGCAAACGCCCTCGAAGGTATGTTAACTCTCCTCCTGGAATGCTCTTTATATAGCTAGTTCTTCACCTTCCTTCTTTGTATCTTTCCGATGTGGGATCCCTTCGTCAGTAGAGTTTAAATTCAACTGAAACTCTTGCAGTCCAATTCGCAAAATAAATACTCCTTTGCTTCTCACGAGATTCGAACCCAGGCTCCCTTGCAACATAATCCACGCCGCTAACCACTTGGCCACAAGCTCCTCTTGTGTCTTAAACCATGCGCAACTAAATATAAACTATGGCCCAAATTCTAAGATCCAAGTAAAAAGAAACCAAAATGCAAAAGCCAAGACTTGAACCTTGTACCTCCTTCCTTCCTTGTGGCGTCACCCCCTTGTCTCTTATGTGGCGTCACTTTGCCACTACACCACACACTCCACTTGTGTTATTTTTCTCCATATGTTATTCTTAAGGCCTACCTGCCAACTTCCAGGGTTTTTTCACCTAAAACCAAAATTTCCCCAAAGCCAATATTTGATCCCGGAACTTCATAGAAGCCATCTAACCTTTCAAAATCACTTATCTAATAAGTCTAACTTGCATTAATGCCGTTCTCAAAAATTTTAAACGGTACTACGCCTAAGGCCCATTGGGCTCAATTCTCCTAAGCCCAATTTCGGGATGTTACATTCCCGAAAGGATTCATTGATATAGATTACATGTTCTTAAATCTTAGGCTTGACAACCCTAGGAAGTTATTATAGGTTTGACGAGATCAGGAAATAAGTCAAACCGAGTAAATCGTAGTTTATCCTGGTTGAAAAAGTGAGGTCTAGAAAGACAAAAATATATAGACCTTTTCAGCACCTTTTGAGCTCTAATTCATGCAGTTTTGTAGTAATTTTTGTTGAAATTTGTACTTTAATTATAAGATAATTAATTTGCACTCAAATTATTAACATATTGAATTTTAATTATTTTTATAATAAATTTACACAAAATTTATTTATTTTCAACAATTTTGCACAAAAGGTGAAAATCGGCTCGACAATCACCTCGAAAGGCTTGAACAGTTGGGGAAATTTTTGCATCGAGTGAATCAAGAGTATGGATAATTAATTTTTGAGACATGGAAACTCCAAAACTATGTATTGAATATATTTTATAATTAATTTTGGTCCAACATAAATTGGGTTAAAAATTAAATATAAGCCTAAAGAAGAAAAAAGGAGCCCAATTGTGTTAAGAGAAGAGGATTGATCCACCAAGGATTTAGAGGCCGAAACCGTCCCATATAACTGACCCAATCAACTTATTTAGATATTTTTTATAATTACAAAATAGACCTTCAAGTTACCATTAATTCCATTCAAACCCCTCCTTTTTTCATGCCTTCTATTTTTAACCTCAAGCTAAAAATAGCAAGTTTGAATCAATCAAACTTGCTCAAAGCATGGCCAGCCAAGGAAGAGGGAGTGGCTGATATTTATTTTCTATTTTTATCAGCCATCTCCACCTATAAATACCCCTCTTCCCTTCCTCAATTCACATCCTTCACATCCTCAATTCACACATCTTTCTCTCTTCATTCTCTTCCATTCCCTTTCTTATTTTTCCCATTTCCTTTGTCCTCCTTCCCTTGCCGATTTCCCCTCTTGAAAAAGAGATAGAATTCCCCTTGGAGTAGTAGCATTCAAGTTTTCATAAAGGCCTTGGATCGATAGGACGAGTAGAAAAGAAGAGGAGTGCACTAGTCTGGCCTTATTTTTCTCGTTTATTTTGTGATCATGATTATGAATATTTTTTGTGTTGTAGTCATCGATTTAATTAAAATTACTTAGATTTAATTCGTGTTAGATTGATTGCGTTCTGTTCGCTTAAATTATTAAAATCATGTTTGTGTTGTTATAGGCATTGCTACATTGTTCATTTAAATAAAATCATGCTTATGTTATACTTGCTTCATAATTATAAGGTAAAAAATGAATTAATTATTAATCAGATTAAAATTATAATTAATTGGCACAGTATTTAATTGGTGCATGGTTAATATTCAAATGTAGTTGAGGGTTAAATTAGCGACAGTATTAAACGACACTTTAGCCTTGCATAACTTATAAGATTATTATGATTAAATTGTTTCAATATAGAAATATGTTGTTACCTGACTTAATCTTATACTTTCTCATGAAAATGGATTAATTGTTTGAATTGACATAGGAATATGTTCTAGAGATTAATTAATTTAGTAAGAATGTGTGTGTATTAGTTAACAAAATACCAAGTTGCCGTGAAATTATTCGTAACAATAGGAACATAATTTTAGTAATTCTAAGTTAAAGAATGAAATTGATCTAACACATTTATGTCATATTGATTTAAACTCATCTTTTAGAAATCGTGCATTGGAACATTTTTATTTTTATTTTCTTAGTTAGCACTTAATTAATTTTCTTAGTTTTTATATCACCACTTCAAATAAACATATTTTTCATCACCAAATTGTTGAAATTTGCATTTATAAATATTATCTTTCACAGTTCCTTTGGGTACGATAACTCGACAATACTTATCACTTTATTACTTGTTAACGATTGTGTACACTTGCACATTTTTGTCGTTACAACTTTTTTGTGTTGTTGCCAAGGACTATTTAAAAAGACATTATTTGTGAAATTGTTAATTTTGCATTTTGGTTTATTTTTCTATTTAATTTTAATTTAATCTTTTTTCTGTGATTGTTTCAAGTAATTATGAGTACTGATTGAATTATTGACTTACTCCCCGTAGATCTTGAAATTTAAAGGACTTTTCGATAAAGAAGAAGACAAGCAACACAAAGAAGGACCGAAGAGATGAACCTTGAGAACGAAAATCAAGGGAATGGAACAAATTATGTTCAAAATCATATTCTTATCATTGATGATAGGGATAGCTCTCTAAGAAAGTATGTCGTGCTAGTGTTTCATGAGCTTAATATGGGTATTAGGAGACCCGAAATCGAGGCACAACAATTCAAGCTAAAGCCAGTCATGTTCCTAATGCTTCATACAATGGGCCAATTCAGTAGAATGACAACTGAAGGTCCTCACCTTCACCTTAGATTGTTTATAGGTCAATTCAAGCTGAAGCCAGTCATGTTCCTGATGCTTCATACAGTCAGCCAAATCAGTAGAATGCCAACTGAGGATCCCCACCTTCACCTCAGATTGTTTATGGAGGTTAGTGACTCCTTCAAGTTAGCCGACATACCCGAAGAAGCACTAAGATTAAACTTGTTCCCATATTCACTAAGGAATAGAGCTTGAGCCTAGTTGAACTCATTGGCACTAGATTCCATCACGACATGGCAAGAGTTAACGGAACGATTCCTTATAAAGTAAGTCCCACTTAGCAATAATGCTAAGTTGCAGAATGAGATCACTACCTTCCAATAGATGGATGGTGAGTCTTTGTATGAGGCGTAGAAAAAATTTTAAAAACTATTACGAAGATGCCCTCATCACAGAATCCCTCATTACATCCAATTAGAGACGTTCTATAACGGTCTCAATGCTCACACAAGGATGGCAGTAGACGCTTCTGCTGATGGTGTTCTCCTTTCTAAGTCTTATAATTAGGCTTATGAAATCATTGGGAGAATTGCCAACAACAATTACCAATGGCCAACCAATCAAGCAGCGTCAGGAAAACGAGTCACAGGAATACATGAAATGGACGTAGTAACACCCAAAAATAAGGCCTAAGAGTTTTAGGGGTATTTTAGGAATTTTAGCATTAGAGTGTTTGGGATTTTGTGACATGGTATATTGGTAATGTTTTCGATTATGGTTTTTGGAAATTCAAATCAATTTTGAGAAAGTCTTTTAGAAACCTTTTGTAATACCCCAAACTTAACCTAAACGTTATGGCCGAATCTGGCGGTGTCACATTAAAGTGTTTAGCATAAAACTTATTGTCGTTGAAATCCTTAAAATCAATTAATCATTTTGTTATTAAACGGTGATTCCAAAATGGGTTGTTCATTTCCAAAGCGTGCATCATTAAAAGCTAATCACTTTTAAAACGTTACTAATTTTCAAAATCTCATTTATTGCGGAAGTTTTTAGGAAATGTTGCGAAAACGTGGTGTCTTTGAAAATAGTTACCTTTTGAAAACCCGTCTTTTTCTACAACTAGCCGTTTATATCAAACTAAATAAATAAAAACCCCAATTTGAACTTTATAACTTTAAAGAGGCCTTATTACATAAAAATACCCAAATTCAGTTATAAATCAAAAGCTAAAAGCAAAATCTGATGCGGTTGTATGGCCATCATCGAGTCCCTCGCAGCACCGACCCGCCTATGACTGGGGATTACCTGTACAGTTAAACATAAGGGTTAGTTTACTAAAACTCAGTGTGTAATCCCCTAACAAGCAAATAGTCAATTAAACACTAGATAAATGCAGTTTGGGCCTGAGCCCGTTACAATAACAGTGCAGTTCAATGTGGGCCTAAGCCATCACAACGCCAATAATCAGTTGGGACTTTGCCCAATTTCAGTATTAGTATCAGTGGAGCCTTGGCCCATAACAGTAACAGATATCAGTCATGCAGTGAACAAAATGTAATATCATTAATCGGTGCAATAACAATATAGTATCATTAATCAGTGCAGATATGCAGTTAGAAATCCTACCCAATCCAGCCTCTACACACCACTCCGTCCCACCAAACACGCCATGTGGGGGATAAAATCGACCCACCAAACTAGACACACCAAGGTTAACACCGGTTGTGGCACTAAACAGTATTGCAGCAAAGCTGCCAGCAAAATAAACGGCATATAGCCATCAGTAGGTCCACAGTCGCCTTGGGCGACCCGTGCGACCTTATTAGTACAATACACTTCCTCCAAATATAACAACTCATCCCCATGCAATATGTTGTGACATAATATCATACGTGTATGCAAAATGTCATGCTCAATCATAGTCATACATATCAATAAGCAAATCAGTCATACATAACATAAGGCCATACCAGACATTTTTTCTCCTAGGGCTATAACAGTCATTTACCCTATGGGGGTATTTCGGTCATTTTAACCTATGGGGGTATTCCGATCATTTTATCCTATAGGGGTATTTTGGTCATTTTACCCTATGGATTTCGGTCATTTTACCCTATGGGGGTATTTCAGACATTTTACCCTATAGGGGTATTTCGATCATTTTACCCTATAGGGGTATTTGGGTCATTTTACCCTATGGGGGTATTTCAGACATTTTATCCTATAGGGGTATTTCAATCATTTTACCCTATGGGGGTATTTCAGTCATTTTACCATATAGGGGTATTTTGGTCATTTTACCCTATAGAGGTATTTCGACCCAACATGGCCCAAAACTGTCTAAGCCCATGCGATCGTCATGGTGGCCTCTACAGACAAACGCCTCTGTTTCGCGGGCTCGGGTTTGTCGTTTTACCATATAGGGGTATTTCGGTCATTTTACCCTATAAGGGTATTTTGACCCAACATGGCCCAAAACGGCCTAAGCCCATGAGATTGCTCATGGTGGCCTCTACAGAAAAACGCCCCTATTTCGCAGGCTCGGATAGCCACACGTGCGATCGCACGCCCATGTGGCATCAAATGCTATCTTTTTCGACTTTTCAGCTTTTGCCGACCTATGGTTAAAACAGTGTGAGTGCACACTTTTTCGACTTTTTCGCCGATTATCTTTTACAGAGTACTGTTACACACCTGGATCTGAAAGATGCACAAACAGTCCGCTGTCACTCCAGAACCTATGTTCACCCATGACATTCGGTTACTCACATATCAATTGAATTTAAAATGAACCCAAATCAATACTTAACCACTAAATCGCTAGCCGCTTACCTTGATTGACAATCGAAGCCCTACACACTTTACTCACTGGAAAACGATGATCACTAGATCTCGGGGTTATTACCTGCAATCTAGTCGAACCCCTTATTAACAAATATCTACAATAATGATTTAAGCCAAAACAAATACCAACTTACTGAAAGTACGAAACTGTAGACTAGAGATGGAACACTAAATTGGCAAAGAGCAAAGAAAAAGTCGGCACAGTGAGAGTAGAAGAAGAGAGAATCGGCTAGGGAGAAACAACATCAAGCGTAGTAAATATTTGGAAAAGTAACGAAGAAGGGGCAGGGAAAGGAAGAGGATGTATTTGGCCACCAGCAGGAAAATGAGAGAAGAGAAGTAGCCCAAATAGGCAGAAAGGACTAGGAGAGTGTGGCGGCAGAGGGGGAGAAAAGAGAAACGGTTTAGGGGAGGAGAGGTTTCGATAGAGGAAAAGAAAGAAAAATGCAAAAAGGAAAAAGTGAGTAGAGAAAAAAATGCCAAAAGAACCTACCACATTCGGCCAAAGAGAAAAAAAAACCCCAAATGAACAGTATACCTCTCCTGGCCGAATTCTTGAGTGCTAGAGTCCAAATTCGGCACAAACTCCCTCCCCTCTCATCTCCTTGATTTTCTCCTAAAATCCCTCCTCAAACCTCTCCATGACCAGTTCAAACTCCATTTAGCAATATTTCAATCCAACTCTTGTAATAGCCCGATTTTGACCCTAATTGGAACGGTGGTTTCAGG
Source organism: Gossypium australe (assembly GCA_005393395.2). Lineage (NCBI taxonomy): Eukaryota > Viridiplantae > Streptophyta > Magnoliopsida > Malvales > Malvaceae > Gossypium > Gossypium australe. The sequence goes on along the minus strand of CM016616.1, from coordinate 64,279,039 downwards.
ACCACGAATCCGAGTCAGAAAAATATTTAAATATTATTTTCCGTGTTAATTATATGTGAATTAGCATGTGTGAAAATTTCGTATAAAAATTTGATTGTTTGTATGCTTAATTAAATACAAAGGGCTTAATCGCATAAAATGAAAAATTAGTGGTTATATTCAAAGGTGCTGAAAAATTTTTAAATATTATTTTCTGAGTTATTTATGTGTGAATTACTATGTGTGGAATTTTCGTGTTTTAATTTTACTGTTTGAGTGTCGAATTATTAAAATGGGCTTAATCGCGTAAAGTTAAAAATTGATGGTTTAATGTGTTAGAACCAAATTGTGGATGTCTTTTTAATTGGAAGCTTTATAAGTGCAAAAAGACCATTTTAATGATAGTGGCCGGCCATGTACTTTAATGATCTTATAGTATATTGTTTTATTAAATTATAATAAAGGTTATAATAGTAATTAAATAATAAGTTAATATATATATGTTAATAAAACATAAAGTGATAGCATTCATCTTGTTCCTTTGACCGAATACATGCAATAAAAAGAGAGAAATAGACAAAGCTTGGTTCGGCCATTCTTAAGCTTAAATTAAGGTATGTAATTAGCTCGGTTTTTTTATAATTTTTACGTTTTTGAGATCATTACTTCGAACACTACCTGACCCAGGTTATAATTTTTGATTTTGATGCATGTGTGATGTTTGGCCATGAATGAAATCTTGTGTTTTGTGATGGTTGATGATTTTAAATAAAATATATGTGTTAGATTATTAAATTTTGTGTTGGAAATTTTGATTAAATTGAGTATTTAGAACTAAATTTTAAAAATAGTAAATTGAGGGGCTAGATTGTAGAATTTATGAAATATGGGGACTTGTATACACTTAGTGAACATTCGACCCTAGCTTAAAATATGTAAATTTAGCATATTTTGTGTTTTGTGAAAATTTGATTAAATTGTAAAAGTGCAAAATGTTAGGGATAAATTGGCAAATTGTTCTATTATGTGATTTGGGCTAAAATGAATGAAATTCTATTTGAATGAACTCATTTTGAAATTATTTAGATCAAGAACGAAAAGAACCGGGATCGGATCGTGGAAAGGCGAAGTTGAACGAATAGCCGGGAAACCCTAATCCGTCGATTACCGAGGTAAGTTTTTAAGCAGTTGGGCGAAATGAATTTGAATATATATTAATATACAAATGAATAAAAGTAATAAGCATGTTAAATTCCTTATTTCCGAATGTAACATGAAATTAAATGAAATATATATACATGTTAGCCGAATGTAAAGTTGGCATATATACGAATATATGCTAAGTTGTTAATTAATCGAGTTAACTGAGTATATGCATAGTTGTTGATTAATCGAGTTAATTGAGTATATGCATAAATAAAGAGGTAGTTAAATATGAATATGAAATGAGATAGAGATGTATGCTAGGATAGATATATGTATATTGAGTAAGCCGAATGTAATGGCATGTGATAAAGGCAAATTGAGTTGTTGAATATTTTTTTTTATTAATTATGTGTATGTATGAATGGGAATGGAATTATATGTGCTTTGAAGAACAAAGGAAAGATCGGTTAAAGGGCACTATGTGTGCGAGCTTAAATATCGAGCACTGTGTGTGCGAAATCGGTCCAATGGAACTATGTGTGCGAGCTTAAATACCGAGCACTGTGTGTGCGAAATCGATCGAATGGCACTATGTGTGCAAGCTTAAATACTGAGCACTGTGTGTGCGAAATCGGTCGAATGGCACTATGTGTGCTAGCTTAAATACCGAGCACTGTGTGTGCGAAATCGGTCGAATGGCACTATGTGTACGAGCTTAAATACCGAGCACAGTGTGTGCGAAATCGGTTGAATGGCATTATGTGTGTGGAAGAATAAGTAATGGCACTAAGTGTGCGATACATTACAAGTAAATGGCACTATGTGTGCACTTCATCAAACTAACGTCACTAAGTGAGTGATACGTTACATATATTGCACTGTGTGTGCGGGTTTACAGATTCTTCGAAGTTTTTAACTAGTGAATTTGGATATACGAATTGAGATAACAGGTATGTGGATCGAGGTGGTTGGGGAAGTAAATACTAATAAGGTAAGTTATATTGGCTTATGGTACTAAGGTAATGAAAAGTGATTATTAATGTTTGAGTATTTTTCGAAATGAATAAATAATGCTTGGTATCGAGTGAAATTTAATGTGGTATGCATGAATATTCGGTTGTGAGACTACTAGGTATGGTAGTTATGGTACGGTTATGTGAGCATATTTATAGTTATGAATCCGTTGATGATCATAATAGATTGATTTAATTTGTGGAATATTTAATTGTACATTTTACCATTGCTTATAACTTGCTAAGCTATGATAGCTTACTGTATGTGTTTAATTGCATTGTTTTATCCAACGAGTAAGATGTGTCTATGATCACTTGGTTATTATGAGCCAAGTTATAATATGCTTTGGTGTCAGTGTGTATAAATGAAAGTGAACACAAAGAATTAATGAATGAGTGAAATTGACATTAAAACAGTTGTGGCCAGCAACATTAGTATAACTTTGAAAAATCATTAAAAATTTTACAAATATAATTAGGGGATATAATTAATATGCATGAAATTCTGAATGAGTCTATTTTCAAATGAACTAAACAAGACGGTCATATGAACTCTGTACAAGGAGAAAATTGATTCGCAGTGAAGAGAGGTCAGCATAGTCAAATAGTAAAACAGGGGAAAGTTTAATGAATAAACTGTATTAATTGGCTAAGCCTAAAATTCTGGAAATTTTATGGTCTGAAGATATGTGAGTCTAGTTTCAGGGAAAATTAACAGTTCTTCATTTGGAGCTATGTAGCTCGAGAAATAAATAATTTAGTGACAGTGACTCAAGTAGACAGATTAATGTGAACATGCGTAATAAGGTGTAAGCATGTGATATAATGATTATATCATCTTAAGAAATTATTATTGTGAGGATTTATCCATACAAGTTTATTAATTTCTTATTATTTGCATATGGACTTACTAAGCATTTATGCTTACTCCCCCTCTCTTTTCCCTTGCCTTGTAGTTTCGCCAAGTTAGCTCCGGGATCGACAAACGTCGGAGATTCGCTCACACTATCAATTGGAACACTTGATATATTTAGATACATTAATTTTTGGGTTATGGCATGTATAGTAGGCTTGGTCATTTTGTCATATATGTCATATTTCTTATGGCCTAAAATGTTGACCCTTATTAACAAATGTTCATTTTGATTAAGGCTATTTGAAGATGGCCAATATTGATTGTTGTTATACGCCTATGATGTGGTTTTTACATATTCAATAATTTTAAGTCCGGTAATGCCTCGTACCCTGTTTTGGTATTGGATATGGGTAAGGGGTGTTACAACTCTACCACCCACACGAATTAGGCAGTAAAATAAATACTCCCGTTTTGATGCACCACCACTCGAACCTTAGACCCCATGTACACTCCACACGCCCCTTACCACTAGACCAACAACTCCTTTGTATCATATTTTAACCACAATAATTTAAGAACCTACTATCTAGATCCAAGGATTTTATTCACTGAAAATAAAATTTTTCCTAAGCCAAGGCTTGAACCCTTGACTTCTCAAACACTTCCAAACACTCCTAAATCACTTAACCACTGAAGCAGACATTCATTTATGTCACTTTCTTGCACAACTAAATATTTATGTGCAGTCTCCTAACTGTTCCCTTGTTCAAAACCTATTTCTTCTAGGCCCAAAATTCGGGGCGTTACAATTCACCCCTCCTTAAAGAAATTTCGTCCTTGAAATTTCCAATTATCAGATCAGTTGCATAACATAGACTCCACCACTACGCTTCCGCTGTGCACTCTAGTTCCAAATTAGGTATATAGCCAAATGATAAGGACCCAATTCGAGCACCTCTACAGCCTCTACCATGGCCTATTGTACCTCGTCCATGTGTACCTCTTGTGCTCATTGCCTATTGGCGTTTTATCTGAATTAACAATTTTATGCAGATCGGTTTACAGTTCTAGTGGTTTATTAACAGATGTCTTATGAAAAACAGTAATTTAGAGTTTGTTTTCGCACAACGCAGTGTCTACTTGTTTACTATAGTTTCAGTATACCCTACTAAAGAGTTTGCAGTACTACCTACAGTAGTCTCAGTACTCCTACCTATGGCAGTTTCAGTCAAAATCAAAGTACAGTTTTTAGAGAGAACTTACAGGATCGGCACGAAGACTCGATGTGCCACAAAATTAGAAAATCCTTCCAGAACACTTCAAATTATTTAAAATCAACTTTTAGAAATTCAAAGTTTAAAAACCCATTCCACAGCCGAGTTTTGCAACTTGACTCTGATACCACAAAATGAACACCCCAAACCCGACCTAGACGTTATGGGTGAATCTGGTAGTGTCACATTGAAGTGTTTAGCGTAAAACTTGTTGTCATTGAAATCCTCAAAAGCAATTAATCATTTTGTTATTAAATGGTGATTCCAAAACGGGTTGTTCATTTCCAAAGCATGCATCATTAAAAGCTAATCACTTTTAAAACGTTACTAATTTTCAAAATCTCATTTATTGCGAAAGTTTTTAGGAAATGTTGCGAAAACGTGGTGTCTTTGAAAATAATTACCTTTTGAAAACCCGTCTTTTTTTACAACTAGCAGTTTATATCAAACTAAATAAATAAAACCCCCAATTTAAAGTTTATAACTTTAAAGAGGCCTTATTACATAAAAATACCCAAATTCAGTTACTTATAAATCAAAAGCTAAAAACGAAAGCTGATGCGGTTGTGTGGCCATCATCGAGTCCCTCGCAGCACCGACCTGCTTACTACTGGGGATTACCTGTACAGTTAAACAGAGGGGTGAGTTTACGAAAACTCAGTGTGTAATCCCCTAACAAACAAACAGTCAATTAAAAGCTAGATAAATGCAGTTTGGGCCTGAGCCCATTACAATAACAATCCAATTCAGTGTGGGACTAAGCCCTTTCCTGTAATAGTAAACGATTAGCTTGAGCCCATCACAACGCCAGTAATCAGTAGGGCCTTTGCCCAATTTCAGTATTAGTATCAGTCGGGCCTTGGCCCAAAACAGTAACAGATATCAGTCATGCAGTGAACAGTATGTAATACCATTAATCAGTGCAGTAATAGTACAGTATCATTAATCAGTGTAGATATGCAATCCGAAATCCTACCTAATCCAACCTCTACACACCACTCCGTCCCACCAAACACACCATATGGGGATAAAATTGACCCACCCAGCCAGACACACCAAGGTTAGCACCGGTTGCGGCACTAAACAGTATTGCAGCAAAGCTGCCAGTAAAATAAACGACATATAGCCATCAGTAGGTCGACAGTCATCTTGGGCAACCTGTGCAACCTTATCAATACAATACACTTCTCCAAATATAACAACCCATCCCCATGCAATATGTCGTGACATAATATCATACGTGTATACAAAATGTCATGCTCAATCATAGTCATACATATCATAGAGCAAATCAGTCATACATAACATAGGGCCATAATAGTCATTTTTTCTCCTAGGGGTATAACAGTCATTTACCCTATGGGGGTATTTCGGTCATTTTACCCTATGAGGGTATTTCGATCATTTTACCTTATAAGGGTATTTCAGTCGTTTTACCCTATTGGGGTATTTCAGTCATTTTACCCTAGGGGTATTTCAGACATTTTACCTTATGGGGGTATTTCACTCATTTTACCCTATAAGGGTATTTCGATCATTTCACCCTATGGGGGTATGTCGGGCATTTTACCCTCTGAGGGTATTTCGGTCATTTTACCCTATGGGGGTATTTCAGACATTTTACCCTATAGGGGTGTAACACCCCAAACCCGGTCAGAACATTACGACCGAATCTGGCATGTCACAGTGAAAAATCATTTTTGGAAAGCAAGTTGTTGACTTAATTTGTAAAGAAAACTTTTCACTTTATGAAAACCGAAGTTGAGTTAGGTAAATTGCAAAAGAAAATCACTTCAAAATTTGTTTTAGAGAGTATCGAGCTGACTTGTTGTTGATATATGTTTGTTGATACCCGATGGTAGAAATTTTGGAAAAACCCCGAAATTTTATTAAAGTTGTGAAAACGTTCATTTTATAGTTTCTTTCCTTTTAATCATGCTTTAAAGTCCAACGCAATTCACAGGTATTTATCAAATTAAATAATCCCAAAATAAAAACTTAGATGGCCTTATTACATAACTGAAAACCAAAATTTAAAACAAAGTAAAACCGAAACTTAACCATTAAAATAAAACCAACTGTTGAGCATGACCACCTCGAGTCCATTTCGGCTCCATATCCACGATCTAGGGATTATCTGCAAAATGTAAAGGAAGGGGTGAGTCACCAAGACTCAGTGTCTAATTCCCTATCTCGAAGATAACAAACCCTTACACAGTTCCATAAGCAAATATGTATGTCATGCAACCCAAACCTAACCATCCAAAACTCCCAATTCTACCCCGTGTGGTACCAAACCACTGGTGGTGCCAAACCACTGGTGACAATCCCCTTTAATATAGTATGTGGGGCCAACCCACTATGGTGCCAAACCACTGGGACGAGTCACAAAGATAAATATATGTGGTACCAAACCACTGGTGGTGCCAAACCACTGAGACTTAGTCACAAAATAATGAGAAGTGGGGCCAACCCACTGTGTGGTACCAAACCACTGGTGACAGTCTAATAATCATATCTTCCCCCTCCTCTCATCATACCCAACTTATGATTATGCTTTTCCCACATTATTATCATGCTTAACATTTAACAACATAATGTAACATGGCATATACAGATTTAACAGAAGCAATTAACATTAACCACCACCATGAACTTACCCGGAATCCTCGCTTTTACCCACAAGGGTAACTTATCATTTTCTACAGTTATTCCTGCTTTTGACAATCATACAAAATATTAACATATTGCATATGAAGTGTGTAAGAGTTACACACCTAATTACTCGCAACACGCTACTATCTACGTCGACACTGTCGTTAATCGACACTACCGCTATCTGTCTACTCTCCTGCTCAGATGCCGGTCCACACCCAGGTGGCCAATCGCGAACCGCAGATACAACCCTCTTCTTGAACTTAGGGGCTGGGGTCTCAGATCCAACCCCTACTATCGCTTGATTAGCCTTCGAGTCCATGAACACACCTTAGTCACTAACTCAGATTAAAGCAGAGAAAACGAATCCAAAGAGATTAACGATTAAGGCTAAGGCCCTTACCTAGATCGACAACTCTAAGCTCGAAATCTAATCCACCGATCTAATAGATCCTGAGAGTCCAAAAAAAAACATCACTTCCCTCCTACATTCGGCAAAACAACACCATTAGGCCAAATAGCCATTCGGCTTTGGCATAAAACCTGAAAGAGGTAACCTGAAATAGACGAAACCGCCCCCCTAACCTTAGTCTGACAGATTTAGCTTCCCACTAGCAAGATTCGGCACACAACACCCTAGAGATGAATCGGCAAAGGCTGAACCAAGAGAGAATTCAATAGAAATAGAGGAAGAGAGTTTGATGTTTCGGTTTTAGTGAGTGCACTAAAAGAAAAGAAAGAAATGGAAAAGATGAAAAGAGAAAATGGAAGATGAGATTTCGGCACTTGCTTAATCAGTTGAGAGAAAGAAGAAGAAATAATAAAGTACTAGGAAGATTCGGCTATGGCTTTGAGAGAAAGTGAAGAAAATGGGAAATGGAATTTCGGCAGAGGTATGGCTACAGAGGGTTTTTGGTTTTGAAGAAAATAGAAAAATGGTTGAAACACAATTGATGGATGGAAAGCAAGATAGATTCGGCCAAAACAAAATAGAAAAGAAAAAGAGGTTTAAGAGAGCATCGGGTTTGAGTAGATGAGAGAAAGAAGAATGAAAAAGAAAATATGGAATGAGGGTGGTTTAGTTTCGGCACCAAAAAGAAAATAAAAGAGAAAAATCTCTAGGTGCTCTCCCCATTAGCCGAATGTCACTCTCCCCTAAAGCCTACATACCACATTCGGCCACCCACCTAAGCTACACACAAAACCGAATGTCCTACACCCCTTCAACTCTTTCAAATTCGGCTAACACACCTTCCACTTTAATCCCTTCTTTTTCTCCTTGCTTTTCTCCTGATCATCCATTCAAACAAGTTTGAACGCTTCAAACCCCTAACATTTCTCTCATCCACTAATTCAAACCTGTTGACTTCTTCAATACTCATCCATCACAGTCCATCCTGAGCACAACTTCTCCTTAGTCTTGGCGTCAAAAAGAACAAGTAGAAAGGGGATCTTCGCAGCTCGAACCAAGGCTCCCTTACTCACCTGAGGCGTCACTTCCTTGGGCCTTAAGTGGCGCCTCCTTGCCACTTTTCCGAGGCACTTCTTGAGTCACAACTCACCATCAACTACCTTTAACACCCAGCTCAAACAGCTCCCCTCTTCTTGAAGCCCAAAACGCAAATTTCAAAGAAACTCTAGCGTATCCCTGGCTCATGCCTAGACCCTAAAATAGCCTAAACTAGCATGACATCCGCACTATATACATGCAAGCAGATAAAATGCAAAGGCCCTGATTTAAGGATGTTACAGTTCTACCCCCCTTAAAAATAATTTCGGCCTCGAAATTACCTGGTCAAAAGAGTTGAGGGTATTGCTGTCGCATCACATCCTCTGACTCCCACGTGGCTTCTTCCGTTCTGTGATTCCGACATAACACCTTCACCGAAGGAACTGATTTCCTACACAAGACCTTGACATCCCGATCCAGGATCTGCACTGGCTCCTCGTCAAAAGACAAATCCGGGCTCACTTCAATCTCCTCCACTGGCACAACATGCGAAGGATCTGAACGATAGCGTCTAAGCATGGAAACATGAAGCACGTCATGGATCTGAATCAATTCTGATGGTAACTCGAGCTGATAAGCTACTGGTCCCACACATTTCAACACCTTGTAAGGCCCGATAAACCTAGGGCTCAGCTTGCCCTTCCGACCAAATCTCAGCACCTTCTTCCACGGCGACACCTTCAGGAAAACCTTGTCACCCACCGCAAACTCTATATCCCTTCGCTTAAGGTCGGCATAAGATTTCTATCTGTCCGAAGCTTCCTTCGAACGAGTTTGAATCAGCTTAACCTTGTCCTCTGTTTCAGTAACCAACTCTGGACCCAACAGCTGACGCTCACCCAACTCTGTCCAGCACGTAGGGGTTCGACACTTTCGCCCATATAGCGCTTCATACGGTGCCATCTGAATACTTGCCTGGTAACTATTGTTGTATGCGAACTCTGCCAACGGTAGAAATTCTTCCCAACTACCCCTGAAATCCAAGACACAACCCCTCAACATATCTTCTAAAATCTGAATTACCCTCTCTGACTGCCCATCTGACTGTGGATGAAATACCATACTGAAATCCAACCTTGTACCCAATGCCTGATGCAAAGCTTTCCAAAATCTTGACGTGAATCTAGGGTCCCTATCTGAAACAATCGACACTGGCACTCCATGTAGTCTCACAATTTCTGCCACATACAATTTAGCCAACCTTTGAAGTGAAAAATCGACCCGAACTGGTATGAAATGAGCCGATTTTTTCAAACAGTCCACAATCACCCAAACCGAATCCTTTTTAGTAGGCGTGACGGGTAACCCACTGACAAAATCCATCGCAATCCTTTCCCACTTCCATTGCGGAATCTTTATCAGCTGCAACAGACCCGAAGGTAACTGGTGTTCAGCTTTGACCTGCTGACACGTCAGACACTTACCCATGAATTCCGTTACTTCCCACTTCAGACCCAGCCACCAAAACTGCTCCCGCAAATCTCGGTACATCTTACTACCTCCAGGATGCATAGCGTACGGACTGCTATGTGCCTCCTGAAGAATCTTTTGCCTCAACTCCACATCCTTCGGCATGCAAACCTTCCCTTGGAAACACAGCACACCCTCACTGTTCAAACCATACCCCTCTAATCCATCATTCTGCACCTGCAAACATCGAGCACCTAAGACTTCATCGACCAACTGCTTTTCCTTAACCTGATTAACCCATGTTGGCTTCACTTGCAGTTCCGCTAGCAAACTTCCGTCATCATACAGACTAAGGTGAACAAACATCGCTCTCAAGTCTGACACCACCTTACGGCTCAACGCGTCTGCCACTACGTTGGCCTTCCCCGAATGGTACTCAATCGAGTAGTTGTAGTCCTTTAACAACTCGATCCACCTTCGCTGCCTCAAATTCAACTCCTTCTGAGTAAGAAGGTATTTCAAACTCTTGTGATCCGTGTATACGATAGACTTCTCCCCATACAAGTAATGTCTCCAAATCTTCAAGGCGAAAACTATCGCAGCCAATTCCAAGTCATGCGTCGGATAATTCACTTCGTGAGGTCTCAGTTGACAAGAAGCATACGCCACTACTTTCCCCTCTTGCATCAGCACACATCCTAACCCGGTATGTGACGCATCACAATAAACTGTAATTTTTTCCCCTACTTCAGGCTGAATCAGAACCGGAGCTTCTGTCAAAATCTTCTTTAACTTCTCAAAACTTTCTTGTTGCTTGTCCGACCACACAAACGGAATCCCTTTCCTTAACAACTTGGTTAACGGCTCTGCAATCAAAGAGAACCCTTCCACGAATCTTCTGTAATACCCTACTAAACCCAGAAAACTCCGAATCTCGGCCACAGACTTAGGTGGTTTCCAATCCAATACCGCTTCAATCTTCCGAGGGTCCACCCTAATCCCCTCAGCTGACACCACATGACCCAAGAAAGTTACTTCCTTTAGCCAGAACTCTCACTTACTAAACTTTGCGAATAGCTGCTTCTCCCTCAGAATCTGTAGAACCACACGGAGATGCTCATCATTCTCTTCCTCAGACCTCGAGTACACCAGGATATCATCTATAAATACTACAACGAACCGATCCAAATACGGCTGAAACACCCAATTCATCATATCCATAAATGCTGCTGGCTCGTTGGTCAATCCAAACGGCATTACCAAAAACTTGTAGTGACCATAACGAGTGCGAAACACCGTCTTATGAATATCAACCTCCTTCACATTAAGCTGGTGGTACCCCAACCTCAAATCAATCTTAGAGAAAACTGACGCTCCCTTAAGTTGATCGAACAGGTCGTCTATCCTCGGCAACGAATACTTGTTCTTAATTGTCAATTTATTCAGTTGACGATAATCTATACACATCCGCATTGTTCCATCTTTCTTCTTAACAAAAAGCACAGGCGCTCCCGAAGGTGATACACTCGGCCGAATAAAACCTCGATCCAGCAACTCCTGAATCTATGCTTTCAGCTCCACTAACTCCTTTGGCGCCATTCTATATGGAGCGATAGACATTGGTGCGGTTCCCGGTAACAAGTCTATACCAAACTCGACTTCGCGATCTGGAGGCAAACCCGGAAGCTCCTCTGGAAACACATCAGTGAAATCCTTTACTGTTCAGACATCCCCCACGGTTGACTCCTTGACCTCCAAAGCACAAACATGAACCATGAATGCCTCACACCCCTTCCTCACCATTTTCTCGGCTTTCAAAGCGAATACCACATTGGATAGGTAATTCCTTCTATCACCTATCATCACCACCTCTTCACCCTCGATAGATCTCAACACCATACGCTTAGTTGTACAGTCCAACCTTGCCTGATACCTCACTAGCCAGTCCATCCCTAGGATCAAATCGAACTCCCCGAATGGCAGTTCCAGCAGATCAGCCAGAAACACTACCCCTTGAAGTTCTAGGGGTACATCCCTATACAGTTTGCTTACTTCTACCGAGTGACCTAGAGGGCTAACTACAGTCATCTCCCTAAAAGAAACCTCATAGGCTAAGTTTAAAGTTCCCACTATACTACTAGCAACATACGAGTGTGTCGAACCAACATCAATTAAAGGAGTATACGGCAAACCAAAAATTAAGAACGTACCGGTTATGACGTTCGATGCGTCGCCTTCCTCTCGACGCCTCGTAGCATAAACCAACCCAGGCTTTCTTGCATCCGCATTCCCAGCACCTCTGCCCGGTGCTCCACGGCCTCGACCGAAACCATTACCTCCCCTGACCAAACCACGACCCCTCTGTGGTTGCTGTCCACCGTTTCTGAACTGAGCACGCCCCTGACCCTCAGACTGCATCCTAGCTAGCTTTCGCGGACAATCCCTTACTCGGTGATCCATCGACCCATACTCGAAACACCCTCTGCCACCTATCCAACACTCCCTCCAATGAGACTTCCCACATCAAGCACACCGTGGTGGCCATTGAGTAGTAGTAGAAGACCGTGCAGCTTGACTCGGTCTGCCAAATCTAGCCCTCTTCTGAGAATTTCCAGCAGACCTTGATGGCCCAAAACTCCTCTTGCTCCTATTTCTATCCAGGTTCTGTTTCGCGGACTCCTTCACCCCCTCGGCTATTTTGGCCTTTTCCACAAGAATACCAAATTCCCTCTCTCGCTGTGGAGCGATCAATAACCTCAGCTTATCTCTCAGCCCGTCCTCAAATCTAACACAGCGCTCGTGTTCCGTAGCCACGATACCCCGAGCATAACAGCTCAACCTTAAGAATTCCGCCTCATACTAAGATACTGACTTACTCCCCTGGACCAGACTTAAAAACGCCTTACGCTGTGCATCGATATAACTAGACCCAACATACTTCCTCTAATAAGCCGCCTTAAAGAAATCCCAAGTGATATCATCGGCTGTCGCACCATCCCCGATCGTGAGCCACCACTGGTAAGACTCATCTCGAAGAAGAGATACTATCCCTTTCAACTTCTCCTCAGCCATAAAGTCCAGATCGTCCATTATGCGCTCAGTCGCCTCTAACCAGTACTCCGCTGTACTAGGAGCCACACCAGAAACACCCCGGAATACTTCTGCTCCATTGGCTTAGAGTCGTTCAGACACAGATTTTCGAGCCCCCGCACCCCCACCTGCTCCAACGACTCTCTCTAGAACCCGCAGCATCGCCTGTGACACCGCATCATCACCACCCATCTGATCCTGAAACTCAGCGCCCACAGCTGGCGGCGGTGGTACCTCATTCTCTGACCCATGACAAGACCCTACCGGTTCAGACACAGTCATCCTACCATTACCACGTCCACGCGTGTTACAACCTCGTCCTCGAGTGCTCATGACTAACGTTCTCGATTAAATCTGATTAAGGAATTTTATGAGTTAGCTTTCTTCCACTGTTTATTATAGCACAGTTTTATGAGCAATTTATTACAGTAGTTGTTCTCGCAAGTTCACACAATTCTATGGGCTTCAGTCTCTAAAGTGAATTCCTATCACTAGCATTTATATCTCAATCATTTAAACCATGTAAACAGCAGTTAGGGGACTTACCGTTGCGGATTGGTGCCGGAGACTCAGGTGCCATGCTTTTCCCAAAATGTGCATTTTCCATCAAAATCCTCTTACAACCCTTTTATTGAAAACATTTTGGGCCTTATACCCACAATCGAGCCTTTGAACCAGGCTCTGATACCACAATTGTAACACCCCAAACCCGATCAAAATACTACGATCGAATCTGGCATGTCACAGGGAAAAATCATTTTTGGAAAACAAGTTGTTAACTTAATTTGTAAAGAAAACTTTTCACTTTATGAAAACCGAAGTTGAGTTAGGTAAATTGCAAAAGAAAATCACTTCAAAATTTGTTTTAGAGAGTATCAAGCTGACTTGTTGTTGATATATGTTTGTTGATACCTGACGGTAGAAATTTTGGAAAAACCCCGAAATTTTATTGAAGTTGTGAAAACGTTCATTTTATAGTTTCTTTCCTTTTAATCATGCTTTAAAGTCCAATGCAATTCACAGGTATTTATCAAATTAAATAATCCCAAAATAAAAACTTAGATGGCCTTATTACATAACTGAAAACCAAAATTTAAAGCAAAGTAAAACTGAAACTTAACCATTAAAATAAAACCAACTGTTGAGCATGGCCACCTCGAGTCCATTCCGGCTCCATATCCGCGATCTAGGGATTATCTGCAAAATGTAAAGGAAGGGGTGAGTCACCGAGACTCAGTGTGTAATTCCCCATCCCGAAGATAACAAACCCTTACACAGTTCCATAAGCAAATATGTATGTCATGCAACCCAAACCTAACCATCCAAAACTCCCAATTCTACCCCGTGTGGTACCAAACCACTGGTGGTGCCAAACCACTGGTGACCGAAGACACAAATAAACATATGTGGTACCAAACCACTGGTGACCGTAGTCACAAATAATCATATGTGGGGCCAACCCACTTTGTGGTACCAAACCACTGGTGACAATCCCCTTTAATATAGTATGTGGGGCCAACCCACTGTGCTACCAAACCACTGGGACGAGTCACAAAGATAAATATATGTGGTACCAAACCACTGATGGTGCCAAACCACTGAGACTTAGTCACAAAATGATGAGAAGTGGGGCCAACCCACTGTGTGGTACCAAACCACTGGTGACAGTCTAATAATCATATCTTCCCCCCTCTCATCATACCCAACTTATGAATATGCTTTTCCCACATTATTATCATGCTTAACATTTAACAACATAATGTAACATGGCATATACAGATTTAACAGAAGCAATTAACATTAACCACCAACATGAACTTACTTGGAATCCTCGCTTTTACCCACATGGGTAACTTATCGTTTTCTACAGTTATTCCGGCTTTTGACAATCATACAAAATATTAACATATTGCATATGAAGTGTGTAAGAGTTACACACCTAATTACTCACAACACGCTACTAACTACGTCAACACTGTCGTTAATTGACACTACCGCTATCTGTCTACTCTCCTGCTCAGATGCCGGTCCACACCCAGGTGGCCAATCGCGAACCGCAGATACAGCCCTCTTCTTGAACTTAGGGGCTGGGGTCTCAGATCCAAACCCTACTATTGCTTGATTAGCCTTCGAGTCCATGAACACACATTAGTCACTAACTTAGATTAAGCAGAGAAAACTAATCAAAAGAGATTAACGATTAAGGCTAAGGCCCTTACCTAGATCGACAACTCTCGAAGCTCAAAATCTAATCCACCGATCTAATAGATCCTGAGAGTCCAAACGAAAACGTCACTTCCCTCCTACATTCGGCAAAACAACACCATTAGGCCAAATAGCCATTCGGCTTTGGCATAAAACCTGAAAGAGGTAACCTGAAATAGACGAAACCGCCCCCTAACCTTGGTCTGACAGATTCGGCTTCCCACTAGCAAGATTCGGCACACAACACCCTGGAGATGAATCGGCAAAGGCTGAACCAAGAGAGAATTCAATAGAAATAGAGGAAGAGAGTTTGATGTTTCGGTTTTAGTGAGTGCACTAAAAGAAAAGAAAGGAGTGGAAAAGATGAAAAGAGAAAATGGAAGATGAGATTTCGGCACTTGCTTAATCAGTTGAGAGAAAGAAGAAGAAATAATAATGTACTAGGAAGATTCGACTATGGCTTTGAGAGAAAGTGAAGAATATGGGAAATGGAATTTCGGTAGAGGTATGGCTACAGAGGGTTTTCGGTTTTGAAGAAAATAGCAAAATGGTTGAAACACAATTGATGGATGGAAAGCAAGATAGATTCGGCCAAAACAAAATAGAAAAGAAGAAGAGGTTCAAGAGAGCATTCGGGTTTGAGTAGATGAAAGAAAGAAGAATGAAAAAGAAAATATGGAATGAGGGTGGTTTAGTTTCGGCACCAAAAAGAAAATAAAAGAGAAAGATCTCTAGGTGCTCTCCCCACTAGCCGAATGACACTACCCCCTAAAGCCTACATACCACATTCGGCCACCCACCTAAGCTACACACAAAACCGAATGTCATACACCCCTCCAACTCTTTCAAATTCGGCTAACACACCTTCCACTTCAATCCCTTCTTTTTCTCATTGCTTTTCTCCTGATCATCCATTCAAACAAGTTTGAACGCTTCAAACCCCTAACATTTCTCTCATCCACTCATTCAAACTGTTGACTTCTTCAATACTCATCCATCACAGTCCATCCTGAGCACAACTCCTCCCTAATCTTGGCGTCAAAAAGAACAAGCAGAAAGGGGATCTTCGCAGCTCGAACCAAGGCTCCCTTACACACTTGAGGCGTCACTTCCTTGGGCCTTAAGTGGAGCCTCCTTGCCACTTTTCCAAGGCACTTCTTTAGTCACAACTCACCATCAACTACCTTTAACACCCAGCTCAAACAACTCCCTTCTTTTTGAAACCCAAAATACAAATTTCAAAGAAACTCTGGCCTATCCCTAGCTCATGCCTAGACCGTAAAATAGCCTAAACTAGCATGACATCCACACTATATACATGCAAGCAGATAAAATGCAAAGGCCCCTATTTAAGGATGTTATAAGGGGTATTTCGGTCATTTTACCCTATGCGGGTATTTCGACCCAACATGGCCCAAAACGGCCTAAGCCCATGAGATCGCTCATGGTGGCCTCTACAGACAAACGCCCCTGTTTCGTGGGCTCGGATTGCCACACGTGCGATTGTACGCCCGTGTAACACCCCAAACCCGGCCCATGCATTATGACCAGATCTGACATGTCACATGAGAAAATCATGTTAAATCCTTTTTATTCGTACTAAAATAGATATTGATTTGTTATAATCAAGAAAACAAGTTTGATTTGAAATATTTGATAAAATACGGAGAAAACAAGTTTGGATGTAAATATTTGATAAAATACAACTATTTTTGAGAGGTTGATTGATGAATCAAAAATCAAGGTAGTGAACTTTAAAATCGTGACTTTTAAAAATGTCATCGATAATTTGAAAGAAAGTCTGAGTTAAAATCATTTGTAAAAGTTTATTATAAAATCCATTTATTCATCAACTTTGGGAAAAAAATCGTTGGTTATGCTTTTAGAAAAATCCCTATTTTAAAGTAATTTGAGCAAAATATAAGTACGTTAAACATAAAGCAAAAATAAAATAATCTAGAGGCCTTATTACAACTTTAAAACCCAAAATAGCAAAGGTAACGAAATAATACGGAAAAGTAGTTTACTAATGTTTGCAAACATCATTTATGAAGTATGGCCTCCACCGAGTCATCCATGGCCCCAAGTCCTCGTCACTGAGCATTACCTACAGAGATTAAGAAAAGAAAGGGGGGTGAGTTACAAGAACTCAGTGTATAATCCCCTCACCGTTGTTCACTGGGCCTGAACCCATTTAGCAAAAACTTGGGCCTGAGCCCATAAAACAATAACAATAATGTATCAAATATAACATGTGTATGAAATGCAATTCCCAAGCCAATCCTAATAATCCATCCGCTACACACCACCTGTACCAACCAACACACCTGTGGGTGATCATCAGTCAACCCACCCCGCCAACACACCAAACACAGGCATTAAGCCATTTATAGAAAATTTAGTTGTGGACAAGCCACCAGAGTAACAGAATTTACGTGGCGTTGCCACTATACAAATTTGTGGCAGAGCCACCAGAACTTCTCTTCAATATTATCCCATCCCATGCAAAATCATGTATATAATGCATAACAAATCAAAATATAACAACAGTAATTTATTCGGATATTTATTACAAAATTATGACCCATTATCTCAATTAATCAAAAAGGCCCATTAAGCAAAATATCAGATTTGGCCCATTTAGCAAAATATCAGATTGGCCCATTTAGCAAAATATCAGATTGGCCCATTTAGCAAAATATCAGATTGGCCCATTAATCAATATGTCCATTCGGCCCATAAGCAATTTCGTATTTCGGCCCTTTAGGGGAATTTCCATGATTCGGCCCGTACGGGAAATTTCGTAATTCGGTAATTTACCCACTAAGGGTAATTCGGTAATTTTGCAATCCAGACTTAACTACTAATTTGGGCATAACAATTTAAAATTGTCCATCTACGTCGTACTGACTAAATTGACTATAACTTGAGTTAGAAATCTCAAAATCTAAATCTGTAAATTTTCCTTGAAACTAGACTCATATATCTTCTTACTAAAAGTTTTCCAGAATTTTTGGCTTAACCAATTTGTACATTTTATTCCTTGAAGTTTCCCTTGTTTCACTATCCAACGATTCTGACCTCTCTTACCTAAATTTTAAATATCTCATTGTACGGTTTTCATATATTGCTCCCACTTGTTTTTAATGAAAATATCCTCACTAAGAAATCCATACATATAAATTATAACCCATAATTCACTTTGTACCATTTTATACGATTTTTCCAAGACAGATCAAGGAAACACGAAGTCAATCAGAACCAGTCTCACTAAAATTAGGATATCTCAGAATATAAAAATCCTTTTCCTTCTCCGTTTCTTCCATATTAAAATAGACACAGTAATCTTTAATTTGATATCTTAATCACTTTCTAATTCCCTTTCGCTTATTTTTCGTGATTTTTCAAAAACACGTCACTACTTTTAACCGAAACTATTTTATTACAAAATACGATTACCACTACGATAATACGTACGCCCGAGTGATCACGGATGCCAGTTTTTGGTTTTCTTTGGTATTTCGACCGATTCACAGAGTATTTCATTCAAACTTTCAGAGAAGTGTGAGATTACACACCATTTCAGATAGGTATACGGAAGGTACGGGATTACACACCTAATTTTGATTTCCTAAAGAACCACTCCTCGTTGACCTAGAACAATACCAACCAAAAGTTAGGCTCGGATTTCCAAAAGATTTCGTATCACTTACACTTGAATCACTTACCACTATGTCCGAAGGTAGAATATATCGAGTGATTTGTCCCTAAAACATATAGTCGATTATTTCAAATTATTACTCCGTTAGCAACCAATCGAATATTGAATAATATCAATAATCCATAAGAACTCTTTACCTTATTAATATTGGATCCGATTTCTCCGTTCGACTTAAGGCTAGAATGATGTTCGGCCTCCCACTATATCACTACGAAGAAGAAAAAGATCTTGTTGAGAGAGAATAAGGTGATGGTCTCGGTCAAAATGACCATCCCGAACCAAAACATAGATTCGGCATTAAGAGAAAGAAAATAAAATGTTGAGAAGAATACTTACCGATTGATCAAGAAATGGATGTTAATATGGATGAGAAAAGAAATAGAGAAAAGATGAAAGTTCAGTTATGGAGGAAATTGTATGTTGATATTCAGCTATGGTGAAAAAAAATTAGAACAAAAGAGATGCTTGAAGGATTTCGTGAAAAAGAAAAGAAATAAGAAGAAATATGTTTGACTAGCTTAGTTTTCAAGAAAGATGAAAGAACAAATTTTGGTCTCAATGGTTGGTGTACATTCGGCAACAAGAAGAAAAAAAGAAGAGAATATGCACACATAAAGTTGAAGATTCGGCAAAAAGGAAATTTGGAGAGAAGAGAAAAATGTCACAAAAGTTACATAAAGGAAATCTTGGGCAAAACAACACTAAAACTTTACCAAAACACCAAGCAAAATTCGGCTATCCCTCCTAACATACAAAACCATCCACATACATGACCAAAATGGTCAAAATTAACCACCCACACTTTCCACAACATTTCCCTTGAAAAAGGCCACTTGTTCCCCTTATTTTCCCTTTTTTCTTGATTTCTTTCCTCACCTTCATTCTTTCCTATTCTCCTTAGCCATCTTGCCAAAAATAAAAAGTCCACCTTGCCATATTTACATGCTTGGCCGACACTTAAGGAAAGAGTGCAAAAATAATAGTCAAAATTTGCACACAATGGGATTTGAACCTCTTCCCTCAAGGTGCTTCATGTGGCATCATATCCTCTTTACCAATTGCTCATTTATGCTAGCAATTTACTCTTTTATTTCCATAAGCTTTGATGCCACTTACTATCTCTCCTTAATAGGCTTAAACACAAAATTTTACTAAGGCTCAACTTGAACCCGAAACTTCATAGAACCCCATAACTTTCTAAAATCACCTTCCTAATAAGTCCAATTTGAAATAATGTCATTCTCTTGTTCTCAAAAAATTTAAACATTCCTACGCCCAAGGCCCATTGGGCCCAATCCTACTAGGCCCAATTTCGGGATGTTACAGCCCGTGTGGCATCAAATGCCATATTTTTCGGCTTTTCAGCTTTTGCCGACCTACGGTTAAAATAGTGTGAGTACACACTTTTTCGACTTTTTCGCCGATTACCGTTTGCAGAGTACTGTTACACACTTGGATCCGAAAGATGCACAGACAGTCCTCGGTCACTCCAGAACCTATGTTCACCCATAACATACGGTTACTCACATATCAATTGAATTTAAAACAAACCCAAATCAATATACTTAACCACTTAATTGCCAGTTGCTTACCTTGATTGATAATCGAACCCCTACACACTTTACTCACTGGAAATTGATGATCACTAGATCTTGGGGCTATTAGTTGCAATGCAGTTGAACCCCTTATTAACAAATATCTACAAGAACGATTTAAGCCAAAACGAATAGCAACTTACCGAAAGTACCAAATAGTAGATTAGAAATGGAACACTAAATCGGCAGAGAGCAAAGAAAAAGTCGGCACAGTGAGGGTAGAAGAAGAGAAAATAGGCCAGGGAGAAACAACAACAAGCGTCGTAAATATTTGGAAAAGAAACGAAGAAGCGGCAGGGAAAGGAAGAGGGTGTATTCAGCCAACAGCAGGAAAATGAGAGAAGAGGAGCAGCCCAAGTCGACAGAGAGGACTAGGAGAGTGTGGCGGAAGAGGGGGAGAAAAGAGAAACGGTTTAGGGGAGGAGAGGTTTCGGCAGAGGAAAAGAAAGAAAAATGCAAAAAGGAAAAAAGGGAGCAGAGAAAAAAATGCCAAAAGAACCTACCACATTCGACCAAAGAGAGAAAAAAAAACCAAAACGAGCAGTATACCTCTCTTGGCTAAATTCTTGAGTGCCAAAGTCCAAATTTGCCACAAACTCCCACCCCTCTCTTCTCCTTGATTTTATCCTAAAATCCCTTCTCAAACCTCTCAATGACCAGCTCAAACTCCATTCAGTAGTATTTCAATCCAACTCTACCACCCACACGAATTAGGCAGCAAAATAAATACTCCCTTTTTGATGCGCCACCACTCGAACCTTAGACGCCATGTACACTCCACATGCCCCTGACCACTAGAACAACTCATTTGTATCATATTTTAACCACAGTAATTTAAGAACCTACTATCTAGATCCAAGGATTTTATTCACTTAAAATAAAAATTTTGCCTAAGCCAAGGCTTGAACCCCTGACTTCTCAGACACTTCCAAACACTCCTAAATCACTTAACCATTGAAGCAGACATTCATTTATGTCACTTTCTTGCACAACTAAATATTTATGTGCAGTCTCCTAACTGTTCCCTTGTTCAAAACCTATTTCTTCTAGGCCCAAAATTTGGGGCGTTACACCTTTAATTTTAGAAAAATGACTGATTTGTAACAGGATCAAAATTGAAAGCATTTATGCTACAGTTTTACCAACTTTTAAAATTGAACCTAAAAACCCCCATCTACAACTTATTTTAGATTTCAATCTATATTGTTTTCTCCATTCTCGTTAGTGTTGTCGTCCCTTGCTCTCTCAAATTTAAAGAACTCAATTTTAATTTCCAAACTATATTGCTTTGATTTCCATCAACACCCAAGCCTTAAACCTCCATAGACTTCAACAAAGACACTAAAAATCACCATATTTTTCTCCATTGCCAAGGTTGTGGGTTTTTTAGGTTTTCAACAAAATCTCTGTTTTTCATCCATCGAAGGTAATCGTTCATCTTTCCATTATTTTTGAATGTTATCTAGTCTTTAAAACCGAGTTTTTAATTATTAAATTGCATGTTTTAAATAAAAGACGAAAATAGAGTCATTGATGGTGAATTTTGGATTTTCGAGTAAAAATGTGGTTTCAAAGTGTTATTCAATAGATTTTGACATGATTAATAGGTTTCTAAACTTACATTGAAGCTTCGTTAAAGATTTTTTGAGTTTTAATAATTTTTTGAAAAATAGCCAAAAACATGTCGAAAAAGTTGATACCATGAATCGGGTGATTTTGCGTAGTTTAAAGGTTGAGAATTAGTCATAGGTGAATTATAGAATGAACAGAATTGGTTTTAGGCAAAAAAATTGAGTTAGACCGAGATGTTTGAATTTAAAGTTTACTATGTTAAAGGTTTCAGTTTCATGATAACATAATTTAGGTTTATGCATTTGATTGCTTTTGGTGATTCCTTAGTTGATTCTTGAATATATTATGAGTGAGTTGTTGTATTGAAGTTTCAGATTCGCTAGGACCATTTACGAGTTAGGAAAGGCTAGTTGAGCTTTCGGCATTTTGCGAAAGTGAATTTGGTGAGTGTTTGGAATAATTGCTTGTGGACATGATTCAATTCGTTATTTGGGAACTTAGTTGTAAACTAATCCCCTACTCTAAATTTCGAGTGTAAACTTTCTCGTGCTCAGGAATAACTTATGTATTATGTACTTGTGTTATAGTGAAAATGTGAATTGAGATGATATGCCATTACATGTGTTATGTGTTCATGATACCTTTGTTGAAGTGTATATGTGGGCATATCATATATGCTAAGTGATAGTGATTATAATGTGCTAATGATGTGTATATGCATTGATAGTGAGCTAAAATTGGTAAGTAATATGTGTGTTTAATAATGAATATTTTCGCCTTGTGATTCTTGAGACCGTTGGATATAGTTGGCATGCCATGGGATTGTGAGTACTTACTTATATATTATATGATTTGGGCATTGAGGCCCTGGGACATGTTTGGAGAGATAAGGGAATGTGAGCTAAGCTCCATTCAACGGGACATGTTTGGTGTGTTGGAGAGTGTTAGTTTTATGCTTTACTTTTGGGACATGTTTGACTATATGAGTCTATGTGGTGTGTTGTAGGTCCGTGTATTCGATGAGTGGTGACAGTGCCCACTTTTATGTTTCATAGCTCAAGTGTCAAATTATCTACATATATTATCGTATGAATTGTGATGTAAGCATGAATATGTATGTATTGACTCTATAAATAAACTATCGAATATGCATGTAAAGTAAAATATGCAACTAAGTTAAGGCTGCTATAAATTATGGTACATATATGTTTCACTAATGTTTGATGAACTCTTTGCATGGTAGCTATTTTAGGAATTCATTGAGCTTGTTAAGATCACCCACTCCATTCTTAAACCATTGCAGATTAGTCGTGTGTCAGTGTGAGCGATGTTGTTTTCAAGGGGTGATCCAAGCAAGTCCGTTCCCGTTTTTCTGTAGGTGTTATTGTTAATTGTTTATGTTTTGGGAATAAGGCAATATGATAGACTTTTATTGGTATTTTTCATGATGTTTTGGATGCTTCCATAGTCTATTCATTCTTAGGATTATGAGATTTGTTTCATAATATGTTGATTATTACTTGGACCTAATTTTGATGTTTGAAACTGTTGTTATAGACTACTTGATTTTATTCGGTATAGCAATGGATACATGATGAATAGATTTTGTTTGGAATGGTCAATAGGCTTATGTGTTTTATTTTTTAGGTCTGAAATAGAGGTATCGGTATTCGTGTGTTAAAAATGATACCCCTGTGATTTTGACCTGTATAGGAAGTTACAATTGTAAATTGGAATCGATACCATATCATGAGTATCGATACTTAGGGTAAAATTATCGATACTTTTTGTAAGGTATCGATAATTTCGGGTGTTTTATTTTTGGGCGAGAAATAGAATGTTGTTTTGGTATCAATTTTCCATTCGGTACCGATACCGAATAAAGGAAATATTGATACCTATGTGCCAGTATCGATACCTACATACTTGATTGGAAAATTTTGCTAAGTGGCCCTTATGTATGTACAAATGTTTTTATATGATGCTTAAGGCATGTTTAGCAAGACTTAATGGTAATTAGGAGTATGTTTCACCTAAAACTCAAACAAATACTTAAATGGATGATGTTTCTTTTAGAATGAGCTTTTAATTGTTGTGAATGACATGAGATGATGGTGTGGCATCCTGATATTCGAGCTCGGTGAATAGGCTGGGTATAGGGTGTTACAGACACTCTCACTTCACTCGCATCTCAAGTATCTTCGATATCCTCAATTCTTAAAAACTTTACTACTAATATATTTAATAATTTTACAGCTCATCCACCAAATCAATTCGAAAATGTAACTTGGGTTTATTATGGGGAAGGGCACTTGTTCGAAGAATACCCATCAAACCCAGAATCCTGTATTACATGGGTAACCAAAACCAAAACTGAGGTAGGTAGGAACCGCAATCCAATTTCTATAACCCATCTTGGCGAATCCACCCAAATTTCTCTTGGATTAACCAAGGGTCTGGACTCAGTAACACTTACATTCAACCCAGATCAACCCAACCACCTATATTTACCCATCAAGTTCAGAAACCAACTCAAGCTAAACCCCCCAAATAGTCTAAAGAACCTATTGAAGGCATATACGGAAAAAAAGGTTGCCACTTTAAGAAATTTTGAGAATCAAGTGGGTCAGCTTGCAATTGAACTTAGGAACTGACCATAAGGTGTTTTGCCTAATGATATGATGAATCCAAGAAATCCGAGGAAAGAATATTGTAAAGAATTGACACTAAGGAGTGAAAAAATCATAGAGACCAACACTATCAAAGTTGAAGAAGAGCCAATTGATGCTCAAGATAAATTGGAAGTTCAACCAAGTGTTGAAAATCAAGCCCCACTAGAAGCAAAATCTACAAAATTTGGTAAGGTAAATTCTGACCCAGTCAATTCCGATAAACTAACACCTTTGTTAGATGTAGAAGTGTCACAACAGATGAAGTGTCTTGTTCAAGTTAAGAATCCTCCACCACCCTACCTTCGAAGACTTCAGAAGCAGAAGCAAGAAGTCTAGTTTAAGAATTTCTTAAATGTACTCAAGCAACTTCATATCAACATTCCGTTGGTAGAAGCACTTGAGCAGATGTCAAACTACATCAAATTCATGAAGGATATCCTGTCCAAGAAATGGAGACTTGGTGAATTTGAGAAGGTAGCTCTAACGAAAGGACGTAGTGCATATCTACAAGATAAACCACCCCCAAAGATGAAGGACCTTGGATGTTTTACCATAACCTGCAACATTGGAGCAACTTATTGTGGCAAGGCACTATGTGATTTGGGTGTGAGCATCAACTTGATGCCCATGTCCATATTTAGAAAGTTGGGAATAGGTGAAGTTAGACCTACTATGGTCACACTTTAGTTAGCAGATCGATCCTTAGCACATCCGAAAGGAAAAATCAAGGATGTATTGGTACATGTAGACAAATTTTTTTTCCTGCTAACTTTGTTATTTTAAAGTTTGAAGCAGATAAGGAGGTGCCAATCATCTTAGGAAGGCCTTTCCTAGCAACAGGAAGGGCCTTAATTAATGTACAAAAGGGCGAACTTACCATGCGTGTTCAGGACGACCAGATAACATTCAACATTTTTAAGTCTATGAGATTTTCTGACACAGTTGATGATTGATCAGCAATAACCGAGTTAGAGGAATTATCGTTAAATGGAACTCAATTCTGTTGAAGACCCATTGGAAAAAATTTTGATGTCAGACCCTCAAAGTGATGAAGAGGGGGAGGAATATGTAGCTTTGCTAGAAGCTAACGAGAAGGGATTTAATTTGCAATCCTGCTTCGAATCTTTGGAATTAGAGATCAGAGATTATGTCCAACCAAAGGAGCAACCTAAATTGGAATTAAAGATACTTCCCTCGCACTTAAAATATGTTTATTTAGGTAACGCTTCGACTTTGCCTATGATTATTTCAGCAGAGTTAACTAAAGAGTATGAAGAGAAACTTATTTTTGTACTAAAATAATTCATGAAGACTATCAGATGGACCATAGCTGATATTCGTGGTGTAATATCCCTAAACTGGGTCTAGTGCTTTAGGTATATTTTTTGGGTTCTGGGCGTGAATTTAGGAATTTATCAGGTTAATAGTAATTTTTAATTTAATTTTTTAGGTCAATTTCATCTAAAATAGATTAAACAATAATCCAGAAAAATAAAAATATTTTTGGAAAATTAATTTTAAACTAATTATGTAATTATTAGTGAAAATAATTAATTTGGGTCGAAAAGAATTTTAAAATAATTTTTATTGGGGGTTATTTTGAGTTAAATTTAAATATTACTTAAATTGGATTTAATTGTACAATAAGGGAAAATTTGGATATTTATTTGGCAAATAAACCTTTAAATTCAAAATTTTGGAGGGAAAGGATCAATTGGTAAATTAAGGGAAATGTGGGAGTGACCATTGGGTAAATTTCCCAATTTTCAAATTTCTGGTGGGTTGTTTCAGTTTTAAACACAATGCATCTAGCCTACTTTTCACACCATTTACATCGGATTAGAAAGCTATAAAATTTATTTTCCTTGCATGTTTTAAAGATCTATCATCGGAGAATAGATTTAACTAATTTCCTTATCAAAATACTCTCTATTTTCATCCGAATTTATTCACAAAACTAGACAAGAATATCCTGAAATTTCTCAAGATTCTTCAATCAAGATTTTCAATCAAATTATTTAGAACGAATCAAAGGTAATTATTATTTCTAAACTTATTTTTATGATGATTAGAAGCATATTTACATGATTTGAGTGATAATTACATGATTTTTTTTATCAATGACATCTTCATCAAAAGCTTAAGGTGCTTTAATGGTGGATCATGAATTTTGAGAGGAAACCCACAAATCAATGGATGTTCCAACTCAAAATGGATCTATTAGAAGGGTTTTTATCTTATTTATCAACATTAAACATGTTTTGCATCGTGGGTTCATAAGTTCGAGTGTG
This sequence comes from Gossypium australe, assembly GCA_005393395.2. Classification (NCBI taxonomy): domain Eukaryota; kingdom Viridiplantae; phylum Streptophyta; class Magnoliopsida; order Malvales; family Malvaceae; genus Gossypium; species Gossypium australe. The sequence continues at coordinate 64,252,050 of CM016616.1, read as the reverse complement.
CCTCTGTGGGGAGCACTGGTGTTGTTCGTTAAGAAATAGGATAGGAATTTGAGGCTGTGCATTGACTATTGCCAGCTGAATAAGTTAACCATCAAGAATAAGTATCCATTTTCAAGGACTGATGTTCTTTTTGATCAGTTTTGGGGAGCTTTGGTTTTCTTGAAGATTGATATGCGGTCTAGGTACTATCAGTTGAAGGTTAAGGATTCGGACGTTATGAAGAATGCTTTCAAGACTTGGTATGGTCATTACGAGTATCTCGTCATACCATTCAGAATAACGAATGCACTTGTCGCGTTTATGGCATGATGAACCGAGTTTTCCACTCCTACTTGGATCGGTTCGATGGTCTTCATAGACGATATATCGGTGTATTCTCGATCTGAGGATGAGCATGATGAGCACTTAAGAGTACTTCTGCAAGTTTTGTGGGAGAAGCAGTTGTATGTGAAGTTGAGTAAGTACGAGTTTTGGCTTCGGGAGGTGGTGTTTCTGGGTCATGTCATTTCAGTTGAGGGTATTCAGATTGATCTAAAGAAATTTTAAGCGATTTTGGATTGGAAGCTGCCAAGATCTGTTTCTAAGGTCAGAAGTTTTCTAGGGTTAGCTAGTTATTACCGTCGCTTTGTCGATGGGTTTTCAAGCATTGTTTCTTCTTTGACGAAGTTGCTTCAGAAGAACACTGCCTTTGAATGGACTGTTGAGAGGTAGAAGTGTTTCGAGAAGCTGAAGTCAGTTTTAACCGAAGTGCCTGTGTTGACACAACCAGAATCTGGTAAGGAGTATGTGGTCTATAGTGATGCTTCTTATATGGGACTAGGTTGTGTGCTGATGCAAGAGGGTAGGATAGTTGCTTATGCGTCAAGGTACTTGAGCCCGCATGAGTATAACTATCCGACTTATCATTTGGAGCTAGCTGCCATATTCTTTGTGCTCAAGATTTGGCATCACTATCTGTATGGTGAGAGGTGTGTGATTTACACTGATCACAAGAGTCTTAAGTATCTCCTAACCCAAAAGGAGTTGAACTTGAGATAAAGGCGTTGGATCTAGTTACTGAAGGGCTATGATTGTATGATCGAGTGCAATCTGGGTAAAGGAATGTCATCACAGATGCTCTAAGTCAAAAGTCTTTGGTTAATTTGAGGGCTATGTTTGCGAGGCTATTTGTTTCGGAGGATGGTGGCCTGTTGGCTTAATTTCAGGTGATACTAGTTCTTTTGCAGCAAATTCGTGAGCATTAGCCTTTTGATGAGAGTTTGGCCTGTTGGATTCGTCAGGTTGAGTCAAAAGTTTAGGGAGATTTTAATCTCAACTCTGATGGCGTTTTGTGTTTTCGAGGTTGTTTGTGCATTCCGGAGGACGAGGATCTGAGGTCCTTGATTCTTACCAAGGCACATAGCAGTCCTTATGCTATGCATCCCGGTAGGAACAAGATGTATCAGGACGTTCAGGTTCTGGATTGATGGCCTTGGTTGAAGAAGGATGTTGCCGACTTTGTTGATGTTTGGTTTGTCAAAGAGTGAAAGCTGAGCATTTGCGTCCGTCTGGTTTGCTTCAACCTGTTTAGATTCCTCAGTGGAAATGGGAGCGGATTACGATAGACTTCGTTTCGGGTTTGCCTTTGACTCCGACTAGTAAGGATTCAATCCAGGTGATTGTGGATATATTTACAAAGTTAGCTCATTTTCTATCAATTCGTACAACATTTAGTTTGAATCAGTTAGCTGAGCTCTATATCTGAGCGATTATTTGTCTTCATGGAGTTCCTGTTTCGATTATATCAAACCGACATCTGTTGTTTACTTTAAGATTTTGGAAGGTACTGCACGAAGCTTTGGGATGATAAGCTTCATTTCAGTTCAGCTTATCATCCGCAGTCCGATGAACAATCCGAGAGGGTGATTCAGGTACTTGAGGTCATGCTCCGTAGTTGTGTTATCAAATTTGGAGTTAGCTGGGATTGTCACTTGTTGTTAGCCGAGTTTGCTTATAATAATAGCTTCCAGAAGAGTATTTAGATGGAACCATTTGAGGCTTTGTATGGTCGGAGGCGTAGGACTCCTCTATGTTGGTCTGATATGGAGGAGAAGAGGAGCTTGGGTCCAGAGTTGGTTCGGGAAATTGAGGATAAGGCAAGACTTGTTTGCGATCGGTTAAAAACTACTTCTGATCGGCAGAAGTCTTACGTTGACCTGAGACGTCGAGACATCAAGTATCAGGTCAGGGATAAGGTCTTCTTGAGGGTTTATCTGTGGAAGAAAGTTCTGCGGTTCGGGCGAAAAGGTAAGCTCAGTCCGAGATTCATTGGCCCTTATGAGGTTGCCGAGAGGATTGGACCGGTTGCTTATCATCTTTTGCTACCGCCTGAGCTAGATCGTATTCACTACGTATTCCATGTTTCCATGCTATGGAAGTACTGATCTGATCCTTCTCACATTGTGTCGATTAAGGAGATCGAGATTAGGTGTGATATTTCATACGAGGAGGAATCAGTTGCGATCCTAGATCATGAGGTCAAGGTGCTATGCAAAAAGATGGTTCCGTTGGTGAAAGTTTTGTGGCGCAACCACAAAACAGAGGAAGCCACCTAGGAACTGGAAGATGTGATGAAACGTCAGTATCTGTACCTGTTCGATTCAGGTAAAATTTCGAGGACAAAGTTTTTATTAAAGGGGGGAGTTGTAATATCCCTAAACCGGATCTAGTAGTTTTGAGTATATTTTTCGAGTTCTGAGCATGAATTTATGGATTTATCGGGTTAATAGTAATTTTTAATTTAATTTAGGAGGTCAGTTTCATCTAAAATCGATTAAACAATAATATAGAAAATAAAAATATTTTTGGAAAATCAATTTTAAAGTAATTAAGTAATTATTAGTGAAAATAATTAATTTGGGTCGAAAAAGCATTTTAAAATAATTTTTATTGGGGGTTAATTTGAGTTAAATTTAAATACTACTTAAATTGGATTTAATTGTAAAATAAGGAAAATTTTGGAGTACTTATTTTGCAAATAAACCTTTAAATTTAGAATTTTGGAGGGAAATGATCAATTGGCAAAGTAAGAGAAATGTGGAAGTGGCCATTGGGCAAATTTCCCAATTATTAAATTTCTGGTGGGTTGTTTCAGTTTTAAACACAATGTATCTAGCTTACTTTTCACACTATTTACATCATATTAGAGAGCTATAAAATTCATTTTCTTTCCATAGTTTTAAACATCTATCACCAGAGAATAGATTCAAGTAATTTCCTTCTCAAAATACTATCTCTTTTCACTCGAATTTATTCACAAAACTAGCCAAAAATATTCTGAATTTTCTCAAGATTCTTCAATCAAGATTTTCAATCAAAGGATTTGGAATGAATCAAAGGTAATTATTATTTCTAAACATATTTTTATGATGATTAAAAGCATATTTACATGATTTGAGTGATAGTTAAATGATTTTTTTATCAATGTCATCTTTAAAAGCTTAAGGTGTTTTAATGGTGGATCATGAATTTTGAGAGGAAATCCACAAATCAATAGATGTCCCAACTCAAAATGGCACTATTAGAAGGTTTTTGATCTTATTTATCAACATTAAACATGTTTTGTAAGGTAATTTAAAGAAATTTGAATTTCATCATTTTCACAAATCGATTTTCTGGATTTTGTGAAATAGATTTAAATGTAAAATTGATGCTTAGTATATGTTTATTTGGTCTAGTATTGATGTTTGGAATTGATTAGAAGGGCTGGAGTGATCGATTTTGTAAGGAATCGAGTTTTTAACTTGATGATACAAATCCGCTAAGGTAACTTTGAGTGAGAATTTCGTGTAGCCTAGTTGATGAAAATTTGTGTTTATTATATCTTTTGAAAGGTGGTAATATCTATTTTATCTCTGTTGAAGCTCTGAATCTTGAAGAGGATCGAGCAAATTGAAATTGAAGCTTGGATTTACTTAGTTGATCACTTGGTTATGGTTGAGTTAGTTGTGTGGTGAGTGTTATTAAAGGGCGATTTGGTAAATTGGCCCTCACTTGTGCTTAATTGGATGATTAATTACTGACTGCTAATATTTAATTTAATTTTGGTTGGTTAATTTTGCAAGATTATTGATATATGTTTAAGTGATGAAATTTTTGTTAAGTGTTGGTAAGTGAGCATCTAGTGGTTTTATGTTCTCGATTTGATTGATTATAATGGTGAATTAAGCAAGCATGCTGGAGTTTTTGGTTCATGGTATGTTGACATTTCAATTGATAAATGAACATTGATTGTAACACCCCAAACCCGGCCCAGACGTTATGGCCGAATCTGGCGATATCACATTGAAGTGTTTTTCGAAAACATAGTTTCTTTGGAAAACCCATGCTTATCATTAAATCTCGTCTATTAATCTTAACAGAAATTTAGGGTATCTTGTTATTTTAAAACTCAAGTTGTTTTTAGCAAAACGTTGATCATATCAGTTTGTTACTATACTTTACAACCATGTTTGACGCGAAAGCTTTTATAGTATGTTACGAAAACGTGGTGTTTTGGAAAACAATTATCTTTTGAAAAATCGCGTTCTACTACTACTCAGATGTGAATTGAAATAAATAAAATCCCCCAAATTAAAAGTTAAAATTTAATGAGGCCTTATTACAAAAGAAATATGCAAATTAAATTTATTGGAAATAAAACTCAAATATAAAAATAGGTGCGGTTGTGTGGCCACCTCTGAATCCCTCACAGCACCGATCCACCTAAGACTGGGGATTACCTATACAGATAAACAGAAGGGTGAGTTTAAGAAAACTCACTGTGTAATCCCATATAAGCAAAATGGTCAATCAGGCCATAAGCAAGTACAGTCTGGCCTAAGCCCAAATCAATAACAGTTCAGTTTAGTTGGGCCTTAGCCCAATACAGTATCAGTATTAGTGTGGGCCTTAGCCCATTACAGTATTAGTATCAGTGTGGGCCTTAGCCCATTACAGTATCAGTATCATTGTGGGCCTTAGCCCATTACAGTGAAAGTAACAGTTCAGGCATGTAATCAGAAATCCTACCCAACCAGTCTCTACACTCCACTCCGTTCAGCCCAACACTCCATGTGGGGATAAAATCACCCACCCATCCCTACACTCCAAAATTAGCACCGGTTGCGGCACTAAACAGTATTTGCAGCAGGGCTGCCAGTACAGTACACTTCCTCCAATCATAATAATCCCATCCCATGCAACATATCACACATGGATACAACATATATATATCATGGCATGCTCATATACAGTCATACATAACATAGGGGCATAACTGTAACACCCCAAACCCGGCCCATTTGCTAAGACCGAATTTGAAATGCCACTGCAGAAAACGTTTGAAAAACTTTTGACTTAGAATTAAAAACATAAAATTTTGTTTTCTTTACTAAAACATTGTGTAATTAAAATTTCAAGTAAAACTAAGTTGTTTAAAATAAAACAGTTTAAACTATAATATAATCAACAAACCAACTTAAAACATAATAAAATTCCTTAAATACTTAAAATGGCCCTTATTACAAAAATTAAATACTTAAAATATTCAAACATAAATTGTATAAAGAGAATCCATTTCTGCATGGGCCACCTCGTATCCGCTCCAACCCGGTCCAAGCTTTATGCATCACCTGAAAGGGTTGAGAAAAATTGGGTGAGTCCACAGACTCAGTGCATAATCATCTCACATGCCTCCACATATGGGCTTGGCCCAAATCCACACAGTTCACATACATAAATATGCAAAATGACGCCCAACCCAACCTAATTCCATCCATTACACCAACCCCGGCACACCTGCCGTCTAAGGCCGTGGCTAATCCACCGATCAAATAGTGATCCTTAAAGCTTACCTTGGCAGACTTGCTGCTCAAGGCCGTGGCTAAGCCACCGATCAAATAGTGATCCTTATATCTTACCTTGGCAGACTTGCTGCTCAAGGCCGTGGCTAAGCCACCGATCACATAAGTGATCCCAACATTAATTCGTCTACGGTGATGCACACATCCATCAACCGTCGAGATGGGCACCTAGCCAACACCTCCCTTGATGTAGCACACAGCTGATCATCAAGCGCTAATGTAGCACGAGGCTAACATTAGACCACGTACATAAATATGTACACCCGTCCTTCCTTGATCAAATCCAATCCCCATGCATATATGTTAATGTATCATGCCAAATCAACATATAGAATGAACATACATCACATGTTCATTATCATATTACACAGTCACCATAAATAATTTAATATCACATATTACTGACCTGTTAACCGATTACCCCAATCATGGGTTTTCACCACTTTAGCCTTTGTTGTCGGCTATCACACATCATACAAGAATATATATATATATATATATATCAATACACAAAACAGGAGAAATAGTGCGATAACTACGCACCTGCTAAGGCACAAACGATCAAATCCCGAAAACGTCACTTGATTAAGAACTCTGCCGAAATCCCTAAATGGAATCATATTAGTTTCGGCCTCTATACCAAAAACATTAGAAAGTGGCCTACGCCCTCAAGAAAACGACATAAAAAAAAGAAAGGAAAAACGGTCATAAACACTTACCTATCTTCCAAAACCGATTGAAGAAAACCCAAAAATGAATGCCTACCCTTTGAATATTCGGCCAACAAAATAATACTAACAAGGAAGTAGAAGATTCAGCTATGGTTTTGAATGAAGATAACAAAAGATATTATGGAGAAAAAGAAATAGAGTATGTGAGTAGCAAAGAAAATGAGAATGAGAGGGAGAGGATTCGATTTTAGAAATAATGGAAGAAAAGAAAAGAAAAGAGGATTTGGGGAAGAAAGAGGTTCGGTCAAGAAGAAAATAAAAAGGAAAAAGTGATGTTGAGCAAATACCAAAAGTAAGAAAAGAGGAAGAGAGATGGGAGAAAGAGTGCAAAAAAGTGCAAAAGATGTTTTCGGTTTCAAAGGAAAAGATGAGAGAAAGAAAATATAAATTTTGGTTCAAACAAAATGAAGGCTAACCAAAAGCAAAACTTGCACAAAATGTACAATACTCATTCGGCCAAACAAAGGATTTTTGGAGAGGGAAAACAAAAATGCAAAAGATGTTCAAAAGGAGAATTGGCCAACTATTCCCCCCCAAGCTACCTAACAAAATTCGGCCACCCCCTAGACACCCATACCGTCCACATTCAAGCACTGAAAGCATAGGAATTGTTTCCAAAACATTTTCCACAAGCCAAGCCTTTTGTCCCCTCAATATACCATAACTTTAAGATATCCTTCCATAACCTTAAGAATCTTATCCCTTAAATTAAGCATTCCTTAAACAAAAATTCAACTTACCAAAAGTTATTAGTCCACCTATCATAAATAAGTTTGACCGTCCATTAATGCTAGAACACAAAAAAATAAAGTTTTCAGAATGCTAAACATGCTACTCGAACCTCTAACCTCAAGCCACCTTTCAAACTCCTTAACCACCTTGCCACTTACTCCTCTTATGCTATAAATGAACACTTAAATTAACTTAAGTGCTAAGCTCACTAAATCCACTTCATTAAATAAACCATACTAAAAATTATTCTAGCTTCCTAATTAAAATCAAGCCTTCACAAGACTATACTAACACACCAAATTCATACCCAAGCCAACACAATAATAAAATAATATTCTAATTTTCCTAAAGCTCAAGGCCCAATCCTACTAGGCCCAATTTTGGGATGGTACAGATCTACCCTCCTTAAAAATAATTTCGTCCTCGAAATTACTTACTAACGATCAATCATATAGTCTAACTCACCACACTACGCTCTGCGCACTCTGATCTTGATAAAACTAACATACTTTCTAAGAACAGTCCCAAAGTTCACACTCAAGGTTCTAGATACTTCACTAGCGACACAAATACGAACTAGCTCTATAACAAACAAGACAATAAAGGGTATTCCAAACATAAGAAACTTACCCGTTGTCACATCTGGCACATCACTATCCTCCCTTCGACGAACTGCATACACCAGACCTGGCTGTCTTACCTCAGTGTTACCATTACCTTGGCCTGGTGCTACACGACCTCGACCTGAACCATTTCCTCCATGGTTCGAACCACGACCCCTTGTCGCCTGCTGACCACCTCTGCCCGGTTGCACATAACCTTGGCCTTCTATCCGAGCCCTATTCGGATCCTAAGGACAATCCTTAATCAAATGAGTCTTGGACTTACACCTAAAACATTCTCGGTCCCGATTCCAGCACTCGCCGACATGATACCTTCCACACCGAGCACACGGACGGTCCTGATTTCCAGCAGCTGTCATAGAAACACGAGCAGAATTCTCGACCCTCAGTCTTTTTTGAAATTTCTCGGACAATTCTGGCGATCCAAAACTCCTCTTATCCCAGTTTCTTTCTCTATTCTGCCTCTCAGTCCTCTTGACCTCTTCAGCTATTCGAGCTTTCTCCACCAAAATGGCGAAGTCTCGATCTCGTTGCGGAGCAATCAAAACCCGCAATTCATCTCGCAGCCCATCTTCAAATCTGACGCATCTCTCATAATCGGTAGCCACGATGCCCCGAGCATACCGGCTCAAACGCAGAAACTCAGCCTCATACTCCGCTATTGACTTGTCACCTTGCACCAAGTTGAGGAACGCCTTCCTTTGAGCGTCCACATAGCTCACTCCGACATACTTCCCCTCAAACTTGATCTTAAAGAAACCCCAGTTTACTCGATCCGCAGGGATACCTTCCTTAACAGTGAGCCACCACTGGTAGGCCTCATCCCGTAGCAACGAAACAGCTCCTTTAAGCTTATCCTCAGCAGTTAAATCCAAGTCATCCATAATCCTTTCAACTGCCTCTAGCCAGTATTCTGCCACGTTCGGAGCTACCCCAGACACTCCTCTGAAAACCTCGGCTCCGTTCGACCTAAGTCTTTCAGGCACTGACTTCCGAGTCCCATTACCCACATTGGCTCTTGCCACTCGCTCAAGCACCCGCAGCATAGCCTGCGATACTGCGTCATCTCCTCCGGTCTGATCCTGATGTTCAACCTCAACAGCTGGTGGTGGCGGCACATCGTTTTCTGACCCATGGCCAGACCTAACCGGTTCCGATACTGCCATCCTGCCTCTACCACGTCCACGAGTATTGCGACCACGCGCCCTAGAACTCATATCTAGCGTCACGATTTAATCTGTTTAAAAGTTTTATGAATTAGCAATTTTGTTTCACTGTTTATCCACGAGCAAATTTTATGAGAAGAAGTTTCAAAAGCGGTTCTTTCGATCAACCAAAGTTTCATCTAAAGTTCACTACCCTAGTTCAGAGAATTACACATTCAGCACACCATTAAAACATTCCTGTCTACCCCCAACCCAGGGGTATTTCCGTCATTTTCCTATTAGGGGTATTTCGGGAATGAATTAGGGTCAACTTTGAAAATATTTTTTTTTCCAAATTAAAGCTATTTCAGAATTTACAAAATCTTGGAATCATCTTGAAATTCATTTTTTTTTTAAAAATCAGAGGTGTTGCAAAAATTTCAGAAATTCGGGGTTATTTCAGTAATTTTGTAAGTCATGGGCGTTTCTATAAATTCTCCAACTCAGGATAGCTTGATACTTGTAAAATAGAAGTTTTTGATATTTTTGTAAAGTAGAAACATTTTAGTAAAAGTCGAAAGCAACATGAAAATTTAGAAACTCAGGGCTTCTTGGTAATTTTGTCAACCAGGGGTATTTTCGTAAGTTTTCCCAAACCGGAGTATCTTGCCATTTTGAAAACTCGAGATTTTGGTATTTTGCAAAGTAAAATCATTTTAACAATAGTTGAGGGTAATACGGTAATTTTACAATACAGGGGCATTTTGTAAATTTGCCACTAGGGGCATTTTGGGTAATTTCGTATATCGAGAAAACGTCTTCCAAAAATCAGATTTAAGGTTTCACAAATCAAAGGGGTAAATTTGAAAATTTTAAAACTAAGGGTTAAAACAATAAGGCTAGTCCCGTTCGGGTTTTAGTAATCGGTTTAGCCTATGAACAAATCCTCTTGGTTAAGGTGAACCGAAGCTACGCACCAGGTAGGATTCCTGCGAAGAGGAGGTGAGTCACGAGGACTGCTTAAGTACCAAGCTCTTCCGGATCCAATCCTAGACATGCGCACCAAGGTTACCACACCTTAACTCGGCGATTTGGTCACAGGTTGGTTTAATAACCTATTAAAGTCTTATGCATATGTTGAGTAAACTAATCCTAGAGTCCAATAACCTTAGTATTCTAATCTACGAGCCCAAATAACCCATAATAATTCACACAAACAAATCACTTTAAGAGTCCGAAGTACTTACCTGGTGGACTTCGGGTCGGAGGTACAGGTGCCATGCCAGAATAAACCTGAAAAATTTATGAAAGCCCAAATCTTTGAAAAACCCATCTTTGAAAACTATTTTCGGGCCCAAAACCTCAAAGTTCGAGTTTTGAACCGGGCTCTGATACCAATTTGTAACACCCCAAACCCGGCCCATTTGCTAAGACCAAATTTGAAATGCCACTGCGGAAAACGTTTGAAAAACTTTTGACTTAGAATTAAAAACATAAAATTTTGTTTTCTTTACTAAAACATTGTGTAATTAAAATTTCAAGTAAAACTAAGTTGTTTAAAATAAAACATTTTAAACTATAATATAATCAACAAACCAACTTAAAACATAATAAAAGTCCTTAAATACTTAAAATGGCCCTTATTACAAAAATTAAATACTTAAAATATTCAAACATAAATTGTATAAAGAGAATCCATTTCTGCATGGGCCACCTCGTATCCGCTCCAACCCGGTCCAAGCTTTATGCATCACTTGAAAGGGTTGAGAAAAATTGGGTGAGTCCACAGACTCAGTGCATAATCATCACACATGCCTCCACATATGGGCTTGGCCCAAATCCACACAGTTCACATACATAAATATGCAAAATGACGCCCAACCCAACCTAATTCCATCCATTACACCAACCCCGGCACACCTGCCGTCTAAGGCCGTGGCTAATCCACCGATCAAATAGTGATCCTTATATCTTACCTTGGCAGACTTGCTGCTCAAGGCCGTGGCTAAGCCACCGATCAAATAGTGATCCTTATATCTTACCTTGGCAGACTTGCTGCTCAAGGCCGTGGCTAAGCCACCGATCACATAAGTGATCCCAACATTAATTCGTCTACGGTGATGCACACAGCCATCAACCGCCGAGATGGGCACCTAGCCAACACCTCCCTTGATGTAGCACACAGCTGATCATCAAGCGCTAATGTAGCACGAGGCTAACATTAGACCACGTACATAAATATGTACACCCGTCCTTCCTTGATCAAATCCAATCCCCATGCATATATGTTAATGTATCATGCCAAATCAACATATAGAATGAACATACATCACATGCTCATTATCATATTACACAGTCACCATAAATAATTTAATATCACATATTACTGACCTGTTAACCGATTACCCCAATCATGGGTTTTCACCACTTTAGCCTTTGTTGTCGGCTATCACACATCATACAAGAATATATATATCAATACACAAAACAGGAGAAATAGTGCGATAACTACGCACCTGCTAAGGCATAAACGATCAAATCCCGAAAATGTCACTTGATTAAGAACTCTGCCGAAATCCCTAAATGGAATCATATTAGTTTCGGCCTCTATACCAAAAACATTAGAAAGTGGCCTACGCCCTCAAGAAAACGACATAAAAAAAAGAAAGGAAAAATGGCTTTAAACACTTACCTATCTTCCAAAACCGATTGAAGAAAACCCAAAAATGAATGCCTACCCTTTGAATATTTGGCCAACAAAATAATACTAACAAGGAAGTAGAAGATTCGGCTATGGTTTTGAATGAAGATAACAAAAGATATTATGGAGAAAAAGAAATAGAGTATGTGAGTAGCAAAGAAAATGAGAATGAGAGGGAGAGGATTCGATTTTAGAAATAATGGAAGAAAAGAAAAGAAAAGAGGATTTGGGGAAGAAAGAGGTTCGGTCAAGAAGAAAATAAAAAGGAAAAAGTGATGTTGAGCAAATACCAAAAGTAAGAAAAGAGGAAGAGAGATGGGAGAAAGAGTGCACAAAAGTGCAAAAGATGTTTTCGGTTTCAAAGGAAAAGATGAGAGAAAGAAAATATAAATTTTGGTTCAAACAAAATGAAGGCTAACCAAAAGCAAAACTTGCACAAAATGTACAATACTCATTCGGCCAAACAAAGGATTTTTGGAGAGGGAAAACAAAAATGCAAAAGATGTTCAAAAGGAGAATTGGCCAACTATTCCCCCCAAGCTACCTAACAAAATTCGGCCACCCCCCTAGACACCCATACCGTCCACATTCAAGCACTGAAAGCATAGGAATTGTTTCCAAAACATTTTCCACAAGCCAAGCCTTTTGTCCCCTCAATATACCATAACTTTAAGATATCCTTCCATAACCTTAAGAATCTTATCCCTTAAATTAAGCTTTCCTTAAACAAAAATTCAACTTACCAAAAGTTATTACTCCACCTATCATAAATAAGTTTGACCGTCCATTAATGCTAGAACACAAAAAAATAAAGTTTTCAGAATGCTAAACATGCTACTCGAACCTCTAACCTCAAGCCACCTTTCAAACTCCTTAACCACCTTGCCACTTACTCCTCTTATGCTATAAATGAACACTTAAATTAACTTAAGTGCTAAGCTCACTAAATCCACTTCATTAAATAAACCATACTAAAAATTATTCTAGCTTCCTAATTAAAATCAAGCCTTCACAAGACTATACTAACACACCAAATTCATACCTAAGCCAACACAATAATAAAATAATATTCTAATTTTCCTAAAGCTCAAGGCCCAATCCTACTAGGCCCAATTTTGGGATGTTACAATAACAGTCATTTTACCATAGGGGCATAACAGTCATTTTATCAGTTTGGGGTCTAGGTATACTTACCAACCCATCATTAGGTCCACAGTCATTTCGGACGACCCGTGCAACCTTAATAGTCAAACAGTGAAAATGGGCCTAAGGCCCACAATGCAGGCCCACAGCTCATGTGGCCCACATAACACAGAAATGGGCTCGGCCATGTAATTTACACAGCTTGGCCCAATATTCTCCACACGTTTGTGCTGTTTACTCGTGTGGGGCCCATAAGTCCGTTGGGCCCACACGGTCCATTTCGGCCCAACATGGCCCAAAATGGCCTAAAGCCACGAAATCGCTCATGGTGGCCTCGATAGACTAATGCCCACGTCTTATGCGTTCAGATTACCACAGGAGCGAGCGCACGCTCGTGTAGCGTCAATTGTCATGCTTTTTCGACTTTTGCCAGTTTACGATTTGGACAGTGTTTACACACCTTGATTCGGTTCGTCACGAACAGTTGCTCAAGCACTCACCAACCTTCAACCGAACCACGGTGATTCCCACGAATCTAGCCTTCAGTGATTGATTAGAAGTTCGCTGAATCCTTTCTTAACTGCCATATAATTACTATTAGTTACCACGTAAGGCAGAAGAAGAAAGGGAATAGTGATTCGTCTATAGCACTTACCCAAAGAGAGCAAGACCGCAGAATAGTGAAAGGATTCAACACTAGCATAGCCCCTCACCCTTGATTTAAAGCTGTCAAAAGCAGTTAAACAAACCCCACTTTAGTAACTCAAAAGCCGAAACTTCAAGTGCCATACTCACTTACCGAAAAGACAGGAGTAAAGTTAATCGACAGAGGAAGAGGAATGGTTTCGGTAGTGATCAAAACTGGAAATCGGCAGCACAACACTTGAGAGAGAGAAAGAAGAGAATCAGTTTAGGGGAGAAGAGAGAAAAGAAATCGAAGGAGGCAAATAAGGTATATTCGGCCAACATCGTGCCAATTGGGAAGAGGAGATGAAAATAAAAGAAAAGGTGTATTCGGCCAGAGAGAAAGGTTGTCAAAAAGTGAAACAGAAGAATGTGAAAACACCCTTACCATATTTGGCTTCAAGCAAAAGAAAGAAAAACACCAATACGAAAAACTCGAAAATGGGGAAAAGAGGTTTCGGCGGAGGGAACAACACATACAAAGCAAAACTGAAAAATGAGAAGCACCCCTCTAGCCGAATTCTTGAGTGCCACAGTCCAAATTCGGCACAAATCTTCCTCTCCCCTCACTTCCCTTGATTTTCTCCTAAAAACCCTCCTCAAATCTCTCCACCTGATCACACCTCCCCTCAACCACTCAATTTGAATTCTTCTCAACCACTTCAGTGTTTCAGTCAAACTACAACACCTCCCACGCATAGCAGCAAAATAAATACTCCCTTGGCTTCAGCAGGATTCGAACCTTAGACCACTGGCATAGGTAACACGTCACTTACCCCCTAGAACAGCAAGCTCCTTATGTCATGCTTTACCTACAATAATTTAAAAGCCTACTAACTATAGGCAAGGGTTTATTCCCTAAAAGTAAAACTTTTTGCACAAGCCCAGCCTTGAACCCAAGACTTCTTAGACACTCCCAAACACACCCAAATCACTTAACCACGGAAGCAAACAAGTAGTTGTGCTAAAAACATGCAAAGATAAATACTTAAATTTTTGGGGCGTTACATTGATAATAAGTAATTGGTATGCTAGATTTAATTTGATGTTAAAATGGCTATGTTACATGATTCACATATGTATTTTGGCACTTTAAATTGACCACATTATTGACTGAAATTATGTTATGATTGATTGATTATATTGGCATTATAGCATGGTGGATCCATTGGATATAGTTGGCGTGCCATAGGATTTATGAGTACTCACCAAGTTGATTGTTATTTGTGAGCAATGAGGCTCTAGGTAGACTTATTTGGAGTAGATAAGGGTGAATGTTAAGCTTGTGACTCCATTCAATGGGACTGATCTAAGGCGATATAAGGGAGTTTGTGGCCTCGACCCGTTTAATTCGGGACTAGTTCTGATTCTGATTCTGATTGGGAGTAAGAAGATTCGTGTATCCGATGTATGATCACCCGATTAAGCCATGATTGTATATGCCAATATAAATGTATGAAATGTTATATGCTAAATTGATGATTATATGCCATGATAAATTATGATTTTTCATGGTTGAACATATGGCATTGAACTATTATGGATTGATATTGTGAGTGAAAGTTTGTATTTGATTGGTTTTGATTTAAGCATGATTTGGGTGCTAATTTACTCATCGTTTTATTAACATTCACTGAGCTTTTTAAGCTCACACCATCACATTCGTACAGTTAACCTACAGGATTGAGGAGCTTAGGAGCTAAACAAGAGAGTTACAATAGATTAAGGCTCGATTGAGATTTAGTTACACGTTTTATAGATGCTAACCGGGCATTGTGGAACTTCTGGGACTTAGTTTAATTTTGGTTGTAATTGGACTTGGACATTGGACATATTAAATTTTGGATGGATTTATAACATCATATATGCATGTTTGAGTTTGATTATTGGATAATTTATGGTGTATTGTTGCTTGATAACACGGTGTGTGAGGCATAATGTTTACACCAACCATTGTTTAATTAAAGCTTCCATGGAGTGGTTTACTAGCGACTAAGGTACGCCACTTGTTTAAATTAACCGGTTGGTGATATGCATGAAATTGAATGTTTAATTCTATTTAATTAAGGCTTAATTGGTGTTAATAAATTCAATCGAAAGTGTATGATTATGTATGATATTTAATTGTAGCTAAATTGGGTTTAATTGCCCATTAAAATACTCAAAATCTGGCTTAAAATCAATTTTTTTTGCACAAAAAAAACTGCAGTGGACTGTTGGGGGTTTGAATTTTGGTCTTTTTAAATTGGTTCTCTAGTCCGCTTAAATTACAAGTTAGTCCTGTAACTTGATAAGTCTAATTAGAGCCTTAAATGATAAGGAAACTTGATAAAAATTTAGGATTATACTTGAAATTGATAAATGTTTTTAGAAAATAAAGAATTTAATATTCTGGTATAGTACTGATAGTTTGAAATTGTTACAATTTAGTATTTAATGATAAAACTTGAATTAGACATAGAAAATAAACTCGGATAAAGCTGAAATTTTTAAGGCTTACATAAATTGACTAAAAGAGGGTTGGTAAATATATATATCTAAATTCGGGTTAGTTTAACCATAGGTGGTAAAATGACAATAATGCCCGTAGGTTAAATTACTTATAAAAAGTTTTAAATTAGTTCACAAATTGCTTTCACATTATTAAATAACTAATAAATGGATAAGATTGAGGTGTTCTAAGGTTGGGGTGTAACAACTCGATTTTGACCTTAATGGGAACGGTGGTTTCGAGACCACGAATCCGAGTCATAAAAAATATTTTAATATTATTTTCCATGTTAATTATATATGATTGAGCATGTGTTAAAGTTTCGTAAGTTAAATTGTCCGTTTGTGTGTTTAATTTAAGAAAAAGGACTAAATCGCGAAAAAGGTAAAAGTAGTCTTCTATTTCATTGAATGGCTTAATTGTTGTGTCTTCTTATATAAAAGGACTTATGTTGCAATTTGGCTGAAATTAAGACTAGTGGATGGCAACATGCATGAATTATGTCTTTATTATATATATATATATGTTTATATTATAAGTTAATAAAGATATTATTATATTATAAAGTATAATAAAATACATTAAAAACAACCATGCAATTTTTTTTATGGTTGTTCATCTTTATTGCCGAAACTAAAAAGAGAAAAAGAAAAGAAAAACTTCATGGGGTTCGACATTGTTCAAGCTTGATTAAGGTATGAGCTTAGCTCGGTTTTTAATAATTTTTACGTTTTTGAGATTGTTGCTATGAGTTTTAGCTAGCCGATGTTTAAATTTTTGAATTGGTTGTGTTTTTCGTGAGATGCCATTGAAGGAAGCTTGTTATTCTTGTTGTTTGATGATGAAATATTAATTATATGTGATAGATTAAGAAGTGTTGTTCTTGAATTTTTTATGAAATTGAGTGATTTGGATTAAATTGCAAAAATAAATTTTTGAGGGACTAAAATGCAAAATAAATGGAATGTATGGACTTGTATGTGTATGTGCAACATTCGGCCTAAGCATGGTTTGTGCAAATTTTGCATATTTTGTGTTTTATGCTACAGGAACTAAATTGTAATAAGTGTAAAATGTCAGGGGTAAAATTATAAATTGCCCGATTATGTATTTTTGGATTAAATTGAATGAAAATATGTTGAATGAGCTTAATTTGTAATTTATTTAGACCAAGAACAAAAAGAATTGGGACTGGATCGGGGAAAGGCGAAGCTAAACGAATAGTCGGGAAACAAAGTCCGTCGAAATCCAAAGTAAGTTTTTAAGCAATTGGGTTGATCTGAAGTACTTGAACTTATTAGTGATGAGTATGTACATTATGTTAATGTTGAATGTGATGTTAGTTGGAAGATGAATTTAGTTGAATGTGAAGTATAAGTATATGTTAATCCTATAGCTATGTGCAAAATTGATTTCAAGAGATGAATTTTGGCCGAATGTGAGGTATATTGTATATCATTAGCATAGTCGAATGTGAGGTTGTTATATAGATGTAATAAGTTAAATTATATATATATATATATAAGTGTTTATTGAAGTGAGTAACAGGTTCAAGTAAGGCACTAAGTGTGCAAATCTAAGTACCGAGCACCGTGTGTGCGAAATTGGTCATTTGGCACTAAGTGTGTGGAATATTAATGTAATGGCACTAAGTGTGCGAGACATTACATGGTTTGGCACTGAAAGTACGGGTTTGCGGATCCTCCAAGGATATCGGTTAGTGAAATGAGTTAAACTAATTAAATGATCAAGTAAGTGATTTATGGTGGAGTAAATTAAGTATAAATTCGGTAGGTGATAGTTGTATATGAATTTGTTTTGAGTTGAGAAAATGGTTTATGGTTCAAAGTGGACCTAATATTGAATGTTTGAGTATTCGATCTTAAGGATATGAATTTTGATTGTTTATGAATGGTGCTATGATCTATACTCAGGGTAATAAATATTAGTGATGATTGAAATAATATTAATCTAATTACTATATGTTAAATTGTATACTTTTACAATTGCTTATAACTTACTAAGTTGTTAAAGCTTACTTGGTTCTTGGTTGTTTTCATGTTTTAGATTTCTTTTGAGTGATCGTCATGCTCGGGGATCATCGTTGAAGCTCATCACACTATCGTCAATATTTTGGTACCCTTTTGAAAAAGAACTCTATGTCAATGGCATGTATAGGCTATGTCTCTTCTTTGAGTTTACTATGAATATAAAGTGTATAATGCCATGCGAAAATGGCTAAATCTTGATATTATGGATATTTGTGGAGTCGGTTAAGGTATTTGTTAATATGGAAGTAAATTACATGATGTATATATGTTTGTGGTTGATATTATGGCGTGATAATGGTGTTATATATATGATGTTTAATTAGTCAAGTGCTTGATTCATATTAGAGGTATGCCATATAGTACATTATGAATGTTGTGAGGAGTAAATAGGTTATTAATTTAAGTGTTCATGAGATTAGATTATTGGGAATGTATTATCTTATACATATTCGACTTTGTTAGTTTCTTTAATAATTTGATTAAAATGTGCTCATGTACTCGGGTATGAGAGGTATACAAATGATTGGGTAAATATTTTAATTAGTTACTTACATGTTTTGGGTCATTCGTAAGATATAATTGACAATGTTAATTACTGGAGATGTGGTTAATGAAATGGATGAATGCTTTCGACAGTTGGTATTGAATTTGATGTACCTTAGATTCGGTTAAATAAGGTTTTTGCCATATGTGTATATTTGGCATTGGTATTTGATAACTTGTTCCGATAATGTGATTATAAGCATGTGCATGTATAGTTATTATAACTTAATGACCAAATGAATAGTACTTTTGCTATTTGATTAAAATTTCTTTTATGTGAAGTTGGTAATATAGATTTGTGATATGTTCTTTAAGATTTAAACTTACTATGAAAGTATAACTTTATCTATGGTACATTTGAATATGACAGTTTAAATGATAGATTGCTATGTTAATATTGATAATGTAACATCTTGGTATTAGGAGCTTTGCATTTTATGTCTCTATGTGTTTGGTGTGATTTGGTTGTTAATTCGGTATGTTTGGGGGATCCCGGGAAGGCTCGCGGTTAAGCTTGAGCCTTGGTGAAAATTTTATTTTTAGGCACTTTAGGGGAGAGCTAGTTGAGGCAGGCCTTAAGGGTAATTACTTGTGTTTGTTAACACAAGAAGAGGTGTGGTAAAGTGGCAAGGAGACGCCACTTAAGGTGCAGGGAAGTGGCGTCACAAGGGAGCAGCAGTAGGGAAGAGGTTCGAATCCCATAAGCCTCACTTTGAAGATTTATTTTCTTTCGGCACCTGGATGGGGGAGAAGTGGATTCGGCCAGGACTCTGAGGGAGTGGGAGAAGAATGAGTCAAACATTTCGAATGGGTGGCCATGAGGAGTTTGAGGGGTTTGAACGGGTCAACAAGGTTTGAATGGTTGAAGAGGAGTGAAAGTAGGAGAAAATCGTGGGTTGGTGTAGGTGAAGTGGTGGCGGAAAGTGGGGGGTCTCTTGAGAGGGGGTTACGGTCAACAAAGGGGGATGTTGGTGTGAGCACAATCAGTTTTAACTTGTTTGGTGGGTGTGCCGAATTTGTGTGGGAACTTTGGTTTTGTTTTTTTGAGTTGCCTAGTTGATGCTTGCCGAATCTTCCTAAGAGCATCTAAGGTCTCCTTTCATTTTCTTTTGTTTTTTTTTGTTTTGGTTTTCTCAACTTTTCTCATCCTTTCTCCCTTGATTTCAAACCTCCCCATTTGTGCACTTTTTCTTTCTTAAAAGTTACCAAAACACCTTTGGTCGAACCTTTCTTCACCATTCACCCTTCACATTTGAATTCGTTTTCTTTTGCTATTTTCTTTACAAGCCGAATCCCTTGAAGTCACCTCCCTTGCCAAATCTTCTTCATCTTCTTTGCTCTTCTCTTAAACACCATAACCCAACCGAGTTCAACTCTCATCTCCTCTCTTGCAAGCCGAAACCTTGCATCTGTCCTATTAACACCCTATTGTTTTTCTCTTAGCCGAATAGTCCCTGTTATCCCAAGCGAATCAGTTCCACTCTGCTTCTGGATTGTTGAAGGTAAGATCTTCCTTTCTCTTTGGTTAAAAGTCGAATCTTCTTTCTCTTCTTTCGGCTTTCTTCTCTTTTCTTTTCTATTCTCTGTATCCTTCTTCGCTAACCGAACCTTTGGTTCTTCGTCAACTTGAATCGATGTTGCCTGTGTAGCTTAAGGCGTGAAGGGGTTACTCGTTGCTGCCTAATCTATTTTGGTTATTCTTCATCAATATCGCAAGGTAAGGGGGTTCTCCCGATTCCTCCTATCCTTTCGGTTTTATGGGAGCCATAGCCGAATGGCTATTTGTTATTGACTAATGGCTTGCGACTAATCTCTTTCCCTTCTTCTTTTCTCGTTTTGGGGATGTTACTCCGAGAAACTCCTTTAGCCGAGTGTTTGTAGTCCAAAGCCGAAGGGTTGTTGTTTGCCGAATCGAATCACTCCATTCGGGTTCTTGAGGTAAGGAGCCATTTTGTGATTTCTTGGTCATTTATTCCTATCAATGGTGATATGCCTTAACCAATTCTGTTATTAGTCAATCTACGCTTCTCCTTGTGTACTGATCAAAGATTCTCCATGGATGCGAGTGCTAGCCAATCTAAGGAAGGGAGCGAACCCATAGTTTCGGCTCCTAAGTTTAAAAGGTGTGCAGTGTCGGCGGTTCAAGATTTTCTGCCGGGCTGTGGTCAAGAGCCGACGTTTGCCTGGGATAGGCAAATAGCCGTCGTCCCTAGTAGTGAAAGCGTCAACGTAGAAAGCTTAGTGTTACGCGTTATCAGGTGTGTATTACTCACATCTTTCTTACTATTTGCGTTATTAATTGCATTGGCTGAAAGCCGAAATGACTGTATCGATAGTCGAGATACCCATGTGGGTAAGGTTGGAAATACCGGGTAAGTTCTACTATGATGGTAGTTTGATATTATGCATGTATGTATGTCCGATGCTATGCATGTATGGAATAGTTTTTTGTTACACATGGCGATTATGCTTGCATTCATATTTAGCATGATGAAATAAGCATGGGCTCGAGATTGAATGGAAGGGGAAGTGTGAACTAAGTGACTATTGTCACGGTGGTCTAAGAACCACAGTGGTTGAAACCACGTATGCTTATATTAGTGACTTGTGTCAGTGGTTTAAGACCACAGTGGGTTGGCCCCACGTATGCATAAATTTATCAGAGATCATCATGGTGGTCTAAGACCACAGTGGGTTGGCCCAACGATTATATATTATAGTGACTCAGTCACGAGTGGTCTAGGACCACGGTGGTCATGAACCACAGTGGCATAATGCCACGGGTGTTTGGATGGAAGGTAGGATTGGGCTGGGTTGCATTTCATGCATGTGTTATATGCCATATTGAGTGGGCTAAGGCCCAATGTGCATCTATGGGCTTAAGGCCTAGTTTGCGTATTCGGGGATTTACACACCGAGTCTCGGTGACTCACCCTCTGCTAATTTTGCAGGTAATCAGTAGATGACGAGTTTTGGAGCCAGGATGGACTCGAGGTGGCCATGCGTTGCGATGTCTTTAGTAAACTCGTACTTTATTTTGAACTAAACTTCATTTCGGGATTGTAATCTGTAATAAGGCCGCTTTAACTTTATTTCAGGATTTTGATTAAATGTCGATTTTATATATGTTATGAACTATCGAAAAATGGGGTTTTCTTAAAAACGTAAATAAAGGTTTTCCAAAATATTAACAAATGGATCACAAGCAATAAAGAATTAAACTTGGGAGTTTCGTAAAGACTACAAATATTGTTTTTTTAAAAGGTCACGTTCCTCAACGTTTTTTTCAATTGACACCTTACTAAAAATTTTTCTAAGTTAGGTTTTACAAAATAAACCCGATTTCTACTCCTAGTTAACTTAATATGAAATTGATAAGGTTCTTAAATAACCCTTCACATGGATTCACTAAACGAAAGATTTTTTCTTAAGTCGCAATGTTCCTTTAAAATGTTCTTCAAAAATTACCCTCCCTGTAACAATCCAGATTTGGTCGTAGCATTTTGACCGAGTTTGGGGTGTTACAATTATGGTATCAGAGCCTAGGTTTCAAAAACTCGGCTGTGGGTATAGGGTTCAAAAATGTTTTCAAAAGTTGGTTTAGAAAACGGTTTAGAAATATATATGTTTTCTGGAAGCATGACACCCGAGTCTCCGGTACCAGATCCGCACGGTAAGTCTTTTGACCTTTGGTTATTTTGCATGAAGTAAATACATTGTTCTATGGTTGCTAGTACTCAGAAACTCAACTTTAGAGACTGAAACTTTAGGTTTATATGAATTGGCGAAAATTACTCATAATGCTATCTTCATAAGTCTGCTCTGTAATAACAGTGGAAGAAAATACTAATTCATAAAACTTTTAATCAGATTAAGTCGAATCAACAATCATGAGTGCTAGAGGACGTGGACACGGTATGCGTGGCCGTAGTAGAGCCAGGGAGTTGGGGCTGAGCCTTCAGAATTTGGGCTTGGGTCGGAAGGTGAGATGCCCGCATCACCAGTTGCGGAAGCAGAATTTCAGGATCAAACTGGTGTAGACGATGCTGTGTTGCAGGCTATGTTGTGAGTTTTGGAGCGAGTTGCTAGAGCAAGCACGGGATCAGTGGCCCGAAAATATGTGTCGGAGCGACTTCGAGCTAACAGGGCTGAGGTATTTAGGGGCATTTTTGGTGTGGCTCCTAATGTCGCCGAGTACTGGTTAGAAGCGGTGGAACGAATTGTTGATGATCCTGACTGCACCGCGGAAGAGAAACTGAAAGGAGTTGTGTCTCTTCTCCGAGATGAGGCTTACCAATGGTGGCTCACGGATAGAGATGGTACAGCTGCGGATCGCATTACTTGGGACTTCTTTAAGTCTGCGTTCCAGGGGAAATATATTAGGTCGAGCTATGTGGACACTCAGCGGAAGGCGTTCCTTAACTTGGTTCAGGGGAGTAAGTCGGTGGCCAAGTATGAGGCGGAATTCTTACGTCTAAGCCAGTATGCCTGGGGTATTGTGTCAATAGATCATGAGCATTATGTTCGGTTTGAAGATGGTTTGAGGGACGAGTTGCGAGTACTAATAGCTCCGCAACGGGAAAAGGGAGTTCGCTTTTTTGGTGGAGAAGGCTATGATAGTCGAAGAGGCAAAGCGATCTAAAAGGAAGAACCAGGATAGGGACAAGGGTAGGAATAAAGAAGTTTTGGGCCGTCAAGATCTACTGGGAATTTTCAGAAGAGGCCTAGGTTGGATGGGCCGGGTCGAGCTGCGAGGCCCGTTATTACTTGTCGGCCACAATAATGTGCTACTTGTGGGAAGTTTCACTCAGGGGAGTGCTAGGCAAAAAGTAATGGATGTTATAGGTGTGGATCAGTGGATCATCGGGTAAGGGACTGTCCGCAAGAACCAAACAGAACGCGGCCAGTAGGTCAGAATTATGTTCAGCCTGGTAGAGGTGGTCAGCAACCACAGAAAGGTCGTGGTCTGGCCAAAGAAGGAAATGGTTTTGGTCGTGGACGTGGAGCACCGGGCAGAGGCACTGGGGACACAGATACAAGACAGCCTGGGTTGGTCTATGCAGCTAGACGCCGAGAGGAGGGCGATGCACCGGACGTCATAACCGGTATGTTCCTTATTTTCGGTTTTCCTTTTACCGCACTGATTGATATTGGGTCAACACATTCCTATATTGCTAGTACTGTGTCTGGAACTCTGAACATAGACTCTGAGATTGCTTCTAGGGAGATGATTGTACTTAGCCCTTTAGGACAATCTGTAGTGGTGAACAAACTCTTAAGAAATGTGCCTATAGAAGTACAAGGTATGGTTTTCCCGGCTTATTTGATAGAATTGTCGTTCGGCGAGTTCAATTTGATCTTAGGCATAGACTGGTTAGTGAAGTATCTCGCAAACTTGGATTGTGCTGTGAAGCGCATAGTGTTAAGGACTCCTGAGGATAATGAGGTCTTAGTGATAGGGGTAAGAAGGAACTATTTGTCCAATATAGTGTCTGCCTTAAAGGCTGAAAGGATGGTGAGAAAAGGATGTGAAGCTTTTCTAGCTTTTGTTAGTGCGCTGGAGGTCAAGGAGTTGACTGTAGAGGATGTTAGAACGGTGAAGGAATTCTCCGATGTTTTTCCAGAAGAGCTTCCAAGGTTACCTCCGGATCGTGAGGTAGAGTTCGATAGAGTTCGGTATTGACCTTCTTCCGGGAACAGCGCCAGTGTCTATTGCCCCATATAGAATGGCACCGAATGAGTTGGTGGAGCTTAAAGCCCAGATTCAGGAACTGTTGGACCGGGGTTTTATTTGACCCAGTGTGTCACCTTGGGGAGCGCCAGTGTTATTTGTTAAGAAGAAGGACGGGTCGATGCGGATGTGCATTGACTATAGGTAATTGAACAAGCTAACGATTAAGAACAAGTACCCGTTGATCTGTTCGATCAGTTGCGAGGCGCTTCGGTCTTTTCAAAGATAGATTTGAGGTCAGCTTATCACCAGCTTAAGGTCAAGGAGGTAGATATTCATAAGAAAACTTTCCGAACTCGTTATGGTTACTATGAGTTCTTAGTGATGCCGTTCGGGTTGACGAATGCACCAGCTGCATTTATGGACATGATGAACCGGGTGTTTCAACCCTATCTGGACCAGTTTGTCGTGGTGTTCATAGACGATATCTTGGTTTATTCAAGTACGGAAGAGGAACATGATTCGCATCTTTGGGTGGTTCTGCAGATTCTGAGAGAAAAGCAGCTGTACGCCAAATTTAGTAAGTGTGAATTTTGGTTAAGGGAAGTTACCTTTCTGGGACATGTTGTGTCTGTTGAGAGAATTAGGGTTGATCCCCGGAAAATTGAAGCCGTGTTGGACTGGAAGCCGCCCGAGTCTGTGGCAGAAATTCGAAGTTTTCTTGGTTTGGCTAGGTACTATAGAAGGTTTGTTGAAGGGTTCTCACTAATTGCTGCACCGTTAACCAAGTTGCTACGGAAAGGGGTATCGTTTGTCTGGTCAGATAAACAGCAGGAAAGTTTCGAGAAGTTGAAGAGGATCTTGACTGAGGCTCCAATGTTCATTCAGCTTGAGGCTGGGAAGGAGTTTGTCGTCTACTGTGATGTGTCGCACACGGGGTTAGGGTGTGTGCTGATGCAAGAGGGAAAGGTGGTAGCATATGCATCTCGGCAGTTAAGACCGCATGAAGTGAATTATCCCACGCATGATCTGGAATTAGCTGCGGTAGTGTTTGCTTTGAAGATCTGGAGATACTACCTGTATGGGGAGAAGTCGATTATCTACATCGATCACAAGAGCCTGAAATACCTCCTTACCCAGAAGGAGTTGAATTTAAGGCAGCGGAGGTGGATTGAATTATTAAAGGACTATGATTGTTCGATTGAGTACCACTCGGGTAAAGCTAACGTAGTGGCAGATGGGTTGAGCGTTAAGGTAATATCGGACTTGAGGGTAATGTTAGCCCATCTCAGCTTGTATGATGATGGAAGTGTGCTAGTTGAACTTCAAGTGAAGCCTTCTTGGGTCAGTCAGATTAGAGAAAAGTAGTTGGCAGATGAATCGCTAAGTTCTAAATTTCAGCTGGTGGCAAGTGGTAAAACGGAAGATTTTAGTGTGAACAATAATGGGGTATTGTGCTTTCAGGGACAGGCTTGTATGCCGAAGGATTCCGAATTGAGGCAGGAGATTCTACAGGAAGCACATAGTAGTCCATACGCTATGCATCCTGGTGGGAGTAAGATGTATCGGGATCTGCGCGAACAATTTTGGTGGCCAGGTCTGAAACAGGAAGTTACTGAGTTTGTGACTAAATGCTTGACGTGTCAACAGGTGGAGGCAGAACATCAGTTGCCTTCAGGGTTGCTGCAGCCAATAAAGATTCCAGTTTGGAAGTGGGAGAGGATAACAATGGACTTTGTAAGTGGGCTACCCCTTACGCCTACGAAGAAAGATTCAGTGTGGGTAATTGTGGATCGGTTGACGAAGTCCGCTCACTTCATACCGGTTCGGGTTGATTATTCAGTACAAATGTTAGCTAAGCTGTATGTGGCAGAGATTGTAAGGCTGCATGGGGTACCTGTTTCTATCATATCAGACAGAGACCCTAGGTTTACGTCACGATTTTGGAAGGCGTTGCATCAAGCATTAGGTACGAGATTGGATTTCAGCACAGCGTTTCATCCACAGACTGACGGTCAGTCTGAGAGGGTAATTCAGAACTTGGAAGACATGTTAAGAGGCCGTGTTATAAATTTTAGAAGTAGTTGGGAGGAGTTCTTACCGTTGGCAGAATTCGCATACAACAACAGCTATCAATCTAGTATTCAGATGGCGCCCTATGAAGCGTTGTATGGTCGGAAGTGTCGCACTCCTACTTGCTAGACAGAGTTAGGTGAGCGACAGTTGTTGGGTCCGGAATTGGTTTCTGAAACAAAGGAAAAGGTTAAGTTGATCTGGCCTCGGTTGAAGGAAGCTTCTAATAGGTAGAAATCTTATACAGATCTGAAGCGTAAGGATATAGAGTTCTCTGTGGGTGATCAGGTTTTAAGGTTTGGACGGAAGGGCAAGTTGAGCCCCAGGTTCATCGGCCCTTATCGTGTGTTGAAGCGTGTGGGACCAGTAGCTTATCAGCTCGAGTTACCTCCGGAATTGAGGTAGATACATGATGTGTTTCATGTCTCAATGTTAAGGCGCTATCGTTCGGATCCATCTCACATAGTGCCGGTGGAAGAAATCGAAGTAAAACCTGATTTATCTTTTGAAGAGGAACCAGTTCAAACCTTAGACCGAGACGTTAAAGTATTGCGGAGAAAAATGGTTCCGTTGGTTAAAGTGTTGTGGCGGAAACATGGTTCAGAAGAAGCCACGTGAGAGCCAGAGGATGTGATGCGACAGCAATACCCTCATCTCTTCTAACCAGGTAAATTTCGAGGACGAAATTTCTTTAAGGGGGTAAAACCGTAACATCCTGGTATTAGCGACTTTGCATTTTATGTCTCTGTGTGTTTGGTGTGATTTGGTTGTTAATTTGGTATGTTTGGGGGATCCTGGGAAGGCTCGGGGTTAAGCTTGAGCCTTGGTGAAAATTTTGTTTTTAGGCACTTTAGGGGAGAGCTAGTTGAGGCAGGCCTTAAAGGTAATTACTTGTGTTTGTTAACACAAGAAGAGGTGTGGTAAAGTGGCAAGGAGACGCCACCTAAGGTCCAGGGAAGTGGCGTAACAAGAGAGCAGCAGTAGGGAAGAGGTTCGAACCCCATAAGTCTCACTTTGAAGCTTTATTTTCTTTTGGCACCTGGATGGGGGAGAAGTGGATTCGGCCAGGACTCTGAGGGAGTGGGAGAAGAATAAGTTAAACATTTCGAATGGGTGGCCATGAGGAGTTTGAGGGGTTTGAACGGGTCAACAAGGTTTGAATGGTTGAAGGGGAGTGAAAGTAGGAGCAAATCATGGGTTGGTGTAGGTGAAGTGGTGGCCGAAAGTGGGGGGTCTCTTGAGAGGGGGTTACGGTCAACAAAGGGGGATGTTGGTGAGAGCACAATCGGTTTTGACTTGTTTGGTGGGTGTGCCGAATTTGGCTGGGAACTTTGGTTTTGTTTTTTTGAGTTGCCTAGTTGATGTGTGCTGAAACTTCCTAAGAGCATCTAATGTTTCCTTTGATTTTCTTTTTTCTTTTTTTTTGGTTTTGTTTTCTCAACTTTTCTCAACTTTTGTGCAATTTTTGTGCAATTTTTCTTTCTTAAAAGTTACCAAAACACCTTTGGCTGAACCTTTCTTCACCATTCACCCTTCACATTTGAATTTGTTTTCTTTTGCTATTTTCTTCATAAGCCGAATCCTTTAAAGTCACCTCCCTTGCCGAATCTTCTTCATCTTCTTTGCTCTTCTCTTAAACACCATAACCCAACCGAGTCCAACTCTCATCTCCCCTCTTGCAAGCCGAAACCTTGCATCTGTCTTATTAACACCCTATTATTTTTCTCTTAGCCAAATAGTCCCTATTATCCCAAGCGAATCGATTCCACTCTACTTATGGATTGTTGAAGGTAAGATTTACCTTTCTCTTTGGTTAAAAGTCGAATCTTCTTTCTCTTCTTTCGGCTTTCTTCTCTTTTCTTTTCTGTTCTCCGTATCCTTCTTCGCTAACCGAACCTTTGGTTCTTCGTCAACTTGAATCGATGCTGCCCGTGTAGCTTAAGTCGTGAAGGGGTTACTCGTTGCTGCCTAATATATTTTGGTTATTCCTCATCAATATCGCAAGGTAAGGGGGTTCTCTCGATTCCTCCTATCTTTTCGGTTTTATGGGAGCCATATTCGAATGGCTCTTTGTTATTGACTAATGGCCTGCGACTAATCTCTTTCCCTTATTCTTTTCTCATTTTGAGGATGTTACTCCTGGAAACTCCTTTAGTCGAGTGCTTGTAGTCCAAAGCCGAAGGGTTGTTGTTCTCCGAATCGAATCACTTCGAGTTCTTGAGGTAAGGAGCCATTTTGTGATTTCTTGGTCATTTATTCCTATCAATGGTGATATGCCTTAACCAATTATGTTATTAGTCAATCTACGCTTCTCCTTGTGTACTGATCAAAGATTCTCCATGGATGCGAGTGCTACCCAATCTAAGGAAGGGAGCGAACCCATTGTTTCGGCTCCTAAGTTTAAAAGGCATTCGGTGTCGACGGTTCGGGATTTTTCGCCGGGCTGTGGTAGAGAGCCGACGTCTGCCTGGGATAGGCAAATAGTCGTCATCCCTGTTAGTGAAAGCGTCGACGTAGAAAGCTTAGTGTTACGCGTTATCAAGTGTGTATTACTCACACATTTCTTACTGTTTGCATTATTAACTGCATTGGCTGAAAGCCGAAATGACTGTATCGACAGTCGAGATACCCTTGTGGGTAAGGTTGGAAATATCGGGTAAGTTCTACTATGATGGTAGTTTGATATTATGCATGTATGTATGTTCGATGCTATGCATGTATGAAATAGTTATTTGTTACTCATGGTGATTATGCTTGCATTCATATTTAGCATGATGAAATGAGCATGGGCTCGGGATTGAATGGAAGGGAAAGTGTGAACTAAGTGGCTATTGTCACGGTGGTTTAAGAACCACAGTGGTTGAAACCACGTATGCTTATATCAGTGACTTGTCTCGGTGGTTTAAGACCATAGTGGGTTGGGCCCACGATTATATATTATAGTGACTCAGTCACGAGTGGTCTGGGACCACGGTGGTCATGAACCACAGTGGCATAATGCCACAGATGTTTGGATGGAAGGCAGGATTGGGCTGGGCTGCATTTCATGCATGTGTTATATGCCATATTGAGTGGGCTAAGGCCCAATGTGCATCTGTGGGCTTAAGGCCCCATTTACGTATTCGGGGATTTACACACTGAGTCTCGGTGACTCACCCCTCTGCTAATTTTGCAGGTAATCAGTAGATGACGGGTTTTGAAGCTGGGACGGGCTCGAGGTGGCCATGCATTGCGATGTCTTTAGTAAACTCGTACTTTTTTTTGAACTAAACTTTATTTCGGGATTGTAATCTGTAATAAGGCCACTTTAACTTTATTTCGAGATTTTGATTAAATGCTGATTTTATATATGTTATGAACTATTGAAAAACGGGGTTTTCTTAAAAACGTAAATAAAGGTCCAAAATATTAACGAACGGATCACAAGCAATAAATAATTAAACTTGGGAGTTTCGTAAAGACTACAAATATTGTTTTTTTAAAAGGTCACGTTCCTCAACGTTGTTATCAATTGACACCTTACTGAAACTTTTTTTAAGTTTGGTTTTATGAAATAAACCTGATTTCTACTCCTAGTTAACTTAATATGAAATTGATAAGGTTCTTAAATAGCCCTTCACATGGATTCACTAAACGAAGATTTTTCTTAAGTCGCAATGTTCCTTTAAAATGTTCTTCAAAAATTACCCTCCCCGTAACAATCCAGATTTGGTCGTAGCGTTTTGACCGGGTTTGGGGTGTTACAGATAAATTAAATGATAGGTATGTGTTTGATACTAAATTAGGCATTTGATGGTTATGCAAAGGTAGTTCTAGTTTTCAAATTGGTATTAAAGAATTACAAAGTGTTTATATCAAACATTTATAAGTATATACTAATTATTTATTTATGAATGCTTGTTTTGGGGTTATGTTTTGATAGATAATGCCCCGTAACCCTAATTCGGCAACGGATACGGGTTAGGGGTGTTACACGGGGTGTGTCTTGGGAGGTCGTTAGGCATGACAAGCACATTCGAGTCCGGGAATTTGAAGCAAGTCAGCAAGTCTTATTGTTCAATTCTAGATTAAGGTTCTTTCCAGGTAAGTTAAAATCATGTTGGTCCGGTCCATTCACTATGAATCAAGTTTTCCAATATGGGGTTGTTCAACTTCACAATAAGAGACGTAATTTCAGAGTTAACGCTCAGTGCTTGAAACATTATTTAGAGGATAAATTTGAGGGGGATAAAACCTCGCTCATTTTATCGGAGCCTAATCTTTTTCAATTTTTTCTTTAAATAAATGACTTAGGTTATGTTTTTTTTGGATTAGTATGTTAAAATAAATTCCGTCAAAGAGATTGGAACTTAAGCGGGACCGCTTGTGACCCCTCCAATCTTTCTTGGGAATTGATTTTAACATAATCTTCCAAGAAAGTATTTCCTAAGTGACAAAATAAATTTTTAATTTGCTAAATAAAAGTATCGATTTTTACCCGAGTTTTAGTTTGCAGCTCAATTTTCAAATTATCTTTAAGTCTAGGTACTTAATTGAATTATTTACAATAATTGGTTGCCCTCTTTGTAAATAATGAAATTAGCTGTCTTTTTCTGTAAAATTTTAAAACAGCTAAAATAAAGGTTTTTAATTTTTAATGAATAGAATGATAACAACTAATATATAATTATATTTTATATAATATATATTAATTTTTATTAACCTTGTATAAGATTAGAATTGTTTAATATTTTCTCATTATTTTATTTAAGAACTTTTATTTCTAATAAATAAGATAATACCAAGTAATATATTAATATACTTTATATTATATATTAATTGTTATTGTCTTTATATAATATTAGGAGTTATAGTATTTTTTTCTTTATAGTTTGAGTTAAACTATTTTCTTCTATCACTATAAATGCCACCACCTTCCTCCCTCATTCACATCACTTACCAAACCATCAGCTCCACCTTCCCACACACCTTCTCCACCGTCAATCCTAGCACCTCCCATCCTCCAAACTCCCCATTGCTGCAAACTTTATTTGCCACCACCAACAATCGACGCACAAGCACGTCCAGCACCTAGCTGCACGCGCACACCAACCCAACTCTCCTCAGATCGCACACTCCACACCTCGCACGGCCTTGTTCGCGCATTCATCTCCTTGAGCTCTACTGCTGCTGCTACTCTCTCACACGCCCCTGCTCTCCTTGCCCCTAAACCTTACACACCCTTGTATCGCACATAGTAATTGCACGCTCCCTTGTTTCCTTTGTACCACACCAGCTTCTCAACTTGCCGCAACCATCAAGTCACCAAACAATCACCCTTCAACCAACCCTAAACAAAAACTATTACCTTCACACTCTCTTTATTTTTTTAAGTTCTTATTGATTTTTACAAAGGTGGTTAAATCATACCTCGTAAAAGAACTCGTGCCTCTGTTCAAGTTGAAGAATCACAAAACAAATTCTACTGTGAAGAAGCCAAAGCAAGATACGACAACATTTTCAGAAATCAACAAATGCTCCCAGAAAAAGGTTTACATTGAAAGAAAGCAACTATACTATCAAAGAATTTATTGGTACCTTAATTAAAAGAAAGCAACTATACTATCAAAGAATTTATTGGTACCAGAAATTAAAATTATTTTTCTTTTTCAGAATACATTTTTCTTATAATTATGATTAAGTTATATTCTGTTCAAAAATTTGAATATTTTTTAATTATGTTAAACTTTAGTATAAATAAAGTTCTATTATCTCAATAATTGCTATGTTAGTTGAACTATGACATAAATGTTACTCTTACAAAATTTGCGAGTCGTACCATAATTTTTTTTCCTTATTAAGCTAAGCATGCACGAAAGTTTAAGTCTCTAGAATTGACTTAGTAATTTCTTGAGGCGAAATCCTAGGAAGCATGGAATTTTGAAAATGACTTAGGCAAACTTTTGTTTGGACCATTTGAACCTTTTAAACTAACCTCAAAGAATGTTATCTCTTGAAACCCAAACCATTGCAATAATAAGTCATCCCTCCTCTCATAATTATCTTTAAATTGTCCTAAACACTAGACTTAGTCTATCCAGAATATTCTCTGAAAATAAGTTTGGAGGAGTTAAGAAGAAGTATCAAATGCTCAAAATTGTAGTACATACAATAATATGCTCGAAAAAAAAAAAAGAGAAAGAGCATATGTACTCAAAAGAAATAGATGTACAAAGAGCATGTGTACTCAAATGCATAATGAGTTGGTGAATTTGAAGGTATTCATTCCGAAGGTCCGATACAAGCTAAGTCTAGGGTTTTAAGCTTAAAATTATCTATATTTTTACCTACCTATAGCCTAGCCACATTACAACCTCTTTAAAAGGCCTACTGATTCATATTTCTATGCTGCTGATAAACCATAATTTATACATATTTTAACCCCATGATTGGCCTATTTTTGGATGAATTTTCATTAGATTTAATGAATTCGATGCTCCTAATCCTTTAATTTCATGTTTTATACTCAAGAGAGCTTAACAAGCTAAAAAGAACGAAAAACGGGCCAAAAAGGGACAAAATGGGCCTACCTTGGAAATCAACACGGCCTGGACCAACGTACACGGGCAGATCACACGGCTGTGTGTGACGAGCAGAATTGAGCACGGCCCAAGCCATCATGCACGGGAGTGTCACACGGGCGTGTCCCTGTCGAAACCAGGTTTAATTCTATTCGGAAAAGGTTACTTGTGGGCCAAGAAAGGCGTTCCAAAGCCTATATAAACACCCTAGGGGACAACCTAAAAGAGGACGCCGAGTAGAAGGCAAAAAATACTCGAAGACAGCCGTCGGGAGTAGCTTAAGAGAAGGATCTCTATCAAGACTGAAGATCTCCTATCAATTTCTCTTGAAGTTTTTGGGTTTTCCTATGTTTTGTTGTTTTCCTATTTTAAGATGTTTCCCTCTATCAGTATGAACTAAATCTCTCAAATACCTGAAGGGATGAAACCTAAGACAGATATTATTATTATTTGATGTATAAGACAAATACTTGTTCTTATTCTTAATTGTGAGCACTTATTCTTGTTGTGATAATATTGATTCAAGTTGAATGTGCTTATTTAGAGGAGAAAAAGTCCCTGTTTAAGAGTAGATCAACACCATTAAGCTGAGTTGATTGCAACCCTAGAAATAGGGCGACATAAATATGCCAGATTAGAGTCAAATCTAATAGGGGAATCCATAGATCAAGTTAATGCGATAATAGGGGTTTTAATTAGAAAGAGATTTCAATTAATCAACCTAGAGTCAGTTGTTTTTAGTCTTGAAAGAGATATTAACATAAATCAGGGATTTCTACGGATTAAGTCAGGTGAATAAATCGTATGAATTAAAAGTAATAAATGAAGTCTAGGTGGATTCTTCCTTAGGTATTGCCTATCTCATAAAGTTGTTTAAAAAGTATTTTCCTAATTCTTTCTTTGTCGTGTTTTTAATTAAGTTTTAGTTTAAAAGAAATCACACCAATTCTTAGGCTAAATAATAGAAAGATAGTAATTACTAGTACTCTTGGTCCTTGTGGATACGATATTACCGGTCTTACCATAACTATATTATAAACGGTAGATGCGCTTGCCTTTATTGTGATCATAGTTAGTTTTAGACACATCAAGTTTTTGGCGCCGTTGCCGGGGACTAAGATATTAGGAACACTAAATTTTTATTACTTTATCCATTTTTATTTTTATGTATTTTTAGTTTACTAACTTTTTATTTTCTTCGTATCTAGCAGGAACTTTTAGTTTATGACTAGAAGGAACCCGACAGGACCATTACTTTTTGACAGTGAGATTGAAAGTACAGCTCGCAGAAACCGAAGAGAAATAAGGCGAAGTCTACAATACATAGAAGAAGAGCAAGAAGAAGAAACCACTAATACCAAAGAGATGGCTGATAATAATCCACTACCTCCTGTGGTTGCCGCAAACCCGGTGAATAAAAATCCTACTCCTTGTACTATGCATGATTATGCTAAACCCAATTTAACAGGAACTGAATCAAGTATTGTTAGACCTGCTATTGCTGCAAATAATTTTGAACTAAAATCAAATACTATTCAGATGATTCAGCAATTTGTTCAGTTTGATGGTTTGTAGGATGAGGATCCAAACAATCACTTGGCAAATTTTCTAGAATTTGACACTTTCAACATTAATGCGTTTCTAATGATGCTATTCGCCTTCGGTTGTTTCCCTTTTCATTGAGAAACAAAACTAAACTGTAACATCCCAAAAAATTAGGGGTTTTTTTTCTCTGTATGATTGTATGATGTGCTTATTTGGCTTGTTATTCGACTGAGTTTAGGGGTCCTAGGGAGGCTCGGGTTCGAGCCCAAGCCCTGGGAAAATTTTGGTTTTTGGTTATTTAGTGGAGAGGTTCGTTGGAAGCAAGACTTAAGGAAATTTGTTGGTGTTTTGCTAGCACAAGTTGACCAAGTGGCAAGGTGGTGTGGCGTCAAGGAGAGTGCAAAGAGGTTGGAGGTTTGAATCCCACTTGTGTCAAGTCAAAGGTTTTATTTTCGTGTTAGCTGGATTGAAGAAGTAGAGTTCGGTCAGAAGTCTGCAAGGGAGAAAGGAGACTTAGTCAAACCGTTTGAATGGGTGGTGTGGAGAAATGCAATGAGAATATTGTGGAGTGAATCAATGAGTACGGAGTGTAGAGGAGTTGTGTCGTGAGTGGGGACTCAAGCTAGGCATTTTCGGCTAGGAAGAAGAGTTGAGCATTTTTGGGTAGAGTGTAGCCGAAATTCTCTTTTAAGTATCTTACATTTTCGGCTTTTGTGGCATTTTGAGCATTTTTCTTTCCTTGAACATTTCGGGTTCTTCTTCGTTTCTGCTAGGTACCATTTTGGTAAGACTACCTCTTTTAGCTTCTATTTCTTCTAAACAATTACTTCTACTCTTAAACCAAACCAACACATCTCTCCTTCTTTTCTTCTACCATACTTGTCGAATTCTTCTTTCCAAAGCCGAATTTCCACATGTTGAGTCTTGGCTGAACCTGTGGGGAGTTGACCACTTGGGTATTTTCTCTTCAATCTCTCCTCTCTTTTCTTTAAGATGTTAACCACACCTTCTCTCTTCCCCGATTTTGGGTAAGTCTTTGTTTTCACTCTCGTTCTTTTTCTCTCATTATATTCTATTTCTCTGACCGAGGTTGGCATCCTCTCGTTTTCGTCTGATCACATCTCTTTCTCTTTTGAGCATAGGCTAAAACACTCTTGTTGGGGGTAGGTCGAGTTCGTTAGCAACCATCGGGTGTAGATCGTTAATCTTGGTTTCGGTAAGGTGAAGTGGTTCTAACACTTTTTAATTTGATGCTAGTTTTATTCATGTGATCCTGTCTTGTGAGGTTGGTATCGGTTTCTTCCTTTCTTATAGGAGAACCGAATATTGCTTGGATGCTAACCTCTTTGGTGCATCAATGGGTTCTTTTAGGTATTTGTGGTGGTAGCCAGGAAGCAAGGCCGGATTTTAGAACTCTGTAGGGAAGATCACGTCTCATGGTAAGTGACCCAAGTGGTGTAGTAATTCGGGTTATGAAATCTTTTAAGAAGTTAAGGCTAACTTTCGATCATTGTTATTCTAGGGGCAAGCGAGGAATAGTTCTTTCGGCAATCTAAAATAGCTGTGTAATCTCACACCAAACTACTTAATTGCTTATGTTGCTCTGTGCAACGACTAAAAGCCGAAAAGCCGGAAAACCGACAAAGGTGACTACACGAGCGTGCGAGCGCTCGTAGTGGCAAACCGAGACGCAAATGTTGGCGGTAAGCCATTGAGAGTGTCACGAGCACATCACGAAACTGTGGCTGTAACGGGCATGATCGAGCTGAAACGGGCCAAATGGGCCCAGTGGGCTATTCGGCCCACATGGGCAAAATTGCTGGAAAATTATCAATTGATAGGTTTGATTGCGTAATCTGAAAAATTGAGACCGAAATCATGCGAATTGGCCACACGAGTGCGTGGGCCCGTTTGGGCCTGAAATGGATTTTTGGCCCAATAGTTCCATAGAGACCCAAAAAGGGTCCCGTGTCGATCGAGGGACAATAGGCCCTCGGAAAGGCCGTTAAATGTGAAATTGCCGAAATACCCCTGGGAGGGTAAATTACCAAAATACCCTTGGAGGGTAAATGACAGTTATACCCTTGATTATGGTTGGTTATCATGTATATGCTTTATTTACACTTTTGTACATATGATGTATTGCATTTATGATATGTTGCATAGGTTGGGTTTGATGATCGGAGGAAGTGTAATCTGGTGGTTCTGCCACATTCTGTGTAGTGGCCATGCCACGTATATTCTGTTATTCTGGTGGCTCCGCCACAAATTCTGTGATTAGTAGCTTGTCTGCCATATTGGTGTGTAGGGCTGAGTGGGTTGACTTGATCCCCACAGGTGTGTAGGGTTGGTACGGGGGTGTGTTTGGTTGGATTGTGTTGGGCTGCATTCTCTGTTTGCATTAGCATGTTCATAGGGTTAAGGCCCAGATTGTCACCGAATAGGGCCTCGGCCCAGTCTGCTTCTGTATATGCTCGAGCCTAGTTAATGACCGATTAGGGGATTACTCACTGAGTTCTCGTAACTCGCCCTTCTGCTTTAACCGTGCAGGTGATCCCCAGCGTTAGAGGATTTGGGGCTGCGAAGGACTCTATGGTGGCCATATATCGGAGTATTTCTCATAAACTTTAGTAAATTTCAGTTTAGCTTTATTTTAAGATTATTTATTTTGGGTTAATATTTTGTAATAAGGCCTTTGAAATTTTATTTTTCTTTTAAACTTTCATTTCAGTTATGCTTAAACTATAAATGATTAAACTCTGGGTTTTCCTAAAACGACAATAACTGTTTTTAAAATATCACGTTTTCGCAACTCATTGAATCTGATTTCTTTGTAAACAAAGTTTTTGAAAATAATAATAACATTTTTAGAAGAAAACCATTAAAGCAAATCTGAATTTCACAAACAACAAGGTTCGAAATTTTAAAAAGAATACGAAGTTTTTAACAGACACGTAGCTTTTAAACAAATCTCTTATGTGACATGCCAGATCCGGTCATAACGTCTAGGCCGGGTTTGAGGTGTTACATTTTATTGTATTAGAGCCTGGTTGTAAAACTCGGCTGTGAAATGGGTTCGAAAATGTGTTTCAAAAATTTGTTTGGAATATGGTTTAGCAAATATATATCTTTATTTGAAGTATGGCACACTGAGTCTCAAGCAACAAACCCGTAAGTCCTCTTACCTTATCTGATGATATGATGAGATAACTGTAGAGAGAAAACTACTAGAGTTAGTGGTAGTACACTGAAACTGTTAGCCATAGGAATTAAGACTATAGAGACTGAAACAGTAGGAAATTTGATCCGCGAAAACAACTCGTATACCTGTTTTCCATAAGACACTTGTTAATAAACATTGGAATTATAGACTGATTCATAAAATTCTAAATTAGATTAACTTGATTTAGCAGTATGAGTACAAAAGGACGTGGACGAGGTACACGCGGCCGTGGTAGAGGCCAAGGTGCTGGGGCTTGATCATCAGAATCGGGGCATGTGCCTGAAGGCGAGGTGCCAGCATCGCCAGTGGCAGAAATAGGGTCTCGTGACCGAACTGGAGGGGACGATGCTTTGTCCCAAGCAATGCTGCGAGGTTTGGAATGGGTTGCTGGAGCGAGTACTGGGTGGGAAGCTCGGGGATCCATTTCTGAGCAACTCCGGTCAAATGGGGCCGAAGTTTTTAGGGGCATCTCTGGTGTAGCCCCGAATGTGGGGAGTACTGGTTAGAGGCTGTGGAGCAAATTATGGATGACCTGGACTGTACAATGGAACAGAAATTGAAAGGAGCAGTGTCTCTACTGCGACATGAGGCATACCAGTGGTGGCTCACTGTGAGGGAAGGTACACAAGTGGATTGTATAACCTGGGATTTCTTTAAAATAGCTTTCCAGGGAAAATATGTCGGGGCTAGTTATGTGGACGCCCAGAGGAAGGAATTTCTGAATTTGGTACAGGGAAACAAATCCGTAGCAGAGTATGAGGCGGAGTTTCTGCGCTTGAGTCGTTACGCTAAAGGTATAGTCGCGACCGACTATGAGCGCTGTATGTGGTTTGAGGATGGACTGCGGGATGAGTTGCGGGTACTGATAGCTTCGCAGAGAGAAAGAGATTTTACCATTTTGATTGAGAAAGAAAAGATTGTCGAAGAGGTGAAACGTTCTGAGAGACAAAATCGAGATAAGGAAAGGGGCAGAAATAAGAGAGGTTTTGGGTCTTCAGGTCCTTCTGGGGGATTTCAAAAGAGGCCTAGGTTGGATGGGCCAGCTCGAGTTAGGGAGCCAGTTGCTGTGGGTCGATTGCAACCTTGTGTGCAGTGCGGGAAAATACATCCGGGGGAGTGCTGGAGAAGATCTGGTGGGTGTTTCAGATGTGGGTCTAAGGATCATTGGATAAAGGACTGTCCTCGGGAGCCTGTTGGAATGCAAGTAGTAGGTCAGAGGTTTATGCAGCCAGGAAGAGGTGGTCAGTAGCCACCGAGAGTTCGTGGCCCGCCCCACGGGGGAAATGGATCAAGACATGGTTGTGGAGCACCAGGCAGAGGTGCTGGTAATGTGGGTAATACAGATGCGAGGCAGCCGGGACTGGTTTACGCTGCTCGACGTCGAGAGGGTGGCGACGCGCCTGACGTCATAATCGGTACGTTTCTCATATTTGATGTGCCATTTACAACTTTAATTGCTATTGGATCTACACACTCGTATGTTGCCTGTACTGTGTCTGGGACTCTGGGTATACAATTTGAGTTTGCTAATAGGGGAATGTCGGTAATTAGTCCTTTAGGACAATCTGTAGTAGTAAGTAAGTTGTTTAGAAATGTGCCTCTAGAAGTTCAAGGGATTGTATTTCCGACAGATTTAATGGAACTGCCATTTGGTGAGTTTGATCTTATATTGGGCATGGACTAGTTAGTGAAACACCGTGCAAACTTGGATTATGCTGCTAAGTGTATGGTATTAAAGACTCTAGAGGATGAAGAAGTGATTGTGATAGGTGAGAGAAGGAATTATTTGTCCAATGTAATCTCCGCACTAAGGGCTGAGAAGTTGGTGCTTAAAGGTTGTGAACCGTTCATAGCTTATGTCAACTCTACTGATGCTGATAATTTTTCGGTTGAGAATGTCAGGACCGTAAAGGAATTTTCGGCCGTATTTCCTGAAGAGCTTCCGGGGTTGCCCCCAAATCGCGAGGTCGAATTTGGCATTGAGCTGTTGCCCAGAACGGCTCCGGTGTCCATCGCCACTTATAGAATGGCGCCGAAGGAGCTGGTAGAACTAAAAACTCAGATCCAAGAGTTGTTGGATCGAGGATTTATCAGACCAAGTGTATCTCCGTGGGGAGCGCTGGTATTGTTCGTGAAAAA
The DNA here is from genome assembly GCA_005393395.2 of Gossypium australe. NCBI lineage: Eukaryota > Viridiplantae > Streptophyta > Magnoliopsida > Malvales > Malvaceae > Gossypium > Gossypium australe. The sequence continues at coordinate 64,212,113 of CM016616.1, read as the reverse complement.
GAATGATGGGTCAATGCGTATGTGTATTGACTATCATCAGTTGAACAAGCTAACAATTAAGAGTAAATATTCGCTACCAAGGATAGACGACCTGTTCGATCAGTTGCGGGGAGCTTCGGTCTTCTCGAAAATAGATTTAAGATCAGGATACCATCAGCTAAGGGTTAAGGAGGCAGATATATACAAGACTGTATTCTGAACTCGTTATGGGCATTACGAGTTTTTGGTTATGCCGTCTGGATTAACGAATGCACCTGCCGCTTTCATGGATATGATGAACCGGGTCTTCTAACCCTATTTAGACCGGTTCGTGGTGGTATTTATAGATGACATTTTGGTGTATTCAAGAACTGAGGAGGAGCATGAATCACATCTTTAGGTTGTGCTGCAGATATTGAGGGAAAAGCAACTTTACGCCAAATTCAATAAGTGCGAGTTTTGGCTGAAGGAAGTGACATTTTTGGGGCATGTTGTGCCTGCCAAGGGGATTAAGGTTGATCCTCGGAAAGTAGGAGCTGTATTGGATTGGAAGCCACTGAAGTCAGTATCAGAGATCCGAAGCTTTCTGGGTTTGGCTGGGTACTACAGGCGATTCATTGAGGGGTTCTCTTTGATTGCTGCACCCCTAACTAAGTTAATGCGTAAGGGCGTACAATTTGTTTGGACGGATAAGCAATAAGAGAGTTTTAAGAGACTGAAAAAGATTCTGACTGAAGCACCGGTTTTGATTCAACCTGAGGCTGAGAGAGAATTCGTTGTCTATTGTGATGCGTCACACACGAGTTTGGGTTGTGTGCTGGTGCAAGAAGGGAAGGTAGTGGCGTATGTATCTCGTCAACTTAGGCCACATGAGGTGAACTACCCTACTCATGATTTGGAATTAGCTGCAGTAGTGTTCGCACTAAAGATATGGAGACATTACCTGTATGGGGAGAAGTCGATCATCTACACCGACCATAAGAGTCTGAAGTATCTCCTTACCCAAAAGGAGTTGAATCTCAGGCAATAGAGGTGAATAGAGTTGCTAAAGGATTACGATTGCTCGATTGAGTACCATCCGGGTAAAGCCAATGTGGTAGTGGATGCACTAAGTCAGAAGGTGGTATCTGATTTGAGAGCAATGTTTGCTCAACTCAGCCTTTATGAGGATGGTAGTTTATTAGCAGAACTTCAGGTGAAACCGACGTGGGTTAGTCTGATTAAAGAGAAGCAGTTGTTGGATGAGTCTTTACGTTCTCGTTTTCAGCAAGTGAACAGTGGAGAGACGGTGGATTTTGGGCTAAATAGTGAAGGGATGTTATGTTTTCGTGGAAGAGTTTGTATGCCGAAGGACTCTGAGTTAAGACAGATGATTCTACGGGAGGCTCATAGTAGTCCTTACGCTATGCATCCCGGTGGAAACAAGATGTACCGAGATCTGCGAGAACTTTGCTGGTGGCCTGGACTGAAACGTGAAGTTACAGACTTCGTAAGCAAGTGTTTAACATGTCAGCAAGTAAAGGCTGACCTGCCTTTGGGATTACTGCAACCGGTGAAGATTCTACTCTGGAAGTGGGAGAGGACAACAATGGATTTTGTTAGTGGGCTACCCTTGACGCCTACTAAGAAAGATTCAGTATGGGTAATTGTGGACCGGCTGACTAAGTCTGCTCACTTCATACCGCTTCACACTGATTACTCGCTACAAAAGTTGGCCAAGTTGTGCGTGGCTGAAATTCTGAGGCTACATGGGGTACCAGTGTCTATCATCTCAGACAGGGATCCTAGATTCACATCTCGGTTCTAAAAAGTGTTACATGAAGCATTGGGTACAAGACTAGATTTCAGCACAACATTTTATCCACAAACTGATGGTCAGTCGGAGAGGGTAATCCAGATTCTGGAAGACATGTTAAGGAGCTGTGTGATTGACTTTAGGGGTAGTTGGGAAGATTATTTACCATTAACGGAATTTGCGTATAACAACAGCTACCAGTCCAGCATTCAGATGGCACCTTACGAGGCATTATATGGTCGTAGGTGTCGTACCCCTACTTGTTGGATAGAATTGGGTGAGCGACGGTTGTTGGGTCCAGAATTAATTTCGGAAACTGAGGAGAATGTGAAGTTGATTCGGGGCCGGTTAAAAGAAGCTTCTGATAGACAGAAGACGTATACGGATCTGAAGCGTAAGGAGATAGAATATTTGGTGGGGGATTATGTCTTCCTGAAGGTCTTACCTTGGAAGAAGATTTTGAGATTTGGACGGAAGGGCAAGTTGAGCCCCAGGTTCATTGGGCCTTATCGGATAGTGAAGCGTGTGGGACCGGTCGCCTATCAGCTTGAGTTGCCCCCAGAGTTGAATAGAATACATGACGTATTCCATGTTTCAATGCTAAGGCGCTATGTAGTGCCAGTGGAGGAAATCGAAGTGAGGTATAATCTGACATCCGAAGAAGAACCGGTACAGATTTTGGATCACGAGGTGAAAGTACTGAAGAGGAAATCTATTCCATTAGTCAAGGTATTGTGGCATAACCACGGTTAAGAGGAAGCCACGTGGGAGCTTGAGGAGGCAATTGGAGAGCAATACCCTCATCTCTTTTGACCAGGTAAATTTTGAGGCCGAAATTTCCTTAAGGGGGTAGAATTGTAACATCCCAAAAAATTAGGGGTTGTTTTTCTCTGCATGATTGTATGATGTGCTTGTTTGGCTTGTTATTTGAGTGAGTTTAGGGGTCCTAGGGAGGCTCGGGTTCGAGTCCAAGCCCTGGGAAAATTTTGGTTTTTGGCTCTTTAGTGGAGAGGGCCGTTGGAAGCAAGACCTAAGGAAATTTGTTGGTGTTTTGCTAGCATTGGCGTCAAGGGGAGTGCAAGGAGGTTGGAGGTTCGAATCCCACTTTTGTGAAGTCAAAGGTTTTATTTTTGTGTTAGCTGGATGGAAGAAGTAGAGTTCAGTCAAAACTCAGCAAGGGAGAAAGGAGACTCAGTCAAATCGTTTGAATGGGTGGTGTGGAGAAATGCAAGGAGAATATCGTGGAGTGAATCAAGGAGTGGGGAGTGTAGAGGAGTTGTGCCGTGGGTGGGGACTCAAGCTAGGCATTTTTGGCTAGGAGGAAGAGTTGAGCATTTTTGGGTAGAGTGTAGCCGAAATTCTCTTTTGAGTATCTTGCATTTTCGGCTTTTGTGGCATTTTGAACATTTTTCTTTCCTTGAACATTTCGGGTTCTTCTTCGATTCTGCTAGGTACCATTTTGGTAAGACTACCCCCTTTAGCTTCTGTTTCTTCTAAACAATTACTTCTACTCCTAAACCAAACCAACACATCTCTCCTTCTTTTCTTCTACCATACTTGCCAAATTCTTCTTTCCAAAGCCGAATTTCCACATTTTCCCCTTTTTTTCTTTTTTTGTTGAGTCTTGGCCGAACCTGTGGGGAGTTGACCACTTGGGTATTTTCTCTTCAATCTCTCCTCTCTTTTCTTTAAGCTGTTAACCACACCTTCTCTCTTAGCTAATTTTGGGTAAGTCTTTGTTTTCACTCTTATTATTTTTCTCTCATTCTATTCTATTTCTCTGATGGAGCTTGGCATCCTCTCATTTTCGTCTAATCCCATCTCTTTCTCTTTTAAGCATAGGCCGAAACACTCTTGTTAGGGGTAGGCCAAATTCGTTAGCAACCATCGGGTGTAGATCGTTAATCTTGGTTTCGGTAAGGTCAAGTGGTTCTAACACCTTTTAATTCGATGCTAGTTTTATTCATGTGATCCTATCTTGTGAAATTGGCGTCGGTTTCTTCCTTTCTTATAGGAGAACCGAATATTGCTTGGTTGCTAACCTCTTTGGTGCATCAATGGGTTCTTTTAGGTATTTGTGGTGGTAGCTAGGAAGCAAGGCCAGATTTTAGAACTCTGTAGGGAAGATCATGTCTCGTGGTAAGTGACCCAAGTGGTGTAGTAATTCGAGTTATGAAATCTTTTAAGAAGTTAAAGCTAACTTTCAGTCATTGTTATTCTAGGGGCAAGCGAGGAGTAGTTCTTTCAGCAATCTAAAATAGGTGTATAATCTCACACCAAACTACTTAATTGCTTATGTTGCTCTGTGAAACGGCTAAAAGCCGAAAAGCTAGAAAACTGACAAAGGTGACTACACGAGCGTGCGAGCGCTCGTAGTGGCAAACCGAGATGCAAATGTTGGCGGTAAGTCGTTGAGAGTGTCACGAGCACTCTCGTGAAACTTAGACTGTAACGGGCCTGATCGAGCTGAAACGGGCCAAATGGGCCCAATGGGCTATTCGGCCCACATATGCAAAATTGCTGGAAAACTATCAAATGATAGGTGTGATTGCATAATCTGAAAAACTGAGACTGAAATCATGCGAAATGGGCCACACAAGTGTGTGGGCCCGTTTGGGCCTAAAATGGATTTTTGGCCCAATAGTTCCGTAGAGACCCAAAAAGGGTCCCGTGTCGTTCGAGGCGACGCTAGGCCCTCGGAAAGGCCGTTAAATGCGAAATTACTGAAATACCCCTGGAAGGGTAAATTACTGAAATACCCCTAGAGGGTAAATGACAGTTATACCCTTGATTATGGTTGGTTATCATGTATATGCTTTATTTACACTTTTGTACGTATGATGTATTGCATTTATGATATGTTGCATGGGTTGGGTTTGATGATCGGAGGAAGTGTAATATGGTGGTTCTACCACATTCTGTGTAGTGGCCATGCCACGTACATTCTGTTATTCTAGTCGCTCCACCACAAATTCTGTGATTAGCAGCTTGTCTGCCATATTGGTGTGTAGGGCTGGGTGGGTTGACTTGATCCCCACAAGTGTGTAGGGTTAGTACGGGGGTGTGTTTGGTTGGATAGGGTTGGGCTGCATTCTCTGTTTGCATTAGCATGTTCATAGGGCTAAGGCCCAGATTGTCACCGAATAGGGCCTCGGCCCAATCTTCTTCTGTATGGGCTCGGGCCCAGTTAATGACCGATTAGGGGATTACACACTGAGTTCTCGTAACTCACCCCTCTGCTTTAACCATGCAGGTGATCCCCAGCGTTAGAGGATTTGGGGCTGCGGAGGACTCTGTGGTGGCCTTACATCGGAGTATTTCTCATAAACTTTAGTAAATTTCGGTTTAGCTTTATTTTAAGATTATTTATTTTGGGTTAATATTTTGTAATAAGGCATTTGAAATTTTATTGTTCTTTTAAACTTTCATTTCTGTTATGCTTAAACTATAAATGATTAAACTCTGGGTTTTCCTAAAACAACAATAACTGTTTTCAAAATATCACGTTTCCGCAACTCATTGAATCTGATTTCTTTATAAACAAAGTTTTCGAAAATAATAATAACATTTTTACATGAAAACCATTAAAGCAAATCTGAATTTCACAAACAACAAGGTTTGAAATTTTAAAAAGAATACGAAGTTTTTAACGTACACGTAGCTTTTAAACAACTCTCTTATGTGACATGCCAGATCTAGTCATAACGTCTAGGCCGGGTTTGGGGTGTTACATAAACAGTGGTTGAACTCGTTACCACGAGGATCAATCACTACATGGGATCAAATGACCAAAAAGTTTTTACTTAAATATTTTTCGCCGACTAAAACTGCTAAGTTGAGAAATGATATCTCTTCTTTTGTGCAGATGGATTTAGGGACACTTTACGTTGCATGGGAGAGATATAAGGATCTACTAAGAAGGTGCCCTCACCATGGGTTACCTTTGTGGCTACAGGTTCAAACCTTTTACAATGGTGTGAACCCCTCAACCAAGCAGTTGATTGATTCAGCCGCCGGTGGAACACTAAATAACAAGACCCCTAAAGCAGCTTATGAGTTTATAGAGGAGATGGCACTGAATAACTATCAGTGGCAAGTCATGAGAACAAGGCCGACAAAAGCTGCCAGTGTTTTCAACCTCGACGCAGTTACCATGCTATCCAACCAGGTAAAGCTTTTAAATAAAAAGATTGATGATTTGTATGGTTCTTCGCAGGTACATCTAGTGATGCAGTGCGATACTAATGGAGGGGGGACGAACAATACAGAATATCCATCCTACAACCCTGGCGTAGAAAGTGAACAGATGAACAATATGGGTAACAATTCTAGACCTTAGAATAATCCATATAGTAACACTTATAATCTAGGTTGGAGGAACCACCCAAACTTCTCATGGGGTGGTCAAGGAAATCAGAGACAACAACCCCCTCCAGGCTTTCAACAGCAACCCTGCCCACAAGAGAAAAAGCTAAACCTTGAGGAGATGCTAACAAAATTTATCGCAATGTTAGAAACCTGTTTCCAAAACACCGAAACAACACTCAAAAATCAGCAAGCATCGATTAAAGGGCTCGAAAACCAATTAGGACAACTTGCTAAGCTCATATCTAAATGGCCACAAGGCAGCTTACCAAGCAACACTGAAACTAACCCAAAGGAGCAACTTCATGCCATTACTGCTCACGATAGTGAAGGGTTAGATGAACCAAAGTTAAGGCAAGAGAATGTGGTAGAGGAAGGTAAGGTTGAGATACGCCATGGTAAACCAAAACTGGTAAGTACAGAATACCAACCTCGTGTGCCATATCCCAATGCGACGAAGAAAGACCGCAAAGATGAACAATTCGGTAAATTTCTTAAACTTTTAAAAAAATTACATATTAACTTACCGTTTATTGAAGCTCTTTTGCAGATGACCAATTCGAAAAAAAATTAAAAGAGCTTTTGAAAAACAAACGGAAGTTAGACGATGTGTCGCATGTAGAGCTAAATGCAGTGTGCTCAGTAATTTTACAAAATAAACTACCTCAAAAGTTAAAAGATCCGGAGAGTTTTAAAATTCCTTGCTTAATTGGTGGTTTATCTATTCATAATGTTTTAATTGATTTAGGGGCAAGTATCAATGTTATGCCTTATAAAATGTTTAAATAGCTAGGTCTTGGGAAACCCAAACAAACTAGGATGAGCATTCAATTGGCTGATAAAACCATTAGAGATCCTAGGGTATAATTGAGGATGTACTAGTGAAAATTGACAAATTCATATTCCCAGTAGACTTTGTTGTTTTAGACATGGATGAGGATAGTAACATCCCTTTAATTTTAGGAAGACCCTTTTTAGCAACTGCTAAAACTAGAATTGATGTTGGTACAGGTGAACTCACACTTCGTGTAGGTGACAAAATGATCACTCTTCAAGCTCGTGACTCTGCTAGGACATTGAGTAATAAAGGTGAGAACATAAATTCTATTAATAACCATTTGGTTCAACCTTCTTTTCAGGAAGCACCTCGAAAATACACAACTGACCACATCCTAGATCTCGTGCCAAAAATGAAATAACTCATGAGGAGCGAAGGCTTCAGATCGATGAACTAGACGAATGGAGAAAACTCGAAAAACACGATGAACCAAAGCAACTCCATGTCAAACTTAAGGATGGGACAAACCAATTTAAGATCGGGGATCAGGTACTATTGGATAAAACTGACCCTCGAATTGCCACTTCAGACCTTAATACAACCGAAGAGATCCCTTTCACGGTACTAAATGTCTTCCCATACGGAACAGTCGAGGTAACTAATCCTAAGTTCGGCACTTTCAAGGTAAACACTACTCAACTCAAACTATATATTGATAATAGAACCGATAGTAGGAGAGAGGAGTATCATCTCCTCAAACCACCATGAGGTATGCGAATGAGAGGTAAGTCTACCTTAAGACTTTAAATGAGCGTTTCTCGGGAGACAACCTGATCACTAACTTTACTAATGTCATTATTTTTTATTTTTAGCATCTAACTAAAAACTATCCAAATTAATAGGCGCAGGTTTACATACCCACACGACCTTGCACACGGGTGTGGCCATGGCCGTGTGGACACCACGAATAGGCACATAGGCGTGGCTAAGACCCTGCGAACCACGGAAGAAAATTTTCTCCAAAACACGGGCTACGATAAAATGCCATGGCCGTGCGATTCGGCCATGGTCGACACTGAGAAAGCAACACGGGCGAGCGACACGCCCTTGTCCTTAGACCGTGGTCGAAACTGAGAAATCTACACGGGCGTGCAACATGCCCGTGCCTTCCGGACGTGGCTAACACTGAATAAGCAAAATGGGCATGGAAACCCCTACACAGGCTTGGGAGAAACGAACGAGGCATCACCCGACATCTATTTAAATCACCTTCTTCTCACTTTCCTCCCCAATTCTTCTTCTCCCAAACCCTAGCCACCACACCCCTTTCTTTCCCCTTTCCCCTTTCCCTTATTCCTTCGTTACACCGCTACCACACCAACCACCATCCATGCCACCATATACAAAGACTAATACTAGAAGCAAGACCAAGGCCACCATCCCTATCCTAGCGCAGTCTTCTCGTGCGCGACCACTCTACATAAGTTCATGCTGGCCGCTTCATTAACTCGACAAGACAAGGACCTTTGAGTCCATTTACTTTTTCTTTTTATTTTATTTTCATTTTTAAATTCTTTCCTTTTATCTTTCATGTCTTTAATTTATATTATTATATTTTGATCTCTTTAATTTAGGTTCAAGGTGCTATTACGGAACCACCACCGGAGTATCCACCATTCCTGCCCAACTTTACACCGTTTCTTTTCTTTAACTCCATCCAAAATTCATGAAGTTTCACTTCTCTCCCTCTCTTATGATTTTGTTACTATATTGTCATTATTTATCTCTGTACATTGAGAACAATGTACATCTTAAGTGTGGGGAGGTGACTGATTTCATTACCAGAAAATCCCTGAATTTTGTCTTGTTCTTAAGTAAATCTTCTCATATTACTAGTTAGAATGAAACTTGTTTTGATTTATGATTTTTGTTGATATGTTTTGGATTAAGTCATATATAATTGTGCATTGATGGTTTACACTTTAAGATATTAGAGGATCAATCATGATAAGTCTATTTTCAGAATTAAAATCTTATTAGGTTTTTTCCCTAAATTTAAATGTTACTTTGAAGTTTGAAATCTGCAAGGATGATAACAAAAACCATAAATTTTGTGAGTCTTTGAGCCTTTTAGAGCATATACTTTTCTTGCTCACTTTATTGTTGATTATGAGAGTGTCAATATTGATTTTTTATTCTAGAACTTGCTTCGATTATACATGTCGAGACCATACCCTTGATTTGATATACTGAGATGATAAAGGCACCTAGGATTTAACCCACTTACTCCATAAAAAGCCTACCCTCATATTTAACCCATAGTGATCCATTTTTAGCCTAATAAACCATTTCTTGACTCACCCATTTAATATTAACCCAAAACCAAATTTTTACTTCTCCTCCTTTGACTCCCCTTATGTTGAGATTTGATTTGATCAGTTGCCTAACTATTCTCTTTACTTCAGTTGTTAAATATTTAATTATTATTACTTCTTCTTATTCTTAAAAAAAAGTTGGAAATTTAATCATTATTAGTTTTATGAGCTTATACGGTTAATTTCACATCTTCAGAAGAAGCTCGTGTTATTAGTTTCAATCAATGTAATTATTCAGTATTAGTTATTTTTCTAGTTAGGTAAATGGTAAATTCGATCTCGATTCTAACCCTCTAATTCAGCCTAAACCCTATTACAACCCTTTTAAGACCTTTTGATTTCTGTATCATCTCATTTTATAGTGGTGGAGACTTGATTTTCATGCAAGCCTATGGGATTAACTTTTCATGTTTGACTTTTAAGTGCCTAATTTGAACCTTAAAACACTTTGAGTGATTTGAGTGAATCTTTAGTGAGGATGCCAATTCTTGTCAATTTCGAATTAAAGATGATTATTTCGGTATGGGGAAACACCTATGTTTTCGTGCTATAACAATTTATGACTTAGATTGTTTGAATCTTTAAGACACTTCTAGTTAAATTATCAATGAATGAATTATCTATGAAATATGATGAAACAATATTGATGAAAATTATGAATTGTGGAAGTTAATTTTAATTGTGAGTTGAGGATTTTGCTTGAAGACAAGCAAAGGCTTAAGTGTGAGGATATTTGATAAACCATAATTTACACATATTTTAACCCTATGCTTGGCCTATTTTTGGATGAATTTTCATTAGGTTTAATGAATTCAATGCTCCTAATCCTTTAATTTCATGGTTTACACTCAGGAGAGCTTAGGGAGCCGGAAAGAACGAAAAACGGGCCAAAAAGGGACAAAATGGGACAAAATGGGCCTACCTCGAAAATCAACACGGCCTGGACCAACGTACACGGGCAGATCACACGGCCGTGTGTGACGACCAAAATTGAGCACGGCCCAAGCCATCACGCACAGGCGTGTCACACAGGAGTGTCCCTCCCGAAACCAGGTTTAATCCTATTCAAAAAAGGTTACTTGTGGGCCAAGAAAGGCATTCCAAAGCCTATATAAACACCCTAGGGGGCAACCTAAAAGAGGACACCGAGTAGAAGGAAAAAAATACTCGAAGACAGCCGTCAGGAGTAGCTTAGAAGAAGGATCTCCATCAAGACAAAAGATCTCCTATCAATTTCTCTTGAAGTTTTTGAGTTTTCCTATGTTTTGTTGTTTATCCTATTTTAAGATGTTTCCTTCTATCAGTATGAACTAAATCTCTCAAATACCTGAGGGGATGAAACCTAAAACAGATCTTATTATTATTTGATTTATAAGATAAATACTTGTTCTTATTCTTAATTTTGAGTTCTTATTCTTGTTTTGATAATTCAGGTAATTGATTAAAGTCGAATGTGCTTATTTAGAGGAGCAAAAGTCCCTGTTTAAGAGGAGATCAACACAATTAAGTAGAGTTGATTGCAACCCTAGAAATAGGGCGACATAAATCTACCGGATTAGAGTCAAATCTAATAAGGGAATCCATAGATCAAGTTAATGCGAAAATAGGGGTTTTAATTAGAAAGAGATTTCAATTAATCAACCTAGAGTCAGTTGTTTTTAGTCTTGAAAGAGATTTTAACATAAATCAAGGATTTCTACGGATTAAGTCAAGTGAATAAATCGTATGAATTAAAAGTAATAAGTGAAGTCTAGGTGGATTCTTCCTTAGGTATTGCCTATCTCATAAAGTTGTCTAAAAAGTATTTTCCTAATTCTTTCTTTGTCGTGTTTTTAATTAAGTTTTAGTTTAAAAGAAATCACCCCAATTCTTAGGCTAAATAATAGAAAGATAGTAATTACTAGTACTTTTGGTCCTTATGGATACGATATTACCGGTCTTACCATAACTATACTATAAATGATAGGTGCGCTTGCCTTTATTGTGATCATAGTTAGTTTTAGACACATCAGCACCTATATTAGTGGAGAGAAATTGTTAAGTTCAACGAATGAAGGCATAAATTAAACTTAGTGATTGCAGTTTAGTCTCAAATGAGGGAATAAAAATTAATTGGTAAGAATTTAGCATATCTTTATTGAGAAAGCATTTAGTCTATTCTTACTATCATGATAATAATTGAGAATAATTCGAACAATATGTATACTTGAGGTGTGTAATTTCAAAATTCTTGTTCTTGAGCATAATTACACTAAACTCATAATTATGGGAGGAATGTTTTCTGAAGAAATTATTCATAGGTGATTTCAAGAAAATCCTTTTACAATTTGTGCATTACTCGGGATGAACAATGAATTAAGTTTGGGGTATGGAAACACAAAAATATATAGACTTTTTCAGCACATTTTGAGCTTTAATTCATGCAATTTTGTAGTAATTTTTGTCGAAATTTGTACCTTAATTATAAAATAATTAATTTTCACTCAAATTATTAAAATATTGCATTTTAATTATTTTATAATAAATTTACAAAAATTTGATTTATTTTCGATAGTTTTACATAAAGGGTGAAAATTGACTCGACAGTCACCTCGAGAGGCTTGAACTGTTAGGACAATTTAGCATCGAGTGAATCAAGAGTATGGCTAATTAATTTTCCAGCCATGGATGGTCCAAAAATATGTATTGAATATATTTTATAATAAATTTTGGTCCAACATAAGTTGGTTAAAAATTAATTATAAGCCTGAAGAAAAAAAAGAGGCCCAATTGTGTTAAGAGAAGAGGATTGATCCACCAAGGATTTGGAGGCTAGAACCGTCCCATATTGCTAACCCAATCAACTTATTTAGCTTATTTTTATCATTTCAAAACTGTAGCAACCCGAATTTGGGCCTCGTAGAATTGGGCTTATTGGGCCTTGACCAGGGTAGCGTTTAAAATTTTTGAGAACAAGAGAATGACACTAATGCAAGTTGGACCTATTAGGTGAGTGATTTTGGAAGGTTAGGGGGCTTCTATGAAGTCCCGGGATCAAACTTGGGCTTTAGGAAAATTTTGGTTTTATGTGAATAAAACCCTGGGAGTCAGTAAGTAGGCTTTAAGAATAAAATGTGGAGAAAAAGACATAAAAGGAGTTGTGGTTTAGTGGTAAATGACGCCACATAAGATACAAGGGAATGACGCCACAAGGAAGCAAGGGGTCCAAGGTTCAATTCTTGGCACTTACATTTCATTTTGATTTATTTTTTAAGTGAACTTAGACTTTGGCCCATAGACTTATATTTAGTTGTGCATGATTTTAGACACAAGAGGAGCTTGTGGCCTAGTGGCTAACGGCGTGGATTAAGTTACAGGGGATCCTGAGTTCGAATCCCACCGCAAGCAAAAAGGGATATTTATTTTGCTAAGTTGGGACAACCAGAGTTTGTGTTGGAATTAAACTCTGCTGAAGGAGGGATCCCACATCGGGAAGCTAGCAAGAGGGAAGGTGAGAAGCTGGCTTTAAATAGAGCAATCTATGAGGAGAGTAAGGATACCTTGGTTGGCGTTTGGGCATAGGAGTGATCGGAGCGCGGATCAACTCAAGATTCCTATCAGGTGTGTATTTCGCACTACTCTAGCTGTAGAGCGGCAAATGTTGAAATGCCAGTCACACGGCAATGGTAGCCACACGAGCGTGCGAGCGCACGTGTGGGGGCTTCGATGCGATAGTTGAGGCCATCATGAGTGTTCTTCTAGGTTTAGGCTGTTTGGGCCGAAATGGGCCATGTGGGGCCAATGGGCCCTTGGGCCCATATGAATAAATTATTATGATTGTGTAGTAGATAGTGAACTAGTCTATGTGAATCTCATATCTGTGGCTAGATTTGGGCTAAATGGGCCACACAAGTGTGTGGGTCCATTTGGGCAAGAATGGGCCCTAGGCCCATTCGCATCGTTATCTCTGTTTAGAATACCTCGATTTATGAAATTACTGAAATACCCCCAATTTGTGAAATTACTAAAATACCCTCAGTTTGTAAAATTACCGAGAGGTAAAAATTGGTTAATCGATAGCTAATCCACCCTAAACCCTAATCCAAAGTTAATCACAAACCCTAAAATGAGTTAATCTTCCTAATTGGTTTATTGATTTAATCGTTTGTTTATTTTCTTGTTTATTTATTTTATTTATTTAAATTCTCTTATTAATTTTTTTTTTATGATTTGTCGTAATGTAGGATTTAACTATTACTAGTTAGACTTATTATTGTAAAAAGGTTTTCTTATAGAATTATTCCATCCTCCCTTGGGTACAATCCTCGGAATACTTCCAAGTGTTTCGTTGCAAACTATACTATATTACAATTTGACCTATCCACTTGTGGACACCGCCGTTCTAATCTTATATATTTGTGGTGTGTTATTTTTACTATAAACGATAACTCATTTGCAGGAGGTCAAGTTGTTGGTGCTGTTGCCGGGGATGTTTTGGCAATAGATCTTGAAAATATTTTTACAAATAATAAGATAAGTAAAAACATTAAAACCTATAGATACAATATTTAATTTTTGTTTTTTTATTTGTTTAATTTATTTTCAAGTTGTTTATGACTCGAAGCTCCAACACCCCAATCAATCCACATCCAAATCTAGAACAAATCATTAGGCACAATCGTCAACACATGAACACCGGTCCACCATGGTTATTAATTTACCCAAAAAATTCCATTATTTGAAGATCCATGAGAGCGACAAGGAAATTGTAACACCCCTTACCCGTATTCAATATCAGAACAGGGTACGAGGCATTACCGGACATAAACACAAGCAAACATACATTTCCGAGTCATAAATTTGCGTCCAAATTCAAACTTTTCATACACATTCATACCATCCTTAAAACGAGCCTACGAGGCTCAGTGCATGCTTTGGAAGAGGTTCGGGACTAAACCGAGAACTTTAGAAAATTTTACAAAACTTAGAAAAATTTTCATGTTACAGGGCTCACATGCCCGTGTGGTCCAAGGGACACACCCGTGTGACCCTTAGACACGCTCGTGCTACAGGCCGTGTTCAAAATAGGGTGCTCTCTGACTTGTGCCACACGGCCGTGCCACACGCTCGTGTGCTAGGCCCTATGGTCGATTTAATTTTCATTATTTTTCATAAAATAGGTACAGACTTCACACGACTGAGACACACGCCCGTGTCCAAGGCCGTGTAGCACACACGGCCAAGACACATGCCCGTGTCTTTGCCCGTGTGCTATATTCTGGACATTCTGTTTCTCAAAATTAAGGTGCAGGGGATACACGGCCTAGACACATGCCCGTGTGTCTACCTATTTGGACAAAAATAAGGCTATTTACCAAGCCATTTTTCCACCCTTACTTGTACATACCTACACAATATCATATGGCACCAATCCAAGCATTTACATACAACCAAATCAGCCACAATCAAGACATCAACAAATCATTCACATGCTACCATCTATCATACACAAACATCACATGCTTATCAACTCAAGTCATGTAAATTCCCACATCTATAAAAGGCATCATCATATAAATTGCTCATACCAATTGTAGCCAATTTTCAATGGCCTTATACAAAATGAACTTTCAACCAATATAAGCCAACACATTTGGCCAAATCAATTATGACACATAACAAAATGACCAAATCCCCTATACATGCCATAACTCAAAATGTTGAATTTATTGGTGCCAAAATAATAATTGTTAGTGTGAATGGATCTCTGATGATCTCGAATCCCGAGCTAGCTTGGTGACACTATAAGACAAGGGAAAGAAAAAGCTATATAGCTTAGTAAGTTCATATGCAAATAATAGACAACATTAACCATACAATTACCATATAAGTAACATACGTATATCAACCTAAATGTCATTAAAACCTCATGAACATAACTTACTCAATCACATTCTTACCAATAGTTCATCATATACCGAATTCATTTCCTTTGAGTTTTTCGTACATACCTGTACCAACTCGTAACATAATCACATACTTTCTCATCTTTGTCATACCCCGTTCAATTTCCCATTGAACCATTTGGAATTCTAAAGGATACTCAAGAATCTTTGCACATAAGTGCAACATATGTAGCCAATGTTACCACAAATCTCATAACACATATAAGCTCGCTGTCGAGTATCCTCGGGCTTGCTCACAAAAGCTGACAGTCAAGATGTAGCTACGAGGTACTGCTCACACAAGCTGTCAGGTATCCAAAACATATGCCGGTATACCCATCCGTCAGTAGGACGTATAGGACCAGCACCCGGGAAACATAAATCACATAATCACATGGGTTCCTAGTGACATGTCACTTGTATCCTAATTTATTCCTAAGGTTCAACCAGGATTTCTCTCTTGCCGGAACTTCGTCGAATATACTCATAGAATCAATATACTCATAGGATCAATCATACATTTCATGCAAAATCAAAATATTAAAATACAAATATAATATTGCATTATTTACATACGAACTTACCTCGGTACGAAAATAGTTAAAAAAATGGACCTAATCGTCAAACACTTTCTTTTTCCCAATATCTAGGTCCGAACTTCATTTTTCTTGATCTATAATAGCAAATTCAGCACATTTAATACTCACATTATTCAATTCAACCAAAAATCACAATATGGAAAAATTACATTTTCGCCCCTAACTTTTCAACTTTTTACATTTTAGTCCTTAGGCTCGTAAAATGGAATATGTTCAATTTCTTTAATACACAAGCCTAGTCGAACTATTTTTATGCTCATACCAGCCCACATTCTTAATTAAATCACACCTTTACTACTCATTTTATAACTTTTACAAATAGGTCCTTTTAAGCATTTTCATCAAAAATCACTTAGTAAAAGTTGTTTATCTAACATCAAACTTGCATTATCTACCATTAAACACCAAAATACAAAATTATCTAACATGAGTAAAATTTTAGACTTTGATTTTCTTTCAAATTAATCCTTGAAATAGATAGATTAGGTTACAAGGACCTCAAAAACATAAAAATCATTAAAAATGGGGCTAGAACGAACTTACAATCTAGCTTAGAAACTTGAAAAACCCTAGCTATGGTTCCTCTTGCAATATTCGACCATGGGGATGGATTTTGGAGAAGATGGACACTTTTATTTTACTTATTTTGGCTTTATTTACCAAATGACCAAAATGCCCCTAACCTAAAACATAAAAATTCTCTTACTCCATGTCCATTTTTGTCCATACTAAGCATAATGGTCTAATTACCATCTAAGGACCTCTAATTTAAAATCTCATTGCAATTGGACACTTCTAACATATAGAACTTAAATTTTGCACTTCTTGCAATTTAGTCCCTTTAACTAAATTGAGTGCCCAAACGTCAAAATTTTCGAACGATTCATGAAATCATTTCATAAAATCGTATGAATCTTCTTCCACGAAGATACTTTCAGGAATACTTTATCACCAATCTGAAATTCGATCTCTTTTCTTTTCAAATCTGCGTACGACTTTTGTCGATCTGAAGTGGCTTTCAAGCAATCATGTATTACATTTACTTTTCCTTCGGTTTCTCTAACCAAGTCAACTCTATGAATCTGTTTCTCCCTAAGCTCTGTCCAATACAACAGAGTTCGACACTTGCGGCCATACAATGCCTTATACGGGTGCCATCTTTATACTCGACTAAAAACTGTTGTTATAAGCAAATTCGACTAAAGGTAGATATTTTTCCCAACTACCTTCGAACTCTAATACACAATAGCGAAGCATATCTTCGACTACCTCAATTGTCCTCTCAGATTGACCGTCGGTTTGCAGATGAAATACGGTGCTAAAGTTCAACTTTGTACCTAAAGCTTCTTGCAACTTTTTCCAAAAACGCGAAGTAAACCTCGGATCTCTATCTGAAATAATAGAAATTGGTACTCCGTGCAATCTCACAATCTCAAAAATATATAATTTAGCTAATTTATCAAGTGAATAATCTGTACGTACCGGAATAAAATGAGTCGATTTCATCAATCTATCAACAACGACCCAAACGACATCTTTCTTTTTCGGAGTCAAAGGTGAACCTGTCATAAATTCCATCGTAATTATATCCCATTTCCACTCGGGTACCATCACTGGCTGAAGTAAACCTAAAGGTACTTGGTGTTCGGCTTTCACTTGCTGACAAATCAAACATTTCGATACAAATTTAGAGATATCTCGTTTCATACTTGACCACCAATACAGTTTCTTCAAATCATTATACATCTTCGTGCTTCCCGGATGAATAGATAAACAACCATTATGTGCATCATAAAGAATCTTCTAAATAATCTCATCATTTTTCGGTACACATACTTTATTTCAGAACATTAAGCAATCATCAAAATCGATCCGAAAGTCTAAATCACTACTCGATTCACACAGAGCTCTTTTGGCTTGTAACTCATCATCACTTTTCTGAGCTTCATATATTTGCTGAAAAAACACTGATCTAGCTCTCAGCTCAGCTAGAATCAAACCATCATCAGATAAAGTCAACCCCGTATTCATAGCTCTCAAAGCAAACAAGGACTTTCTGCTCAAAGCATCTGGGACTACGTTCACCTTTCCAGGATGGTAGTCGATTACCAACTCATAATCTTTTAGTAACTCAAGCCATCTCCGTAGTCGCAAGCTCAAATCCTTTTGAGTCATCAAATACTTCAAACTTTTGTGGTCGGTATAGATGTGGCACTTCTCATCGTACAAATGATGACACCAAATTTTCAAAGGAAAAACAATGGCAGCCAATTCCAAATCGCGTGTCAGATAATTCTTCTCGTACGATTTCAACTGTCTCGAGGCATAAGCTATCACTTTGCCCTCTTGCATAAACACACATCCTAATCCATTCAGTGACACGTCACTATAAATTATGAACTCTTTTCCCAGTTCAGGTTGCACTAAAACTAGCGCCTCGGTCAACAATGCTTTCAACGTCTCAAAACTTTGCTGACATTTTTTGGACCATTCAACCTTAACATCTTTTTGCAACAGCTTAGTCATAGGAGTAGCAATCATCGAAAAACCCTTAACAAAACATCTATAATAATTGACTAAACCAAAAAATCTTCGAACCTCTGATGCATTTCTCAGCTGTTTCCAATCAACAATTGCTGAAATTTTACTCGGATTAACCCGAATACCATCTCTAGAAACAATGTGTCCCAAAAATCCGACTTCTCGGAGCCAAAACTCACTTTTACTGTACTTAGCAAACAATTTCTTATCTCTCAAAGTCTGCAACACAATTCTTAAATGTTCGGCATGCTCAGACTCATCCCGAGAATAAATCAAAATGTCATCGATGAACACAACCACAAACTTATCTAAATACAGTCGAAAAATTTGATTCATCAAGTCCATAAAAATAGCAGGGGCATTAGTTAATCCAAAAGGCATAACAAAAAATTCATAATGCCCATACCTTTTCCTAAAAGCAGTTTTTGGCACATCCGACTCTTTAACTCTCAACTGATAGTAGCCAGATCTCAAATCAATCTTCGAGAATATCTTTGCTCCTTTCAACTGATCAAACAAGTCGTCAATTCTTGGCAAAGGATACTTGTTCTTTATAGTAACCTTGTTAAGCTATCGGTAATTGAAACAAAGTCTCATGGATCCATCTTTCATCTTGACAAATAATACCGGTGCACCCCATGGTGAAGAACTCGGTCTCGCAAAACCCTTATCCGTCAATTCTTGTAACTGAGACTTCAATTCCTTTAACTTAGTTGGATCCATTCTATACGGGGCTATCGATATCAGTAAAGTCCCTGGTACTAAATCAATACCAAACTCAACTTCTCTAATAGGTGGCAACCCAAGCAACTCTTCTGGAAAAACATCCGGATATTCACTAACTACAGGCACTGATTCAATTTTCAATTTAGACACTTTTGTATTCAACACATAAGCTAGATAAGCTTCAGAACCCTTTCTCACATATCTTTGGACAGTCATTAAAGAAATCAATATAGGTAACTCATTTGACTCATCTGAATCAATTCAAATTTCACCATTCTCACATTTCAATTGAATAATTTTTCAAATACAATTCACTACAACATCATGTAGTGTCAACCAATCCATACCCAAAATGACATCAAACTCATCAAATGGCAACAACATTAGATTAGCGGGAAAACAGTAACCTCGAATCATCAATGGACAATTCTTGCAAACTTTATCAACTAATACATGTTTTCCTAAGGGGTTTGACACTTTAATCACAAATTCAGTAAACTCAGCAAGAAAGCTCTTACTAGCTACCAATTTCATGCAAACATAAGAATGAGTCGATCATGATCAATCAATGCAACTATATTAGTATTATAGAGAGAAAAAGTACCAGTGATAACATCGAGAGATGTCACTTCTTCATGAGCATGGATAGCATATGCTCTAGCAGGTGCCCTGGCCTAGGATCGTACAGCTGTATCTTTGGTCACACCTTTACTACTAGCTCCATTTCCGTGTTCCTTGGTGGTTTCCCTCTAGAGGCAGTGTTGCCTGATCTTGCAGTCTGAAACTTATCCTTTTCAATTATCTCTGGGCAATCTTTAATAAAGTGGTCGTGAGAGCCACACTTAAAACAAGCCTGGTCATACATTCTACATTCACCAGGGTGTCGTCTGCCACAGTGCAGACATTCAGGCCTACCAGACTTAGCGTTACTAACGCTCGCTACTGATGTAGTTTGGGCTTTAGAATTTGAGTATTGCTTCCCACGATCTTTGTTGGGATACCTAGCTGAAGCACTCGATCGAGCATACAAATCTCTCAATTTCTTAGACTGAGATTGAAACGACTTACTCATCGGCCTTTTTCTTGCATCTCTAGCCTCAGACTGAACTTTTCTCTTTTCCTTGCTTAATTCTTCAGCTTTACAAGCTCGATCGAATAGCACCACAAATTCTTTCAGCTCAAGAACTCCAACTAACAATCGGATGTCCTCATTCAACCCATCTTCGAACCTTTTGCACATGATAGCCTTGGTGGAAACACACTCCTGAGTATACTTACTGAGCCTGGCAAACTCTCGTTCATACTCGGTTACAAACATTCGGCCCTGTTTCAGCTCTAAATATTCTTTACGTTTCTGATCAATGAACCGTTGGCTGATATAATTTTTCCTAAATTCATCTTGGAAGAATTCCCAATTAACCCTCTTTCTCGGTACTACTGACGCAAGAGTTTTCCACCACCGGTATGCTGAATCTCTTAGAAGTGATACGACACATTTCAAGCATTCACCCAGTGTGCAAAATAGTTCATCGAATACCCTGATGGAATTCTTAAGCCAAAATTCTGCCCTCTCGAGATCCTTGTCAACATTTGCCCTGAAATCTTCAACCCTATGCTTTTGGATCTTATCAACCGGAGGCTTACTCACTCTTACATATTCCATGCCTTGAGGAGCTACAGGAACCGACTGAGGAATAGGTGGGGGTGGAGGGTGTTGAGCATTCGGATTTGTTCGAACAAATTCTGTATACCACTCGATCATCATGTGGAGGAAGGCTTCCCTACCCCCTTCTGCTCCTCCCTGACTAACCATGGGAGGTCTACGTTTAGACGGCGCTGCCCCTTGCGCATTACTTTCTACGTCATCAGCTTTAGCTCGATTGGGATCCATTTACTATATGAAAACACATTTTAAATTTGTCAAGAGTCATCACACTATCACAGTTCATTTATGGCATGTATAGCTAGACGTTCACACACTCTACGTTAGTATGAGAATCAAATAAACCGTAGCTCTGATACCACTAAATATAACACCCTTTACCCGTATTCAATGCCAGAACAGGGTATGAGGCATTGCCGGACATAAACACAAGCAAACATACATTTCCAAGTCATAAATTTGCATCCAAATTAAAACTTTTTATACACAATCATATCGTCCCTAAAACGAGCCTACGAGGCTCAATACATGCTTTGGAAGTGGTTCAGGACTACACTAAGAACTTTAGAAAATTTTACAAAACTTAGAAAATGTTTCATGTTACAGGGCTCCTACGCCCGTGTGGTCCAAGGGACACGCCCGTGCTATAGGCCGTGTTAAAAATAGGGTGCTCTCTAACTTATGCCACACGGCCGTGCCACACGCCCGTGTGCTAGGCCATGTGGTCGATTTAATTTTCATAATTCTTCATAAAATAAGAGTAGACTACACACGATCGACACACACCCCCGTGTCTCTACACGTGTGTTGTATTCTAGACATTCTGTTACTCAAAATTAAGGTGCAGAGGACACATGGCCAGAACACATGCCGGTGAGGCAGGCCGTGTGACATACGGCCTAGACACATGCCCATGTGTCTACCCGTTTGGACAAAAATAAGGCTATTTACCAAGCCATTTTGCCACCCTTACTTGTACATACCTACACAACATCATATGTGTAACACCCCAAACCCGGCCCATGCGTTTCGATCGGATCTGGCGTGCTACGGGTTGTACATTGAAAACTTTTGCTTCATTGGTTTCAGAAATCGTAAGTTAATTAGACAATATTTGAATAAATAGGTGACCTTTTGAAAAAAAAACTGGTATTATTATTATTTTGAATAATTAAACCTTTTGACAAAATTTCATAAGTTGCAAATATTAAAAATTAAGCAGTGAAATATAAACTATGGGGCCTTACTACATAAATATTCCAAAAATTAAAACTTAAAGAAAAGCCGAAATAATCTATAAAAAAAAACTTGATGGCCCCTCCAATCCGTCTCGGCTTCCATGTCCACGATCTACTGCTCATCTGAAAAGTTAGGGAAAAATAATAGGGTGAGTCACCAAGACTCAGTGTGTAAATCTCGAAAACACATAAGAGGCTTGGGCCCACAAACACATTATGGGCCTTAGCCCATACATAATGGCAACAATCATATTTACACAATAGATAATAGATAATGAGTAGACCAACCCATCCTAGAAATCCATCCTCTACACACCAACCCGTACCAACCATCACACCTTGGGGATTTCTACAATCAACCCTCCATCCGCTACACACCATATCGACAGTTGTGCTGCCTGTCATAAAGACTGATCACTATGTGACCTATGTGGCGAAGCCACTGATCGCTATGCGACCTTAAAAATATATCGACAGCTGTGCTGCCTGTCATAAAGACCGATCACTATGTGACCTATGTGGTGAAGCCACCGATCGCTATGCGACCTTAAAAATATATCGACAGCTGTGCTGCCTGTCATAAAGACCGATCACTATGACCTATGTGGCAAAGCCACCGATCGCTATGCGACCTTCTTCCCCTTCATCATGTCAATCCCATCCCTATGCTTACATGCAAGAAAATAAATATATTATCATCACAGATTATCACATACTCCGATACACATAGAGATTTCTATGATTACGTACCTGGCATCCTTTGCCTAACCCTTTTAGGGTTTTATTCGACTATCTACACAGCCCCTTTTCGGCTTTTAGCCCATAACATATATTTAGTACAGATTACTAAACAACCTTTTTCCGGCTTTTAGCCCATAACAGATATTTAGTACAGATTACTTAGTGTGTTTAGAGATCTACACACGACTGTTCATACAACCTTATTTTCCGGCTTTTCAGCCCCTAACAAGTATAATACAAAATAAAACTTATGTGATAAGGATCTACACACGACTGTTCATACAATCTCATTTTCCGGCTTTTCAGCCCCTAACAGGTATAATACAAAATAAAACTTATGTGATAATGATCTACACACGACTGTTCATACAGCCTCATTTTCCGGCTTTTCAGCCCCTAACAGGTATAATACAAAATAAAACTTATGTGATAAGGATCTACACACGACTGTTCATACAGCCTTATTTTTCGGCTTTTCAGCCCCTAACAGGTATAATACAAAATAAAACTTATGTGATAAGGATCTACACACAACTGTTCATACAGCCTCATTTTCTGGCTTTTCAGCCCCTAACAGGTATAATACAAAATAAAACTTATGTGATAAGGATCTACACACGACTGTTCATACAACCTTATTTTCCGGCTTTTCAGCCCCTAACAGGTATAATACAAAATAAAACTTATGTGATAAGGATCTACACACGACTGTTCATACAGCCTCATTTTCCGGCTTTTCAGCCCATAACAGGTATAATACAATATAAAACTTATGTGATAAGGATCTACACACGACTGTTCATACAGCCTCATTTTCTGGCTTTTCAGCCCCTAACAGGTATAATACAAAATAAAACATATGTGATAAGGATCTACACACGACTGTTCATACAGCCTCATTTTTCGGCTTTTAACCATCACATATATATACATACAGATTATTAGTGTGTTTAGAGATCTACACAAGACTGTTCATACAGCCTCATTTTTCAGCCCCTAACAGGTATAATACAAAATAAAACTTATGTGATAAGGATCTACACACGACTGTTCATACAGCCTCATTTTTCCGCTTTTAACCATCACATATATATACATACAGATTATTAGTGTGTTTAGAGATCTACACACCTGATTACCGTTATAACGAGACCCTCTAAGTTGATGCTATCTGTAGCCAACACCACCGCTATCTGCCTTAAAATCTCGAAAAGAGATATGAGATTCAGGGACTAGTGTTTTTCACTTTTAGATCTAAGAGATCTACTTACTAGAGAAGATTCGGCTACTCGTAGAGGATTCCGGCTTTTAGAAGAAAGAAGAGAAGAGAATAATGGAGTTTTTAGCTTTTAGAAGAAAGAAGAGAATGATGGAGTTTTCGGCTTTTAGAATAAAGAAGAGAATAATGGAGTTTTCGGCTCTTAGAAGAAAGAAGAGAATAATGGAGTTTTCGGCTTTTAGAAGAAAGAAGAGAGTAATGGAGTTTTCGGCTTTTAGAAGAAAGAAGAGAATAATAGAGTTTTCGGCTTTTAGAAGAAAGAAGAGAATAATGGAGTTTTTGGCTTTTAGAAGAAAGAAGAGAGTAATGGAGTTTTCGGCTTTTACAAGAAATAAGAAAATAATGGAGTTTTCAGCTTTTAGAAGAAAGAAGAGAATAATGGAGTTTTCGGCTTTTAGAATAAAGAAGAGAATAATGGAGTTTTCGGCTTTTAGAAGAAAGAAGAGAGTAATGGAGTTTTCGGCTTTTAGAAGAAAGAAGAGAAAAGAGTAATGGAGTTTTCAGCTTTTAGAAGAAAGAAGAGAAAGAAAAGGTGGAAACCCTAAATGTCGCAAAATAAAGAAGAGAACCCTCCCTATTTATAGAAATTTCGGCTAACTCCTAGCCTTGTAGATAGCTCCTATCTTTTCTCCTTTTATCTTCCATATTATCAACTATAATATCTACATTATCTTATTCATATAAATCCTCCTATTTTTGAGCCTTGTTGCCATCCACTCCACCTAACCCAAATGCCGAAAATTAGCTAACTTAAACTAAAAGAATTGGGCTCCATGAAACTAAAATTTGGGCCCCTTATTCCCTTGTGTGGCGTCACCTCCTTGCTCCCTAAGTGGCGCCACTGACCACTGGGCCACAAGCCCATTTTGATGTTTTAAACACAGATACTACCTTTTAAACCCTATAATGCCCAAACAGATAATTTTAACCAAGGTCTCTGCCTAAGCTTGAGCCCAATTTGGACCCCTAACACTTAAATTAACTCATTACACATGTTCACCCATTAAACGCATAGGCCCAAAAATTCAGGATGTTACAGTTCTACCCTCCTTAAAGAAATTTCGTCCTCGAAATTTCCAACTAACTATTAATCATACTACCCAAGTCTCACCACTACGCTTTCGCTGCGCACTCTAATTCTAAAGCCAAAAAAAACACTTAGTATACTATGGTAGAGTACGCACCGATATTCGCATCTAGAGCGTCCTCGTCCCCTTGTACTCATTCTACCAATTTGCGTTTATCTGATTAGAATTTTATGAATTTTTAGTTTTCTTCCACTGATTAACCCCGAACAGTCTTATGAATAGTAGTTTTAAGGGTAGTTCTTTCAAATTCGCAGTTATATCTACAATTCAGTCTCAAGTTCACATTTCCTAGTTCTAAGAAGCACATACATTCAATCATCACACACCAACATACATATAACATCCGTGAACTCACATTCCTCACTTAAAGAGTATTTTCGTCATTTCACTACCCAGGGGTTTTTCTGTAGTTTTGCCCTACAGGGTATTTTCTAAAATAAAGTATCTTGGTGATTTTCTTTGAATTAGAGGTACTTTGGTACATATTTTTCTAACAGCAAGGGTATTTTTGGAAAACAAGTTTTTTTTAAACAAAATGAGGGTATTTTGGTAATTTCCTCAAAATGGGGTATCTTGGTTTTGTTCCCGAAATAGAGATATTTTGATGATGTTGTTGTTGTTTGTTTTTTTTTTTAAAGTAGGAGTACTTTGGAAAATTTAATTTCGCAAACCGGGTTACTCTTATAAATATAGGGGTTTTCGGGTAAATTTGCAAAACATGGGCATTTCATAAAATCATGATCGTTTTCAAAATTTTCACAAACCAAAGGTATTTTGGAAATTTTGCCAACCGGAGTGTTTCGGTAATTTCTCAAATTTTGGTAGTTTTACAGTTCTGGGTTATTCTGGGAAATTTTCACAAATCAAGTGTATTTTGGAAATTTTACAAAACTTGGGGGTATTTTGGTTGCGAAATAGGGTGGCTGGTCCCTTTCAGGTTTTAATTATAGATTTTAGCCCATCAACAAGTCCTCGTGGCTAAGGTGAACAGTCACTACGCACCAGGTAGGATTCCAGCGAAGAGGAGGTGAGTCACGAGGACTGCTTAAGTACCATGCTCTCCCTGAATCCAATCCTAGACATGCGTATGCCTGTTGCCACACCCTAACCCAGCGACTTGTTCACGGGTTTGTTTGGATTGATTAAGTCTTATGAATTTAAGGAGATGTTTAAACTAACTCTAAAGTCCATCAATGCCTAACATACTATTCTACGTCCATCAGGCCCATCAAACCTAACATATATATCACATCAAGAGTTAGAATACTTACCTGCGTGGATCGGGTGCCGGTAGACTCGAAGGCCATATCTTCTTCCAAAATTTTTTTTCAGATTCACATCAACTTTACAAAACATTACTAGGCCCATTTAACAGCCCGAGTTTTGAACTGGGCTCTGATACTAAATTGTAACACCCCAAACCCGGCCCATGCGTTTCGACCGGATCTGGCATGCTACGGGTTGTACATTGAAAACTTTTGCTTCATTGGTTTCAGAAATCGTAAGTTAATTAGACAATATTTGAATAAATAGGTGACCTTTTGAAAAAAAAAAACTTGTATTATTATTATTTTGAATAATTAAACCTTATGAAAAAATTTCATAAGTTGCAAATATTAAAAATTGAGCAGTGAAATATAAACTATGGGGCCTTACTACGTAAATATTCCAAAAATTAAAACTTAAAGAAAAGCCGAAATAATCTATAAAAATAAAAACTTGATGGCCCCTCGAGTCCGTCTCGGCTCCCATGTCCACGATCTACTGCTCATCTGAAAAAGTTAAGGAAAAATAATAGGGTGAGTCACCAAGACTCAGTGTGTAAATCCCAAAAACACATAAGAGGCTTGGGCCCACAAACACATTATGGGCCTTAGCCCATACACAATGGCAATAATCATATTTACACAATAGATAATAGATAATGAGTAGCCCAACCCATCCTAGAAATCCATCCTCTACACACCAACCCCTACCAACCATCACACCTTGGGGATTTCTACAATCAACCCTCCATCCGCTACACACCATATCGACAGCTGTGCTGCCTGTCATAAAGACCGATCACTATGTGACCTATGTGGCGAAGCCACCGACCGCTATGCGACCTTAAAAATATATCGACAGCTGTGCTACCTGTCATAAAGACCGATCACTATGTGACCTATGTGGCCAAGCCACCGATCGCTATACGACCTTAAAAATATATCGACAGCTGTGCCGCCTGTCATTAAGACCGATCACTATGTGACCTATGTGGCCAAGCCACCGATCGCTATGCGACCTTCTTCCCCTTCATCATGTCAATCCCATCCCCATGCTTACATGCAAGAACATAAATATATTATCATCACAAATTATCACATACTTCGATACACATAGAGATTTCTATGATTACGTACCTGGCATCCTTTGCCTAACCCTTTTAGGGTTTTATTCGACTGTCTACACAGCCCTTTTTTGGCTTTTAGCCCATAACATATATTTAGTACAGATTACTATACAGCCTTTTTCCGTCTTTTAGCCCATAACAGATATTTAGAACAGATTACTTTGTGTGTTTAGAGATCTACACACGACTGTTCATACAACCTCATTTTCCGGCTTTTCAGCCCCTAACAGGTATAATACAAAATAAAACTTATGTGATAAGGATCTACACACGACTGTTCATACAGCCTCATTTTTCTGCTTTTCAGCCCCTAACAGGTATAATACAAAATAAAACTTATGTGATAATAATCTACACATGACTGTTCAAACAGCCTCATTTTCCGGCTTTTCAGCCCCTAACAGGTATAATACAAAATAAAACTTATGTGATAAGGATCTACACACGACTGTTCCTACAGCCTCATTTTTCGGCTTTTCAGCCCCTAACAGGTACAAAACAAAATAAAACTTATGTGATAAGGATCTACACACGACTGTTCATACAGCCTCATTTTCCGGCTTTTCAGCCCCTAACAGGTATAATACAAAATAAAACTTATGTGATAAGGATCTACACAAGACTGTTCATACAGCCTCATTTTCCGGCTTTTCAGCCCCTAACAGGTATAATACAAAATAAAACATATGTGATAAGGATCTACACACGACTGTTCATACAGCCTCATTTTTCAGCTTTTAACCATCACATATATATACGTACAGATTATTAGTGTGTTTAGAGATCTACACACGACTGTTCGTATAGCCTCATTTTTCAGCCCATAACAGGTATAATACAAAATAAAACTTATGTGATAAGGATCTACACACGACTGTTCATACAGCCTCATTTTTTCGCTTTTAACCATCACATATATATACATACAGATTATTAGTGTGTTTAGAGATCTACACACCTGATTACAGTTATAACGAGACCCTCTAAGTCGAGGCTATCCATAGCTAACACCACCGCTATCTACCTTGAAATCCCGAAAAGAGATATGAGATTCAGGGACTAGTGTTTCCGACTTTTAGATCTAAGAGATCTACTTACTAGAGAAGATTCGGCTACTCCTAGAGGATTCCGGCTTTTAGAAGAAAGAAGAGAAGAGAATAATGGAGTTTTCAGCTTTTAGAAGAAATAAGAGAATGATGGAGTTTTCGGCTTTTAGAATAAAGAAGAGAATAATGGAGTTTTCGGCTTTTAGAAGAAAGAAGAGAATAATAGAGTTTACAGCTTTTAGAAGAAAGAAGAGAGTAATGGAGTTTTCGGCTTTTAGAAGAAAGAAGAGAATAATGGAGTTTTCGGCTTTTAGAAGAAAGAAGAGAATAACAGAGTTTTTGGCTTTTAGAAGAAAGAAGAGAGTAATGGAGTTTTCGGCTTTTAGAAGAAAGAAGAGAATAATGAAGTTTTCGACTTTTAGAAGAAAGAAGAGAATAATGGAGTTTTCGGCTTTTAGAATAAAGAAGAGAATAATGGAGTTTTCGGCTTTTAGAAGAAAGAAGAGAGTAATGGAGTTTTCGGCTTTTAGAAAAAAGAAGAGAAAAGAATAATGGAGTTTTCGGCTCTTAGAAGAAAGAAGAGAAAGAAAAGGTGGAAACCCTAAATGTCGCAAAATAAAGAAGAGAACCCTCCCTTTTTATAGAAATTTCGGCTAACTCCTAGCCTTGTAGATAGCTCCTATCTTTTCTCCTTTTATCTTCCATATTATCAACTATAATATCTACATTATCTTATTCATATAAATCCTCTTATTTTTGAGCCTTGTTGCCATCCACTCCACCTAACCCAAATGCCAAAAATTAGCTAACTTAAACTAAAAGAATTGGGCTCCATGAAACTAAAATTTGGGCCCCTTATTCCCTTGTGTGGCGTCACCTCCTTGCTCCCTAAGTGGCGCCACTGACCACTGGGCCACAAGCCCATTTTGATGTTTTAAACACAGATACTACCTTTTAAACCCTATAATGCCCAAACAGATAATTTTAACCAAGGCCTCTGCCTAAGCCTGAGCCCAATTTGGACCCCTAACACTTAAATTAACTCATTACACATGTTCACCCATTAAACGCATAGGCCCAAAAATTCAGGATGTTACAGTTCTACCCTCCTTAAAGAAATTTCGTCCTCGAAATTTCCAACTAACTATTAATCATACTACCCAAGTCTCACCACTACGCTTTCGCTGCGCACTCTAATTCTAAAGCCAAAAGAAACACTTAGTATACTATGGTAGAGTACGCACCGATATCGCATCTAGAGCGTCCTCGTCCCCTTGCACTCATTCTACCGATTCGCGTTTATCTGATTAGAATTTTATGAATTTTTAGTTTTCTTCCACTGATTAACCCCGAACAGTCTTATGAATAGTAGTTTTAAGGGTAGTTCTTTCGAATTCGCAGTTACATCTACAATTCAGTCTCAAGTTCACATCTCCTAGTTCTAAGAAGCACATACATTCAATCATCACACACCAACATACATCTAACATCCGTGAACTCACATTCCTCACTTAAAGATTATTTTCGTCATTTCACCACCCAAGGGTTTTTCCGTAGTTTTTCCCTACAGGGTATTTTCTAAAATAAAGTATCTTGGTGATTTTCTTCGAATTAGAGGTACTTTTGTACATATTTTTTTTTTAAAGCAAGGGTATTTTTGGAAAACAAGTTTTTTATAAACAAAACGAGGGTATTTTGGTAATTTCCTCAAAATGGGGTATCTTGGTTTTGTTCCCGAAATAGAGATATTTTGATGTTGTTGTTGTTTGTTTTTTTTTAAAGTAGGAGTACTTTGGAAAATTTAATTTCGCAAACCGGGTCACTCTTATAAATATAGGGGTTTTCGGGTAAATTTGCAAAACATGGGCATTTCATAAAATCATGGTCGTTTTGAAAATTTTCACAAACCAAAGGTATTTTGGAAATTTTGCCAACTGGAGTGTTTCTGTAATTTCTCAAAATTTGGTAGTTTTACAGTTCTGGGGTATTCTGGGAAATTTTCACAAATCAAGTGTATTTTGGAAATTTTACAAAACTTGGGGGTATTTTGGTTGCGAAATAGGGTGGCTGGTCCCTTTCGGGTTTTAATTATAGATTTTGGCCCATCAACAAGTCCTCGTGGCTAAGGTGAACAGTCACTACGCACCAGATAGGATTCCAGCGAAGAGGAGGTGAGTCACTAGGACTACTTAAGTACCAAGCTCTCCCTGAATCCAATCCTAGACATGCGTATGCCTGTTGCCACACCCTAACCCAGCGACTTGTTCACGGGTTTGTTTCGATTGATTAAGTCTTATGAATTTAAGGAGTTGTTTAAACTAACTCTAAAGTCCATCAATGCCTAACATACTATTCTACGTCCATCAAGTCCATCAAACCCAATATATATATCACCTCAAGAGTTAGAATACTTACCTGCGTGGATCGGGTGCCGGTAGACTCGAAGGCCATATCTTCTTCCAAAATTTTTTCAAATTCACATCAACTTTACAAAACATTACTAGGCCCATTTCACAGCCCGAGTTTTGAACTGGGCTCTGATACCAAATTGTAACACCCCAAACCCGGCCCATGCGTTTCGACCGGATCTGGCGTGCTACGGGTTGTACATTGAAAATTTTTGCTTCATTGGTTTCGGAAATCGTAAGTTAATTAGACAATATTTGAATAAATAGGTGACCTTTTGAAAAAAAAAAACTTGTATTATTATTATTTTGAATAATTAAACCTTTTGACAAAATTTCATAAGTTGCAAATATTAAAAATTATGCAGTGAAATATAAACTATGGGGCCTTACTACATAAATATTCCAAAAATTAAAACTTAAAGAAAAGCCGAAATAATCTACAAAAATAAAAACTTGATGGCCCCTCGAGTCCGTCTCGGCTCCCATGTCTACGATCTACTGCTCATCTGAAAAAGTTAAGGAAAAATAATAGGGTGAGTCACCAAGACTCAGTGTGTAAATCCCAAAAACACATAAGAGGCTTGGGCCCACAAACACATTATGGGCCTTAGCCCATACACAATGGCAACAATCATATTTACACAATAGATAATAGATAATGAGTAGCCCAACCCATCCTAGAAATCCATCCTCTACACACCAACCCGTACCAACCATCACACCTTGGGGATTTCTACAATCAACCCTCCATCCGCTACACACCATATCGACAGCTGTGCTGCCTGTCATAAAGACCGATCACTATGTGACCTATGTGGCGAAGCCACCGATCGCTATGCGACCTTAAAAATATATCAACAGCTGTGCTGCCTGTCATAAAGACCGATCACTATGTGACCAATGTGGCGAAGCCACCGATCGCTATGCGACCTTAAAAATATATCGACAGCTGTGCTGCCTGTCATAAAGACCGATCACTATGTTACCTATGTGGCAAAGCCACCGATCGCTATGCGACCTTCTTCCCCTTCATCATGTCAATCCCATCCCCATGCTTACATGCAAGAACATAAATATATTATCATCACAGATTATTACATACTTCGGTTCACATAGAGATTTCTATGATTACGAACCTGACATCCTTTGTCTAACCCTTTTAGGGTTTTATTCGACTGTCTACACAACCCCTTTTTAGCTTTTAGCCCATAACATATATTTAGTACAGATTACTATACAGCCTTTTTCCGGTTTTTAGCCCATAACAGATATTTAGTATAGATTACTTTGTGTGTTTAGAGATCTACACACGACTGTTCATACAGCCTCATTTTCCGGATTTTAACCATCATATATATATATATATATATACATACAGATTATTAGTGTGTTTAGAGATCTACACACGACTGTTCATACAGCCTCATTTTTCAGCTTTTCAGCCCTTAATAGGTATAATACAAAATAAAACTTATGTGATAAGGATCTACACACGACTGTTCATACAACCTCATTTTTCGGCTTTTAACCATCACATATATATACATACAGATTATTAGTGTGTTTAGAGATCTACACACCTGATTACCGTTATAACGGGACCCTCTAAGTCGATGCTATTCGTAGCCAACACCACCGCTATCTGCCTTGAAATCCCAAAAAGAGATATGAGATTTAGGGACTAGTGTTTCCGGCTTTTAGATCTAAGAGATCTACTTACTAGAGAAGATACGGCTACTCCCAGAGGATTCCGGCTTTTAGAAGAAAGAAGAGAAGAGAATAATGGAGTTTTCAGCTTTTAGAAGAAAGAAGGGAATGATGGAGTTTTCGGCTTTTAGAAGAAAGAAGAGAATAATGGAGTTTTCGGCTTTTAGAAGAAGAAGAGAATAATGGAGTTTTCGGCTTTTAGAAGAAAGAAGAGAGTAATGGAGTTTTCGGCTTTTAGAAGAAAGAAGAGAATAATGGAGTTTTCGGCTTTTAGAAGAAAGAAGAGAATAATGGAGTTTTCGGCTTTTAGAAGAAAGAAGAGAGTAATGGAGTTTTCGGCTTTTAGAAGAAAGAAGAGAAAAGAATAATGGAGTTTTTGGCTTTTAGAAGAAAGAAGAGAAAGAAAAGGTGGAAACCCTAAATGTCGCAAAATAAAGAAGAGAACCCTCCCTATTTATAGAAATTTCGGCTAACTCCTAGCCTTGTAGATAGCTCCTATCTTTTCTCCACCTAACCCAAATGCCGAAAATTAGCTAACTTAAACTAAAAGAATTGGGCTCCATGAAACTTAAATTTGGGCCCCTTATTCCCTTGTGTGGCGTCACCTCCTTGCTCCCTAAGTGGCGCCACTGACCACTGGGCCACAAGCCCATTTTGATGTTTTAAACACAGATACTACCTTTTAAACCCCATAATGCCCAAACAGATAATTTTAACCAAGGCCTCTGCCTAAGCCTGAGCCCAATTTGGACCCCTAACACTTATATTAACTCATTACACATGTTCACCCATTAAACGCATAGGCCCAAAAATTCAGGATGTTACAATATGGCACCAATCCAAGAATTTACATACAACCAAATTAGGCATAATCAAGACATCAACAAATCATTCACATGCTACCATCTATCATACACAAACATCACATGCTTATCAACTCAAGTATGATACATAACAAATCAATTATGATACATAACAAAATGACCAAGTCCCTTATACATGCCATAACTCAAAATGTTGAATTCATTGGTACCAAAATAATAATTGATAGTGTGAATGGATCTCCGACGATCTCCAATCCCGAGCTAGCTTGGTGACACTATAAGACAAGGGAAAGAAAATGGAGTAAGCTATATAGCTTAGTAAGTTCATATGCAAATAATAGACAACATTAACCATACAATTACCATATAAGTAACATACGTATATCAACCTAAATGTCATTAAAACCTCATGAGCATAACATACTCAATCACATTCTTACCAATGGTTCATCATATATCGAATCCATTTCCTTTGAGTTTTTCGTACATACCTGTACCAACTCGTCACATAATCACATACTTTCTCGTCTTTGTCATACCCCGTTGAATTTCCCGTTGAACCATTTGGAATACTAAAGGATACTCGGGAATCTTTGCACATAAGTGCCACATATGTAGCCAATGCTACCACAAATCTCATAACATATATATGCTCGCTCTCGAGCTATCCTCGAGCCTGCTCATACAAGCTGTCAGTCGAGACATAGCTACGCGGTGTTGCTCACACAAGTTGTTAGGTATCAGCAACATATGCCGGTATACCTAGTCACCAGTAGGACATACAAGACCAGCACTCGAGACACAAAAATCACATAATCACATGGGTTCCTAATGACATGTCACTTGTATCCTAATCTATTCCCAAGGTTCAACCGGGACTTCTCTCTTGCCGAAACATCGTCGAATATACTCATAGAATCAATCATACATCTCATGGAAAATCAAAACATTAAAATACAAATATAACATTGTATTATTTACATACAAACTAACCTCGATAAAAATATAGTGAAAATAGACCCAATTGTCAAACACTTTGTTTTTCCCCCGATCTAGGTCCGAACTTAGTTTTTCTTTATCTATAATAGCAAATTCAGCTTATTTAATACTCACATTATTCAATTTTGCCCCTAACTTTTCAACTTTTTACATTTTAGCCCTAGGCTCGTAAAATGAAATATGTTCAATTTCTTTAATACACAAGCCTAGCCAAACTATTTTTATGCTCATATCAACCCACATTCTTTATTAAATCACACTTTTACTACTCATTTTATAAATTTTACCAATAGGTCCTTTAAGCATTTTCACCAAAAATCACTTCGTAAAAGTTGTTTATCCAACATCAAACTTGCATTATCTACCATTAATGAAACACCCCAAACCCAGCCCACGAGCCTTGACCGGATCTGGTATGTTCCTCGATGTAAACCGGTTCAAAATTCTTTTGTTACTTAGGAAAAATTTGTGTGTTTTGAAAGAAAGTTGTTTTGGGTTGGGCTTGAGTTGAAAACGAGTTTATTTTATATTGAAAACCCATTGATTTCAGGTGACAAAATATTTAAAGTCTATTTTAAATTTAATTTACTTAATCTTACAACCATTAAAATTTCGTAACATAATAAACAAAAGAAAAATAAAGTAGTTCAACTATGGCCTTATTACATCAAATAATTCCCAAAAATAGATTAAAAATGCTTAAATAGAATAAAAGTCCAAATAATGAAATTTTCCTTGCTGTGCATGGCCACCTTTAAGCTCCTGCCGACCCGGTCCATTACTGATCATCACCTGGAAGAAAATATTCCCCAAACGGGGTGAGTCAAACAGACTCAATGTGTAACCAACACTAAAACTTAACAATTCAGGCATACAATATCATATCACATACTTATTCATATAACAGATATAAAATAATGATGCAACCCAAACCCAAACCTAGATAGCCATCCGCTACACTTCCCCGTACCAACCTGTACACCGTGGGGACTACTAAGTCGACCCTCCTTCCGCTACACTCCATCGAAGGCAGTCGCTGCAGTCGACGTGCTCATCGCCCTTATAAAATTCGTGGTCTTAGGTCACCACTTTCAGATTTCGTGGTCTTAGGTCACCACATTCAGATATCTTGGTCTTAGGTCACCACATTCAGATATCGTGGTCTTAGGTCGCCACATTCAGATATCGCGGTCTTAGGTCACCGCATTCAGATTTCGTGGTCTTAGGTCACCACATTCACTTCCCCTTTTCAATAACCCATATGCCCCATATCATAAATATTATGCATTAACATGCCAAAGTTCACATTCTTATCATTATTCTCATGTTAAATATAACATATTTCATAATCCTAGTAGGTGTAGGAAACGTACCTGAGTACTTTGTACCATAACATGGTACCTTAGCCACATTCTTACACTTTCATATTCTTAATATCACATACATATTTTTATTAAACATTCCATAAAACATATTAAGAATTAGTGTGGGGTACACACCTGATTTGCTTTAGTAAGTTCACTCCAAATCCCGAAAAGCTTGATCTAATGCCTAAGATCTTAAATCTCTACATTTAATCAATCATTTAATACTTAGTAAAGAGCCGTTCGGCCATAAATCCAAATCCTAGTAGGATTAGTACACTAAAACTTACCTTGTTGCCGATTGACTTAAGAATCAAGTCCCGAAACTTTGTTGTATTCCTTCTTGTATTCGGCCAAACATTAAATCACATCCCAGGTTAGTTTCGGCTTTTTAAACAATTATGAAATAGATCTAGATATCAAAATAAGCCTTGGTCGAATGCTATATACACTTACCTTGTGGATTTTAAATCCCGAAACTCACCGAATAACTAGGGAACACACGGCCTATGGTGTACCTTCGGGAAAAGAACTTCTTCTTCCTTGTAGTCAACACTTAGTAAGTCCCGAAAGATCTCTTCAAAGTTTCGGCAACAAGATATTAAGGGTATTAGAATCTTAATTTCGACAGCCTTAAAAGAAATAGAATGAGAATCTAACCTAATCTTACCCTTACTGAAGAATTCGATGGAACTCTTGCTTGAACCCTTAGCAGTATTCGGCTATGGCTTTGATGTGGATAACAATTTCGGCTCTTGAGGCTTAGTGAGAAATCGGCTAGGGCTATTGGAATCTTCGGCTTTTGATTGTGTTTGTAATAGAAGAAGAAAAGAAAAGAGAAAAAGAGAATAATGGCAGAGAGAATTCGGCAGAGAAAATAGGAGAAACTTTAGAGAATTTTGGCAGAGGTTTTTTTGAAGAGAAAAGAATGAATGAAGAATAGCCTTACTCTTCCTTTTATAGCCGAAATTACTAGGCTAGAGTCCCTTACTTGGCCACCACTCTTCTATTTTGATAGTTTTATCCCTTGAATTATCACTTTTAAAAGAATTAATCCAACAATTATCTCTTGAAAATAATGATAAATAAATCTATTATTTATCTCCTATTTAGCCAAAATTTAAAGAGAATAAAACTCCTCTTTTAAAAGCCTTATTGCTGTCCATCTCTCTGCTCCTTGTAGCAAAAATAAAAATTTTTATTTTGCTTCCTAAGTGACTCGAACTCAGGCTCACTTGCATAGCTTGTGGCGTCACTCACCTGGGCCTTAAGTGGTATCTCCAGGCCACTTTTCCAAGCCTATTTGTGTGTCATATTTCACCCATAAATTTTCTTAAGGCCACCCTGCTTTACTTCCCTCTCTTAACCTCAGAACTTAACATTTCTAAAGCATTTCCTTACATTTCCAGGACATTTCCTTACATTTCGAAGGTTCTAAAAATGCACACAACACATCCATATCACAATAAACATGCTATTTCATAAAATTAAGCAAAAATGCATAGGCCCATTTTCAGGATGTTACAATTAAACATCCAAATACACAATTATCTAACATGGGATTATTTTAGACTTTGATTTTCTTTCAAATTAATCCTTGAAATAGCTAAATTAGGTTACAAGGATCTCAAAAATATAAAAATCATTAAAAATAGGGCTAGAACAGACTTATAGTCGAGCTTGGAAACTTGACAAACCCTAGCTATGGTTCCTCTTGCAATATTCGACCATGGGGATGAATTTTGGAGAAGATGGACACTTTTATTTTACTTATTTTGGCTTTATTTACCAAATGACCAAAATGCTCCTAACTTAAAACATAAAAATTTTCTTACTCCATGTCCATTTTTGTCCATACTAAAGCATAATGGTCTAATTACCATATAAGGACCTCCAATTTAAAATCTCATAGCAATTGGACACTTCTAACATATAGAACTTAAATTTTGCACTTCTTGCAATTTAGTCCCTTTAACTAAATTGAGTGCCCAAACGTTAAAATTTTCAAACAAAAATTTTCACGAAGTCATTTCATAAAATTGTAGACCATAAAAATATAATTAAAATAAATTTGACTGTGTTGGATTTGTGGTCTCGAAACAACTATTCCGACTAGACCCAAAATCAGGCTGTTACAGAAATAATTGGGAAGAAGTCCTAATGGATCAATGGATGTTGCATGAGTACTCCTTACTGGCACTAGATGCAGTGCGAGGAAGCATAGCAAGGCCGAAAATCAATGCCAATAATTTTGAAATAAAGATAGTCGCAATCCAGAATATATTGCAATTCAAGGGGAACATGGTGGAAAACCTAAAGAAGCACTTGAAGAAGTGCTTACAACTCTACGACACCTTCAAGTACAATGGGGTATCCGATGATGATGTGCATCTTAGGTTATTCCAGTTCTCGTTGTGCAACAATGCGGCTAATTCGTTAGACTCATTAGAATCAGGTTCCATTACAATATGGAATGATCTAGTGAAAAAATTTCTCTATAAATTTTCCTGATTAGTCGAACCATTTAGCTTAGGTGAGAAATCACCAATTTTACACAATATGAAGGTGAATCCATGTACGAGGTGTTGGAACGTTTCAAGATAATTCTAAGGAAGTGCCCACATCACGGATTGCAAGCGTGGCTCCAAATACAAATTTTCTATAGCGGTGTTGACGGACACATCAAATCCAACCTAGGCGGAGCATCTAGCGGATCTCCCATGTTTCATACGTACAAATGAACCTACAAAATCATTGATAATATGACCATGAATTCGTACATATGGCCCAATGAGACATTCATGTACAAATCCAAACCCCTAATGGTAAAGGCTATAAATGAAGACGACGAAGATGTTTGATTCCAACAAATCCTAGGAAATCTTAACCGTTTAGAGACACTCGTCAGGACGACAAGAGGCAGAACCACATTCAGAGAACCAAAAAGAGGACTCCGGACATACTAACATCCAGAGTGTGAATACTATAGTAAAAGATATATATAAATGAGGCGATATCTGTAAGTATATGGGTCCATTTATAATATAGTTACAATGGAGTATGTGAGTACTCCGAGGATCGTACCCAATGAAGGCTAGTGCTAGATCAATTTTAACCTAAACATCGAAAGATCTAATTAGTACTCGAGATAAGTTATAGTACAAAAGTAAAAAAATAAGA
The DNA here is from genome assembly GCA_005393395.2 of Gossypium australe. Lineage (NCBI taxonomy): Eukaryota > Viridiplantae > Streptophyta > Magnoliopsida > Malvales > Malvaceae > Gossypium > Gossypium australe. Next base: position 64,173,102 of record CM016616.1, on the reverse strand, counting down.
GGAGTTTTTAAGATTTTTATAATAATAATAAAATATATATAAAATAAAGGAAAAAAATCAGGAGATTGAAAAGTGGAATTCTTCAAATCTATTTATGGGAGATTAGATCACTTTGGTAATATTCATTAAGTATTGCTTCAGGTTCCTCGTCAATCAACTAGTCACTATCCCAGCAGGATCTTTCGATCTTTTACTAAAATATTGAGTCAGCAAGGACTACTTATCTTCCGACCTTACAGTCTAGACTAGCTCGGGGCTAAGGCATCCATGGATAGGTCATACCAATTTTGGGTTAATTTCCACCTTGATAACTTCCTAGGGTCCTAGGGTTTGTTTCACGTTCTTCCTTTCTCGAACAACTGATCCATTGAATAACCCTACAAAATAGTCAATTCATCATACCTCCACTCGCTAGTCCCCCATAATGGGATTAGTTCTTCATAGTTTTTGTAAATAGTATAAAATCAATATAAATGACAAACATAACACGTGAATTGAAAATTTAAGATTTAGGAAAAAGCCTGACTTGTATTAAGAGCAAGAACGAATCCACAACGTCTGATCGTATTCACAAAATGGATCTCCCGAAATAAAATAAAGACAAAATGGAAGTAAACTAAAACCTAAGAAAAAGAGAAAAAAAAATTGAACTAAACTTAAGAGAGAAATTCTAAGCTAAGGAATTTGTGTCCTTTACATGTAACAAAGGAGCCTATTTATAGATCTCAGGTGGCCGTTGTCCTTAACCCTAGGTTAGCTGACGTTCCTAAGCTTTAAGTTTAATTATGCAGACAAAAACACCCCCTAGCTCGTGCTTAATTCCAGTCTAGAGCCGATGTCATGACACACCAAGACCTGTGTCGCAACATAAGAGTCAGTATACTCCTTTTGAGATATCTTCAGAGGTATGTCGCGACAACCTTAGTTTGTGTCATGACAACGAAGGCAGTTTCATGATTTCTCCATTCTGCTCCCTATTTTGCGACATTGATCATTATGTGTTGCGACATAGCGGCCAGTATCTTCTTTAATATGCCTTCTAACAGACCCCTAAAGTCAATAAAAGGCTCAGTTTGCACATTTTATTAAATTTAACAAAACTCACTAAAACATAATTAAATCCTACTAATAAAGCTTAATTTCAAGTTCCTAAATGTGAAAACTAGTTTAATCTGCTACACCAAATTACGATAGATCAAACTCCCCCACCTTAAGTCATTCCTTATCCTCAACCAACATGAATAAATACAAGAAATAAAATACGTCCCTTGAGCAGATTCATACAAGTATTGACTTTGGAGCATATTACTAAATATTTCATATTCACAAGTAACTTTAACATGATGCATAATTGACTCACCACTCTTGATTACAAACATCTAAGTTCTGTATATTACAAAGTATACAAACACTAAGGGTCTCAACTGTAGGGATCCATCAATAAATCATACAAGTAATTTGATTATCCAAGCATAATACAAACAGTTGTTTATGCGATTGTTTAATATAATGTTTATTCATGCATACGAATATTTAGGGCACATAATACTTTTCAGCTTGTAACGATCTAAGTCTTAGGACAGGTATGGAATTTGAAGACAGTAAGCATCACAAGGTTTACAAACACGAAAATAGTTTGGCACATCATATCGATCCCTATTCTTCCCCCTTGGTGACCTTTACCCACAACCGCCTTATTTCTCCTTCTCTCACCTCTCTTATTTCTCCACTTAGGAAATCATAGCATGATATAGTAACTACGGCTAGGCTACGAGATTCTAGGCACTAATGAATGAGTTTTTCTTTCTTTTGTGACTTTGTCACCTTTGTTTTTAGTTGATCTCATTCACAAATGCTTTTTTTTTTGTTTCGAGACTTTTTCTACTCATACTAATTTTTTTAATATTTTTTGTTTTGCACTTTTAGGCTAACTTATAGAGATCATCGAGATAATAATACGGTGCATCATAAAATTGGCAAATACTCATCTCAATAATCGGAACATTAACCCCTCTAACCTTCACAAAAGAATGCATTTTTATCATTTTTATCATGCTCAACTACAGTTAGACCTCCCTTCTTTGGAACACACTGAGTAGGGCTAACCCATTCACTATTGGAAATGGTGTAAACAATACCTACATCCAGCCATTTAAGCAATTCCTTCTTTACCACTTCCTTTATAGTTGGATTAAGTCTACATTAAGCATCAACTACAGGTCTTTTTCCCACTTCTAATTTGATTTTATGTTGACAAAATGCAGAATTAATTCCTTTAATATCAACAATCATCCATCCTATCGCTTTTTTATGCATCTTCAAAACACTTTGATGATAACTAAACTAATTAAAATTTACGACAAAGGAAAACGCACCTATCGAATAATAGCATAGCTATGGTGAGTCGGGAATATCATATCCACAAGGATTAAAAGTACTAGTAATTACCTTTATTCTATTATTTAGCCTATAAATTAAAGGGGATATTTTTAATCTAAAATTAACTAAGCTAATTATTAAGAACGCGGCAAAGAATGAATTAAGAAAATAATCGAATAAACCAATAAGATAGACAATACCCAGGAAGGAATCCACCTAGACTTCACTTATTATTTTGAATCTGAATTAAACGATATATTCACTTATGCCTTGATCTGTAGAAATCCCTAATTTGTGTTAATATCTCTTTCGAGAGTAAGAACAACTGACTCTAGGTTGATCAATTGAAATCTCTTTCTAATTAAAACCCCTATTGTCACATTAACTCGATCTATGGATTCCCTTATTAGATTTGACTCTAATCCGGTAAATTTATGTCGTCCTATTTCTAGGATTGTGTAACACCCCTCATTCGTATTCATTATTGGAATAGGGTTACGGAGCATTGCCAGACTTATTAAACAATTAAACATACATTTCTCGTACATTTTTTCATTTCAAATATAAACCAATCACATTCATTCACATTGTCCCTAATATGAGCCTACGAAGCCCAAATCATGCATTAGAAGTGGTTCGGGACTAAACCGATAACTCAAAAAAAATTGGAACACTTAGAAAATTTACGAAACACAGGGGACAAACACCCGTGTAGCCCACCCGTGTCTCTCACACGGCCAAAGACATTGTAACGCCCTTACCCGTATTCAACGCCGGAACACGGCTTGAGGCATTACCGGACTTATAACAAGTATTCATAAAATTTTGAGTCATAAATTTGCGTCCAAATTAAAACCATTCATATTCGATCATGAAGTCCCTATTATGAGCCTACGAGGCCAAAAACATGTAATGGAAGTGGTTCAAGACTAAACCGGGAACTCAGAGAATTTTTTATAAAACTTAGAAAATTTTTGCAAACTGCAAGCCTCACACGCCCGTGTGGTCCAAGGGAGAAGCTCGTGTGACCCTGAGACACGCCCGTGCTATAGGCCTTGTTCAAATTAGGGTGCTCTCTGACTTGTGCCGCACGGCCGTGTCATACGCCCGTGTGCTAAATCGTAGCACACACGGCTGAGACACACGCACGTGTCTCTTCCCGTGTGCTCAATTCTAGACATTCTGTTTTTCCAAAATTAGGGTGCAGGGGACACACGGCTGAAACACATGCCCGTAGGGCAGACTGTGTGTCACACACAGCCTAGAAAAACGCCCGTGTGTCTACCCATGTGGACAAAAACAAGGCTATTTACCAAGCCATTTTTCCACCCTCACTTGAACACATCTATACAACATCTCATGGCACAAAATCAATCATTTGAGAGCAACCAAATAACCACAACCAAGACAATAACATGTCATTCTCATGCCATTATTTATCATGCTTAAAACATCATAATTAGCCCATTAAAAACATACTAATTTCACATTCTTGTCATAAATCATTTTTCCATCATTCACCATGTATACCATGTTCATATCACCAAAGACATTCGCACATACATATATATATATATATATTTAGGCTTACAACCATGATAGCCAAAATAAACCAATTTACGTGGCCAAATATCAAAACAAGCATTTGACAATCACAAGCCAACACATTGTCTACAATCACAATGACACATTTAACAAATGACTAAGTCCCTATACATGCCATAGACTTAAAATATATGAATTCATTTATACCCAAAATGATAGCTTGATAGTGTGATAGGATCTCTGGTGAAACTCCAACCTGAGCTAACTCAAGGACCCCTATGAGACATTGGAAAGGAAGGAGGTAAGCTATATTATATAGCTTAGTAAGTCTGTACGAAAATAATAAGCAACTCTTACCAATCTTTTATCAAGTCTAACAATTTAAACACAAGATAATACAAATTACTATAAATGTCACGGTTATAATTCTTATTCAGTCGTGATATTTTACTCCATCAATTTATAAGCATAATTTAGCATATCCTGGCATTAGCCTAACAACCATAATCTCTCCTTTGTAACATATTACAGCAAATAACAAATCATTTCAAACCTCATAGTAAACATGCACATTAATTATGAGTATTTACATTTCAGGCATATACTTTAACATCTTTCAATTGTTTAAAGCTCATATCTTTTCATACTTCCATAATCATTTTAATAGGCAATTATGCCAATCTTTCCTTTTTCTCATATCCGATAAATCACAATTTGTGTGAATGAATCGTGCTATATCATAACTCAATTTGGCCTGAAAACCAATTTTACGATCACCAACCGGATTTACCATGTACTTCGTACATCACAAGTATAGACCAAAAATCACAAGGCTTTCACAAAAACATTCTCGAGCAAAATCATGAACTCACAATTTCCATGAAGTTAATGCTTATAAACTTTACGTACATACCTGTACCAATTCGTAATACTTACATACTTTTTCTCTTCTTTGACATACCTGTTGAACCACTTGGAATACTATTGAATACACGGAAATCTTTGCACGTAAGTGCCACATATGTAGCCAATGCTACCACAAATCTCATAACACATATAAGCTCGCTCTCGAGCTATCCTTGGGCCTGCTCACACAAGCTGTCAGTCGAGACGTAGCTACGCGGTGCTGCTCACACAAGCTATCAAGTATCTACAACATATCCCGGTATACCCAACCACCAGTAAGACGTACAGGACCAGCACCCGGGACACATAAATCACATAACACATGAGTTCCCAATGACATGTCACTTGTATCCTTATCTATTCCTAAGGTTCAACCGGGATTTACTCGCTCGTCGAAACTTCATCAATTTCATCCATAGACTCAATCATACAATCATGCAATAAAAAACATTATAAATAAAATTATAACGTTGCATTATTTACATACAAACTTACCTCGGCATAGAAATGGCAAAAATGACTAAATCGTCAAATACTCATTTTCCCTCGTTCTAACTCCGAACCTCATTTTTCTCGATCTATAATATCACATTTAACTTATTTAATCATTATACTATTCAAATCAGCCCAAAATCACATGATGAAAAAAAATTACATTTTTACCCCTCAACTTTTGACATTTTATAATTTAGTCCTTAGGCTCGTAAAAAATGATTTCCATTCAATTTCTCCAAAATCCAACCCTAGTTAAACCATTTTCATACTCATAACAGCCCATATTTCTCATTTATTCACAGTTTTCTATCATTTTATAACTTTTACAAATAGGTCCTTTTTTATATTTTTACCGAAAATCACTTAGCAAAAGTCGTTTATCATACACCAAACATACATTTTCTACCATTAGACATCAAAATACACAAATATCCATCATGGGTAAAATTTTAGACCTTGACATCTCTTCAAATTAGTGGTAGAAATAGATAGATAATGTTTCAGGAATTTTAAAAACATAAAAATCATTAAAAACTGGGCTAGAACGGACTTACAATCGAGCTTGGAAGCTTGAAAAACCCTAGCCATGTCTTCTCCATGTAAAATTAGTCCATGGGAGGAAGATGGACAAGATTTTGGCTTTATTTTGGCTTTTTAATTCATTTTAATTACCAAATTACTAAAATACCCTTAATGAAAAACTTTAAAGAAATACCAAACCATGTCCATATTTGTCCACCAACTTTACCAATGGTATAATTACAATTTAAGGACCTCAAATTTAAAATTTCATAGCAATTGGACACCTTTAAAATATAGAATTCAAGTTTTTCACTTTTTACAATTTAGTCCTTTTGACTAAATTGAGTGGCCAAATGTCAAAATTTTCGAACGTGAAATCATTCCATAAAACTGTAGACCATAAAAATATAATAAAAATGAATTTTTCTATGTCGAATTTGTGGTCCTGAAACCACTGTTCTGACTAGACCCAAAATTGGGCAGTTACAGGCACGCCCATGTCGCAAGCCGTGTGGACATTTGAAATGGCATCACATGGCCGTGTCCCAGCCCGTACCCAACCCCATGTAACTTCCTAACTTGGGTCTCACGGCCAACCACAAGCCTGTGTGACCAGTCCGAGTGCCCTTCGAAACAGCGTGTGGCCGTGTGCTAGGCCGTGCCAAACCTATAGGGTACACTGACTTATGCCACACGATCAAGTCACTCGCTTGTGTGCTAGGCCGTTGGTACGACCACGACCTCGTTGAGATGTCCGAGTCGTTTTTGTGCTCGATCGTCAAACGAAAAAGTATCTTTCTAAATTTTAAATAATGTTGAATTTGGCAAAGTATGGAGGTTTTTATGACAATAGGTTCAAAATGGCTAAGTATAGGATGATATAGGTCCGGCTAACAAGGGAAACAAAGAAATGAGATGGTATGTGGTGATGGAACGAAGTGGGCTTAAGGGTCAAGAATGAACTAACACTATATACGAGTGTTGAGCCAAGACTTATAGGACTCTTAAGGTGATTTGGGAGATAGGATAGGACCTTGACCCGTTACCTAGGAAGGTAAGAACCAAAGGTATAAAGTTTGGGGTGAACACCACACTACGAGAGTGATAAGTTCGATAAAAGAAATAGGTTGACCTAACTAGAAGATAAGTCAAGCTGAGTCTTGGATGAAATTTGAGAGATGAAAACCTCACAAATAACTCAATATTCATTCAAAATGGAAAAAGTCTGAACAGCCAGCAAATAGCTAAGTATTTATAGTAAAATTCTAAGCTAGTCGAATACGCATAAAAAGGAAGCTAAATGGACAATTGATTTCAGCTTAATGAGTTGAAGTTTCTTGGAAATTTCTTAGCAACTTTTTTGAAGCTTCCAGTAGCTTTGGGGATGCCAATGGACAGCCTTTTGAAGTTTCTAATAGCTGGATATTAATGGAAGTGAAAGGTGAGTTGAAATGAGCTGAAGGGCCATGCTTAAATTCGGCTAAGGGGGTGCACTTGATTAATTAAGCTGCTTTGATCAATTGAATATTGTTGAACTAATTAAAGGCAGCTTGGGGCACTTCAATAGTCCTTTAAGTGTGAAAACTGAATGTGAGCAGCCCCCATGTATGAACACATAAAAACAAACAACCTTGTCATGTGAAAGGAATATTCAGCAATGTAAAAACTTTCAAGGCTGCCTTGGAGACTTAGACGGTTAGCTTGGAGAAATAAATCAGCAGCTCTTTTGGCCATTGGACTCCACAAAGAGATGCTTGGAAGAGCAAAACCATCAGCACACCTTCATTCAAGTGGTTCATGTATGTAGCTGCACCTAATAAATTAGCAAAATTAATTAGTCTTAAGACACAATAATTTCGACAGCAGCTAGGACATATTAAACCTGCATATTAATTCGGCTGGAGCTCTGATCGCTGAAATTAGAGTTTTAAAATTTATAAAGAGAATGATTGAACTTGGAAACTAACTCTGACAATGATTAAAGGCAAGTGTACCTATCGAATAGTAGTATAGCTTAGGCAAGATCGGATTGTCGAACCCAAAGGAACTAAAAGTACTAATATTAACTTTCTTTTTATTATTTAGTCTAGAATAAAGTGAAGTTTCTTTAATCTAAATTAACGACTACTAAGCTAAAGAGGCGAAGACAAAAAGAATGAATTGGGAAATAACTTGCAGAAAAACTCAGTTGATTATGACAATACCCTCAGGAAGAATCCACCTAGACTTCACTTGTTATCTAACACTAAACCATACGATTTATTCACTTAGTTTGATCTGTAGGACTCCCTAACGTATAATAAACCCTCTCTCGAGGTGAATAACGTCTAACCCTTGGTTAATTAACGAAAATCTCTTTCTCGAATAATAACCCCCTAGAATAGCAGTAAATCGATCTATGGGTTCCCATATTAGGTTTCACCCTAATCCAGCAAAAACTTGTCACCCTATCTCTAGGCGTGTGATCAACTCCGCTTAATTACGCTAGATCTACTCTTAGGCAAGGTCTATTCCTCCTTCACCTAAGCACATCAAATTTGGATTAAGCACACATAATTAAGAACAAACTAAGTATTTATCATATAATTCAGAAATCAATAACAAGATTCATCTAGGTTTCATCCCCTTCAGGTATCTGAAGGGTTTAGTTCATAACAAATAAATAAAACATCTCAAGAGAAAAGATAAAACAAAACATAAGAAATCCCTAAAACTCCATGAAGGAATTGAAGGAGAAATCCACCGTCTTGAGTAGAATTCCGGCTTCTTGGGATGGATCAACTAACTAACTTCGAGCGACTCCCACAACTCTGACCTTTTCGGCTTGGCTCTTTAGCCTGGCTTGACCGCCTTCGACAAAAGCCCTGGCAGAAGGCTTCTGCTGAACTCCCCTCTCAAGTTGCCCCCTTGGGTGTTTATACAGACTTTGTGATGCCTTACTTGGTCCTTAAGTATCCTAATTTGAGTGGAATTCCTACTAGGGTGTTTGAATAGGCTTTGGAATGTGTTTCTGATGACAGGGACACGGCCATGCCACACGCCCGTGTAAGTCGTAGCCAGGCCGTGTTCGAGACTGTCGAGTGGGGCACGGCCTGTGAATCGGGAGTCAGGTCGTGTTCTAGTAACTCAGTGAGGCACGACCGTGTGGGCTTAAGTCCAGGCCGTGTTGATTCCGTGACATGGCCCTTTTACTCCGTTTTGGTCCTGTTTTATGTTCTTTTCATCCTTGGGTGCTTTCCTGGGTCTAAGACATGAAAAGAAAGGATTAAGACCACCTTTTTATATGAATCAAGGGATAAATCATCCAAAAGAATACTAAATGTGGGATTAAAATATGTTACTTTTACGGTTTATCAAATACCCCCACACTTAAGCTTTTGCTTGTCCTCAAGCAAAATTCTCAACTTACAATTAAAACGAACGTTCTTGATTCATAAAATTTATCAATAATGCCTCGTCATAATTCAAAGGTAATTCATACATGGATAATTCAATTCAAAGAGTCCTAAAGATTTAAAAAATCAAAGTCATAGTTTTTATAGTGTGAAAACATAGGTGTTTCCCCTTACCTGAATAATTACCTCTGATTCGAGATCGACAAGAATTGACATCCTCACTAAAGATTCACTCAAATCACTCGAAGTGTTTAAGGTTCAGAATTAAGCACTCAGAAGTCAAACATGAAGAGTTAATCCCATAGGCTTGCCTAAAAATCAAATCTCCACCACTGAAAAATGAGATGATACACAAATCAAAAGGTCTTTGACAGGGTTGTAACGGGGCTTGGGTTAAAGGTGTGGATAGAGGCTGAATTAGAAGGTTAGAATCGAGATTGACCTGATAAATTACCTAAATAGAATAATGAACTAATCCTAAATAATCACATCAATTGGAAACTAATAATACGAGTTTTTTTTTTTTTTTGAATTTGGAATTTTTTGTATAAGCTCAATTACATAAAACAAATACTGAGTATACTTTTTTTAAGAACAAGTCAAAGGATGAATTTACTACTGAAATAATATAATTCGGTAACTAATCAAATCAAACCTCGATATAAGGATAGTCAAAAGGAATGGTGATTACAAATACAAAGGGGTTTTGGGTTAATATTAGCTGGTAAGTCAGTAAAAATGGTTGTTAGGATCAACGGGGTTCACTAGGGTTAATTTATGGAGGTAGGCTGTTTAGTGGAGTAAGTAGGTTAAAACCTAGGTGCCTTTATCATCTTTGTATATCAAATCAATGATGTGGTCTTAACATGTATAATTCAGGCAAGTTCTAGAATAACAAATCAATGTTGAGACACTCATAATAAAAAGTGAGCATGAACGGATGTATGCTCTAAAAGGCTCAAAATCTCACAAAAATTATAGGTATTTTGATGTCAACCTCGTAAATTTCAAACTTCAAAGTAATATTCAGATTCAAGTAGACAACCTAAAAAAACATTATTCTGAAAAATAGACTTATCATGCTTGATTCTCTAGTATCCTTCAAATTTAATCATCAATACACAATTATCAATGACTTAATCTAAAACATATCAATAAAAATCATAAATCAGGAAAATTTCATTCTTATCACAATATGAGACACTTTACTTTCGAACAAGGCATAATTCAAGGATTTTCAATTAATACTATAGTTAACCCCCCACACTTAAGTTGTACATTGCCCTCAATGTACAAAGATAGATAATAGTGAAATAATCATAAAATCATAAGATGGGGAGAGAAGTGAAACTTCCTGAATTTTGGATGCAATTAATGAAAAGAAATCAGATAGGATTGGAGGTGAACGCGGGGAAGCATCTCGAACCGTTTGAAATTGAATCCTTGAAGTAGCCATCCTAATTTTATTGAATCCTAAGCTATATCTAAATGGCATGAAGGGTAAGAAGAAAATAATAATAAACAAAATTAAAAAATAAAAATAAACGTAAAGATAAAAATGAAAATGAAAATGAAAGTAACAATAAAAGTAAATAATGGAAAATGAAAGAAGAAAGACCATTGGAAAAGAAAAAGGAAGAAGGGGGTTAAATAGAAATTATGGATCTGGTGGTTGCCACACGGCCTCGGCCACAGCCGTGTGGTATGGAAATCTGCACTTTGGTTAGTTTATAGTTAGGTGCTAAAAAGGAAAAAAATAATAGTAAAAAAAAATTAATGGTGTTAGTGCTCGGGTTGCCTCCCAAGAAGCGCTCGTTTATAGTCTTAAGCTAGACTTTACCTGTTACTTGCACAATCATGGTAGTTTGAGGAGGTGGAAATCCTTTCTCATGCGATCCACTCGGTTTTTGATATAAAGTTTAAGTCGAGTAGTGTTTACCTCAAAAGTGTTGAATTTAGGATTGCTTACCTCGATTGTGTCGTATAGGAAGACATTAAGTACCTTAAGAGGAATTTCTCCCTTTTCTTTCAGGTCTGTTGTGGCGATGCGCGAGTCTTCCTTATTCAGCAATACCTGATCCCCTATTTTGAAGTGATTTGTTGTTCCTATCAGCTCGTCTGGGGTTTCCTTCGGTTTCACTTCGTGTATTCCTAGTTTCTCTTTAAAATGTGTTTTCCACTCATCTATTTCATCGACCTGAAGCCTTAGTTCTTCATGAATTATTTCTTTATGGGTACGAGGTCTAAGATCTAGCTCAGTTAGGTGATTTCGTGATGCTTCTTGTAAAGAAGGTTGAACCAAATGGTTATCAATAGAATTAACGTTCGTACCTTTATTACTCGATGTCCTAGCTGAGTCAAGAGGTTTAAGAGTGATTGTTTCGTCGTCTACACGAAGTGTGAGTGCACCGAATTCTTCCTCTCTGTGGTCTTTCTTTATTGCATCGGGATATGGCACACGAAGTTGGTACTCTGTAATTAGCGGTTTTGGTAAATCATGGCACGCCTCAACCTTACCTTCACTTTCCACAGGTTCTTCCCCTGGGTTTGGTTCGTTTAACCCTTCACTATCGTAAATGGCTTAATTTTGCTTTCTCGAGTTAGTTTCAATATTATTTGGTAGACGTCCTTGCAGTCATTCTGCCATTAGCTTTGCGAGTTGTTCGACTGCATTAGTGACTTCCTTGACTGACTTAGTAAGTTCCCCGACTCGGTTCTCATTGCTTTGAAGTGTTTTCTCAGTATCTTGGAAGCGGTTTTCTGTGACTGCCATGAATTTTGTCAGCATCTCTTCAATGTTCGACTCCTCTTCCTGTTGGTAAGGTGGTTGTTGAAAATCTGGGGGAAGTTTCGGTATTTGGCTATTTTGATCATCCCACGAGAAATTAGGATGGTACCTCCAACCTGCATTATAAGTGTTACCATAAAAATTATTTCGAAGTCTAGGATAGTTACCCATATAGTGGACTTGTTCGTTCTCCATGCCATATCCGTAGGGTGGGTACTCAGGATTCGCCATGCCTCCACTTGGTTCTTACTGAATAACTAGATGTACTCGGTCGAGGTTGTAGATATCGGCTGCTTTTGTTGGCTCTATCCTCATGAATTGCCATTGATAATTATTCAGTGCCATCTCTTTTAAACTAAAATTATCTGCCAAAAACAATAATAAAAAATCAGCAAAGTAAAAAAAATAAAAATAATAAAAAATGGCTAAAGTAATAAAAATTAAGCTTTCTTAATATTTTAGTTCCCCGGCAACGGCGCCAAAAACTTGATCGTTGAAATCAGAGTTTTAAAATTTATAAAGAGAATGATTGAACCTGGAAACTAACTCTGACAACGATTAAAGGCAAGTGTACCTATCGAACAGTAGTATAGCTTAGGCAAGACCGGATTGTCAAACCCAAAGGAACTAAAAGTACTAATACTTTCTTTTTATTATTTAGCCTAGAATAAAGTGAAGTTTCTTTAATCTAAATTAACTACTACTAAGCTAAAGACGCGAAGACAAAAAGAACGAATTGGGAAATAACTTGAAGAAAAACTCAGTTGATTACGACGATACCCTCAGGAAGAATCCACCTAGACTTCACTTGTTATCTAACACTGAACCACAAGATATATTCACTTAGTTTGATCCGTAGGACTCTCTAACGAATACTAAACCCTCTCTCAAGGCGAATAACGTCTAGCCCTAGGTTAATTAACGAAAATCTCTTTCTCGAATAATAACCCCCTAGAATAGCAGTAAATCGATCTATGGATTCCCATATTAGGTTTCACCCTAATCCGGCAAAATCTCATCACCCTATCTCTAGGCGTGCGATCAACTCCGCTTAATTACGCTAGATCTACTCTTAGGCAGGGTCTATTCCTCCTCCACCTAAGCACATCAAATTTGGATTAAGCACACATAATTAAGAATGAACTAAGTATTTATCATATAATTCAGAAATCAATAACAAGATTCATCTAGGTTTCATCCCCTTCAGGTATCTGAAGAGTTTAGTTCATAACAAATAAATAAAACATCTCAAGAGAAAACATAAAACAAAACATAAGAAATCCCTAAAACTCCCTGAAGGAATTGAAGGAGAAATCCGCCGTCTTGAGTAGAATTTCGGCTTCTTGGGATGGGAGCGACTCCCACAACTCTGACCTTTTTGGCTTGGCTCTTTAGCCTAGCTTGACCGCTTTCGACAAAAGCCCTGGCAGAAGGCTTCTGCTGAACTCCCCTTGCAAGTTGCCCCCTTGGGTGTTTATCTAGACTTTGTGATGCCTTACTTGGTCCTTAAGTATCCTAATTTGAGTGGAATTCCTACTAGGGTGTTTGAATAGGCTTTGGAATGTGTTTCCTTGCCTCCAAGTATCCAAATCCGAGTAAAACTCTCTTCCTGACGGTAGGGACACGGCCATGTCACACACCCGTGTAAGTCGTGGCCAGGCCATGTTCGTGACTGTCGAGTGGGGCACGGCCGTGTGAATCGGGGGTCATGCTGTGTTCTAGTAACTCAATGAGGCACGACCGTGTGGGCTTAAGTCCAGGCCGTGTCAATTCCGTGGTATGGCCCATTTACTCCGTTTTGGGCCCGTTTTACGTTCTTTTCATCCTCGGGTGCTTTCCTGGGTCTAAGACATGAAAAGAAAGGATTAAGAGCACCTTTTTATATGAATCAAGGGATAAATCATCCAAAAGCATACTAAATGTGGGATTAAAATATGTTACTTTTACAGTTTATCAAGCTCAAACATATTAAAATTATGTAATAGGCTAAGACAAATTAATAACATGTATTAACTTGGACATATTAAAAACATGCATTAAATTAAAACACATTTAAAACATATTAAGATGTCCAAATTTTTGACACATTAAACACATAATAATTATTTGAGCTGATTTAACTAATTTAACTAAACACATTTAATTTATTCCAGTAACTAATAAAATGCATAAATTTAAAAGGATAAAATTGAGCTCAATGAACTAGAATCGAGCTAAATTGAGCTCCATTGAGCTAGAATCGAACTAATTCAGCTTGTAAGAGTTTACAAGCCACACTTGGTGAGCTGGTCCAAGGGCGTTCTCGGGTGTGGCCGTATCGTCCCCTCCCTCATTAAAGCGATTTATCCTCAAATCAGGCCACTTACTCATGATAAATCTTTTGTCATCACTAGCCCATTGATTGATGAATTGGACAGAATTGCTCTCAATAACCTGAAATTCACAAATAACTCGAAAAGAAAACTGGTTAATTAATTGCCCTCCCTCTTTAGGAGGAAACCGATTCAAAGTATCACCTACACAAAAATAAAATGAGTTAGTGACACCATGAATTAAGAAATTAAAGGAACTTTTCGAGTTCTCATTCCAAACTTAAGCAAATAAACCATTGTAGGATTCGGAATGATAGTTTGGCCTTACCTTTTCACGTTGACTCAAAAATTTTATGTCCCACGACATAGAAGAAACAGGAATCAATCTAAAGTTTTAATCAGGGTGCACAAGTTTCATTTTCTTAGTTAAAGTCCAAACAACAATTGAGCAAAAGTCGTGCACACATTGAGTCTCACAAAATTTAATAAGCTTGATTTCGCCCAACAACGAACCAAAATGATGAACTCCAGGTTTGAACACATGAGTTTGGCCACTCGTTCTAAGTTGTAGCATGAATTTCTTAATCTCCAACAATTCACACAAGTGAAACAAAGAGAATTTAGGCATGCATATATTCAAACAATCATACATCGTAAGTCTCATTCGAACAAACTTGCACAAACATGTAGAATTTACGCAACAAATTAGAAAATTCAAATTATCATCACTCACAAGTAGACTAGGCGTTTCAGATATCAAATTTTTATCACAAAAGACCACATTTTGTTCTGGCTGATCTAATCTTACCTCATTGACAATCGTGCCAATGTCATACTCATTAGCAGAAAAACGCTTTATATCACTATGTAAAACAAAATCATTATCAATCAGATCATGACTATCAACCAAATCAAGATAAAGAGCTCTTTCACAAACTAAGTCTTTGACAATCTCGTCATTAACAGTCAAGTGAGATTGTGGGGACTCAAATACATTAGGACCCTTACCTTGCTTACCTTTGAACACTTGTGGATAAAGGTCAACTACGTTATTACCTTTGTTGATCAACTTGAACTACCTCTCATCAGGAAGATATTGAAGTTGAAGCTCGTCACATGAATCTTTAAGAACCTGAATTAAGGAAACAATACAAAGGCAACTTGTACTTCGGTTAGTAAAAACACTCCTCACCTTTTCACTCATCTCATTGTTAATTTCCCTCTATTTTTCTTCACTCGTTTTCTTCCCACAAACTTTAATATTTTTCTCTCGATTTTTCCACAGAATTTTTCAATTTTTGCTGGTCCTCATACACTTGCTTTGGCGTTAAAGGAGCCAAAGTCACATTTTTACCATGGTGCTCGAAGCTATAACGATTTGCGAAACCATCGTGTTTGACCCTCCGATCAAACTGCCACGGTCTTCCCAAAAGCAAGTGTCCGGCATGCATTGGTACCACGTCGCATAGGACTTCATCGTTGTATTTTTCGATTGAAAATGCGACTACGGCTTGCTTGGTCACCTTCAACTCGCCGCCTTCATTGAGCCATTGTAGTTTATATGTATGCGGGTGCTTAGTCATTGGAAGACCTAATTTTTCCACCATTAATGTGCTGGTGCAACTCTCGCCATCAATAATCAAGCTACGCACTTTGCCTTGCACGTGACATCGTTTGTGAAATAGACTTTCTCGTTGTTGCTCACTTTTGGCACTTTGGATACTCAAACTTCTTTTGACAATGAGCATTTCACCTTCAACCACGTATTCCAAGTCTTCTTCTTCCTCGATGGGTGTCCCAGACTCTCCTTCCTTCTCTTCCTCCAATTCAATTTCGCCGTTCGCTCGTACCACCATAGTGCTACGGTTTGGGCATTGGCTAGCAAGATGCCTCCTCCTGACGCACTTAAAGCATTTTATGTCCCTCGTTCGATTTGGAACAGCTTCGATCTTGTTTTTGCTAGTTTCACCAACGAGCTTGTTAGATTTTGCTGGCACCACTTGATCCGTAGCATGACTTGGTGCGTCTTCCTTGCTATTGCCTTGGCCCCATTTTGAGGCTACGTTGGGGTTGGAATAGCCTTGCACAGTTCCTCTTCTTTTTATTCGCTTCTCGACCTTGATGGCCATGTACACCATGTCAACTAATTCGACGTAATGTTGCAACTCCACAATATTAGCAATATCTCGTTTGAGATAGGCTAGGAAACGTGCCATTGTTGCCTCGCGGTCTTCTTGCACATTCAAACGTATCATCGCGATTTCCATCTCCTTGTAATAGTCGTTGACACTCCTTGCTCCTTGGGTAAGGTTTCGGAGCTTTTGGTAGAGCTCGCGATGGTAATAAGATGGTATAAACCATCAGCACATCACCGCCTTCATTTCAGCCCACGTGCTTATTGGCCGTTCTCTGTTCCTTCTTTGACTCGTGGTGAGTTGGCCCACCAAATCATCGCGTACTCGGAGAACTCAATCACTGCCAACTTAACCTTTTTGGTCTCAGAATAATTATGGCACTCGAACACCATCTCGACCTTTTTCTCCCACTCGAGGTAAGCCTCCGGATCCGACTTGCCTTGAAAGGGTGGAATTGAGAGTTTGATATTCTTAAGATCGTCGTCTACTCGCCCATGCTCTCTTTGGCCTTGGTTTCTTTGTCCCCTCTGCCTTTCACTTTGATTGGACCCTTGGTCATTTTTGGCATCACTAGGGCCATACAAATCGTCTTCGTTGAATCTTTGTTGGCCTTGGTTTCTTTGCGAACATTAGGGTGATCTCTCCCGTTGGGCTCTCTCCTCAACTTGATCTAGTCGCTCTTGGATGGGCTCGAGTTTTCGATCAAACATGCGCTCCATTTCGCGCATAAGAGCTTGGAGAGTTAAATTCGGCACTCCTCCTCCGAGTGCTAAGTTTCTAATCGGTGGTCGTCTTCCGCCTTCCGCCATGTTTCATTAAGGACTTCTAGACATAGAAAAAAGAAAAAAAATAAAACCTCACAACACCTCACGTTCACTCTGAAAGAAGAGTTAATAGCACTCACACTCGTGTTTACACTCGTTAATTGGCTTTTTCTTCTCTCTAATGCTCTCACTTCGCTCGTGCCTTTTTCCACTCATTTCTTCTCTTGTGATTTCGTAAAAGACTAGTTTAGACTTTATCGGAGTCTAGAGGTCGGCTTCAAATGGCTTGCAAGGGTATTGATGATTAGGTGCAGGGTTGGCTGAATGAAACAAATTTGGTTTGAGTGTGGCATAAAGGTAGATGATAAAGGAATTGATGATCGGGAATACAAGAAAATGAATACAAACTTTCAACAATTTTTTTTACTTCGAAATTTTTTTAATACAATATTACTGAATACAAATGAATGCTTTTGATACACAAATTTTTTTCAATTTTTTTACGAACCTATTCTGGGATAGCTACGAACGTTCGTACTTCTTGTTTTTGCAAGCTGTAATACCAAATGATATGACCACGGCCTCGATGAGATGTCTGAGTCATTTTTATGCCTGATCGTCAAACAAAGAAGTATCATTCTAAATTTTAAATAATGTTGAATTTGGCAAAGTATGGAGTTTTTGGTGACAAGAATAGGTTCAAAATGGCTAAGTATAGGATGATATAAGTTTGGCTAACAAGGGAAACAAAGAAATGAGATGGTATGTGGTGATGGAATGAAGTGGGCTTAAGGGTCAAGAATGAATGAACACTATATATGAGTGTTGACCCGAGATTTATAGGACTCTTAAGGTGATTTGGGAGATAGGATAGGACCTTGACCCGTTAGCTAGGAAGGTAAGAACCAAAGGTATAAAGTTTGGGGTGAACGCCACACTACGAGAGTGATAAGTTCGATAAAAGAAACAGGTTGACGCCACTAACTAGCAGATAAGTCAAGCTGAGTCTTGGATGAAATTTGAGAGATGAAAACCTCAAAAATAACTCAATATTCATTCAAAATGGAAAAATTCTGAACAACCAGCAAATAGCTAAGTATTTATAGTAAAATTCTAAGCTAGCCGAATAGGCATAAAAAGGAAGCTGAATGGACAATTGATTTCAGCTTAAATGAGTTGAAGTTTCTTGGAAATTTCCTAGAAACTTCCTTGAAGCTTCCAGCAGCTTTGGGGACGCCAATAGACAGCATTTTGAAGCTTCTAATAGCTGGATATTAATGGAAGAGAAAGGTGAGCTGCAATGATCTGAAGGGCCATGCTTAAATTCGGCCAATGGGGTGCACTTGATTAATTGAGCTACTTTGGTCAACTGAATATTGTTGAACTAATTAAAGGTAGCTTAGGGCACTTCAATAGTCCTTTAAGTGTCAAAACCGAATCTGAGCAGCCCCCATGTATGAACACATAAAACCGAACAACCTTGTCATGTGAAAGGAATATTCAGCAATGTGAAAACTTTCAAGGCTACCTTGGATACTTAGACGGTCAGGTTGGGGAAATAAATCAGCAGCTCTTTTGGCCATTAGACTCCACGAAGAGATGCTTGGAAGAACAGAACCATCAGCACACCTTCATTCAATTCGTTCATGTATGTAGCTAGGACATAAACCTACACATTAATTCGGCTGGAACTCAAACATATTAAAATTATGTAATAGGCTAAGACAAATAAATAACATGTATTAACTAGGACATATTAAAAACATGCATTAAATTAAAACACATTTAAAACATATTTAAGATGTCCAGATTTTTGACACATTAAACACATAATAATTATTTGAGCTGATTTAACTAATTTAACTAAACACATTTAGCTTATTCCAGCAACTAATAAAATGCATAAATTTAAAAGGATAAAATTGAGCTCAATGATCTAGAATCTAGCTAAATTGAGCTCCATTGATCTAGAACCGAACTAAGTCAGCTTGCAAAAGTTAGCAAGCCACACTTGGTGAGCTGGTCCAAGGGCGTTCCTCGAGCGTGGCCGTCTCAGTCGTGTAGAGCATACTGACTTCATTTCTAAATAAACGCCATAGGACACACGGCCATGTCACCTGATCGTGTGTCACACACGACTGAGACACTCGGCCGTGTGGACAAAAATAGTTTATTTACCAAGCCATTTTACTCACCCAAATTGCATACACCTACACCAAACTAATAAAGCACATAACATGGCATAAATAAGCATTCCACCAATCTCAACCAAGCATAATTTATACCATTTCAATACCAAAAACACCAAGGCACACATATACCACAATATCTCATTCAATTTCTTACCAAAGTTCATATTCTCAAATCATCAATATGGTCACTTTCAATTATGCATTTTTTTACCTAATTTCACAAGCATGCCAATCTCAATTCTCAACCATTTGGTACTCCAAATACCAATTTACAACAAGCATAGAAAATGGAAATTATCAACCACGCAACAAAAGACCATTTGCACAAATATATACATCACAAAATATATCAAAATAAGCCAACTCTCATGGCTATACACAAAACCAAACACTTATCATTTACAAGCCAACTCAAATGGCTAAAATGCATTACTAACATATACCAAAATGACCATATTTCCTATACATGCCATATAACAAAAAACATAAGTTCAAAAGTACCAAAGTAGAAGTTCAATAGTGTGATGTAATCTCTGACGACTCGCAATCCGAGCTAGCTTTGAAATTCACTATAAAACATGGAAAAATAAATAAAGTAAGCTAATAAGCTTAGCAAGCTCGTATAGTTAATAAGTAAAACTCACTATTTAATCACCATTCAAGTAATATAACATAATATACTTCAAAATCATGTATTTATAAGGTTGACATATATTCAATCACATAATTAATCAAGATCTCATAACTTTCATAGTTTCAATGCTTGTATAGTTTCCGTACATACTTGTACTGATACGTATCTATTTCTCACCATTTCATATCTTTGATATACTCGTTGAACCATTTTGAATACTATTGGATACTCGGGAATCTCGCACCCTAAGTGCTAAATACATAGCCGAAGCTATCTAAATCTCATATCACATGTAATGTTCATTCTCGAGCTATCAACGAGTCTGCTCACACAAGCTGACAGTCATGACGAAGCTACACAGTGTTGCTCACACAAGCTGACGAGAATCCGCAACACATGCTGGATAACTCAGCCACTGCTAGGACGTACGGACCAGCACCCAAATCACATAACCCCTAATGACATGTCATTTGTATCCTAATCTATTCCTAAGGTCCAACCAAGATTTCTCAATGCCGAAACTTTTTCGATTATATCCGCAAGGTCATATTCACAATTAATTCAATAATAAAGCATTTAAAACATAATTATACAAATGCTTATTAACATACAAACTTACCTCGATCACAAAAACGTCGAAATGGATCAATTAGTCCAACACTTTGTTTTTCCCCCGATCTAAATCTGAATTTCGCTTTTATTGATCTATATGTAACCAAATTTAGCTAATTCAATTATCAATCAATTCAATTTAGCCCAAAATGCATATTATGGCAACATTACACTTTTACCCCTAATATTTTAATTTCTTTACAATTTAGTCCTTATCTCATAAAAATACAAATTCATGCAATCAGATCCTTACCCATGCTAACCGAATTTCAGATATACCTATAGCAACGCATATTTTCCATTTATTTCACAATTTAACCACAAAAATTAACACATTTCACAATCTAATCCCTAATTGGAAATTTTACCAAAAATCACTTTACAAATGTTGTTTGTCGAACAACAACCATACAATTTCTATCGTCAAACATCAAAACATACACATATTCATTACTGGAAAAACCCTAAACCTTTAACATTTTTGTAAATTAGTCCCTGGGCTAGCTAGATTAAGTTACAACAACTCCGAATACATAGAAATCATTAAAAATCGAGTCAAAATCACTTACATGCAAGCTAAGGAAGCTGTCGAATGCTTCAAGCTATTTCAATGGCTTTTTCAACCTTAATTTTCGGCTAGGAGGATGATGAATGAAATAAATGGCATTTTGTTTTATTAATTTATCATTTAATTTTCTAATTACTTAATTAACCTTATACATTAACCTTTAAAACCATTAAAAAGATGTCCATCTTTGTCCACTCATATTAACAATGGTCTAATTACAACATAAAGACCTCCACTTTAAGGTTGTATAGCTATTAGACACCTTTAGCTAATAGAACTCAAGTTTTACACTTTACGTGATTTAGTCCTATATATCAAATTAAGCACTCAAACAATAAAATTTCTTAACAAAATTTTCACACATCATATTCTCATGTTGTAGAAATTAAAATAATAATAAAATAATTATTTCAACCTCAAATTTGTGGTCCCAAAACCACTGTTCCGATTTGGCTAAAAACGGGTTGTTACAGGTTGCATGCAACTCCACTCAATTATGCTAGATCTACTCTTAAATAGGGACTTTTGCTCCACTGAAGAAGCACATTTAACATGAATCAATATCCTGAAAATATCAAAACACGAAATAAATATACATAATTGAGAACAAGATCCATCATAGGTTTCATCCTCTCTAGGTACCTAGGGAATTTAGTTCATAATTTGGGATGCAAACATCTCAAAATTAGAATAACAACAAGACATAAGAAACCTAATAAAACTTCAAAGGAAATTTGAATGGAGATCTTCAATCTTGAAGGAGATCTGCTTCTGAGTTGATTCTGATGGTGTTCATCAAGTAATTTCTTTGTTCTTCTCTACGTGCCCCCTTTTGTCCTCTTCTAATATGTATTTATAAACTTTAGAATGCTTAGAAACCCTAAAAATTAGGTTTTTTCACGTAAAAGAGAAATAGGGTTCGAAATCGACACGGGCTGGCACAAGGGCGTGTGGCCAACCCGTGTGGCTCACACGGGCGTGTGCCCAGCCTGTGTGAAAAGCCCAGGCCGTATGGATTCTAAAAACAGCTCCATTCATCCGATTTTGGCCCATTTTTCACTCCTTTCACTTCCATGTTGTAACACCCCCAGACCCGGCCTAGACGTTAGGCCCGAATCCGAGAATGTCACATCAAAGGCATAATTCAAAACAATTTTGCGAAGTTAAAATTTAAGACCCAAACGCCCAAAATCTATGAGTCTTGTTAAGTAATGATAGAAGCCCATTTTTTTATTTTAAGTATTTCAGAAACCATGTTTAAACATAAGAAATTACTTAGGTTTAATAATTAAATAAACAGTTGAAACAACAAAACTCAAAATCCAAAGTCAAAACAGAGTACAAGGCCTTAATACATCCAGTGAAAATAAAGAAATTTAAATCATGTCTTTTGAAACAAATAAATAAAACTTCTAAATATCTTGTAATGTGGCCATCTCCGAGTCCTCTCCCCCGTCGAGCCGCTTACTAAGGATCACCTGAAACATTTAATAAAAAGGGTGTGAGTTTCGAAACTCAGTGTGTACAACCCTTGGCAGTCCAATCAACATGCAAATATTACATTGGGGCTAAGCCCTATCAAAATCGATGGTCTTGGCCTTAAACCACAACGACCTCATATCACATCAGTATCACATGAATGCAATACACCCATCTCAAATCCAACCCTGCGCACCATTTCCCTTCCAACCCGACACACCTCTGGGGATATAAATATCAACCCACCCATCCCTACACACCAAAGGTAGCACCAGCAGTGGCACTACACAAACGTTGCAGCAAAGCTGCTATAATGGGCTTAAAGCCACCAGTGGATCCACAGTCGTCAAGCGACTATGTGATCCTCAAATCTTCCTCCGTATCATCAAAACCCACCCAAATGCAACATATATTTCATGAATGCTACTTACACAATTTCACACATTAAGCACTTAGGGGTATTTTAGTCATTTCACTACCCAGGGGTATTTTCGTAATTCTACCTTACAGGGGTATTTAGGTAATTTTGTAAAACAAGGGTTTTTTGGAAATTTTGTAAATCAGGGATATTTTGGTAATTCTGCAAATCAAAGGTATCCTAGTAATTTTACAAATCAGGGGTATTTTAGTAATTTTGCAAATCTAAGGATATTTTTGGAATTTTCAAACTAAGGGTATTTTGGTAATTTTCAAATCAGGGGTATTTTGGTCCCTCTCGGGTTTTAGTTATGAACTTTGGCCCATTAACAAGTCATTGAGGCTAAAGTGAATAGACACTACGCACCAGGTAGGATTCCAGAGAAGAGGATGTGGGCCACTAGGACTGCTTAAGTACAAGCTCTACCTAGATCCAATCCTAGACATGCACATGTCCGTTGCCACTCTCTAACCCAGCGACTTGTCCACGGACATGTTTAATTATTAGATTAAGTCTTATGCGGTTTAAGAGTTGTTCAGAACTAGGCCTAAAGTCCATTAAATCCTAGCATACTTATCTACGTCCCCATAAATCCCATCAAGCCCATTTCACGTTCATATAGCCCATTATGCCCAAATCACATCCTTATGGCCCATTAGGCCCAGATCTCATTCATATGGCCTATTAAGCCCAAACAATTCCAGATCATGTAACATGCATGACTAACTCAATTCATATAACCAAATCAATCAATTTCATCAAACTTAGCCTCAGGGCCCACCGGGCCCATTTATCCACTTTCGGCTTTTCTGTATTGCCGATATCATGTGTGTGTAGTGTTTGTACACACCTGGTTACTGTGACATGCTATACTATCCTTGGTCTTGAACCTACAACCAACCAACCTTCAATCAATCACCCATACTTAATCAAAATATTTACCAAAAGCCGAAGCCTTACCATAACCTTACCGTGTGCCACCAGGTTCTAATAGCCCTTCCTTAGCTACTAATCAGGAGTATCCCCTAGATCTTCACTCACACATACACCATCAAAATCTGAGTGACTCATAATCCACACAAGTCACCCCACACATTTGGCCATTCACTTAAACCACAATCGAGTTGAGTACACTTACCCTTGCTAACGATCCTACCACACTTGCGATCTTTGAACCTTATCCTTGTTATCACAGAGTTAATGACAGGAAAGTTAGATAGCCTTTCGGCTTTTAACAAAATGTACAAAAGAGGTTAACCAGGTACTTACCAAATCCCCTTTCGATCCTGCGGCCTAGATAGCTATTAACTAGATCCGGCTTTCAACCTTGACTGATAGTAGATAATAAAAAATCTGTGATGGGGAAAACAACAAAGGTTTGGCACAAATAGGAATTTCGACAAGGAAAAAGATGGTGGTAATTCGGCGATAGAAAAGTTTGGCTATGAGAGAATTCGGCAAAAAGAATTCTGCTTTAGGAGATTTCGGTAATTAGGAGAATTTGGCTACGGGAAACCGATTAAGGGGAGAAAAGAAAAACTAATGAAAGCTCAAATAACCTTTCAAAGCATTTGGCCCCCCTTTTATAGCCACCAGCCGAATACTCGTTTCCCCACAATCCCATTCGGCACCAATTTTGTCCCTCTCCTCATCTCCTAACTTTTCTCCTGATAACACCTTAGCCTTATCCGATTTTTCCTCCATTATCAATTCCCCTTACCACTCAAACACTCCAACGCAAGAGTTCATATTCAACACAACTCTGGCTGTCCACCGATGCAAAATAAAACACTCCAAAAATACCACTCCTAATGCTCGAACCTTGGACCTCCTTAGCTGACCATCACGCCACCTTATAGCTCCTCAAGTGACGCCACTTGCCACTGGACCACAAGCCCATTTGTGTCCTATTTTCCCTTAATCTGCTTAAGAAGCCTAATACCAAATACTAGGGTCCACTACAGCAAGAAAAATAAATTTTTCCTTATGGTCTTCCCTATCTTTAAGACTTCAAATAATTTCGATAATACCTTAAAATTAATATTCTAAGTGCTACTCATACATACCACCTTCAGTGCACAAAAATTTTAAAGTTTCGGGATTTTGGGGCATTACAACTTGGTTAGTGTCGTTCTCTTGTTCTCAAAAATTTTAAACGCTCCCATGCCCAAGGCCCAATTGTAATATCCCGAATTATGGCTTATGCATTATTGTTAAAATGTGTGAAATAGCATGCCATTGTGTGCTTGAATGTGTTTTTATGAATGTATGTGAACTTTAGAATAATAGGAAAATGCCTTAGAAAATATTAAGTTTTAATTTTGAAGAGGGAGCTAAGCCTGATGGGCCTTAAGAAAATAAATAGGGGAAATTATACACAAAGATGTGCTTGTCTAAGTGGCTACAAGGCGCCACTTAGGGCTTTAGTGTGTGACGCCATTATCAAGGGGAAGGGGCCTAGGTTCGAGTCACAAGGGAAGCAATAAGGGGATTTTATTTTTTTGCAACAGAGATGAGCAGCAAGGGACGGCAACAAGGCTATATATTAGGAGCTTAAATCCTTTTATTTTTAAGAGATAAAAGGTGATTAAATAATTAAGGCAAGGGATAAATAATGGATTATTTTTATTGATTTTAGATGAGGTGATAAGAGGAGAAAAACAAGGGATATGATAAGTGGAGATGTAGTGACCGGCCAAGGGGCTCTTTGGATGGTATTTTCGGCCAAGGAAGGAAGGTAAGGTCATTCACTTTCTTTTCTTTCCAATTAAGCCTTGCCGAATTCTCTAGTAAGCTCTCTTCTCTTCTACTTTTTCTTTTTTTGTCAAAATCGAATAGTCCCTTCTCAAAATTCACCATTGCCGATTCTCTAAGCCTCAACACCCTCTCTTTTCTTTTCCTTATCAAAGCCGAATCCCTTTTGTACCCCATTCTCTTCTTATTTCCTCAATCTCTCAAAAGCCGAAACTTGTGAGATCATCATCTAGCCATAGCCGAATCTCTGTGGATTGAAGTGAAGGGGTAGTCGACAATAACAGTAAGGGATTCTTTCGGGATTTGGCTTACTGTCGACTAGCAAAGGAGGAAGGTTTCGGGACTTTTAAAGATTTAAGGTAAGTTATATTTGACATTCGGCTATAGGCCATTCTTATGTGATTTAAAGTTGGAATTTAATCTAACCTATGACTATAGGTATTTCGACAAGTCCTTGGTTAAGTGACTAATTCCGGGATTTGGAATCACAAGGTAAGTGAAGGTATATATTCGGCCATATTAGTTACCATAGTAGCCGAATCTAACTATGGACATGCAGGGGCAGTCGACAGTGGTACACAAGGTTTTCGGGATTTCAAATCGCAAGGTAAGCACTTATGTACAATCGGCCATAGCCCTATTTTGATATCTAGATCTATTTCTTATTTGTTTAAAAAGCCAAAAACTAACTAGTTAGGAGTTTTGGTGGCTAGCCAATTGCAAGGGTGTGCATCACCAAGTTTCGGGACTTGATTCTTAAGTCAATCGACAGCAAGGTAAGTTTTTGGGTTGCAAAAATCCTTCGGGATTTGGTCATATAGCCGAATAGGCTTTTGATTAGATACTAAATGTTGGCCGAATATAGGAACCAAGATCTAGAGCAGTAGATCGAGACTCTTCGGGATCTGGAGTGAATTTGCTAAGTAAATCAGGTGTGTACCCCACACTATCTCTTAATAAGATTTATGGCAATGTTTAATATATATATGTGGTATTAAGAATGTGAAAAATATGGCTAAGTACCATGCTATGGTACAAAGTACTCAGGTACGTTTTCCTACTCCTACTAGGATTATAATTTGATCTGTTATGCCACATATGTGAACCTATAAGAATGTGAATAGAGAACATGGCATGATAATGCATGATTTGTATGACATGGGCATATGGTTGATTATGAAAGGGTAAGTGAATGTGGTGACTTATGTCACGATATATGAATGTGGTGACTTCGGTCACGTTATCTGAATGTGGTGTCTCATGACACAAAATATTATCTGGTGGCTATGCCACGAATTTTATAAGGGCGATGAGCACGTCGACTGCAGCGACTGCCTTCGATGGTGTGTAGCGGATGGAGGGCTGACTTAGTAGTCCCCACGGTGTGCAGGTTGGTACGGGTGATGTGTAGCGGTTGGTAACTAGGCTTGGGTTCGGGAATGCATCATTAACTATAAATTATGCTATGTATGTGTATGACTTGATATGCCTGAATCTATTTGGACTTAGTGTTGGATGTATACATTGAGTCTGTTTGACTCACCCCGTTGTGGGAACATTTTTCAGGTGATGATCAGAGATGGACCGGGTTGGCAGGAGCTTAGTGGTGGCCATGCTCAGCAAGGAAATTATTTTATTTGGGACATTTTGTTTTATTTAAGTACTTTAAATTTATTTGGGTTTATTTTTGATGTAATAAGGCCATAGTATGAACGATTTTATGCATGTTATTTATTTCAGTACGATACAATTTTTATCAAATTTAAAGTTAAGTAATTTTTCTTAAAATAAACCTTCAAATGTTATGACATCTAAATACAAATGTTTCCAATTCAAAGGTAAAATCTTTAAACCAAATCGGCAAGTCTTTTAAATGTACAAAAAAAGTTTTTAATAAATCCCGAATCCTAAAATTTACAAAGTTTTTCAATTTCAATCCAAATCAACTTTTCTCCAAAATCACTCAAAGTTTTTTTCCAAAGAACAAATGAATTTGAACCAGTTTTACTTGAGGAACATACCAGATCTGGTCGAGGCTCGTGGGCTGGGTTTGGGGTGTTTCAACTTGGTATCAGAGCCCAGCTTTTAAACTCTCGGCCTTGGGTTTAAGGCCCAAAATGTTTTCAAATTGAAGCCCAAAAGAATTTGTGAAATTTTTAAGCAGGTTTTCTGGCATGGCACCTAAGTCTCCGACCCGAAGTCCACCAGGTAAGTACCCCTATCTTTTGTGTGAATTATACTATGACTTGTAGAAGGGTAGAAATGGAACGTAGAATAGTATGATAAGTATTTGAACCCTAGGACTAGCTACCCCAACAATTACATAAGACTTCAGTGCCTAATTAAACAAACCTGTGACTAAGTCGCCGAGTTAGGGTGTGGCAACCATTGTGCGCATGTCTAGGATTGGTATTCGGTGGGAGCTTGGTATTTAAGCAGTCCGCGTGACTCACCTCCTCTCCACTCGAATCCTACCTGGTGCGTAGCTTCGGTTCACCCTAACCAAGAGGACTTATTCATGGGCAAAACCAAATAACTAAAACCCGAAAGGGACTAGCCGTATTTCCATAAAAACCCTAGTTTTAAAACTCTTAGATTACCGTTTTGATTTGCAAACATGATTCTATAAAAATTTTCTGAAATATTCTTAATTTACAAAATTACTAAAATACCCCTAGTGGTAAAATTACTAAAATGCCATTGGTTTCTAAAATTTCTATATTACCCTCGATTTCAATAAAATTTTCTAATTTTGCAAAAGTATCCCAAAACCCTATTTTGCAAAAATTCAAGATACCCTGATTTGGAAATTTACCAAATTACCCCTGCTTTACAAAATTACCAAAATGACCCCCGATTTCCAAAATTTCTGCAATAGCACCGGTTTGGAAAACAAATTCACAAAAAGAATCTTCAGTTTCGTAAATTTTAAAATACCTTTGAGAATTTTTTTTCAAACTGACCCCGATTTATTCCCAAAATACCCCTGTAGGACAAATGACGAAAATACCCTTGGGGTAGGAATAGACAAAAATGTACGAAGAGTGAATGAGTATGGGAGATATTATGGAATGGATGTGTTTTCTCTGAATTAGGATAGAAGACTTGAAACTTTGATTGATCGAAAGAATTACTACTAAACTCTTTGCATAAAACTCCTTCGCGAATAATCAGTGGAATAAAGGCTAATTCATAAAACTTTCTTAATCAGATTAAAGCACGATCGTAGATATGAGCTCTAGGGGACGTGGTCGTAATGTGCAAAGACGCGATAGAGGCAGAATAGCCGTGTCGGAACTCGTTAGATCAGGTCAAGGGTCTGACAATGAGATACCACCACCAGCTGTTGGTGTCGAGCAGCAAGCTCAGACGGGGGATGATGCTGTATCGCAGGCTGTGCTGCGGGTTCTTGAAATGGTGGCTGGTGCAGGTGGAAATATGGGAGCTCAGAAATCTGTACCCGAGCGACTTCGAGCCAATGGGGCTGAAGTGTTCCGTGGAGTATCTGGTGTGGCACCCAGTACAGCTGAGTATTGGTTGGAGGCAACAGAACGAATTATGGATGAGTTGGATCTGACCTTTGAGGAGAAACTGAAAGGAATGGTGGCGCTGCTACGCGATGAAGCGTATCAGTGGTGGCTCACAGTTCGGGATGGTGCCACAGCTGAGGATCTTACTTGGGAATATGTTAAGGCAACGTATCAGAAAAAGTATGCCGGCACGCGTTACACAGATGCACAGAGGAAGGCATTTCTGGGGCTGGTTCAAGGGAACAAGTCCGTGGCAGAATACGAAGCTAAATTTCTGAGGTTAAGTCGGTATGCTCGGGGAGTAGTGGCTACGGAACATGAGCGGTGTGTCCGGTTTGAGGACGGATTAAGAGATGACCTAAGGTTGTTGATAGCCCTACATCAGGAGCGGGAGTTTTCTGCATTAGTAGAAAAGGCTAAGGTAGCTGAAGGGATTAAGGACTCTGTAAGGCAGCACTCTGATCGGAATAAGCAGAAAAGAGGATTTGGACTGTCAGGGTCAGCTGGGAATGTTCAGAAGAGGCCTAGAGTTGATGGGCCGCGAGGTCAGCAAACTGGTACTGGAGGGCAATATCGTACTTGTGATCAATGTGGTAAAAAGCACTTAGGAGAATGTTGGAAGAAGACAGGAGGATGCATCAAGTGTGGGTTAAAGGACCATATGATTAAGGATTGTCCTATGAGGCCAGAGGGAAATCGACCAGTAGCTCAGAATGTTAATCAGCCTGGTAGAGGTGGACAGCAGCCTCAACGGGGCCGTGGTCCGAATGGCCGAGGTAATGGTGCTGGAAGAGGACGTGGAACACCTGGCAGAGGTGTTGGTAATACAGAGGCAAGACAGCCGGGCCTGGTATATGCAGTTCGCCGTAGGGAAGATGGAGACGCGCTGGACGTTATAACCGGTACGTTCCTTGTTTTTGGCAAGCCTTATTTTGCTTTGATTGATGTGGGCTCGACCCATTCGTATGTTGCATGTAGAGTAGTGGAAACTCTAGATATAGCCTCTGAACTTTCTGATAGGGAGATGACTGTAGTAAGCCCACTAGGTCAAACTGTAGTGGTGAATAAGATGTTTCGGAAGGTACCTCTAGAGATTCAAGGAGTAGTTTTTCTGGCTGACTTAATGGAACTACCTTTCGGAGAGTTCGATCTCATACTTGGAATGGACTGGCTAGTAGAGCATCGAGCCATACTGGATTGTGCGGCTAAGCGAATGGAGTTGAGGACTCCAGAGGATAAGGAAGTTGTTATGATCGGAGAAAGAAGAAACTACTTGTCTAATGTAGTTTCTGCTTTAAAGGCTGTTAAGATGGTTCGGAAAGGATGCAAGGCGTTCTTGGCCTTTGTTAGTGCATTGGATACGAATGAAGGGGGAGTTAGTGGAGTTAGAACTGTAAGGGACTTTGAAGATGTGTTTCCAGAGGAATTACCTGGTATACCCCCGGATAGGGAGGTGGACTTTGGAATTGATCTGCTGCCTGGAACAGCTCCTGTGTCAATCGCTCCGTACAGAATGGCACCTAAGGAGTTGGTTGAGCTCAAGGCTCAAATCCAAGAGTTACTTGATCATGGGTTTATCCGACCCAGTGTGTCTCCATGGGGAGCACCGGTCTTGTTCGTGAAGAAGAAGGACGGAACTATGCGTATGTGCATAGACTATCGTCAGTTGAACAAGCTGACTATCAAGAACAAGTATCCTTTGCCAAGGATAGACGACTTGTTCGATCAGCTGAAGGGGGCAGCGGTGTTCTCGAAGATAGATTTAAGGTCTGGATATCATCAGCTTAAGGTGAAGGAAGGGGATATCCATAAGACAGCTTTCCGAACAAGGTATGGGCACTTTGAGTTCGTTGTAATGCCGTTTGGTTTGACGAACGCCCCAGCTGCGTTCATGGATATGATGAACCGGTTTTTCCAACCATACTTGGATAGGTTCGTCATGGTGTTTATCGACGACATTCTGGTATACTCCAAGTCTGAGGAGGAGCATGATGAGCATCTCCGGGTTGTGTTGCAAGTGTTGAGGGAGAAGAAGCTATATGCCAAATTCAGCAAGTGTGAATTTTGGCTTAAGGAAGTTGCGTTCTTAGGACATGTGGTGTCTGCAGAAGGAATAAGGGTGGATCCTAGAAAGATTGAGGCAGCGTTGGATTGGAAACCACCTAAGTCGGTGGCTGAGGTTCGTAGCTTCTTGGGATTGGCAGGCTACTACAGAAGGTTTGTAGAAGGGTTCTCATCAATAGCCGCACCTTTGACGAAGTTGTTGAGGAAGGAAGTGCCTTTTGTATGGACAGAAAAGCAACAGGAGAGCTTTGAGAAGCTCAAGAGGGTCTTAATTGAAGCTCCAGTGTTGATTCAGCCTGAGGCAGGAAAGGATTTTGTGGTGTATTGTGACGCTTCCCATACAGGTTTGGGTTGCGTATTGATGCAAGATGGGAAAGTAGTCGCTTATGCGTCTCGGCAATTAAGGCCACATGAGGTTAACTACCCAACTCACGACTTGAAATTGGCAGGAGTGGTCTTCGCTCTCAAGGTGTGGAGGCACTATCTTTATGGAGAAAAGTCAGTGATCTACACGGACCACAAGAGTCTTAAGTATTTGCTGACTCAGAAGGAGTTGAACCTGAGACAGCGAAGGTGGGTGGAATTGCTGAAGGACTATGACTGTTCGATAGAGTATCATCCGGGCAAGGCGAATGTAGTGGCGGATGCCCTAAGTCAGAAGGTTGTGTCAGATCTGAGGGCGATGTTTGCACATCTGAGTTTATATGATGATGGAAGTCTGCTGGCAGAGCTGCAAGTTAAGCCGACGTGGTTGAATGAAGTGAAAGAGGGACAGTTGGTTGATGAGAAACTGAGTGCTAAGCTACAGCAAGTACAGAATGAGGAGTTGGAGGATTATGGTATTAATGACGAGGGAGTATTGTGCTTCAAGGGTAAGGTCTGTATGTCTAAGGATCAGGAGTTAAGACAGAGAATTCTTCAGGAATCGCATAGCAGTCCTTATGCTATGCATCCTGGAGGTAGTAAGTTGTATAGAGATCTAAGGGAACAGTTTTGGTGGCTTGAACTTAAGAAGGAAGTTACAGAATTTGTTAGCAAGTGCTTAACGTGTCAGCAAGTTAAGGCTGAACACCAAGTTCCGTCAGGATTACTTCAACCGATAAGGATTCCACAGTGGAAGTAGGAGCGAATTACCATGGACTTCGTTAGTGGGTTTCCCCTTACGCCTACTAAGAAGGACTCGGTATGGGTGATAGTGGATCGGTTGACAAAGTCCGCGCATTTCATTCCAGTGAGAGTTGACTATTCTCTGCAAAAGTTAGCAAAATTGTATGTGACAGAAATTGTAAGGTTTCATGGAGTGCCGGTGTCTATCATCTCGGATAGGGATCCAAGGTTTACTTCCCGGTTTTGGAAGGCGCTACATCAAGCTTTAGGCACCAAGTTGGATTTCACTACGGCGTTTCATCCACAGTCGGATGGGCAATCTGAACGAGTAATCCAAGTGTTGGAGGATATGTTGAGAGGATGTGTGATAGACTTTAGAGGAAGTTGGGAAGAATATTTGCCGTTAGCGGAGTTTGCGTACAACAATAGCTATCAAACTAGCATTCGGATGGCACCGTATGAAGCGTTGTATGGACAGAAATGTCGCACACCTACATGTTGGACGGAATTAGAGGAACGTCGAGTTTTGGGTTCAGAGTTAGTGGCAGAATCGGAGGAAAAGGTTGAGATAATTCGAGCACGGTTGAAGGAAGCATCTGATAGACAGAAGTCGTACGCGGATCTCAAGCAAAAGGAAATAGAATTTGATGTGGGAGATCAAGTGTTTCTTAAAGTTTCGCCTTGGAAGAAGGTCATGAGATTTGGTCGGAAAGGGAAGTTAAGTCCAAGATTTATATGACCTTATAAGGTTTTGAAGCGAGTTGGACCAGTGGCATATCAGTTGGAGTTGCCACCGGAGTTGAAGCAGATGCACGACGTGTTCCATGTTTCCATGTTACGTCGTTATCGATCGGATCCATCTCATGCAGTACCGGTTGAAGAGGTGGAGCTAAGGCCAGATTTGTCCTAAGAGGAGGAGCCGATTCAGATTCTAGAACGAGATATGAAAGTGTTACGAAGGAAGTCAGTTCCTCTAGTCAAGGTTTTATGGAGAAATCATGGATCGGATGAAGCTTCGTGGGAGCCAGAAGAAGCGATGCGAAAGCAATACCCTCACTTATTTCAGCCAGGTAATTTCGAGGACGAAATTATTTTAAAGGGGTAGAACTGTAATATCCCGAATTATGGCTTATGCATTATTGTTAAAATGTGTGAAATAGCATGCCATTGTGTGCTTGAATGTGTTTTTATGAATTTTTGTGAACTTTAGAATAATAGGAAAATGCCTTAGAAAATATTAAGTTTTAAGTTTGAAGAGGGAGCTAAGCCTGATGGGCCTTAAGAAAATAAATAGGGGAAATTAGACACAAAGATGGGCTTGTCTAAGTGGCTACAAGGCGCCACTTAAGGCTTTAGTGTGTGACGCCATCATCAAGGGGAAGGGGCCTAGGTTCGAGTCACAAGGGAAGCAATAAGGGGATTTTATTTTTTTCAACAGAGATGAGCAGCAAGGGACGGCAACAAGGCTATATATTAGGAGCATAAATCCTTTTATTTTTAAGAGATAAAAGGTGATTAAATAATTAAGGTAAGGGATAAATAATGGATTATTTTTATTGATTTTAGATGAGGTGATAAGAGGAGAAAAACAAGGGATATGATAAGTGGAGATGTAGTGGCCGGCCAAGGGGCTATTTGGATGGTATTTTCGGCCAAGGAAGGAAGGTAAGGTCATTCACTTTCTTTTCTTTCCAATTAAGCCTTGCCGAATTCTCTAGTAAGCTCTCTTCTCTTCTACTTTTTCTTTTTTTGTCAAAACCGAATAGTCCCTTCTCAAAATTCACCATTGCCGATTCTCTAAGCCTCAACACCCTCTCTTTTCTTTTCCTTATCAAAGCCGAATCCCTTTTGTACCCCATTCTCTTCTTGTTTCCTCAATCTCTCAAAAGCCGAAACTTGTGAGATCATCATCTAGCCATAGCCGAATCTCTGTGGATTGAAGTGAAGGGGTAGTCGACAATAACAGTAAGGGATTCTTTCGGGATTTGGCTTACTGTCGACTAGCAAAGGAGGAAGGTTTCGGGACTTTTAAAGATTTAAGGTAAGTTATATTTGACATTCGGCTATAGGCCATTCTTATGTGATTCAAAGTTGGAATTTAATCTAACCTATGACTATAGGTATTTCGACAAGTCCTTGGTTAAGTGACTAATTCCGGGATTTGGAATCACAAGGTAAGTGAAGGTATATATTCGGCCATATTAGTTACCATAGTAGCCGAATCTAACTATGGACATGGAGGGGCAGTCGACAGTGGTACACAAGGTTTTCGGGATTTCAAATCGCAAGGTAAGCACTTATGTACAATCGGCCATAGCCCTATTTTGATATCTAGATCTATTTCTTATTTGTTTAAAAAGTCGAAAACTAACTAGTTAGGAGTTTCGGTGGCTAGATGATTGCAAGGGTGTGCATCACCAAGTTTCGGGACTTGATTCTTAAGTCAATCGGCAGCAAGGTAAGTTTTTGGGTTGCAAAAATCCTTCGGGATTTGGTCATATAGCCGAATAGGCTTTTGATTAGATACTAAATGTTGGCCGAATATAGGAACCAAGATCTAGAGCAGTAGATCGAGACTCTTCGGGATTTGGAGTGAATTTGCTAAGTAAATCAGGTGTGTACCCCACACTATCTCTTAATAAGATTTATGGCAATGTTTAATATATATATGTGGTATTAAGAATGTGAAAAATATGGCTAAGTACCATGCTATGGTACAAAGTACTCAGGTACGTTTTCCTACTCCTACTAGGATTATAATTTGATCTGTTATGCCACATACGTGAACCTATAAGAATGTGAATAGAGAACATGGCATGATAATTCATGATTTGTATGACATGGGCATATGGGTGATTATGAAAGGGTAAGTGAATGTGGTGACTTATGTCACGATATATGAATGTGGTGACTTCGGTCACGTTATCTGAATGTGGTGTCTCATGACACAAAATATTATCTGGTGGCTATGCCACGAATTTTATAAGGGCGATGAGCACGTCGACTGCAGCGACTGCCTTCGATGGTGTGTAGCGGATGGAGGGTTGACTTAGTAGTCCCCACGGTGTGCAGGTTGGTACGGGTGATGTGTAGCGGTTGGTAACTAGGCTTGGGTTTGGGAATGCATTATTAACTGTAAATTATGCTATGTATGTGTATGACTTGATATGCCTGAATCTATTTGGACTTAGTGTTGGATGTATACATTGAGTCTGTTTGACTCACCCCGTTGTGGGAACATTTTTCAGGTGATGATCAGTGATGGACCGGGTTGGCAGGAGCTTAGTGGTGGCCATGCTCAGCAAGGAAATTATTTTATTTGAGACATTTTGTTTTATTTAAGTACTTTAAATTTATTTGGGTTTATTTTTTATGTAATAAGGCCATAGTATGAACGATTTTATGCATGCATGTTATTTATTTCAGTACGATACAATTTTTATCAAATTTAAAGTTAAGTAATTTTTCCTAAAATAAACCTTCAAATGTTATGACATCTAAATACAAATGTTTTCAATTCAAAGGTAAAATCTTTAAACCAAATCGGCAAGTCTTTTAAATGTACAAACAAAGTTTTTAATAAATCCCGAATCCTAAAATTTACAAAGTTTTTCAATTTGAATCCAAATCAACTTTTCTCCAAAATCACTCAAAGTTTTTTCCAAAGAACAAACGAATTTGAACCGGTTTTACTTGAGGAACATACCAGATCTGGTCGAGGCTCGTGGGCCGAGTTTTGGGTGTTTCACAATAGGCCCAATTCTACTAGGCCCAAATTCGAGGCGTTACACATGTGCTCACCTAAGTATAGAAACATGAATTTAAAGGATTATGAGCATCAGATTCACTATTTTACATGATAAATCTTCCAAAAATGAATCAAGAATGGGATTAAAAACATGTTACTTTTAGGGCTTATCACACTTAGTAGAGCCTCTTCATGGTTTTCTTCTAAGTCTGTAACAATAATCACCAGCAGAGTATTTTGTTCTCCCCGATAGTCATATTTTAAATGTACGGGTAATGACTTCAATTCTAATTTAGGAGGTATAATAATAGACGGCACCAATTTTCTTGAATATAGAATGATTTGTTCCGGCTGCTCCTTACTCTGCCTCTACCAATCCAGTTGAGATACCATGTAATCATTTTCTTGCTCAACACTGTCCCCTTCTTCTTTTATTTCATAATCATTTGACTCTATTATAATTAACTCCAACTAGTTACTTTCTTTCTCTTTTCCATTTTTTTATATTCCAATCCCTCTATTTCCACTTCATAGTATTCCTACCACGTGGATTCATTAATGCTAAATTTCTCTAATATTTCCATAACTTCCTCCTGGTTTGTCGTCCAACTACTTCCACCAGTCATAATGTCAAATTTCTGTCTATTCTAACTATACAACCCATAATAGAAATGTTGTATCTGAACTGCGAAGTGTATACCCCCGCCTAATATGGATCTGAGAATCATTTTAAACCTTTCTCATGCCTATCCCAATGTTTCAGGAATAAATTGCTTAAAATAAAATAATTGTGTAAAAGTACTTAGTACCTTTGTCATGGGTACTTCTCGGTGAAGAAATAACTGCACAAACCAAGTCCAAGTAGTAATGGTGTCTGGGGGAAGCGCTTCTAGCCACATTTTTACCTTCCCATCCAGTGCAAATGGAATTAATAACAATTTAATAACATCTAGTAGAATGCCTGCGTAAGTAACGGTGCTACATATATGATCATATCTCTGCAAAAACATAATAACGTCCTTAATTTTACGATCAGTAAACCTGACATTTTCATAAATCCATGTTAGCAACGAAGGATTTAGTTCAAAATGTGAGTTATGAATGACAGGACGGGAAATGCTAGATCGTAGACAGTCTATATCAAACAAGGCTCCTATGACTTGCAAAATGTTAGTAGTTTACTTACTCTAATTATTCTTTCTGAACTGCAAAAATTAAAATCAAACCAGTAACGTTGCCTCCCCGGCAACGACGCCAACAACTTGACCACCTCTAGACGTACTAACGTCTAGAGTGTGAATACTACAGTAAAAGATATATAAATAAGGTGGTATCCACAAGTATACTGGTCCAATTGTAATATAGTTACAACAGAGTAGGTGAGTACTCTGAGAATTGTACCCAATGGAGGCTAGTGCTAGATCAATTGTAACAGCCCGATTTTGGGTCTAGTCAGAACAGTGGTTTCGAGCCCACAAATTCGATGAATAAAAACTCATTTTTAATATATTTTTCTGGTCCACATTTTATGGAACGATTTCGTGAAAATTTCGTTCAAAAATTTTGACGTTTGGGCACTCAATTTAGTTAAAAGGACTAAATTGCAAAAACTATAAAACTTGAATTCTATATGTTAAAGGTGTCTAATTGCAATGAGATTTTAAATTAGAGATCTTTATATGGTAATTAGACAATTGGTTAAGTTGGTGGACAAAAATGGACATGGTTAGGTATGTTTCTAAAGTTTTTCATTAAGGGCATTTTAGTAATTTGGTAATTAAATGAATTAAAAAGCCAAAATTTGTCTATCTTCTTCCTCCCTTGGCCAAATTTTACAAGGAGAACCATGGCTAGGGTTTTTCAAGCTTTCAAGCTCGATTGTAAGTCCGTTCTAGCCTCGTTTTTAATGATTTTTATGTTTTTGAAATCCTTGTAACATGATCTATCTATTTCTACCACTAATTTAAGATATGATCAAGGTCTAGGGTTTTATCCATGTTGAATATGTGTGTATTTTCATGTTTGATGGTAGAAAATGCATGTTTGTTGTTTGTTAAACGACTTTGGCTAAGTGATTTTCGGTAAAAATGTCAAAAAGGACTTATTTGTAAAAGTTATAAAATGAGTATAAAAATGTGAATAAATAAGAAAGGTGGGCTGTTATGAGTATGAAAATGGTTTGGCTAGGCTTGGGTTTTGAAGAAATTGACTATATTTCATTTTACGAGCCTAGGGACTAAAGTGTAAAATGTTAAAAGTTTAGGGGAAAAATGTAATTTTTTCATAATGTGACATTTGGGCTTAATTGAATAATGTGATGATTAAATGAGATGAATTTGGTATTATAGATCAAGAAAAACGAAGTTCGGGTCTAGATCAGGGGAAAACCAAAGTGTTTGACGATTAGGTCCATTTCCGCTATTTTTGTATCGAGGTAAGTTTGTATGTAAATAATGCATCGTTATAATTGAATTTATAATTTTTTTATTACATGAATTGTATGATTGACTCTATGGATGAAATTGACGAAGTTTCAACAAGCGAGTAAATCCCAGTTGAACCTTAGGAATAGATAAGATACAAATGTCATGACATTAGGGTTACTAAGATTACGTGTAAGACCATATCTGGGATATGGCATCGATGTGAGACTTCATATAAGACCATAGCTGGGCTATTGGCATTGATACGAGATTACATGTAAAACCATATTTGGGATATGGCATTGGTACGATTTTGTGTGTACGAGATTCCTGAGTGTCCTTTAGTATTCCAAATGGTTCAACGGGAAATATTGACGAAATGATCAACAGGCATGTCAAAGATGAGAAAGTACGTGAATATGTAATGAAATGGTACAGGTATGTACGTAAAACTCAAAGGAAATGAACTCAGTATATGATGAATAATTGGTAAGAATGTGATTGAGTAAGTTGTGCTTATGAAGCTTAAATGACATTTATGTTGATATGTGTTATGTTATTCATATGATGAGTTTTTGGTATATGACAATTATTTTGATATGTATTACGTTGGTATTAAATGACATTTATGTTCATGTGACTTTTATGAAGTTTTAATGACATTTATGTTAATATATGTTAAGTTATTTATATGTCAAATATATGAATAATGTTTTGTATTATTTGCATGTGAACTTACTAAGCTATATAGCTTACCCCCTTCTTTGCCCACATTTTATAGTGTCATTGGGCTAGCTCGAATTGGAGGTCACCGGAGATCCTATCACACTATCAAGTTATCACTTTGGGTATTGATGAATTCAAGTATTTTGAGTTTATGGCATGTATAGGGATTTAGTCTTTTGGTTATATGTGTCATTATTAATTTAGCCATATGTGTTGGCTTATAATGGTTTGTGGTTCATTTTTGTATATAGCCATAGAAGTTGGCCAATATTGGTTATAAGTATATTTATATATTAATGTCATTTGTGAATGTGGAATCTTGCATGATTTGGTTTGGAAAGGTTGATGTTTTAAGCATGATAAATAATGGCATGAGGATGACATGTTATTGTCTTGGTTGTAGTTGTTTGGTTGCTCTTATATGCTTGAATTTATGCCATGTGATGTTGTGTTGTTGTGTGCAAGTGAGGGTGGAAAGATGGCTTGGTAAATAGACTTATTTTTGTCCACATGGGTAGACACACAGGCGTGTGTCTAGGCCGTGTGTGACACATGGTCTGCCCCACGGGCATGTGTTTCGGCTGTGTGTCCCCTGCACCTTAATTTTGAAAAACAGAATGTCCAAAATTGAGCACACGGGCTGAGACACTAGCGTGTGTCCCAGCCGTGTGTGCTACACGGCCTAGCACACGAGCGTGTGGCATGACCGTGTGGCACAAGTCAGAGAGAACCCTAAGTCGAACACGGCCTGAAGCACGGGCGTGTCCCCGGGGTCACACAGGCGTGTCCCTTGGACCACACGGGCGTGTGAGCCCTGCAGTTAGCAAAAATTTTCTAAGTTTTGTAAAAATTTCTAAAGTTCTCAGTTTAGTCTCGAACCAAAATTTCTAAGTTTTGTAAAAATTTCTAAATTTCTAAAGTTTTGTAAAAATTGTGTGATTGCTTGTGATCTGAGTCCGATAATGCCTCGTACCTTGTTCCAGCGTCGAATACGGGTGTAACAGCTCGATTTAGGGGCTAGTCAGAATAGTGGTTCGGAACCACTAATCCGAGGTTAGAGAAAATTATTTTATGTTATTTTATGAGTTAGAGCATGATTATATAAGTACATGAAAATTTTGGTGTTTTAATTTTAGCGATTTCTTGCTTAATCGTGAAAAAAGACTAAATTGCATAAAGTGCGAAAGTTCCATTTTATGAGCTAAAGGTGTTTAATAGCCATAGAATATTAATTTGAGGTCTTAAAGGGGCAATTAGCCCCTTTGCTTATGGTTGGCCGGCCATAGGGGGCAATAGGAGTCAAATTTGGTCAAAGTTGTTGAAGTTAGGTTGATAATTTGACTTGTATTAATAAAATAAAGAAAGGAAAAAGATATCATATTTTTTCTCTCTTCTTCTCTACCGAAATTGACAGAAAAATAATGGGTTTGAGAGCTCAAAATTTTAGCAAACTTCTCTCCTTACAAATAAGTGCATTAGTGATCATTTCTTGATAAAAATTGTACATTTGGAACCCCTAGAGCTTAAGCTTTCTAAAGAGGGGACTAATTGGCAATATGGTGAAAAGTTTAGGGTTTTTCCATGAGAGCTTGTATGTGATTTGCTGCATTTTTATGGAAGAAAATGAGTCTTAGTTGTTAGGTGAACAACTTTTGTGAAAGGTGTTGCCATGAAAACACCCAACACCTAAATGAACCTTTTTGTAAAGGTTGTAAAATTGGTAGTAAATGTGTGAAATGTTGGGTTTTGATGATAGCCATAAGAGAAATAAATGCTCACCTAGGCTCCTTAAAGGTAGAAATTTGATTAGAATTGATTTTCGAGCCTAGGGGTAAAATGGTCATTTTGCCAAAGTGTAAGGGCAAAATAGTAATTTTAGCATGATTATTAAAATGCTTTTATTAATGTGATTATTGAAACAAGCTAAATTGTTATTATAGAGCAAGAAGAACCAAGAATCAACCTTGATCGGGGCAAGAATAAAGTCTCGGACTAGATTGACGATCTAGCTTATTTTGAAATCGAGGTAAGTTTGTATGTGATAAATTCAACATTTATGCTAGCAGGTTAGAGAATGTTCGATGTTATAATGATACATAATGCTCAATGAAATTAAGTATTTGGTATTGAATGAGAAAGTTGAATGAGGTCCCGTGTAAGACCATGTCAGGGACATGGCCTCGGCACCGAATTGAGATCCCGTATAAGACCATATTTGGGATATGGCTTCAGCATTGAATATGAAAAATTGTATAAGACCATATCCGAGATATGGCATCAATATTGATGTGAGGTTCCGTATAAGACCATCTCTGGGATATGGCATCGGTATTCAGAGATGATCCATGTAAGACCGCTTCTGGGATGTGGCATTGGCTTCGTGATTATGCTAATGATAATGAATATGCATCTTTGAGTGTCCCTAGTGATTCATTGGGATAAATAGATCTACTTGGAAATAGAAATGAGAATTGTATTAAAGTTATGTGATTTGAGTTAATACAGGTACTTGTGAGTAATTCACGAAGAATATTTACGATGTAAGGTATGGTATGTGCTAGATAAGGGCAAGTATGAGTAAGTGTGGCAAGGAGCCTATGATTTTGTGTGTGGTTGTTTTATGCCATGGATGGACATTGTCCTGAGCTTATTGTTGCTATTTATTTCCATGCAAACTTATTAAGCTTATTGCTTACCCCTTTTATTGCCCTTTCTCCTTGTAGTATTGCCAAGTTAACTTGAGAAGTTGCGACGTCAGAGTTGGAGATCACACTATCGACCACTTTTTGGTATAGCCAAATTAGATTTATTTTGAGTATGGCATGTATAGGATTTGGGTATTTTGTTAGGTCGTATTTGTTGGCCAAAGTGTTGGTTAAGTATGTTATCAAAGTCATTTTGTAAATGGTCATTGGAATTGGGCCAATACTTGATAAGTTTATATATTTATTCAAGGATTATGAAATTCATGAAGTGTATGTTTGTGTGGATGCTTCGATTTGAATTCTTAGAAGTGCTTTAGGGTCATGAGTTATGATAATTGTATTGGTATAAGCATGGTTTCTATGTAGGGTGGCATTTGGCTTGGAATATAGCCTTTTTAATGTCCATACGGGTAGCCAGACGGGCGTGTGTCTAGGCCGTGTGTGACATACGGTCAGCCCCATGGGCGTGTTGATCGGCCGTGTGTCCCCTTACATGTTAAGATTGCAAGTCAGTATGCTCAGTAGTAATCACACGGGCAGAGACACGACCATGTGTCTCAGTCGTGTGGGAGGCACGGCCATGGACATGGGCGTGTGCCCAGGCCGTGTGAAGTCTGCACTTAAAATGTGGAATTTAATTCGACACACGGCCTAAGGACACGGGCGTGTGCCTTGGCCGTGTGACCACAGTGAGGTGATAACATCATAACAGAATGCCAAGGTTTTGGCACACAAGCTGAGACACGGTCGTGTTAAGGCCGTGTAAGGGACACGGACATGTGTCCGGACGTGTGAAATAAGTCAGTGTCGACCACGGGTGAAGAACATGGGCATGTCTCAAGGGCACACGGGCGTGTCCCTTGAGTAACATGGACGTGTGGCCCCTATTTTGATGAAAAATTTTCTAAGTCTTTTTAAAGTTTCCTAAGTTCTCGAATTAGTCCCAAACATTTCCCTATGCTTGTTTTGAGCTTCGTGGGCCCATGTAAGGGGCGATTTGCATGTGGATGAAAAATTTTAGAATGAACGAAATTTTATAGCATAATGACATATGTTCAAGCAAGTTGAGTGAGTTTAATGCCTCGTATCCGGTTCTGACTTCAAACCCGGGTAAGGGGTGTTACAACGGGTAAAGGGTGTTACATCAATTTTAACCTAAACACCGAAAGATCTAATTTGTACTCGAGATAAGTTATAGTACAAAAGTAAAAATAAGAGAGT
The DNA here is from genome assembly GCA_005393395.2 of Gossypium australe. Lineage (NCBI taxonomy): Eukaryota > Viridiplantae > Streptophyta > Magnoliopsida > Malvales > Malvaceae > Gossypium > Gossypium australe. The sequence goes on along the minus strand of CM016616.1, from coordinate 64,129,680 downwards.
TTTTAAGATTTTTGTAATAATAAAATATATAAAATAAATAAAAAAAATCAAGAGATTAAAAAGTAGAATTAATCAAATCTAGTTATGGGAGATTAGCTCGCCTCGGTAATCTTCATTAAATGTTGCTTCGGGTTCCTTGTCAATCAACTAGTCGATATCCTAGTAGGATCTTCCGATCTTCCTCAAAAATAACGAGCCGGTAAGGACTACTTATCTTCCAACCTCACAGTCCAGACTTGTAACTCCCCTAACCCGTATCCGTCGCTGGATTAGGGTTACAAGGTATCACCGAACAAAACTCAACTTTCATACAATCACATAATCACTTATGTCATATTCAAAATTATATACAATTCCTTCAAAGCATTCAAAATATCAAAGTAATAAGATAATTCATTACATTATAAATACCATGTGCATACGTTAAGGCATTCAAGCACATGTCTTATCATTTCATACACCGAATATATATAATATATGTATCCATACGATTAATACATAGACTAAACATCAAACATTTTGATTCATACTTCTTTACCGATATATGTTAACTAAACGATCCAAATAACATGACTTATAATCAATTAACATATGCGGCATTATCATTTTCACAAAATGGTCAAATAGAGATTTTAACCATTACACCATTATGCACATATCGCCATATTAAAATCAACCATTTGTTTAATACACTAAATACAAAATTATAATATAATCAAATTGTACATTCAATAACCGAATCAACTTACCAAATTTGTAGGCTATAAAACAAGTTAAATTTTCATATATTTAATCATATCAATAAACTCTATATTCGGTCATCTAATCTAATTCCATACCAATACATCAAATCCATTCTTCCCAACATTTATCATTTAATCAATAAATACTTTCTATCAATTCAACCAAGAGTATTCAGCAATTACATATTCACCATATACCATTTTGCATACTTAACAATATAAATTCAATGTCATAGCCGAATATGTTCATACACAACTATTCAAAAATTTTAAACTAAATACCCATGTAAGCTTACCATATCAAAATGACACAAATAACCATTTTACAACCAAATATATAATTCCCTTCTTTTATCTTATTACTAGGTCGAATCATAAGATCACTTACATAAGCAAATCGAACATATATCAAGTACACCACATATATATATATAACATGCCTATTACTTAACTAGCATATAACATTCCTTAACTCAAATAACATCCATTACATACTTATTGCCGAAACACATAACCAAGCATCACATTATATATACATGATATTACTTACCAAACAAACTTAAACCATAATCAAACATAATTGAACTCAAACATAGAAATCAAACACATCAAATATTTAACCAAGAACATATAAAACCAAGCTTAAATATAATGATCAAGCCATTTTCGCATGGCTTTATATATACAACTTCAAAACTAAACAAAAACATAAGCTAGCCTATACATGCCATAGGTTCAAAGTTCAACTTTTAACAAAATACCGAAATTGAAATCGATAATGTGACGGATTTCTCTGACGATCCCCAAGCTCGTAACTAGCTTCCAAAATCTATAAAACAATGAACAAACACATACACAGCAAACTTGAATAGCTTAGTAAGTCATAAGCAATTAAATTATTAAATGATCATTAGTATTAAAATCTACTAGGTCGAATCAAGAAATCATTAATCAAATACACATTTTCATGCTTGAAACTCATATACCATCACATGAACATTATCAAAATATATTAACTTAACCGAATACACAATTATTCATAAGCATATATAATTTTCACTTTCATAATGCATATTTCATATATTCATCTCAATTATATACTTACCTTACTTTTCCAATCATTTAACTTAGCACATACTTGACCTTTTAGCTCGATTTCACATTCGATCTTAACTCGATATTGCCCGTTGAACCATTCGGAATTAATAAGGATACTAGGATAGTCGAAAAGCTCATACAATGCCAATGTCCCAAACGTGGTCTTACATGTAATCACATATCGATGTCACTGTCCCAGACAGGGTCTTACACGTAAATCACAAGTCGATGCCAACGTTCCGGACGTGGCCTTACACAAAAAACACACATCGAAATCCTATGTCATGACGTATGTATCCTAACTATTCCTAAGGTTCATACGGGGCTTTCGAACGTCGTAACTCGATTGATTCAAGCTCGTAAACAATGCTCCCATGCTTAATTCAATTCGGCAAGTATATTTATACAAGTAATAATTCAATTCGGCATTAATAAAAATATATACAATCGAATTTAACGACATTTATTTACTTATGAACTTACCTCGGCAAAGACAGACGAACCAGGACAACTATTCGACAACTTTAGATTTCCCCCGATCCAATTCCAATTTCCTCTTTTCTTGATCTAAATTAGTATAAATTAAACTTATTAAATCACATGTTCAATCAATATTCATCCAAAAACACATAAATGGGTAAATTACACTTTTGCCCCTGACATTTCACATCTTTCACAAATTAGTCCCTATTTCACAAAATACAAAATATTCAAAATTTGACCACACTATGGCTTGGCCGAATGTTCACTAAGCTCATATAAGTCCACACATTCATTTATTTCACATTTTAGTCCCTCAATTTATTATTTTCACAATTTAGCCCAAATTACTTAAATTCATCAAAAATTCAAATACAAAACATATTAATCTAACAACATATATTTATTTTCTATCATCAAACACAAGATTCATCAAGCTTTCAACAATGACAAAACACAAAATCATCATCAAATTCAGAAATTGAAACATGGGCTTGATAGATTACATAGCAACGATCTAAAAAATGTAAAAATCATCAAAAACCGAGATAAATACATACCTTAATTGGACTTGGACAAGGCCGAACCTAAGAACTCTCTTTTCTTTTCTTTTCTTTTTCTTTTGACTTTTGGCTAAGATGAAACAAAAATGCATGGCTTTTTTAATATATGTTTTATTATAATTAACATTCATTAAACAATTACTAATATAACCTTAATAAAATAATATAAAAGTTTTATATTATAAGCCTAATGCTGTCCATCCCAATTTTTAATGGTCTATTTCCATTTTAAGGGCTTTTAAATTAAGAAGCAATAGAAAATAAGCACTTTAGCAAATAGTAAGTCACTTTTGCATTTAACGCGATTAAGTCCTTTTATTAAATCGGACACTCAAACGATAAAATTAAATCATGAAAATTTCACAGATATCAATTCACACATTATAAACACAGAAAATAATATTTAAATATTTTTTTGACTCGGATTTGTGGTCTTGAAACCACTATTCTGATTAGGGTCTAAATCGGACTGTTACAAGACTAGCTCGGGGTTAAGGCGTTCATGAATGGGTCATACCAATTTTGGGTTAATTCCCACCTTGATAATTTCCTAGGGTCCTCAAGCCTAGGGTTTGTTTCACATTTTTCCTTTCCCAAACAGCTGATCCTTGAGTAACCCTACAAAATAGTCAATTCATCATACATCCACTCGCTAATCCCTCATAGCGGGATAGTTCCTCATAGTTTTCGTAAATAGTATAAAATCTATATAAAAGATAAACATAACGCGCGAATCAAAAATATAAGATTTAGGAAAAAGCTTGACTTGTATTAAGAGCAAGAATGAATCCATAGCGTCTAATCGCATTCACAAAACGGATCTCTCGAAATAAAATAAAGACAAAACAGAAGTAAACTAAAACCTAAAAAAAGAGAAAAAAAAAACTAAACTAAACTTAAGAGAGAAATTCTAAGCTAAGGAATTTGTGTCCTATACATGTAACAAAGGAGCCTATTTATAGATCTCAAGTGGTCGTCGTCCTTAACCCTAGGTTAGTTGACATTCTTGATCTTTATGTTTGATTGTACAGACCAAAACACCCCTAGCTCTTGTTTAATTCCCATTCAAAGTCAATGTTGCAGCACACCAGGACCTGTGTCGTGACATAGGAGTCAATATACTCCTTTTAGGATAGCTTCAGAGGTATGTCGCAACACTTTTAGTCTGTGTCGTGACAATGAAGGAAATTTCGTGATTTCTCCATTTTGCTCCCAATGTTGCGACACTGATCATTCGGTGTTACGACATAGCGGCCAGTATCTTGTTTAATATGCCTTCTAACAGTCTCCTGCACACTTATAAAGTTCATTAGCTTACCCTTAGGCCTCATTCGACCCCTAAGGTCAATGAAAAACTTAGTTTGCATATTTTATTGAATTTAACAAAACTCGCTAAAACATTAATAAATCATACTGATAATGCTTAATTTCAAGCTCCTAAAGTGCGAAAACTAGTTTAATCTGGTACACTGAATTATGGCAGATCAGAAAGATAGGGAGAACTTTAAGCAACGAGGCGAGATGATCATTCGCGTTATCGTCTGGGGCAAAGAGGTGTCAATTTCACCTCACAAAATTTTCTAGTATTACAGTGTCCCATATTATACCTATGATGTAACACCCCAAACCCGGCCTAGAAGTCTAGACCGGATTTAGAATGCTACATTGATCACCGAAGTGATCGTGGGAAAAATTTAACAAAAACCAGTCGTTCAAAATTCCATTTCTAAAAATAATTATCTCAAAATAAACCAAAACGTTTATTTGTTTAAAAATACCGTTCACAACTGTAAATGAATCATATGTACAAACAAGGTTTAAACCGTACTGGCACCATAGTATTATGAATCTTTACAGTTCAAAACCAAATGTTAAAAACTAGAAAACACAAACTGCTCAATTGTTGTTCAAGTAACTGTCCGAGACCTCCACGTACTGAGTCCAGCATCCAGAATCAAGAAATGTACCTGAAAAGGGGAAACAAAAGAGGGGTGAGCTACAATAGCTCAATGTGAGACCAAACCAGCTAAACTAGAGAAGCAGAAATAGGGAACTAGAAGCATTCTAGAACCAGAACATATTCACAAACAGAGGACAGGTAAGCGAGTTCACCCCAAACCAACGTACACCATATGTAACTCTACAGTCATATGGCCTAATCAGATACAGCAGTAGAAATTCTCAGTAGTTAAAACCTAGGCCTAAGCCCTTTCCAGAATCAGAATCGGTTTGGGCCTTAGCCTATCACACAAGGTTCTCTTAGGCACGAGTGCCTTTCAGTCGAACAATACAATCAGACATTTCAGTCAATCAAACATTCAAATATTTCAGTCAAACATCCAATCAAATTCAATCACTGTATCACGTTTAGTCACAATGTCAATCAGATGCATATGAGTGCAAATGAGTTATAAAACAACCCACCCATCCAACCAGCACACCACTTCGTACCACCAACACACCATGTGGGGATAAAATCAACCCACCCATCCCTACACTCCGAGTAGGACTTTGAAAAGTCCATCCAACCTTATACTCCCTATGATGTCATCCCAGGTCGCCCGGCAATGATGATCATCAGCATTGTCCTCGACCTTTAGGGAATTGGGACCGCCCTCGACCCTCTGGGAATTGGGTTATCAGAATGCAGATAAACTGCCAAATCGTAAATTACGCAGCAAAGCTAGCGTATAAGCTGTAACGTGTAATACGGTAAATCATAGTAAAGACATGCAGTATGAACTGCCATATCAAATATTGGTACGTAGCGAAGCTAACGTACATGTAGTACAGTGCAAGGCGGTAATCCGCTATACAGATGAATTGCAGTAAAACTGCCAGAATAGATAGTGGTACGTACCATAGCTAATGTACATGTTGTACAGTGTAATGCGGTAATCCATTATACCAATGAGTTGCAATAAAACTGCCAGATCATATCGTAAATCTTCCTTTTCTTCAAAATCCCAACCCAAAATACTTTATATGCAGATGTATGTACGCAAATATATGTATGCAGGTGTGTGAATGCAGATGCACCAATTTAGTATACAATTACAGGCAATCATTCAGAAGCAGTCATTTTTAGTCAGTCAATCAGTTACAGAAATGTGTACACATATGCACTCAGATTCTGTACCTAACATAGCACACATTCACTTACAAGCAGTACATAATTCGAAGTCAGAACAGAATCGTATTCACCCTCAGTAAGCTTAGTACATAATTCGAAGTCAGAACAGAATCGTATTCACCCTCAGTAAGCTTAGACGAGGGGTTGAAACACATAGTCTTACAACGGCATTTGACTTGCCCTAAATTCAGAATCTGACGAGTTAGGGCCATATGCCCATGTGCTCCGGCCGTGTGGAGCAATCCAGGCCATGTGGGGATCCAAACACCCATTTGAGGGGTGGCAAACGCCCGTGTGATAGAGGCACACGCCCGTGTGGTACAGGGGCACAACCGCCGTGTAACTCACTGTCCAATTTTGATAAAATCAAGTGCAGGGCAGACACGGTCGTGTGAAGGTGTCACACGCCCATGTGGCCATCAGACACGTCCGTGTGTCCCATAGCACACGCCCGTGTGGCATCCCTAAATTCCCAAATCAGTCACACGGCCATGTGGCCAGGCCATGTGACCCCAAAACCCTAATACTCTATTCCAAATCTCACACGTCCGTGTGCTCGAGGGACATGGCCGTGTGAAAGTCGAATAAAATCCCCAAATCAGCCACACGGCCGTGTGTCACCCAATATGGCCTGAAAACCCTAATTCCCAAATCCACACGGCCGTGTGCCTCGGCACACGCCCGTGTGGCCATCGGGGAGGTCACGAAACCTCTCCAAAACAACCCTGAAAACCCTGTTTAAGCTACAGTAACAGTCCCTAACCCTTGCCCTATCAACATATTTCAGAGAACAATGTTTTTCCTTCACTTTTAACATCTAAAACCTCCAAAACGACGGGGTTATTTTATAGTTACAAAAAGCTGAAGTAAAGGGATTTGCAACGCGATATGGCAATCAATTTAAGAGTAGAATGTACTAACTAGATTAAAATCCCACACCTGTTTTGACAGCGAAGAAGATGACTGAGGAGCGAAGTTCCAGAATCCACAAACCGCGATCGTTTTCAGAAGAAGAGAAAAGCACAGAGAGAATAAAACCAAGAAATGTCCAAAAAGAAAAGAAAAGAAAGATAATAAAATAATAAATAAAAACCAACATATATTCAACACATAATTTAGTAATTATAAATAATCATAATTATTAACTTAAAAGAAACAAAACAAAATAAAAAAAGGTTCTCACAAGGAATCAAACTCGAAACCTAGAGGTTCGCTAACACTCACTCTACCACTAGACCAGCAGGCCCATTCTTGTCACTAAATTGCACAACTGAACTTATGTGTGCAACCTCCTCACTGTCTCTACACTAGAAACTCAGAACTTTTAGGCCCAAATTTTGGGGCGTTACACAAGATCACTTAAAGACCTTAGACTTATTTACATTTGAGGATTTTGATATGAAAGGTATAAGTGATTGTTTGATGGAGGGGTGTAGTGAGTGGACTCACCAAGCCAGCTCCAAGGTGCCCTTAAAATTTAACACGGCCATCACTTTCCCGATGGCCAATATGTGGATGGAATTCATTTGCACCTGCTTAGTGCCAACTCACAATGTTTCTAACGTTACCGCCTATTGAGCAGTTATGCTTTATTTTATATTGCAGAGAGAGAATATTTGCATCTGTCACTAGATTTATGAGGAAACGCTCAAATGCGTATAGAGCTGAAAGCAAAGTATGTACTTCGCTCATTTGATTACCGCTCTATGCCGCTAAGCTGATATTCCCATGTCCCCAATCAAGCCATTCATAAGACCTACGAGGAGCGTGTTTGGAGACAACTTATATGACCAATTTATAGAGCTCCAACGAAAGAAAAATTGAGAGAATGAGTAAAGAACAAAACATAGGAGCGATACCCAGAGGCCAATGAAGAAGAGTAAAGCTCACACGTAAAAGATAATGGGGCTCACGAATATGTCTATCTCGGGATGGCAGACACGATGGATGCAAGATATGGGAGACATTCTGATTCATATTGTGTAATAGAATAGGTGGCCAACACCAGCACCATTCCCAAAAATATTCGAGAGATTTCCACTACCAGGCGAAGAGGGCGCCAATGGTGAGGATAATGAGGAGGAGGAGACCCCAATCATGCCACTGAATTAAAAGTGAGTATTTCGACTAGAACACTCATCGACGAAGGGCATCATGATTCGTGACCCAAACCATCACAATCTGACCTAGGTTCGGGAAGGCGGGCTACTAAAACGTCGACAGGATGTGAGAGGGGCAAGGCATCGATAATGGAAGATTCAAAATGTCACACCCAGATTTCTTTAACCTAGAAATTAAGAAATAATTGAGGGGTTAAATTGGAAGAAGCCAAAAGTTGGCGATCCCTACTGGAAAATCGAGAAAAGATGGTAATCAATTTAGGATTTAGATGAAATCAAAGACTGGTTCAGTTGGATTCAAACCAAATGATTCTTTGATTCTTTAGTGGGAAACTTAATGATTATCAGATGATGGATTTTATATGGTTGGAGGTCGTGCGAGAAAGGCTATAAATAGCAGAGAAATGACTTTCGATAAGGCTTCCTTTTAACTTTGTTTCATAATTTCCTCTTCTTCATCTTCTCCTTTGGTTGCTTCAAGTAAGTAATGGTCATTGCAAGCTTTTCATAGAGGGATGATCGTGAGGAATTAGTCAAAAAAGTAGAAAATCTAATAAGCTGGTAAGATTTTAAGTCCTTTTATGTATGTAAGATTAAGAAAATAGTGTTAAGGATTTTCAAAACCATTTTAAAGGTTCGACATGTTTCTGGAAAACTAAATTTTAGATTAAAATATTGAGTCTAACCCATGATCTGGTTGACATGCTTAGCTGCCAAGAGAATGGAAGCTCTAGTGTTCAAAAAAGCTAAGCTGGTAAGGAAAAATTAGTGTAAGCTAAGTTTCTACACTTTTCATCTAAAATAATGAAGATGTTAAAATTCCATGGGTTTATGAGTACCCGTCATTCTAGTTCAATATGCATGATCCTATAATGTTTATTCATAAATGCATGTATTGCATATGAAATATAAAAAGGGATCTTCATTAGGATTAGATGAAGTTAGGAAAGGAAAATTGGTACCTTTTAGGGGGAACCAAGCCAGATCATGTGGGATCAAAAAACTCCGTTACATAAGAGGCATGTACATAGGAAAATGGTACCTTTAGGAACTTCTTCAAGGGAGCAACTATATTGTATTTATTTAGATTCTTCAGAGTCTGGAGTTTAGACAGTAAACTTTGTTTAAGAATTTTGACTCTATTGTGAGTCTTTATAAATAGGTAATTTAGTATGTTTTTAACTTAGTATGAACAATAACCCAATTCTGCTGTGACGCCCGCACCCAGATCCAACGTTCAGGCCTGGTGAGGGTGTTACAAATCAAGTGGTATTAGAGCATGGTTTAGTCTGTCCTTTAGACCTAAGAATTGGAAAGAGTACCCCTTATGTGCATGACATTTGATCTAGCTAAATCCCTCAAGTCTTTGTTTAGGTAAGTTAATATGTGATATGAATAGATATATTTATTACAATTGGCGGATGGTGGTAACATTAAAAATAGACGATTCAGAAAAGGAATACAAGAGGAGTACAATTAGGTAAATACAATGGTTGGAAGTACAATTACTTAGGAAAAAAAGCTCCATTAGAGAAAATATACAAAAGGGAAATTAGGCATTTTATTCACTAAGAAGGCTGCCACCTCGATGGTGCCTTCACTTTTTCTTAGGTAGTCCTTGGAAGGATGTAGGAATAACTACATCTGAATTCTTGGATACAAGAAAATCATTAGACCCCTTTCGTTCCCTTTGATAACCTCCTCCTTGGAATTGCAGGAATAGTGAGATTCGCATTGGAATTATCCATAGCAACAGATATACTTAGTCGCGCATTTGAAGCCTGACGAGGGAGGTCCTTCTATCAAGTTTGAACAGGGATTAAATGGGAGAGATGAAGAGGTAGGTGCGTGTGGATGTCAGATTCGGCATCCACCAGGGTTGGGTAACTCCCCATGTTGAAACTGCTCCTTTTATTTATGATACAATTCCCACCCCCACCTTATTCGCAAGCCATCAAAGGCTTGAATTTAAACCTCCAAAAAGGGGAGGTGAACGATGTTGACGTGGTTTCCTTACAATGTTACAGAATGAGTCATAATGAGTCGAGTCCAGGAGAGGATCTAGGAGGTTGAGAAATAGAACTTCCTTGGGCCTAGAGGCAGATACTTGTCTTCTTCTAGGATGATCAGAAGTGGAGAGGGTGCATAACTCCCTGTGATAAAACACCACCTCTAAGAGAAGAATAAGTAGCCTTTAGCGTCGCCTAGTCGACCCTTTCCTTGGTTCATCCCAAGAACAAATACATGGAAGGGAAAATGAGTTTCCCAAAGGAATAAGTAAACCACATTGCAGTAGTCGGTGGGTGTATCTGATCTGTCGTAATTCGGTGTATCAAATTAAACTAGTTTTCGCACTTAAGGAGCTTGAATATAAGCATTTTCATTAGTTTTAGTTAAGTTTTTATAGTTTAGTTTAAATTTAATAAAAAGGGTATTTGGATTCTTTTATTGACCTTAGGGGCTGAATGAGGCCTAAAGGTGAGCTAATGTACTTAGTGAGTGTGCAGGAGACCATTAAAGGGTGTACAAACTCAATATTGGTCGTTGTGTTGCAACACGAGAAGTTCGATGTCGCAACATAGAGAGTAGAATACAAGAATCTCGAGACTGCCTTCGATGTCACGACACAGGCATTGGATGTCACGACGTACCCCTTAAGCTACCCTGAACCTGAGCATACTACCTTCGATGTCGCGACACATGCATTAGGGTGTCGCGACATTGGTCCTGTACGGGGAACACTTAAGATGTAACAGCCCAATTTTGGGCTTAGTCGGAACAGTGGTTTCGGGACCACAAATCTGATGTTGAAAAATTTATTTTATTTATATTTTTTATGGTCTATAATTTCACGGAATGATTTTGTGAAAATCTCATTCGAAAATTTTAATGTTTAGGCACTCAATTTAGTCAAAAGGACTAAATTGTAAAAAGTGCAAAAGTTGAGTTCTACATGTTAGAGGTGTCCAATTGTTATGAAATTTTAAATTGGAAGTCCTTAAATGATAATTAGGCCATTGGTTAAGTTGGTGGAAAAAAATGGATATGGATGGGTATGTTTCAAAAGATTTTTTTAAGGGGCATTTTGGTAATTTAGTGAATTAAATGAATTAAAAACAAAATTTAAATGCCAAATTTGTCCATCTTCAAGCTTAGGCCGAATTTAACATGTGGGAAGCCATGGATAGGGGTTTCAAGCTTTCCAAGCTTCATGGTAAGTCCATTCTATCCCCGTTTTTCATGTTCTTTACGTTTTTGGAGTCCAGGTAACTTGATTTAGCTTATTCTAGCAATAATTTAACCTAGGGTTCATATTTGGAAAAATACCCATAGGTGAAATGTATTTATTTTAATGTTTTATGGCAGAATATGAAGCTTAGAATTATGTTAAACAACTTTTACTAAGCGATTTTAAGTGAAAACGAGTAAAACGACATAATCGACAAAATACCTAATGTACATAAGTGCATGTTAGAGCAAGAATTTGATGTTGCCATAGAAGGGAAAAAATGATTAGCATGTTATAAAACATAAGAATAAGGGATGAAGTTTAATTTTCGAGCCTAGAGGCAAAATCATAATTATGCAAAAGTTTAGGGGTAAAATTGTAATTTTTCCAAAGTTTGAGTTAGGGACTTTTTTGAGTAGTACATTAATTAAATAAGTGAAATGTGATGTCTTAGACCCCGAAAAATGAGATTTGGACCTAGAACGGGAGGAAAATCGAAAATCGAGAAAGTTGGTAAAATGGTCGTTTCGGTATCGAGGTAAGTTCATATGTTTAATAAGCATTTAATTATGCATATTTGAATGATAAATTGATATTTTGGCCATAAATACTATAGTATTGAGTTTTAGATATAATGATTAATGTTCGATAATAATTCGATATTGGAAAGAGAACTTGTATAATTTATATGTTAGACCATATTTTGTATTATGGCTTTGTATGATAACAAGAAAGTATTGACTAGTATAGTTTGATGAGAATAAGTTAAGTTGATGATATGATGAGATTTAGAATGTAAGTATGTAAGTTGAGTAGCATTTTATTATTATGCAATTATTGTTATTAGTAATGTTATTATTGAGTTATGCGACTAACCTTGAGAATTTGAGCAAGTATGTTTCAGCTATGACTTAACAAGGCATTGATATCTCAAAGAACATGGCTATACCATGGCAATTAAGGAAGAATTGACGGAAAAGTCCATGTTCATAACATGGCATCTAAGGAGGAATTGATGGTTAAGGATACCATGTAAGACCATGTCAAGACATGGCATTGGTAAGGCAAAGATCCCGTGTAAGACCATGTCAAGACATGGCATCGGCATTAATTAAGGACTCCATGTAAGACCACATCAAGATGTGGCATTAGCACTAAGACAAGGATACCATGTAAGACCATGTTTGGAACGTGGCATTTGGTAAGACAAGGATACCATGTAAGACCATGTTTGGAACATGGCATTTGGTAAGATAAAGATATCATGTAAGACCATGCCAAGGCATGGCATTAATAAGTTCTATAAGGCAAGGAAATCATGTAAGACCATGTCAAGACATGGCATTGATGAGATACTATAAGGCAAAGGTCCCATGTAAGACCATGCCAAGGCATGGCATTGGTGAGTTCATAAGGCAAGGATACCATGTAAGACCATGTCAAGACATGGCAATGGTAAGTTCAAAAAGGAAAAGGTTCCCGAGTAATCCAAAGAGTAAGTCAAATAAATGACAAGGTGAGAACATGAAGAAAGAGTACAGGTATGAGTACAGGTATGCATTTAAGGCTTATTTAATATTGAGATTGTAAGTGATTGAGATTATCAAGTATTAAGTAAGTGATGAGTTTTCAGTTATGCCTATATTATGAAAGAGTACTCATGTGTTAAGTGAGAATGTTGCAGGTATGTAAGCAAGCTATTAAGTAAGGTGCCCTTTGTATTCTGAGCCTTTGGTAAGGTTACCGATGAGTTCACCGGGAAAATCGATTAAGTGAAATTATGTGTGGCTTGTAGTGATAAGTGTACGTATATGCATGTGTAACGTATGAGCAATATGCTCGATATGTAACCAGAAATTGGAAAGATTGTTATAGGTAAGTAATGAATACAACTAAAGTGAGTGAGAGCAAAAATTTACAAATAAAACTGTTTTGGATAGCAGCAGTTACGTGATTTTGAAAAATCACCACAAATAGTAGAAATTTAATTATAAGTTGGATGAGATATTCATTTAAAGATTATTGAGTCTATTTTCATATAAAAGAAACAGAGCAAACAAAGGATTTTTATAATTTGAGATATTTAAATTTATGTGAGACTGGTTAAGAATGACTACGTGATCCCCTATTCTGTCTTGGAAAAATCATTAAAAATTGTACATAAATATTTATGTGATATAATTTATATTCCTGAAATTCTGAATGAGTCTAGTTTCAAATAAACTAAACAATAAGGTCATCTGAATTCTGTACTAGGAGATAATTGATTCGTAGTGAAGAGAGGTCATAATAGTCAAACAGTGAAACAGGGGAAATTTTAATGAATAAACTGTACTAATTGGCATGACCAAAAATTCTAGAAATTTTATGGTATGAAGATATGTGAGTCTAGTTACAGGGAAAATTAGTGGTTTGTAATATGGAGCTCTGTAGTTCAAGAAATAAGGTATAAGCATGTGATTTAATAATTGTATCAATTAGAGAACTTGTTGTGAGGATTTGTCTCGTTGAGGCTTTGGTAAGGCTACAAATGAGTAAGTTGAGAAAGTAAGAACTTAGCATTATTTATGCAAGTTATGACAGCTTAGTAGTAAGCTAAATTCATTGCTAATGCTTATTATTTTTACATGTGAACTTACTAAGCTTTATAAGCTTACCCCCTTTTCTTTCCCATGTTCAGAGTCCTATTAAATAAGCTCGGGCTGAAGGTCGTCGGAGATCGCTTCACACTATCAAGCTATCTATGGGTATCTTTATTTATAAATGATGTTATGGCATGTATAGGGGCTTGACTAAGTCATTTTGTATATGTGTTAATTAATTTGATTAAATGTATTGCTTCATAACAGTAATAAGGATTATTCTGTATTTAGCCACGAGTTGTGGCTCATATTGGTCATGGAGTTATAATGCTTGTGTATGCATGTCTTTGTTAAAGTTTAAATTATAAGTGAAATTTTGTGGCTCGGGATTTGGTAGAATGTATTGTTAAGTCTGGTAATGCCTCGTACCCGGTTCCGACGTAGTATACGGGTAAAGGGTGTTACATAAGAGCCAGGGGTATTTTAGTCTGTACAATCAAAATTTAAATACAAGAGCGTCAACTGACCTAGGGTTGAGGATGATGTCAACCCTAACTCTATAAATAGGCTATTACACACTTGTTAAAGGACAACTTTTTCATAGTATTAGTTTCCTTTGTAAAATTTAGTTTTCAGTTTATTTTTCTTTCTCTTAGGGTTTAGACTTCTTTTTAATTCTTTTCATTCGTTTTCTTTAGAGAACTTGATTTGTAGAGGCAATCAAATGTTTGAGGATTTCATCACTTCATATATCAAATACAAATAGGATTCTTTAAACTATACTCTTATTTTATTCTTTATGTATATATTCAATATCAAGTTTATGATGTTTATTGATTCCATGAGGAACTAATCCTCTTATGGGGGATTAGCGAGTGAAGGTATGAATAATTAACTGTTTTGTAGGTATTTCTTAATAGATCAGCTATTCACGATAGGAAGAACCTAAACCCTAGGCCTGACAACCCTAGGAAGTCATCAAGGTGGGAATTAACCCAAATTTGGTATGACCTATCCGTAAACACCTTAACCCTGAATCAGTCTAGACTATGACGTTGGAAGATAAGTAGTTCTTGCCGACTCAGTATTTCAATGGACGTATCAGAAGATCCTACTGGGGTATTGACTAGTTTATTGAACAATAAAACCTGAAACAATAGTTGATTATGACTACCAAAGCGAGCTAATTGCCCATGTTTACATTTGATCTAGTTTATAATCTAGTTTACTAAAGACTCCTTTAAATTATATTATTTTTAGTTCTTTAATTATAGAAACCAAAAACCTTTTATTTATGTTTATTCGTAATATATTTTATTTAAAATACTAATTAGAGTGATAAACCGTAAAAGTAACATATTTTAATCCAACATTTAGCATACTTTTGGATGATTTATCCTTTGGTTTATGTAAAAAGGTGCTCTTAATCCTTTCTTTTCATATTTTATACTCAGGAAAGCACCCAATGATAAAAAGAACGAGAAATGGGCTTAAAACGGACCAAATTGGGCCAAGAGAGAAATCGACACGGCCTGGCCCAAAGACCACACGGTCGTGCCTCATTAAAAGTCTGAACACGGCCCAGCCATGATTCACACGGGCGTGTGCCATGGCCGTGTCCCTGTCGCTTAAAAGAGAAATTTCATTCGGGAAAGGATACTTGGAGGCAAAGAAACACATTCCAAAGCCTATTCAAACACTCTATTAGGAATTCTACTTAAATTAGGATACTTAGGGGGCAAGTAAGGCATCACAAAGTCTATATAAACACCTTGGGGGGCAACTTGAAAGGGGAGTTCGGCAAAAGCCGAAACAAGAGTGAAAGCGAGGCCAAGGAGCCAAGTCGAAAAGGTCAGAGTTAAGGAATAACGCGAGGATAGCCAGTTGATCCATCTCAAGAAGCCGGAGTTATACTCAAGATGGGCGAATTCTCCTTCGATTCCTTCAGGAGGTTTTAGGATTTTTCCTATGTTTTGTTTTATCTTTTCTCTTGCGATGGTTTGTTTATTCATTATGAACTAAACCCCTCAGATACCTGAAGGGGATGAAACCTAGATGGATTTTATTATTTGATTTTTAAGTTATATGATAAATTACTTAGTTTATTCTTAATTATGTTGTTTAATCCAAATCTAATGTGCTTAGGTGGAGGAGGAATAGACCCTGCCTAAGAGAAGATCTAACATAATTAAGCGGAGTTGATCAGAAGCCTAGAGATAGGGTTACGAGATTTTGCCAAATTAGGGTGAAACCTAATATGGGAGTCCATTGATCGATTTATTGCTATCCTAGGGGGTTATTATAAGCGAACGAGAGTTCCACTAATTAACCTAGGGTTAGACGTTATTCGCCTCGAGAGAGGGTTTAATATAGGTTAATGAGTCTTACGGATCAAGCTAAGTAAAAGAAATCATATAATTTAGGGTTAATTAATAAGTGAAATCTAGGTGGATTCTTCCTGAGGGTATCATCATAATCAACTGAGTTTTCCTTCAAAGTTATTTTCCTATTCGTCCTTTTTGTCTTTGTGTCCTTAGTTTAGTCTTCGTCAAAAGTAATCTTCACTCTAACTTTAAGGCTAAATAATAAAAAGAAAGTGAGTATTAATACTTTTAGTTCCTTTGGGTTCGATAACTGGTCTTGCCTAAGCTCTACTACTGTTCGATAGGTACACTTGCCTTAATATCATTATTAGAGTTAGTCTCCAGGTTTGATCATTCTTTTATAAATATTTAAAGCTCTGATTTTACAGCGATCATAGAGCTATTGGCTTTTAGGTTATAATTAATCTAGTACTCGCCTCCCTTGGGTATGATCTTCGAAGTATTCACCTACTTCGTTATAACTATATTACAACCTGACTCGTATACTTGCAGACACCACCTCAATTCCACATCTTTAGTTGTAGTATTCACACTATGGATGTTAGTATGTCTGGAGGTGGTCAAGTTGTCAGAGAGGCAACGCTACTAGATTGATTTTAATTTTTACGTTCTATAGAATAATTGGGAAATTTTTAAATTATAGATTCAATTTTATTTTATTCTATTTTTATTAATTTATGTTTACTAAATTCTTTCTTCTTTGATTTTAGTATATGCCTCAGAGGAGAGGAACATCCGTTCAGTCGATTATTGATTCATAGAAATTGAGGTAGCAAAGATCTCTTAATTATGGATGAAACTGACTACATGTGGTTTAACGATGAGATGATCTTTGATGGAACATTATATAGGCGGGAGTATATGAAGAATGGGAAATCATGAAAAATAAAAAAATTATTCACGATAGAGCTGAGCCAACATGGAAACAAAGTCTCAACAAACCAATGGAGTAATGATCAAGGTACTAATATAGTCGAACATCCACATGAGTTCACTGCTAATTGAAACTTGCAGTATTCATACTCTAGACACCGCCTCAATTCCACATATTTAGTTGTAGTATTCACACTCTGGATGTTAGTACGTCCGGAGGCCATCATTATCCTTGAATGTACCTTCTATTAGGGATTTAATCAGTGGATCGGCAAGGATGGCTAAAAAATAAAGGATTTTTTTTCGAGATCTTAACATTGGGATAGTAAGGGAACTGCACCTTAGGGATGTATATGGAGAAGGAAAAGAAAGATAGGAAGAAAGGAAGCAAGAAGCAATGGGAGAATTAGTCAAGCCAAAGGCCTGTAGGGATTAAATTTGTAATAATACCAAAAATATTATTACCTTACATAACCTTGTAATATGTTTTGCTTATGAAATTTCTAGTTTATTAAACATAGAAACATTTGAGATATATTTAGAAATTAAATAAGTTTAATATTTTTACTCAAATTAGATAAGGTTAGTAAATGATCGATTTTCCCACAGAATCTCCGTAACATCTTTTAATAGTGTGGATAATTTTAAGGTAGGAAGAATGATTATTTTAACACAAGCATGCTATTGTGATAACTCTTAAGACATGCATAATTTTTCTATGTTTATTTTAATTTATATACTTAGGTAATCGATAGTTTATTAAATTACCAATCCACTCTTATTTAGTTGCACCATATTTTTAAACCATATTATTTTTTCATCACCAATTTGTTTAAGTTATAATTTTTCACAAAGAATTGCTTAACAGTCCCTGTGGAGATATGCTCGATACGTATCACTTTATTACTTATCAATAATTGTGTACACTTACACATTTTCATCGTTCTAAGTTTTTGGCATCGTTGTCGGGGACTATTAAAGACATAATTTGTGAAATTATTATTTTTTTCATTCTGGTTCATTTTTCTATTAAATTCTAACTTAGTTAATTTTGTGATTTTTCTTTCAGGAGTTTATGAGTGTTGATCAAATTATCGACTTACTTCCAGTTGACCTGAGGTTGAGTGAACATTCAAACAAAGAAGAAGGGAAAGACAAGCCCAAAGACAAGCTGAAGAAATGAATTTTAGAAATCAGAATCAAGATTAAGGAAATGGAGCCGCTTAAGCTTGCAATCCAGTCCTTGTTGCTGATGAAAAGGACCGAGCCATAAGACAATATGCTATGCCACTTCTCCATGAACCTAATCTGGATACCGCAGTTCAAGTTGAAACTTGTGATGTTCCAAATGCTTCAAAATGTAGGTCAATTTAATGGGATGCCTACTAAAGATTCACACTGTAACATCCTGAATTTTAGGGGTTCTGCATTTAATGAATGTTGTGTGTGTATGCTGTGTTTTGTGCATTATTTTGGTATGTTTGGGGGTTCAGGGAAGGCTCGGGGTTAGGCCGAAGCCTTGGCCAAAAATCTCTTTTTGGGTACTTTAGTGGAGAGCTGGCGGGGTCAGGACTTAAGGTTAATTTCTTGTGCTTAGTTGACACAAGTGAGGAGTTGGCGAGGTGGAAAGGAGGCGCCACTTAAGGTGCAGGTAGTGACGCCTCAAGGGAGCTGAGAGGGAGCAGGTTCAAGTCGCGTGGTGCTCATTTTGGAATTCTTTTTGGCGCCACAGGGGAGCAGAGGTAGAGTTCGGCTAGGATGCTTCAAGAGGGGAAAGTTGATGGAGTCAAATAATTCAAATGTGTGGCTGAGAGAAGAAAGGGGAGTTTGAAGCATTCAAACTATTTCGAATGAGTGATCAGGAGGGAATTAAGGAGAAAAGTAAGGGATTAGCAAGTGATGAAGGTGGTGGCCGAATTTCAAATGCTGGGGGAGAGTGTAGGAATCAGTTTTGGCTTGTTTTGGGGTGTGCCTAAATTCAATTAGGGCCATAAGTTTTCTTTAGTTCTCATTTTGTGCATTTTCGGCTTTGGGGTGTAGTTGCAGAACCTTTGCTTCTTGTTGATTGCCAAATCACCTAGCTACACCTTATTTTCCCTTTTCATTTCTCTTTGCTACCAATTAAAGTTTCTTCCACTCTTTCTTCGATTGACTGAAACCATCTTTGGGACTTTTACCATTTCGGCAATCCCCAATTTCCCTCATCTATTCTTCTTTTCACTAAAAGCCAAAACACCCATTAGCCCCTCTTCATTTTTCCCCTTTTAATTTTTCTTCTCTAAGCCGAAACTATTGCCCACACTTTCTTGTCATTTTGCTTCATTCTTCTTCCCTTGTAGCCGAATCTCTTTGTGTGTTCATCTCGTTCATTCGTTATCTCTAAGGTTGCCGTCACTCGAATCCCCAGTCTTCTTGATCGGATTCATCTTAGTAGTGGTAAGTACTCTTTGTTTCTTTTTGAATCTTTCTTCTCTTTCTGTTAACCGAAGACATTAACTTTGTACCTTGGTTTGGCTGAATGGAAAAGGGGCCTCATTTCCATACTTCTCTCCTCGGGTCTACGATTGAAGGATCTTAAGGGACTGTCGGGTTCGGTCGATTTAAGGTAAGGGAAATTCTGTCATCTTTTTCTGTCTTCTTTCAGTTTTTGGAAGCCAAAGCCGAATGGCTAATTGGCTTAGTGATGCTATCGTGTTGACTCATACTTTTATCTTCTTTTCTCTTTGGGGGCGCCTATTCCGGGAAATCTTGTTTAGCCGAATCAATCGAACTCCAAGTCGAGGAATCAGTCGAATCTTATTTCTTCATTCGGGATCTCAAGGTAGGAGTTTCCTCTCTAGTTATTCGATCGGTTTTTCTTTCGTTATTCGTATCTTAACCCAATGTTATGTTAAGCGGTCATTGTTTCAATATAGTATCTTCTGACCAAGATCGTTCATGGACTCAAATGCCAGCAAATCCAAGGAGGGGGTTGGACTTGTAGTCTCAAGCCCAAAGTTCAAGAAGCGCGCCGTGTTTGCTGTTCGGGATTGGCCACCGGGTTGTGGACCGATTTCAGAACAGAGTAGTAGGCAGATAGCAGTCGTTTCTGCTATCGATAGTGTCGACGTAGAGAGTATTATTTTGCGTGTTATCAGGTGTGTAAAACCTCATACACTTTATTTTAATTCTAATATTAATTGTATGGGCTGAAAAATCGGAAAAGGCTGTGACGACAGTCGTGATACTCTTGTGGGTGAAGCTAGGAATGCTAGGTACATTATTATAGTATCATTCGTGCGTGTATGGATGTATGTGGTAATCCATTACCTTATTGATAACATGTTGAATTCATTATGACATGTATGTTAAGCATGGGATGTGGATATGATGTTTAAGGGGAAGTGCTTGATTATGTGGTCACACAGTGATCGGTGGCTAAGCCACGTTATATTATTTTGGTCACCTAGTGATCGGCATTATGACTGACAGCATGACTGTCAAAGTGGCGTGTAACGGATGGAGGGTTGATTGTAGAAATCCCCACGGTGTGATTGGCAGGTACGGGTTGGCGTGTAGAGGATGGAAAAAACTAGGTTTGGGCTGAAACATGATGAATTCATTTATTTTTATGTCATCTTGAGTGGGCTAAGGCCCGATATGCGATTGTGGGCCTCGAGTCGTTTATGTGTTATAGGGAATTTACACACTGGGTCTCGGTGACTCACCCCTTTGCTTAACCTTTCAGGTAATCAGTAGACCGTGGATATGGGAGCCGAGGCGGACTCGTGGAGGCCATAAATACTTTACTTTTCGTAAAATTTTCCTGCTTTACTTAAATCTTAATTGGGGATTTTATTTGTGTAATAAGGCCTTTCTAAGTTAATATTTGGGTTTCATTTTATTTATTTGTTGTTTACTTAAAATTTGACACTATGCAAACTTAATCACGAAATTAAAAAAATGGGGTTTTCAAAAATACGAGTAACTCAAAATGTACCTTATCTTTTAAGTATCACCGAGCATAACAAAAATTCGATTAACACAAATGGAAATTTTTTCTAAACTAACAAATCACTGTTTTCAAGACATCGCCTTTATCGAAAAGTTTTTTCTAATCTACGGTTTTTCCTAAACTCAACAAAAATTTGTTTTTACTTCACCCTGTAACATACCAGATCCGGTCGTAACGTTTTGGCTGGGTTTGGGGTGTTACACACACATTCACCTTCGATTATTCATGGAGGTCAGCGATTCTTTCAAATTGGCCGGAGTGACCAAAGATGCACTAAGGTTGAAGTTGTTCCCATACTCATTGAGGGACAGAGTGTGAGCATGGATAAATTCATTGCCACCTGGTTCAATTTCTACATGGAAAGAGTTAGCAGAACGTTTCCTGATAAAGTATTTTCCACCAAGCAAAAATGCTAATTGAAAAAAGAGATCACCACATTTCAGCAGTTGGATGATGAATCCCTATATAAGGCATGGAAGAGATTCAAAGAATTATTTCGAAAATGTCACACCACGAGATTCTACATTGCATCCGATTGAAGACTTTCTATAATGGTCTTAACTCACACACAAGAATGGTGGTGGATGCTTCTGCAAATGGAGCTCTCCTTTCTAAGTCTTATAATGAGCCTTACGAAATTATTAAGAGAATTGCCAGCAATAACTATCAGTGGCCAACCAACCGGGTAGCCCTAAGAAGACGAGTAACAGGAGTACATGAAGTCAATGCCCTTACTTCACTTGTAGCTCAAGTATCTTCTATGTCCTTAATACTTAAGAATTTTACTGCTAACAATTTCAATAATAATGTTGCAGCTCAGTCAAGTTGAAAACATTTCTTGTGTATATTATAGAAATGGACACTCATTTGAAAATTGTCCATCAAACCTAAAGTCCATCTATTATATATGAAATCCGAATCAGAATAGAAGTGGGTTAGAACCACAGTCCAACTTCTATAACCCCTCATGATAGAATCACCCAAATTTCTCATGGAGTAACCAAGAAGCTAGTCCTAGCAACACTTACATATAACCCAGATCGAATAATCTTGAACCACCAGGGTCCTCTCAGCAAGTTCAAAACCCGCCACCAACTGAACCTTCAAATAATCTTGAGAATTTGTTGAAGGGTTACATGAAGAGAAATGATGTCTTGATTCAAGTCCAAGTAGAACTGATCCAAGGCCAAGCAACAACATTGAGGAATCTAGAAAATCAAGTAGGATAGTTAGCTAATGAGCTTGGAAACAAACCCCAAGGTGTTGTACCAAGCAGCATAGTAAATCCTCCACTAGCCGAGTCTTCTAATAATCTTGAGAACCTATAGAAAGAATACATGGCAAAAAATGATGCAACTTTGAGGAATTTAGATAACCAAATGGAGCAGCTAGCCAACGAACTTCGAAGTAGACCTCAAGTTACTTTGTTGGGCGACACTGAAAATCCAAGAATCACAAGCAAGGAGCATTGCAAAGTAGTGACTTTAAGAAGAAAAAGGACATTAGATACCAATACTATCGAATTCGAAAAAGATCCTGTTGACGCTCGAGATAAACTGAAAGTTCAATCATTTGTTGAAACTCCAGCTTCACAGGAATTAGATTCTGTGAATTCTGATAATATAACCCTAAAACTAGTCAATTCTTATAAACTAACTGTAACACCCCTTACCAGTATCCGATTCCGGGACAGGGTACGAGGCGTTACCTATCTTAAACACATGCATACACATAATTTTGAATCGTAAAAGTCCGTTCAAATTTAAAACTTTTCAAACCTCCTATTAACATCCTTAATATAGGCCTACGAGGCCCAAAACACATCTTAGAACATTTCGAGATCAAATCGAGTTCTTTGGAAAACCTTGGAAAATGTCATTAAAAACAGGGGCACATGTAACACCCCAAACCCGGTCAATACGCCATGACCGAATCTGGTATGCCACAGAGGAAAACGTGTAACACCCCAAACCCGGCCCAAACATTACGACCGAATTTGGTTTACTACAGAGAAAACATTTTGAAAACCATTTTAAAACCGATTTTAAAATTTGTCGAAATGCCTTTCAATTTAAATTTCTTTGTAAAAAAAAACATACTTAATTTATTTAAAAATATTTGTTGAGTCGAGTTGTTTACAAATTTCAAATGTACCCGATGGTACCTTAAAACATTTTGCGTTTAATTTGAGAAAACATGTGCATCCGTTTTAACATCATCGAATAGTTTAAACAAAACATTCAAAACATGCGGCAATACTAAAATAATCCTAGGAGGCCTTATTACAACTTAGCAAAAATAAAACCAACATTAAAATTAAATAAACTAAAATCCAAGTCCATCTAATTAAAATTTCCACTGCATGGCCACCTTGAGTCCTTCCGGCCACATCTCCGCGATCTACTCATCTGCAAAATGTTAAGGGAAAGGGGGTGAGTCACCAAGACTCAGTATGTAAATCCCCCACCCGGAAAATACATCTCATACACAATTCAATAATAAACATGCTCATGCAACCCAACTAGCCATCCATACTCCTTTTCTACCCCGCGTGGTCAAAACCACTGATGACTTAAAGTCACAATTCAAATGATGGGGCCAACCCATCGTGTGGTCAAAACCACTGATGACCATAGGTCACAATATATCAAATGTGGTCAAAACCACTGGTGGTACCAAACCACTGGGACTTAGTCGCAAATAATTAATCGTTATGGTCAAAACCACTGATGACCATTGGTCACAAATAATCTGATGGGGCCAACCCATCTTGTGGTCAAAACCACTGACGACAGTCCATAATTCATCCCCCTCCTCTCATCAATCCCACCATCACATGCTTATATATATATATTATCATGTATCATGTCTTAGCATTTAACATCATGTAATGGCATGCAAATCATATATCAAAAATCACAAATTAGGAGACTTACCTGAATTCCATGCTTAGCCATAAGCAAATCACAACCAAAAGATCTAAGACAAATAATAATAGCACGTAAATTAATAAAGTGTGTATAGAGATCTTACACACCTATTTACTAGCAACTCTCGAATATACTAGCGAAATCCCGAGACGTTGTTTCCTCCAATTCACCGAATTCCCGTATTTGTCACTTGTCCTATCGAGATTCCTACCAAAACACTTGTTAATAATTGGCTTGCACATCTATTCATAACCAAAGCCTATAGCCGAATGCTACTTACCACCTTTCCTTAGGAGAATAAATCCCAAAAGCTTCCCTTAATGGCTATGGCTTCCCTCTTACTAATGCTTGAAAAAGAATCCCAAAAAGGATCTTGTGCTCCCTTGATATTCGACCAAAGTAACTCTAATGGAGAAGGAAAGATTTCGGCAAGAAGAGAATGGAGAGATTCGGCTAACTCAAAGTTGAAGGCTGGAATTTTGAGAAGAGAAAGAGATAGGCTCGGCTAATAGGAATTAGTAAAAAGAGAAAGAAGAGATGTAGGGGAAATCAATGGTGATTTTCGGCTAAGTAAAAGAGAAAGATGCTGGAAAATTTTGAAGGATTTTGGCTATGAACAATGGAGAAATTCGGCAGCAGCAAATTGGAGAGGAAAAATTGGTGAGTTTAGCACTTCTTTGCTATTAAAAATCAAATATGGACAGCCCCCAAGGAGTCCAAAAAAATCAGCAAACACTCCCTTAATTTGTGATAATTCCCAGCCTTGATTTATCCAAGATAAATCTAATTTTTTCATCTAGATTTTATCATCCTTTTAATTCCTTAATCCCCTCAACAATTTTATAGCAATAAAACACTAAACCCCCCCTATGCTTGCCGTCCACTCTTCCCATGAAGAGTTCAAATTTTTGGCAATTTCCTTGAATTGCTCCTGGCCAATTGCTTGAAAATATTCAAATTAATTGAATAAATTAAAGGCCTAAATTTTCTCCTTGGAATTAATCAATTAAAAATCCCATTAAAACTAAATAATATCCTTATAATATCCTTATCCCTTCATCACCTCTTCAATTTAAAATACACATTAAAAAGAACCCATGTGCACATTAATTTCTTCCAGCCGAATATTAAGCAACAAAATAAAAAAAAATATGCCTTATCTCTAATCAATTTAAGAGTCCTAAATACTGCCAATTCTACTCTCTTCACACCAGCAGCAGAGGGAAGGAAAAATAAAATCAAGGTGCTGCTCCTGGGGTTCGATCCAGCGACCCCAAGCAGCGCCTCCCCCCTTAAGCGCCCAGACCAAGTCTCCCATTTGACTTTCGTGTCAAATAACCGCAATATTTATTTATAAGGCCTTCCAACTTGAGCCCAGCACCGCATAAAAAAATTAAAACACAAACCTCGACCCCAACTACTCGAACCTAGGACCAGCTAGGTCCCTTGCTGCATGATGCGCCCCAAACCAACTCTTCCACCTGCCTTTCATGTCAATTAGCCCCCTGATTTAATTATAAGGCCTTCCTAGGCCTAGCGCCCAAAAACCCAAAAATTAAAACACCCTTGTTGCCGCCTGGCCTCGAACCCAGGCCCTCTTTAGCGCCACTTCCAGCTCTTAAGCAGCGCATGGAGCCACTTTGCCAACTACACTTTTATGTCCATTTCCCCGGCTATTTATTTTTAAAGCATACCTGGCCCAGTTCCCTTAATTGACGCAAAAAGTGAAACCAAACTGCTGCCTTTGCAGTTCGAACTTGAGACCCCTAGCAATCTTTTAGGCGCACCACGCCACTTCTACCAACCCATTTCTTGCGGCATAAACCCACCTAAATTACTTATAACCCCTAACTCGCCTAGCTTCCCTCCTTTAAACACAATAAAAATAAATTTTAATACTAAGTCAGGCCTAGCTCGGGATTATTTCTAGACCCTAAAATATGCCAAATAATCATAGAATTTAATTCTTCAAGCACACACACATGGGAAAATATTTAAATTACACATAACCCCTAATTTAGGATGTTACAATTCTACCCTCCTTAAAAATAATTTCGTCCTCGAAATTACTTACTATCGTTCAATCGTGCATCCTTAACTCATTATACCACGCCACCGCTGCGCACTCTGATCTTAAAGAATTATCATATTTCTAGACACATTCTCCAAGTTCATAATCAAATTTTTCCACACTTCACCAACACAAAAGAACAAACTAACGTAACCACAAATAAGACAATTGAGGGTATTCCGGAAATAAGAACTTACCCGTTGTCATATCTGGCACATCTTCCTCCTCGCGATGGCCAACTGCATAAACCAACCTTGGTTGCCTCGCCTCTGCACCTTCAGCACCTCGGCCACGCCCGTTACCATCACCATTACCACGACCTCTCTGTGGTGGTCCTTCATTTCTAACCTGAGCACGGTTCTGACCCTCTGGCTGATTCTTAGCTAACTTCCGGGGACAATCCCTTACACGGTGATCGAACGATCCACACTCAAAACATCCTCGATTACCATTCCAACACTCCCCCTTGTGAAACTTGCCACACTTATCACACCGTGGCGGCCATTGAGGATTAGTAGCAGTAGCAGGCCTAGCAGCTTGATCCGACCCATCAAACCTCGTCCTCTTCTGTTCATTACCCGAGAACCTTGAAGGTTCTGAGCTCCTCTTATTCCAATTCCGTTCTTGGTTCCCCTTAACGGACTGTCTTACCTCTTCAGCAACCTTTGATTTCTCTACTAGGACAGCAAACTCCCGCTCCTGCTGTAGAGCTATCATCATTCTCAGCTCATCTCTCAGCCCATCTTCGAATCTAACACAACGTTCATGCTCGGTACCCACCATACTACGAGCATACCTACTCAACCGGAGGAACTCGACCTCATATTCCGCCACTGATTTATTTCCCTGAACCAGGTTCAAGAAAGCCTTTCGCTGTGCGTCTACATAGCTAGTTCCAATATACTTCTATTGGTAAGCTTCCCTGAAGAATTCCCACGTGAGATTTTCTGCCACCGTTCCATCCCTTACGGTGAGCCACCACTGATAAGACTCATCCCGAAGCAAGGAGATAATACCCTTCAACTTCTCCTGAGCGGTGAAATCCAAATCACCCATAATCCTTTCAGTGGATTCCAGCCAATACTCCGCCGCACTGGGTGCCACTCCCGACACACCCCGAAATACCTCAGCTCCGTTAGATCGGAGTCACTCGAGAACAAATTTCTGAGCTCCCAAATTTCCACTAGCCCCAGCCACTAACTCAAGGACTCGCAACACAGCTTGCGATACTGCCTCACCTCCCGTTTGATCCTGCTCCTCAGCTCCAAAAGTTGGAGGTGGTGGTGGCTGTGGTACTTCATTCTCAGAACCTTGACCCGTCCTAACGGGTTCAGACACGGTCATCCTTCCCCTTCCGCGTTTACGACGACCCCGTCCTCTAGAGCTCATTCTAACTATCGCGCTTTTAATCTATTTAGAAAAATTTTATGGATTAGTAATTTGTTTCACTTGGTTATTCGCGAAGAAATTTTTATGAAGGGAGTTTAATTGAGATTCTTTCGATCAAACAAAGTTTTAAGTCCTCTATCCTAGTTCACACAGAGAAGAACATCCATTCCCTAATACCTTTCATTCCTATTCACTCTTCGGACGTTTCTGTCCAGTTTCTATCCCAAGGGTATTTTCGTCATTTTCGTACAGGGTATTTTCATAATAAACCGAAGAAATTTGAAAACTTTAATAAATCAAAACTTTTTGCAATTTCTGAAACTAAGAAGTATTTTCGAAAAATTTCCAATCTGAAGATATGACAGAATTTTGGAAACCGGGGGTATTTTGGTAATTTTGTCAATCAGGGGTAATTTTGTAAATTTCCAAAGTCAAAGTATTATTTTGAAATACAACATTTTCGAGTACTTTTGTAAAATAAAAATTTTATCAAAACTGGGATAATGCGGAAATTTTAAGAAACCAAGGGCATTTTCGAAATTTTGCCACTAGGGGCATTTTGGTAATTTTGGTTAACCGGGAATATTTGATAATTTTCGAAGATAAATTTGTCCTACTATCTAAAAGAGATAATTTAATGATTTTAAAACTGAAGTTTTCCTTAAAACATGGCTAGTCCCTTTCGGGTTTTATTTAGGGTTTTGCCTGTGACCGAGTCCTCTTGGTTAGGGTGAACCGAAGCTACGCACCAGGTAGGAATCTCGCGAAGAGGAGGTGAGTCACGAGGACTGCTTAAATACCAAGCTCTTCCGGATCCAATCCTAGACATGCGCACCAAGGTTACCACACCCTAACTCGGTGACTTGGTCACAGGTTGGTTTTAATTAGGCCATTAAAATCTTATGAGTTTTGTTGGGGTGAACTAGTCCTAAGGTTTTAAAGTACTTATCACTATCTACGTCCCATGCTTCCTACCCTTCTACAGTAAATAATTCATACAAAAAGAATTAGAGGTACTTACCTGGGCGGATAGGTGCCGGAGACTCGGTGCCATGCTTATTCAGAACCAAAATATTTCAAAAAGGCCTACCAAAAACATTTTTGGGCCTTGGGCCCCCACAGCCGAGCTTTGAACTGGGCTCTGATACCAATTTTGTAACACCCCAAACCCGGCCCAAACATTACGACCGAATTTGGTTTGCTACAGAGAAAACATTTTGAAAACCATTTTAAAACCGATTTTAAAATTTGTCGAAATGCCTTTCAATTTAAATTTCTTTGTAAAAAAAACATACTTAATTTATTTAAAAATATTTGTTGAGTTGAGTTGTTTACAAATTTCAAATGTACCCGATGGTACCTTAAAACATTTTGCGTTTAATTTGAGAAAACATGTGCATCCGTTTTAACATCATCGAATAGTTTAAACAAAACATTCAAAACATGCGGCAATAATAAAATAATCCTAGGAGGCCTTATTACAACTTAGCAAAAATAAAACCAACATTAAAATTAAATAAACTAAAATCCAAGTCCATCTAATTAAAATTTCCACTGCACGGCCACCTTGAGTCCATCCGGCTCCATCTCCGCGATCTACTCGTCTGCAAAATGTTAAGGGAAAGGGGGTGAGTCACCAAGACTCAGTGTGTAAATCCCCCACCCGGAAAATACATCTCATACACAATTCATTAATAAACATGCTCATGCAACCCAACTAGCCACCCATACTCCTTTTCTACCCCGCGTGGTCAAAACCACTGATGACTTAAAGTCACAATTCAAATGATGGGGCCAACCCATCGTGTGGTCAAAACCACTGATGACCATAGGTCACAATATATCAAATGTGGTCAAAACCACTGGTGGTACCAAACCACTGGGACTTAGTCGCAAATAATTAATCGTTGTGGTCAAAACCACTGATGACCATTGGTCACAAATAATCTGATGGGGCCAACCCATCTTGTGGTCAAAACCACTGACGACAGTCCATAATTCATCCCCCTCCTCTCATCAATCCCACCATCACATGCTTATATATATATTATCATGTATCATGTCTTAGCATTTAACATCATGTAATGGCATGCAAATCATATATCAAAAATCACAAATTAGGAGACTTACCTGAATTCCATGCTTAGCCATAAGCAAATCACAACCAAAAGATCTAAGACAAATAATAATAGCACGTAAATTAATAAACTGTGTATAGAGATCTTACACACCTATTTACTAGCAATTCTCGAATATACTAGCGAAATCTCGAGACGTTGTTTCCTCCAATTCACCGAATTCCCGTATTTGTCACTTGTCCTATCGAGATTCCTACCAAAACACTTGTTAATAATTGGCTTGCACATCTATTCATAACCAAAGCCTATAGCCGAATGTTACTTACCACCTTTCCTTAGGAGAATAAATCCCAAAAGATTCCCTTAATGCCTATGGCTTCCCTCTTACTAATGCTTGAAAAAGAATCCCAAAAAGGATCTTCTGCTCCCTTGATATTTGACCAAAGTAACTCTAATGGAGAAGGAAAGATTTCAGCAAGAAGAGAATGGAGAGATTCGGCTAACTCAAAGTTGAAGGCTGGAATTTTGAGAAGAGAAAGAGATAGGTTCGGCTAATAGGAATTAGTAAAAAGAGAAAGAAGAGATGTAGGGGAAATCAATGGTGATTTTCGGCTAAGTAAAAGAGAAAGATGCTGGAAAATTTTGAAGGATTTTGGCTATGAACAAAGGAGAAATTCGGCAGCAGCAAATTGGAGAGGAAAAATTGGTGAGTTTAGCACTTCTTTGCTATTAAAAATCAAATATGGACAGCCCCAAGGAGTCCAAAAAATCAGCAAACACTCCCTTAATTTGTGATAATTCCCAACCTTGATTTATCCAAGATAAATCTAATTTTATCATCCTTTTAATTCCTTAATCCCCTCAACAATTTTATAGCAATAAAACACTAAACCCCCCTTATGCTTGCCGTCCACTCTTCCCATGAAGAGTCAAATTTTTGGCAATTTCCTTGAATTGCTCCTGGCCAATTGCTTGAAAATATTCAAATTAATTGAATAAATTAAAGGCCTAAATTTTCTCCTTGGAATTAATCAATTAAAAATCCCATTAAAACCAAATAATATCCTTATAATATCCTTATCCCTTCATCACCTCTTCAATTTAAAATACACATTAAAAAGAACCCATGTGCACATTAATTTCTTCCAGTCGAATATTAAGCAACAAAATAAAAAAAAATATGCCTTATCTCTAATCAATTTAAGAGTCCTAAATACTGCCAATTCTACTCTCTTCACGCCAGCAGCAGAGGGAAGGAAAAATAAAATCAAGGTGCTGCTCCTGGGGTTCGATCCAGCGACCCCAAGCAGCGCCTCCCCCCTTAAGCGCCCAGACCAACTCTCCCATTTGACTTTCGTGTCAAATAACCGCAATATTTATTTATAAGGCCTTCCAACTTGAGCCCAGCACCGCATAAAAAAATTAAAACACAAACCTCGGCCCCAACTACTCGAACCTAGGACCAGCTAGGTCCCTTGCTGCATGATGCGCCCCAAACCAACTCTTCCACCTGCCTTTCATGTCAATTAGCCCCCTGATTTAATTATAAGGCCTTCCTAGGCCTAGCGCCCAAAAACCCAAAAATTAAAACACCCTTGTTGCCGCCTGGCCTCGAACCCAGACCCTCTTTAGCGCCACTTCCAGCTCTTAAGCAGCGCATGGAGCCACTTTGCCAACTACACTTTTATGTCCATTTCCCCGGCTATTTATTTTTAAAGCATACCTGGCCCAGTTCCCTTAATTGACGCAAAAAGTGAAACCAAACTGCTGCCTTTGCAGTTCGAACTTGAGACCCCTAGCAATCTTTTAGGTGCACCACGCCACTTCTACCAACCCATTTCTTGCGGCATAAACCCACCTAAATTACTTATAACCCCTAACTCGCCTAGCTTCCCTCCTTTAAACACAATAAAAAAAATTTTAATACTAAGTCAGGCCTAGCTCGGGATTATTTCTAGACCCTAAAATATGCCAAATAATCATAGAATTTAATTCTTCAAGCACACACACATGGGAAAATATTTAAATTACACATAACCCCTAATTTAGGATGTTACAATTCTACCCTCCTTAAAAATAATTTCGTCCTCGAAATTACTTACTATCGTTCAATCGTGCATCCTTAACTCATTATACCACGCCACCGCTGCGCACTCTGATCTTAAAGAATTATCATATTTCTAGACACATTCTCCAAGTTCATAATCAAATTTTTCCCACACTTCACCAACACAAAAGAACAAACTAACGTAACCACAAATAAGACAATTGAGGGTATTCCGGAAATAAGAACTTACCCGTTGTCATATCTGGCACATCTTCCTCCTCGCGATGGCCAACTGCATAAACCAACCTTGGTTGCCTCGCCTCTGCACCTTCAGCACCTCGGCCACGCCCGTTACCATCACCATTACCACGACCTCTCTGTGGTGGTCCTTCATTTCTAACCTGAGCACGGTTCTGACCCTCTGGCTGATTCTTAGCTAACTTCCGGGGACAATCCCTTACACGGTGATCAAACGATCCACACTCAAAACATCCTCGATTACCATTCCAACACTCCCCTTTTGAAACTTGCCACACTTATCACACCGTGGCGGCCATTGAGGATTAGTAGCAGTAGCAGGCCTAGCAGCTTGATCCGACCCATCAAACCTCGTCCTCTTCTGTTCATTACCCGAGAACCTTGAAGGTTCTGAGCTCCTCTTATTCCAATTCTGTTCTTGGTTCCCCTTAACGGACTGTCTTACCTCTTCAGCAACCTTTGATTTCTCTACTAGGACAGCAAACTCCCGCTCCTGCTGTGGAGCTATCATCATTCTCAGCTCATCTCTCAGCCCATCTTCGAATCTAACACAACGTTCATGCTCGGTACCCACCATACTACGAGCATACCTACTCAACCGGAGGAACTCGGCCTCATATTCCGCCACTGATATTTCCCTGAACCAGGTTCAAGAAAGCCTTTCGCTGTGCGTCTACATAGCTAGTTCCAATATACTTCTATTGGTAAGCTTCCCTGAAGAATTCCCACGTGAGATTTTCTGCCACCGTTCCATCCCTTACGGTGAGCCACCACTGATAAGACTCATCCCGAAGCAAGGAGATAATACCCTTCAACTTCTCCTGAGCGGTGAAATCCAAATCACCCATAATCCTTTCAGTGGATTCCAGCCAATACTCCGCCACACTGGGTGCTACTCCCGACACACCCCGAAATACCTCAGCTCCGTTAGATCGGAGTCGCTCGGAACAAATTTCCGAGCTCCCAAATTTCCACTAGCCCCAGCCACTAACTCAAGGACTCACAACACAGCTTGCGATACTGCCTCACCTCCCGTTTGATCCTGCTCCTCAGCTCCAAAAGTTGGAGGTGGTGGTGGCTGTGGTACTTCATTCTCAGAACCTTGACCCGTCTAACGGGTTCAGACACGGTCATCCTTCCCCTTCCGCGTTTACGACGACCCCGTCCTCTAGAGCTCATTCTAACTATCGCGCTTTTAATCTATTTAAAAAATTTTATGGATTAGTAATTTGTTTCACTTGGTTATTCGCGAAGAAATTTTTATGAAGGGAGTTTAATTGAGATTCTTTCAATCAAACAAAGTTTTAAGTCCTCTATCCTAGTTCACACAGAAAGAACATCCATTCCCTAATACCTTTCATTCCTATTCACTCTTCGGACGTTTCTGTCCAGTTTCTATCCCAAGGGTATTTTCGTCATTTTCCTACAGGGTATTTTCGTAATAAACCGAAGAAATTTGAAAACTTTAATAAATCAAAACTTTTTGCAATTTCTAAAACTAAGAAGTATTTTCGAAAAATTTCCAATCTGAAGATATGACAGAATTTTGGAAACCGGGGGTATTTTGGTAATTTTGTCAATCAGGGGTAATTTTGTAAATTTCCAAAGTCAAAGTATTATTTTGAAATACAACATTTTCGAGTACTTTTGTAAAATAAAAATTTTATCAAAACCGGGATAATGCGGAAATTTTAAGAAACCAAGGGCATTTTCGAAATTTTGCCACTAGGGGCATTTTGGTAATTTTGGTTAACCGGGAATATTTGATAATTTTCGAAGATAAATTTGTCCTACTATCTAAAAGAGATAATTTAATGATTTTAAAACCGAAGTTTTCCTTAAAACATGGCTAGTCCCTTTCGGGTTTTATTTAGGGTTTTGCCTATGACCGAGTCCTCTTGGTTAGGGTGAACCGAAGCTACGCACCAGGTAGGAATCCCGCAGAGGAGGTGAGTCACGAGGACTGCTTAAATACCAAGCTCTCCGGATCCAATCCTAGACATGCGCACCAAGGTTACCACACCCTAACTCGGTGACTTGGTCACGGGTTGGTTTTAATTAGGCCATTAAAATCTTATGAGTTTTGTTGGGGTGAACTAGTCCTAAGGTTTTAAAGTACTTATCACTATCTACGTCCATGCTTCCTACCCTTCTACAGTAAATAATTCATACAAAAAGAATTAGAGGTACTTACCTGGGCGGATAGGTGCCGGAGACTCGGTGCCATGCTTATTCAGAACCAAAATATTTCAAAAAGGCCTACCAAAAACATTTTTGGGCCTTGGGCCCCCACAGCCGAGCTTTGAACTGGGCTCTGATACCAATTTTGTAACACCCCAAACCCGCCCAAACATTACGACCAATTTGGTTGCTACAGAGAAAACATTTTGAAAACCATTTTAAAACCGATTTTAAAATTTGTCGAAATGCCTTTCAATTTAAATTTCTTTGTAAAAAAAACATACTTAATTTATTAAAAATATTGTTGAGTCGAGTTGTTCACAAATTTCAAATGTACCCGATGGTACCTTAAAACATTTTGCGTTTAATTTGAGAAAACATGTGCACCGTTTTAACATCATCGAATAGTTTAAACAAAACATTCAAAACATG
Source organism: Gossypium australe (assembly GCA_005393395.2). Taxonomy (NCBI): domain Eukaryota; kingdom Viridiplantae; phylum Streptophyta; class Magnoliopsida; order Malvales; family Malvaceae; genus Gossypium; species Gossypium australe. Next base: position 64,095,095 of record CM016616.1, on the reverse strand, counting down.
CGGCAATAATAAAATAATCCTAGGAGGCCTTATTACAACTTAGCAAAAATAAAACCAACATTAAAATTAAATAAACTAAAATCCAAGTCCATCTAATTAAAATTTCCACTGCATGGCCACCTTGAGTCCATCCGGCTCCATCTCCGCGATCTACTCATCTGCAAAATGTTAAGGGAAAGGGGGTGAGTCACCAAGACTCAGTGTGTAAATCCCCCACCCGGAAAATACATCTCATACACAATTCATTAATAAACATGCTCATGCAACCCAACTAGCCATCCATACTCCTTTTCTACCCCGCGTGGTCAAAACCACTGATGACTTAAAGTCACAATTCAAATGATGGGGCCAACCCATCGTGTGGTCAAAACCACTGATGACCATAGGTCACAATATCAAATGTGGTCAAAACCACTGGTGGTACCAAACCACTGGGACTTAGTCGCAAATAATTAATCGTTGTGGTCAAAACCACTGATGGCCATTGGTCACAAATAATCTGATGGGGCCAACCCATCTTGTGGTCAAAACCACTGACGACAGTCCATAATTCATCCCCTCCTCTCATCAATCCCACCATCACATGCTTATATATATTATCATGTATCATGTCTTAGCATTTAACATCATGTAATGGCATGCAAATCATATCAAAATCACAAATTAGGAGACTTACCTGAATTCATGCTTAGCCATAAGCAAATCACAACCAAAAGATCTAAGACAAATAATAATAGCACGTAAATTAATAAACTGTGTATAGAGATCTTACACACCTATTTACTAGCAATTCTCGAATATACTAGCGAAATCCCGAGACGTTGTTTCCTCCAATTCACCGAATTCCCGTATTTGTCACTTGTCCTATCGAGATTCCTACCAAAACACTTGTTAATAATTGGCTTGCATCTATTCATAACCAAAGCCTATAGCCGAATGTTACTTACCACCTTTCCTTAGGAGAATAAATCCCAAAGCTTCCCTTAATGGCTATGGCTTCCCTCTTACTAATGCTTGAAAAGAATCCCAAAGGATCTTGTGCTCCCTTGATATTCGACCAAAGTAACTCTAATGGAGAAGGAAAGATTTCGGCAAGAAGAGAATGGAGAGATTCGGCTAACTCAAAGTTGAAGGCTGGAATTTTGAGAAGAGAAAGAAATAGGTTCGGCTAATAGGAATTAGTAAAAAGAGAAAGAAGAGATGTAGGGGAAATCAATGGTGATTTTCGGCTAAGTAAAGAGAAGATGCTGGAAAATTTTGAAGGATTTGGCTATGAACAATGGAGAAATTCGACAGCAGCAAATTGGAGAGGAAAAATGGTGAGTTTAGCACTTCTTTGCTATTAAAAATCAAATATGGACAGCCCCCAAGGAGTCCAAAAAAATCAGCAAACACTCCCTTAATTTGTGATAATTCCCAGCCTTGATTATCCAAGATAAATTAATTTTATCATCTTTAATTCCTTAAAGCTAAGAAAGAAAGAAGAAAATGGACAAAAGAGATAGGTGTTTCGGTAATGGTTGAAGACAATACTCAAGTTTCGATTTTTGAGAGAATGAAAAGGAGAAAATAGCAAATGATCAAAAATGACCAAATGGTCAAAAGAGTTTAGGCTTACCAGAATGTAGAATTCGACCAAAAAGAAGAGTGTTTGAGAGAAAATTGTTTTGCAACTTTTGCACCAAATGAAAGAAATGACCAAAACAATTCCTAAGCCTTACCAACACTAGCATATTCGGCCAAAAACCCCCCCTTTAGCCACATTGCCGTCCAAGTTCATGGCTTAAAGGCCATGAATTTGTTTCCAAAACATTTCCCACAAACCAAGCCTTTGTCCATCAATTTCCCATAACTTCAAGATATCTTACCATAACCTTAGGAATCTTATCCCTTATTCCATGCTTTCCTTAAACAACAATTCAACTTACCAAAATTATTAGTCCACCTATCATAATTATGTTGACCGTCCATTAAAGCTAACATACAAAAATAAACTTAAAGAAAATGCTATACCTACTACTCGAACCATTAACCTCATGCAACTCTTCAAACTCCTTATCCACTATGCCATAACTCCT